>OX243815.1:26094899-26124899 GCA_945859605.1 Lumbricus rubellus | reverse complement strand
TGCAAAGTAAAGGGCTCAACTTAAAATCAGTGCTAAAAGTGTTTAAAAAAGTGTCAGGACACCCCTTACCTTTCCAAAAGAAGTGCCTGGACGCCCCTTACATTTTGAGGCGTGCTGGCCAAATAGGTGGCAGGACGGCATAGAGATTTGAAAATAAGTGCCAGAACGCCGTCCATGACCGTCCTGCCACACTTTAAGCCCTGCTTCAAATTGTGTCTTGCCCTGGCATGGGGGACACTAAACGAGATAGCTCGAGAACCAACACGAGTTACAGTTGCAACACAGTTCATCTGCTGACCCAGAAAGAGCGCAGCCATTCTAGAGCAACAGGCTATAATTATAGGAGCCCACGAGGCCAGCTGTCCGATTATAATCATGAACTGGTCATTTCCGAGCGCCAAAGTGAGATATTATTATCCTAGCGAGAAACAGCTTAATCATAGGCACTCAGCCAAGACGGAACCGCAAAAGCGAAGAGCTTATTATGAACGCCTCCGACGCCAAACTACGCTGTCTATACCATGCATGCATGCCACAAATAAATGTGATCGATTGGCACAGATTGCTGATTCATATTAACAGACTTCACTACCTCTCAACGGAGCGTATGCTATACACACGCGGTGGATGGACTATAATAGGTAAATATGATGAAAGAAGTCGGTGTTATTAGACTGTGTATACATGTATACATAATACGCTGATGTGCGAAATAGAATATGATGCTTGAAGAACAGTGCATTAGTCGAAGAAAAGAAACGCGATGCCTGATTCAGAGGCGGACCAAATCCGAGCTATCATGTAGAAATGAAAATGATTAGCTCAGAATAACAGCAGCCACCCAGAATGAAATTCTATTCTATTCTATTCCACATATAGCCTACGAACTTATGAAGCACTTTTCTCAGTGCAGTCTAATCAGAGGCGCTCCCAGCTAAGCTGCCAGCTCTATTGCCAAGATGCACTGCGTGCAGTCAGTTAGGTTTGCTCTCAATTCTGATGTTCACGGCAATTATTTAGAGCACAGTTCTTCCACGAAACAACGCGAATTTAAAGGTTTTAAGCTTTATTCAAACCACTGTTCACTGTACTCGTTCTTGCAATTTTAAAGGGTTTGGTTGTGAATGTAAACGTGAATATTCCTAGATTTCCAAAAGCTGCGTCAGAGGTTCATGTATAATTATGTCTCTGATAAAGTTGTTTGAACGGCGCTGAATACTTTCGAAAGTTTCGTTTCCATGGCATCTTGTGCAAGTCGAATAGAGCCCGCTGAGTTTCCTGGGATTCTGATCCTTTGATTTAGCATTGCTATCATCGATACTAATATCCTAATGGTATCTGCAGCAATTGCATGTATCGCGGCCGGTTCGAATTGCCTGCAGTTTTTTTTCAAGGAAGTATAAAAACTATTAGCTTATATACTACTTCCTTTTCACTTATGATCGCGTATAAGCTTACCTGAAGTAAAAATCTAGACAAATAATGTTATCTACATGCGCAATTTACCAACAGTGCATCCATCAGTCGGTTACTTCGTTCAACTCCAAAATTACATTTGCTTGACACAGTCAAACTGCAAGCTGCTATTCTAAGCTTATTTGCTAAATTGCCAAGTGCGTGTAAGCTATAGTGTATAACTGTATATTGTCATTACCATCGACTGAACAGTGAACCATTTTTGTACGTGTATGACTGTAGTCATATATGTATATCTCACTATCAATTTGACAGTAAATAGATTCTATTAAGACGAAAATAGGTCAAGCCCGATAGATGGCAATTCATCAGAGCTTAACGTGTGGAAAAAGAAGTGCATGGACGCCCCTTACCTTTCCAAAAGAAGTGTCTAGACCCCCAAGTTTTCTTTCCAGTCAGTGCTGGCCAAAAAGTAACAGGATGGCGCTTTAGCTTTTGGAATAAGTGCATGGACGCCGGTGTCACGAAATAGAGTATCCCCATATTTATAGTATATATATTTATAGTATATATATTTATATTTTTTGTTAGGGATACCATTAAATTCCAATTGTACGAAGAAAAAAGTGAACATAAAACTTATGAGGGTCTTTTCATCAAAACTTATTTACCTAGCACAACGTGTTTAGTAGGAGTTTTGTATAGGCCCCCAGGACAAAACTTGGTCGAATTCAATGCTGAAATAGAGGTCTTATTCTCCAGTATTGTCAAGGGAACCAAAGATATTGTCCTACTAGGAGATTTTAACATTGACCTATTAAAAATCAATGAACATAAAGAAACTAATATATTTTATAATAACCTGACTTCCCATCAGCTTATCCCAGCCATCACGAAACCCACTCGTATCACACCAACCTCATCAACTTTGATTGATAACATATTCACTAATGCCTGGTCTAGTCTGATTGATTCAACCATTTTCATAGCTGACTTGTCTGATCACCTGCCAGTATTCGCACACTTTGCATTTGGTAATTACAAGAGAAGCTTCCCGAATTATTATGACCATCGCATAATTAATGAGGAAAGATCAGAACAATTTAAATCCCTACTTGCTGATAGTAATTGGGATAATGTCTCGACTGCATGCAATAATGGAGATGCTGACGGGGCATATGAAGTGTTTATTGAAAAATATAAAAACGCTTATGATCAGGCCTTCCCGATTGTGTCTAAAAAAAATAACGCTAAGGGGTCTAGATTTAAGCAACCCTGGATGACTGCTGGGCTCCTCAAGTCTAGTAAGAAGAAAGCTTCATTGTACTTAAAATATATAAAAAATCCAAATGCTTATAATAAAAATAAATTTACTGTATATAGGAATAAATTTAAGGCTATTAGAGTCAAAGCAGAAAAAAATTACTATGCATCTGAATTCTGCAAATATAAAGACGACCTAAGGAGGACTTGGAAACTCATTCGCTCCATAATGCAATTGGAAAATAAGGAGACACAAATTGAATCGTTAAAAATTAACGGAGAAAATGTTAAAGATCCAGAAAAAATGGCCAATAGCTTCAATAACTACTTCACCAACATAGCCCATTCTTTGGCAAAGAAAATACCAGATTCACCTCTCCCTTACCATAGTTACTTACAGGCCCCTCGGCAGAACTCTATGGGTTTCCTAATGGTATCCCCGGAGGAAATTATGGATATTGGCCGTGATATACGTTTAACGCATAGCAAAGGTGTTGACGATATATAGACCCCTGTATTGCGGCTCCCAATCTCTCCTTGGTTGCCAGACCTTTAGCGGAGATAATAAATTGTTCATTTAGTAGTGGGATTGTTCCACAAGGCATAAAAATAGCTAAAGTGGTCCCAATACTAAAAAAGGGCGATAAGGACAATGTAATCAATTACAGACCCATTTCCGTTCTTCCTTACTTCTCCAAGTTCTATGAAAAACTTATGTATAATCGACTCTATGGCTATGTTAAAAACTCTAACATCATTTATCCATCTCAGCATGGATTTCAACCTGGTCATTCCCCCTATATGGCCTTATTAAATATGCAGGACATGATTTCAAAGGCTATTGAAAATAATGAATACTCAGTGGGAATCTTCTTTGATCTAGCTAAAGCGTTTGATACGGTAGACCATAATATTTTGCTTAAAAAATTAGACAACTATGGAATTAGGGGGACTCAGCTCAGATGGTTTGCCAGCTATTTTGAGAGCCGTACACAAAGAGTTCTCTGTAATGGTGTCCTTTCTGAGCTAGGGTTGATCAAATATGGAGTTCCTCAAGGCTCCAACCTCGGACCACTCCTTTTCCTGCTTTATATTAATGACTTGGCCAATGTCTCTCCAACAATGTTTTTTATTCTATTTGCCGATGACACCAACGTTTTTTACTCCAATGGTTCATGGCAGACGTTGTTTCAAACTGTGAACGTTGAACTATCTAGCATAGCTGTTTGGTTCCATGCAAATAAACTCACCCTTAATTTAGATAAAACCAACTTTATTTTATTTAAATCCCACCGAAAAATAAAGCCAAATGACAATCTCTGTTTGCTTATTGATGATATTTCCATCAATCAAGTTGAATCTACAAAATTCTTAGGTGTGCATATAGATCAACATTTGACCTGGAAAGTTCATATTAATCAAATTGCAACTAAAATTGCTAAAAATATTGGTATTATTTCCCGCGTTGCTTATATCTTGCCAAAGACAATTAGAATGAATTTGCATTATACCCTTGTCTACCCCTACCTCACATATTGCAACCTTGTTTGGGCATCGACATACGAATCCAGGCTTCATAAACTTGTAATCTTACAGAAGAGGGCTGTTCGTATAATTGCGGGTATTCGTAAACGGGAACACACTGGCCCTTCCTTTAATGAACTTCATCTCCTGAAAATTGACCAGATAAAGGATCTCCAAATTAGCGAGTTCTTTTTTCGACTCGAACACGGTCTCCTTCCTTCGGTATTCCAAGGTTACCTCCCTCACGCCTCTGACATCCATTCGCATTTCACTAGGAATTCATCTGCTTTTCGCCCTGTCAAAGCTCAATCTAATACTAGGCGGTTTACTATTAAATCTTATGGCACTAAAGTATGGAACACAATACCAATTGACATTCGTCAATCGAGTAGTCTGCAGGTATTTAAAAAGAAACTTCGTGTTCTTCTACTCTCCTCCACTAATGCTACTTGAAGTGCACATGACCATGTGTAGTTAAGATTTTAGTTAAGTACTTAGTTAAGTTTGTTTCTCTATATGCTCTTGACAATATAAGCTTTTCTGCAATCTGTCATCACCTAATTTGTTTTAGTCTCTTTCTTTTAAGCTATCTTGATTAATTTTTCTTGGGACTTTTTTACTTGGGTGACCCTTCCCAGCGGGATGTCCATCCCTTTTGGGCCCCCCTTTGTAGCCAATGCATGCATGTTTTGTACTTTTATTGGCTCAAATTATAAATAGTTCATTTTTTACTGGCATCATCCCACCAGAAATAAAAATGGCTAAAGTCATACCTCTGTATAAATCAGGTGAAAGACACAAAATAAATAACTATCGACCCATCTCTATACTTCCATTTTTTTCCAAATTCTTTGAAAGGATCATGTATAACAGATTGATGGATTATTTCCTTAAAATGAATGTACTATCACCTAATCAATACGGCTTCCAAAAACAACATTCCACATATATGGCACTCCTGGAAATACAATGTAAAATCTTAGAATCTATGGATAACCGAGAACTTTCTCTAGGAATATTTTTTGATCTATCCAAGGCCTTTGATACTGTAAACCACAAAATTTTATTAAAAAAACTTGAACACTATGGTATCAGAGGTGTAAGTAAGGCATGGATTTCTGATTTTCTTCACAACAGATCACAACATGTTTATTTTAAAGGTCATTTATCTGTTGGTAAACCCATCAGTTGTGGCGTACCTCAGGGTTCAATTCTGGGGCCATTATTATTTCTAATATATGTAAATGACCTGACGACTACTTCCAAAGTGTTTCACTATATATTGTTTGCTGATGACACGAATGCCTTTATATCTGATAAGTCAATAGAATCATTGTTTGAAAGAGCTAATCATGAGCTCATCACCATTTCTTCCTGGTTTAGAGCTAACAAATTATCGCTTAATATTGATAAAACAAACTTTATTCTTTTTGGATCCCGCCGTAAACTAACGCCAGTGTGTGATTACAGATTGACAATGGATGGTCAAATGATTATGCCGACTGAATCGTGTAAATTTTTAGGTGTGTATCTGGACCAGCACCTCACCTGGAAAGAACACATTAAGCAGATATCTAAAAAAATAGCAAAAAATATTAGCGTGCTATCAAGAATCCGTCACTGTCTCTCTCAAGCTACATTACAAGGCTTATACTATTCCTTAATTTTTCCATACTTGTCATATTGTAACATTTGCTGGGCCTCAACTTATAGTTTTTATTTAAAAAATTGGAGAGTTTGCAAAAACGTGCCATTCGAACTATTTTCTTATTATGCTGGTCTGTCAGTACCAAACCAATTTTTCGAACCTATAACATACTACGATTATCAGATATATATAAGTTTCAAATCAGTTTGTTCATGTTTCGCTATCATCACAAATTGTTGCCTAGGACATTTGATGGTTATTTTTGTCAGGGAATTGCTGTACATAACCATTTCACTAGAACTCTGTTACACTACCGCACCGATGTTGCACATACTAGGATGAAATTATTTTCGATTAAATGTTCTGGCCCTATGATATGGAATAACCTCCCAAAATATATTACACTTATACCCACCATTAACATGTTTAAGAAAAAATTAAAAGACTGTTTAATCTCTGTTTACTAGATTTAAACAATTGGTCATAATTTGTTTTTTTCTTGTTTTTTGTTTTGTTTTGAAATCTGTGTGTCATTTCATTTCAGTTTACTTTTGTTTCATGTGTAAGATGTTGTGCTTTGCACTGTTTTTTTTACAATAGCCAAATGTTATTGAGAAAGGAAGGGTCAATCCAGCCTCAGCGGGTCCATACGACCTTTTTGGATTGACCCTTTGACTTATGCACCGATCACTCGAAAGTCATTGAATTTGTACTGATTACTGCTCTTTTGTACGTGTTTGATGCTTTGTCAATAAACGGCTTACTTACTTACTTACTTACTTATTGTTTTCTTGTTTTCTGGTTGCAATAAAGTGAATTGTATTGTATTGTATTGTATAGTATCCCCAAAATGAGGAAAAGTCAAAAATAACACTTCCGCGTGCATTTATTTTTGCAAATTAATTTTCATCTGCTCTGTTTTGAACAATGACACTAACAGGTATGTTTATTCCTACTAGATAATTTGTTTTGCTTTGGTTTTATAGCACTTAAAACATTTAAAACGCTTAAAAACACTCGGAGACACTAAATAATTTCGAGTTGCATTTCTCTGAGCATTGCTTAGGTCACTTAAACCAATTAGAGTGACTTTAAATTTTGATTAAAGTATAAATTTTTTAATTATACGCATTTTTCAAAAAAATGGGATAGAATGGCTTATACCCCCGGATAGTCTAGACCCGTTAATTCCATCCGGGGGGATAGATTAATTCATCCTCCCGGATAGCTTTCAGGGGGGATAATCCTTTTCACGACACCGGCCATGACCGTCCAGGCACACCTTAAGCGCTGCAATAATTCATTACAGTGCAACCATAAGATAGCTGATAGCCTTTACATATATGAATGCTATTTGTATTAATACGGAGCGTAGGTGGCGTGGTTGGACTACAAGTCGATTCCGTTGACATACGAGGATCGAAGAGTAATCGACGATTTCCGATTCAGCGTCGTTCGACCTTACGTGAAGGAATGGAACCTGCAGATCAGAGACATCAAACGCGAGGACCAGGGACAATACAGATGCACGATCAACACGAATCCAGTCAAAAGCAAAGTCGTCATGCTTCACGTCAAAGGTATACACTCTATAGGCCCACGCACACCAGTATGAAAATTGTAGAAAAAATAACGGGGGGAGGGGTCAGACGTTGATCTGTGCGGAGTCTGCATGGGGGTGCGCAATATAGATTTTGCTATGGAGTCCTATAGGTAGACCGGGGGTTGAACCATCGAGTGTAGGACATTCCCCTGGACAAAACCCTCCGGACAAACCCCCCGGACAAAACCCAGGACAATTCCTCTGATTTAGCCTAGGACATTAACCCCCCCCGGACAATTCCCTCTCAGATCAGATTGGCTTAGAATTGTTTAGATCAGAAACTGTTCAGCTAAAATTGGATAAATGTAGATTAGATTAGGTCTGAACAAAATCAGATTAGATTAGTTGAGATTGCGTAGGACTGGGGTCTGAGTTAATTGCAGGAATTGTTCTGGAATAACAACGGAGCGAAGAATCATCTTATTCGTATGAGGAGCATGATGACACATGACAACACCATGCTGTGTGTATATTTCCTTGCGTAATTGCTCGCATATAATTATAGTATAATAACAGCATATTATGGAAAAACTCTCACGTGCAAACACATGTGTGTTTGTGTCATATGAAAGACATTTTCATATAACGCAAGTTGCCCTAGTCATTGCAGCCTGAAATTGTCGTTGCTTTCATAATGAAGCAAAGCTTTCTATGAATGGCTTTGTATACACGCCGCCTCCCCCAGCTGTTCTTTATATTCAACGTATGCATTGAAAGACACGCAGCTGTACAATGTACAGTGCATTTGAAACGGAAATGCAAAGATCGAAAAATGTCACATCTGGCACTGACTGGCAACGTTCTAAGACTTCTGATACAGTTGATCATAATAATAATAGGCTACTCCACCGGGAGCTTGACTATTGTGGGACTCTCGTGCATGGGTTACCACGTGATTGGATAAAAGATGGCCGAAACCTCGATGGAAAATGCCCGTCTCCTTAATTTTCTGCCTTGTATTTTTCAAGTGTTCGCTAAAAACTTTAACTATGATCATCATTGTGTCTTTTTCCTTCTGGAAATTAGTTGCCATGCTGGCTACGGATAGTCTATCATATATCCCGGTGGAGGAATTTTAAGACTACAAAA
This sequence comes from Lumbricus rubellus, assembly GCA_945859605.1. Taxonomy (NCBI): domain Eukaryota; kingdom Metazoa; phylum Annelida; class Clitellata; order Crassiclitellata; family Lumbricidae; genus Lumbricus; species Lumbricus rubellus. The sequence continues at coordinate 26,116,356 of OX243815.1, read as the reverse complement.
GATTAAAAATTGATGTAAGTGAGCTATAGATGACCTATTCATACAACCCTGCTTTACAAATTCGTTCAATTAGCGAATAGATCTATTCCAATAATTTTTTGTCCGAATGATAAAAGACTGCCATTGAGTTTTTCACATTGCAAACGACGCGCGTGACATTGAATATATCAGAGGGAAAGAGAAAGAAAGCAATGAAGACCAACACATGTACTTGATAGACAATAATTTTATAAAAACGAAGATTTAGGCCTGATGAGACATATGGTATTATCTAGGCCTGCATGCATGAGCCATGAACTTGACAAATTAGTAATTACTGAAAAGATGGAGAATCATTTATTCGTACCTATCGCTGTCAAAATGTCTCGCATCAGAACTCACTAACAAGATGACTGTTATATATATATATATATAGCATAATACTATATATATATACAGTGAGAGATTATATTCATATATATACATGTGATATTTGGCAGATTTAATAACTGCATGAGTTGCGGTTGTCGTCGTTTTCAGCAATATGAGAACAGCTGATTAATAATATATACGGAGCTGGACGAAAATTATGCGACGCGGTTGGTCTGACCTTTCCAGGATCGAGCGTCTCTCTGTCTCCCTGCTTTCCATCACCTCCTCCTCGTTTGTATCATCCACCCTCTCCCCTCATAGGCTCCCCCGCCTGTACTCCCGACCTTTCCACCCCTTCCACATCCGCCTACTGCTCCCTGTTGTGCCTGCTGGACGACCGGCTTTGTCTGCGGTCATTTTGGCTGCAAGTCGGTGGTCCCTTCTTATCGGCGTAAATTCAGGAAATTATCAATCGCTGACCCGCGCTCGTGCATATGCAGGCATCCACATGGAGTTGCAAGCACGACCACACAAGGGAACAGGCAAGCATAGGCTATACGCTGCATGCAGTCTGCAACCTGGACCTGATTTAAATCACATCGGAAATCTGTTGCGAACCTTAATGCAAGATAATTCTAGGCTTGCGACACTTCTACTCCGATCGATGGCAAAATAAAATATTATGTGATGTCGTCAAATAATGCTGAATGTGGCAGCTTTTTAGTTCCACGTGAACAATGTTGTATAGGCACTTCTCTATAATAGAGTCCTACAGGGACGCTGGCGCTTGTGCGTTGGCCGTCTTCCAAATCCGTGTTTCTGAGAATGCAACTATATCGAATGCTATACGGTTCCCGGAGACCGAGGCCTGCATGATTAATTCATTCTGAGAATTTATATAGCGCCTCTTCAAGATAGCACCTCTTCAAGATATCTACTCAAAGGCGCTCTCTGCGATAACTAGCCCAAATGATATTATTACTATTATTGTCATAGCGAGCGAAAAATAACAACATGCTGCAAAACAAAACACAGTTAGCTGAAAGAGTCACCGATGGCGAGCCCTCGCAAACACGTAAAGTTGACCATCGGATATATTATTATGATTATAACAGATCTATACCGTCTGCTGTAGACTGTATAGGCCTATCATAATAATTATTATATAGCAGAGAAATCACCTGCTAATACTAAGCTCTTAATATATATAGAGCAATTTCGTTGCATATTTTTGTCTAATATAACCGTGAAGTTTCTCTCTCTCCTCCCAATCGTTGCGCTATAACACTGTGTGTGTGCACTACTTGCATCGTAGAGAAAAGTTTTCGTTTCCTCGTGAGACGTTCCTTTGTTAATGCACGGACTTATAGGATCAAACTCATGCTATGTATGGCTTATCCCCGGCTTCAGTCCCATAATGTATTGCCTTCCGGGGTGTCTACCTGCTATGATGAAGGTTGTGAGTGGCTGATGCGTGGCGGGGGTAGAAGCCGGCAACTTCCGGCGAAAGTTCCCGAAAATTTTAAATTTAGGTTCGTCGTGATCCTAAAAAATTGATAACTGTGTTGTCTTTACAATACATTGCATTATAGGCTATAATTGAAAAGGTTTTAATTCAGCATAATTATGTTCCAGATGTTGGTGAAGGATTACCATAGTCAGTGTCGACAGCCTGCATGCAAGTCCTTCACTCGCAATTGCTCAGCGCTTCGGCGTGAAACTCCGATAAAGTGTCCGCTCTGTAGTCGGGAGCGCCTCTGCGTAGTGAGCTTGAAAGGGCGCTATAACAAGTGCACATACAAACAAAGTAATAATGATGGCATAGTGGTGACGACAATCTATGGCATACTGTTTTTATTCGCAGTTCCGGCATCCATTATTGACGAGCTGTCCAGCAACGACATGATCGTCCAAGAGGGCGACACCGTCATACTTGTCTGCAACGTCACAGGCGTTCCACAACCGGAAGTCAGGTGGTCGCGACGTTCGACCGGAAGCAAGATGGCCGCCGAACGCGAAAGTAAGACGTGCAACGTACGAAGTATTCCTGGTCCAGGTAGCGTATAATTCTCATAATGATTATGCCCCTACTCTGACAAATTATTCTTTGTTTTAAAATCGATTAAAAGTATTAGGCTAAAAGATATTTTGACGAAGACGTTGAATTATAAAATTATGGTGAAGCAGGAAGAGGTGGACAGGCGCCCGTGGAAATCGTCATTGCTATTGTTATTATTGTTATTATTGTTATTACTATTTACTACTACTACTACTACTGCTGCTGCTGCTGCTGCTGCTGCTGCTGCTGCTGCTGCTGCTACTACTACTACTACTGCTGCTGCTGCTGCTGCTGCTACTACTACTACTACTACTACTACTACTACTACTACTACTACTACTGCTGCTACTACTGCTACTACTACTACTACTACTGCTACTACTACTACTATTATTATTATTATTATTATTATTATTATTATTATTATTATTATTATTATTATTATTATTATTATTATCATCATCATCATCATCATTATCCAATAAAAGCAGTTGCGGTTGAAATTATAATTATGGCTATGGTATAGGTGTCGTTCTGGTTGAGGTATATCAGTAGGCCTAGCTGTGGTAATGGTGCGGCAGAGGCAGCGAATCTCTTGTTTCATGTTTAACGACACTGACATATCATAGATGATATGTGTCGCCCTCCTTCTTTATCCAGGATTGGGACTGGCACTGGCAGAGAAAGACCAGCGGCGGAGTTTAGAGGCAGCGACTCCTTTTGTGGCTATGCATAGCATGGTGCTGAATTTTCGGATATCTTGCCATGGGTCGGGACTGAGGAGCGTTGTAGATGTTCGATAACAACTGAAGGCCTATAATTATTGTCAGCAGTGGCGTTTGTGATGATGTAGTGGCATGAAAACAAGCATATAGGCCTACTGAGCATTGGGGTTCAGAATTTTCTTCTATAGTATATGCAAATTTATAGAACTCCATGAAAGGCAGAGTATGTTATCCAATTGTCCATTTCCAATTAAGTTGTTGGCTTTTTTCGTCACACTAACAAGCATCGTCTTAACACGAACCATGTATAGCCTACACCCCGAAGACGACTACTGCGTTCATTTTCTCGAACATTATACTTGGAGATGATGATTAGCCACGGCGCTCTGCCGAACACCGTTAGACTGTGGAGTGGGAAAGTGGCTCACGGGGACCGAAACGCTGCAGGCCCTAACGGAGTGTTGAAGCGTTGAAGGCGACGACGCACCGTATGTCCATCTCGCATATTGACGACGTCCATGGGGAAATTAATGAATGGCCTGAAACGGGCGTCGAATGAGGGATAGGTCACCGGTCGACGGGTGGTCGACGTCACGATGAATATGACACCGTGTCACGAAGGGAGGCCACCACCGTTGTATTGGCTTCCCGCGCGTGTGAAGTGTAAACGCAACGATTATTGCCATCTTGCGAATAGATTGAGTGCGAGGATGCTGCGTGTCGTCACCTGGCGAATAATCAGCACTCAAAATGCTCACACCGCCACTGCCATCTAGCGAATGAGTTTCTGCGGGCTGTGCATATTATGTTAACCATTCTAAGATTAGTCTTGTGCTCATAAGCAGCTATATATACAGGGTGGCGCAGAAAAAACCGGACTATTAGTTTTTGCAATTGCATCGCTTGAATAACCAAAGTAATTATCATTTTAAAACTATCATTAGACAGAAATGACACAGAAAAATGAGAGCGCTACATAAAATAAAACTGACATCAAGTATTCTATGGCGTTAACTATTCTTTGTACCGTCATGGCGAAGCGTCTGCTGACAATTGATGATAAAATCGTTAAATCGTGCGTTAAGACTCGAAAAAGGATGGGGTTCGCTTCGAATGGTTAGAGAATTCCCACAACGACAATGGAAGCGAAGTACGTTGAATGATTTGATTAAAAAGATCGACGAAACTGGCGACACTAAAAGAAAGCAGGGTAGCGGTCGACCGCGATCGGTTCGTACGGCTGATAACGTAGCGAAGGTCGAGGAACTGATTTCAAGTCAAGAAGACCAACCGGGAACAAGCAAATCTCCGAGAGAAATTAAACGTCAAACTAGTAGGCTATATCTCGTAGAACTGTTCAGCGTATTACTGCCAGACATTATAGCTCACTCTGGTGACAATTTCACTTTCCAACAGGATGGAACACCTGCTCATCGTTCACGAAAAACAGTTGCTTTTCTCACTGCTCACGTTCCAGACTTTATTGAACCAAAAAATTGGCCACCGAACAGTCCGGATTTGAATCCCGTAGACTATTCGATCCGGGGAGTGCTTCAGCAGCTTGTCTACAGGCAGAGAATTCGAGATATTGAACATTTGAAAGAAGTTCTGACCGCATGCTGGGACGAAATCAGCGAGGACACTATCAACCGGGCTATTGGACAGTTTCGCAAGCGATTATCATTGGTTATCGCAGCAAACGGAGGACATCACTTTGACTTAAATTTCTTACGCATTCAGAAAACTCTGAAATTTTAGGGTTCATTCAATGTTAGGCTATATTAAATGCCAAACCAATGCCATTTTTCTGTGTCATTTCTGCAGTCTAATGATAGTTTAAGGCAATAATTACTAATAGTCCGGTTTTTTCTGCGCCACCCTGTACAGGGTGGGCAAAATATACCCCAAAGTTTTTGCCAATATCCTGGCCAGAAGTACGAATTTCGAAATGAAATTTTACAGTCTTACAGGCAATTCATATATACACATGACGGCCAGATTTCATCAACATATTTCAAAAACAACAAAAGTTATAACACTTTTAGTGAGGCCACCCACCGTTTCTAGACGATTCAAAAACGAAACGCAACAAGAAGTAGCAAAACACGATTTTATTAAGCGAATTTAAGTCTCACTTCAAATAACTATTGTCAAATGAACTTGGTAGTGCTTCATAACTTGTGTTCAATGTGCCCACAACCAGTGCCAAAACTTCTTTTGAGTCTCTTTGCAAAGTTCTTGATGGACCTGACAGATTTCTTATTTGCCAATTTGATTGTCATCTTGCTATAAGTGACTTCTCAGTGACGTGCAGCAACGCTGGTACCCTGTTTCCTTTTTTAATTTGTTAAATAGTAATAATAGTGAACATCTGGCAATATCAAGGCTATTTCGATGACAATTATTTGAAATGAGGCTACTTTTGCAACATGCATGGCGAACCCGTGCATGGTGCACCCATGCATGTTGCACCAATGCATGGCGCACCCACTCAACGATTAGCAGGTAGTCTATAATAATACATCATGAGTTGCATGTTGCCATAGTCTACATGTTGTCGGCGATGTGTTTGAAGGTATCGACATAACCGGAGAGATGATCGTCATTCAAAACGTATCTCGTTACTGCGATGACATCTTTGAATGCATCGCTTCGAATGGAGTTCCACCTCCAGTCAGCAGACAGATGAGAGTCACCGTCGAATGTAGGACATTCATCCATCCATACATCCATTCATCCATACATACATCCATTCATCCATCCATCCATCCATCCATACATTCATACATCTATCCATCCATCCGTCCATCCATACATCTATCCATCCGTCCATCCATCCATTCAATCATAGTCCAATCCATCTATCCGTACGTCCATTTATCCATTCATTTATCCATTCATTTATCCATTCATTTATCCATTCATTTATCCATTCATTCATCCGTCCGTCCGTCCATTTATCCATCCATCCATCGATCCATTCATCCATCTATTCATCTATCCATCCATCCATTCAATCATAGACCAATCCATCTATCCGTACGTCCATTTATCCATTCATTTATCCATTTATTTATCCATTCATTTATCCATCTAATCATCAACTCACCCAGTGTTTAAAGTGTGTCTGGACGGTCATGGACGGCGTCCATGCGCTTCTTTTCAAATCTAAACGTCGGCGGCTGTCCTGCCACTTATTTCGACAGCACCGGACTTGAAATTTAAGGAGCGTCTAGGCACTTCTTTTTTTAAACTTTAAGCACTGAATGCTCTTATGGAAAGTTTGAAGTTGAATGGCAAGCCAAAAGGTAAGGAGTTAGTAGGCCTACGTTATCGCAACAAAGGTAAGGAGTTAGTAGGCCTACGTTATCGCAACAGAAATTTAGTTATGCTGATCCTATTGTATAATGTATAGGGCGTAGGGCTTTCGTACAGGCTATACAGCACCATCCACATTGGATTCACTGAATTTCACTCAAAGGATAACACGTTCATTCTCGGTCGCTGGTCGCTGGAATAGCCTCACTGTTTGTTTGTTTGTGTGTGCACTTGTTACAGCGCCCCTTCAAGGTCACGCTACTCAGAGGCGCTCCCGAATGCAGAACGAACACTGCATAGGAGTTTCACGTCGAAGCGCTGAGCAATTGCGAGTGAAGGCCTTGCCCAAGGTCCTTGCGCGGCGAGGTGGATTCGAACCTCGAACCTTCCGGTTTCATGGCAACGACGCCACCACTATACACCACCGTGCCCCACTGCTCTTACTGACCAGGAGTCACTTCACGTTATTCTTGAGGAATCTGAAAACTATATATTTAGCCCACTGCAGCTGGGAGCGCTTCTGAGTAGCCCACCTGTATAGAAACTTAATAAACAGTAACATCGTTGCCGCAGAATCTCATAGTTGTGAAACGATGATTGTATACTGAGGATGGCAGCGGGCATCCACGGGCACTGGTCCCCTGGTTCTTGATGATGATGATGATGATGATGATGATGATGATGATGATGATGATGATGATGATGATGATGATGATGATGATGATGATGATGATGATGATGATGATGATGATGATGATGATGATGATGATGATGATGATGATGATGATGATGATGATGATGATGATGATGATGATGATGATGATGATGATGATGATGATGATGATGATGATGATGATGATGATGATGATGATGATGATGATGATGATGATGATGATGATGATGATGATGATGATGATGATGATGATGATGATGATGATGATGATGATGATGATGATGATGATGATGATGATGATGATGATGATGATGATGATGATGATGATGATGATGATGATGATGATGATGATGATGATGATGATGATGATGATGATGATGATGATGATGATGATGATGATGATGATGATGATGATGATGATGATGATGATGATGATGATGATGATGATGATGATGATGATGATGATGATGATGATGATGATGATGATGATGATGATGATGATGATGATGATGATGATGATGATGATGATGATGATGATGATGATGATGATGATGATGATGATGATGATGATGATGATGATGATGATGATGATGATGATGATGATGATGATGATGATGATGATGATGATGATGATGATGATGATGATGATGATGATGATGATGATGATGATGATGATGATGATGATGATGATGATGATGATGATGATGATGATGATGATGATGATGATGATGATGATGATGATGATGATGATGATGATGATGATGATGATGATGATGATGATGATGATGATGATGATGATGATGATGATGATGATGATGATGATGATGATGATGATGATGATGATGATGATGATGATGATGATGATGATGATGATGATGATGATGATGATGATGATGATGATGATGATGATGATGATGATGATGATGATGATGATGATGATGATGATGATGATGATGATGATGATGATGATGATGATGATGATGATGATGATGATGATGATGATGATGATGATGATGATGATGATGATGATGATGATGATGATGATGATGATGATGATGATGATGATGATGATGATGATGATGATGATGATGATGATGATGATGATGATGATGATGATGATGATGATGATGATGATGATGATGATGATGATGATGATTGTATTCTGTCGTGCAGTTAAGCCTGAGATCTACCTTCCGACGCGAAGATTGGGTCAGGTGAGAGGTCGTGAGACGATTCTCGAGTGCATCATAACGGCCTATCCTCAGGCGGTGACGACGTGGTCGAAGGACAACCGAACGATCGCGAGTTCTGCGAGACATCGACTGGAGGCGTACGACGAGGAGGACAACAGCCTCGTGCTCAGCCTACGAATACACGGACTGGAGGAGACGGACTATGGCGAGTACAGATGCACGGCGTCCAACACTCTCGGAGACGACACAGCAACAATGCTGCTATACGGTATATACTAGGACACACACGCACACACACACACAAACACACACACACACACACACAAACGCACACACTGATACACGCAAGCAGGTACATAGACACACGCACACGCGAGTACGTGCACACAGGCACACATTGACACACGCAAGCATAAGCCCCCAAGTCCTTCACTCACAATAGCTCAGCGCTTCGGCGTGAAACTCTGATGCAGTGGCCGCTCTGCATTGGGGAGCGTCTCTGAGTAAAGAGAGCTTGAAGGGGCGCTATAACAAGTGCACATACATACAAACACACGCACGCACGCACGAACGCACACACACGTGCAGTTCATTGAGCCCAAACAACAGATACAAAGATAGAAATCATTGGAAGGTCATAAATCAGGTCAAGGGCAAAATTGGCAGGTTAAATCAGCTGCCGCGACTTATGGTGGCGCCAAAACTTCTTCTACATGGCATGGCAATGCATGCGAGACCAACATGTGCCAGCTGTACTTAGCGCACGCGATCCGCAATATACATTTCTGTCTCGACTGTATAGATGGAAAATCATATCCCAAGTTCCCAACTCATGCAGCGACGCAGGGAAGCCAAAACGACACACGATGAATATTATACCGGTGCTTTAAACGTGCAAAATCTGCGCAGAACTGAAGAATTAGTCTAATTGGCAAACTAAGTTGTAGCAATAATAATAGGCTATGCTTCATTGTATTAGAAAGTTACATGGCAAAAGTCTGCGCTTAGATGAGACTTTAAGCCGAAATTAGATCTAATTGAAGGACGAAAGCGCATTCATGCGCTATATAAGAAGGCAAAAACAATGATGGTGATGATGACGATGACGACAATGACGATGAGAAAAACAATGCTTGCACAATGCATAGAGCTATATAAAATAGACGGCAGCATATGTGTGTGCGTGTCGTGTGTGTGGTTCTTCCAATTGCAACGACATCCGTTTGCAGTCAATTTCAAACGTACATTTCATCGCTCAAGGCAAACATAGAGCGCCGGAAGGAGGTGGAAGAAAACCCTGCTTCCGACATCGAAGATAAAATCCTCCGTCGGCGGTGACATTGATAACCCTATAACCTTCCATATTCGCTGTGGCTGCAACCAGAATAAAAATTGCCCTCTAGCGACGTCAAGAGCAGCTGAAGCCAGGCGACGCCAAGCGAACATTTTGTTAGACATAATAAGAATAGGAGATGCTGCAGCTTTCGCAACTAAAGTCTGCAATGTGGTTTCGATCATCACTCATCGTGCAGACGAAGGTATATTCATTCATTCGAAAACGGAAATGACAAAATTCTCGTTTCAAAACGATGCATGCAGATCGACTGCAGCAGTCTGTGGCAAAGGACAGACTTTACCCATTATGCAAAGCCAGTTTACCCATTATGCAAGACCAGTTTACCCATGATGCAAGGCCAGTTTACCCATGATGCAAGGCCAGTTTACCTATGATGCAAGACCAGTTTACCCATGATGCAAGACCAGTTTACTCATGATGCAAGACCAGTTTACCCATGATGCAAGGCCAGTTTACCCATGATGCAAGGCCAGTTTACCCATGATGCAAGGCCAGTTTACCCATGATGCAAGGCCAGACTTTTACCCATGATGAAAGGCCAGACTTTTACCCATGATGCAAGGCCAGTAACTGTTTACCCAGGATGCAAGGCCAGACTTTTACCCATGATGAAAGGCCAGACTTTTACCCATGATGAAAGGCCAGACTTTTACCCATGATGCAAGACCAGTTCCCCATAACGCAAGGCCAGTTTACCCATAATGCAAGGCCAGTTTACCCATGATGCACCGCTTAAGAATTGAATCAAAGCAGACAGGAAATTCAAAACAAATCCGACGGATGCGTTCAGTGTGTCTGTTTTTGAAATGGACACAGATAGCGACATGATCGATTCGGAGTTTTTTTTTCTAACGAGATCGAGGAACATACGCGCAGTCAGGGGCGGATACAGAAATTTTGGAAGGGAGGGGCGCCAAATGTTTGGTCTTGGGTGAAAGACAATTTCGTTGGTTTTTCGCTGAAAAATCTAATGACCGTTTTCAGTCTTTCTCCCAAATTTGTTTATAAAAAACTTGGCAACTCTGGTTATTTGAAATCTGATGACCTATTTTTAAAGTCATATGCTACTTTCTCTCTCTGTCTCACATTTTCCCGCTGCATTGATTGACAGCTTGCTGAACCTGATGGGACGGGTGGCACGTTCCATGCAAATTTCTGAATGGTGAGGGGCATGGCCGGGTTGGGTATCTGGATCCGCCCCTGTGCGCAGTTGCGTGCAGACAAGAGGAGTCAGTTTCCTCCTCTTGTTTTTTTTATTCACTTGACCAATGTTCGGGATTTTATAAGGATTTGGCAATGTCAAACTAGGATCATGGATGTCTCCAGCAGGAGTTACCGCCTCTTGAATCTAAGTCTGGCAACGTCCGTGCTGGGGAAACAAGACGCCAGACTTAGAGCTCTTCTATAAATCTATTCCTCGACTAGCCTTTCTATAAATATATTCCTAGACTATATTGTTTCAGATGTTTTCCTCTTCCTTCGCTTCAATATCAAATTAATTGCTTCAGCTTTTAATCTAAAATCATATTCAAGACTTGATTAGAAATCACCACCGAGTGTTATTACTTATTAGTCAATGTGCACCTTCGTTTCTGATGCGCAAAAAAGAAATTAGACTCTAACTGTCACAATATTAATTAGCCTAAGAATGCAGGACCATCGTGAACTGGCAATAACACGAATTACAGAACGACCAAAAAAGAACGAAAAACAGAACAATTAGGCCTATACTATAAGAACAACGAAATAAAATAATAGTAGGCTATAATAAGCATTAAGCATATTAGCTAAAACATTCCTTTTAATCAATATTTGATTTCATAATTAAATTAATTATATTTGTTGACGAATAATTAATTATTCATCGATATTGATGATTAAAGAAAAGTGAAGAATATTTCAATAATTCAATAATTCTCGACCCGGACCACCACGGACTACTCTCACGGACAACCCTTCTGACTCAATGCAGCGCTCGTGAATAAGCTGGTGCCCCGCGCTTGGCTTTCGAGTAGCGCTTTATAAATTTCGAGTTTACTATTACGATTCCGATATTTCTGTCGCTGTTGCTTTCTTGGTGCAGAGTACATAGAGCATGACGACAAATACCGTTCCTCCTCTTCAGCCGCTCTGATGATGCGGACTTCATCTCCGTCTCTGGAACTTCAGATGAAAACAGCCAGCAACCCTCGAACTGCTGCAGCAGCAGCAGCAGCAGCAGCAGCAGCAGCCACGAAAATCCTTGGATACGGAACGCCAAGTAAACACTGTAAGACGCATGCATTGCATTAGAGTAGATAAATGCCAGAATTTCCTTAAACTATATATATATATATATATAATTATATATTATATATATTATATATCCAGACACATTGATATCGCATTGACTATAATATACATGCACATGTAGCCGATATATGACCTTTAATTGGATTAACTTCTCAGTACGAGCATAACTTTTCATATTTACAAGATTGAATTCCATTTTTCCCCGGACGCAGTGTATAAGCTTGAATATCGGATCGTGTCGTATCTAAAAACTTATTAAGCGCCTCTCGCAGTGTAGAGTGTATGCCTATATGCATGCATAATAATTATAGTCAGAGTCCTATTACACGCGTCGTAGGTAGTTTGCGAGTAACTCACACTGAGATAGGGTTGCAGTTATTATTTTCAAACAGTAGTGTTTTAAGAATCACTAAAAGTGACATAACTTTTGTTCTGTTTGAAATATTTTGATGATATCTGGCCATCGTGTGTAAATATGAATTTTCTTTAAGACTGTAAAATTTCATTCTGAAATTCTTGCTTCTGGCCAAGATATTGGCAAAACATCTAGAGTTTTTTTTGCCCACCCTGTATGTTTACGTTTATGCAAGCGCGAGCAAGGGTCGGATATAACTAGATATCAGCTGACATATAAACACGATTCTTAATGAATGTAAGGTAGATCTAGATTGGAATCCAGGTTCGATGAGCAACTATATAATTATAATATATTATATATAATATAAATATATTATATTAAATACATTATATATAGCGTAACAAATGCGATGTCAATGTGAAATGTCAAAATGTAAATGTACACATGACGTCTTGTTTAAACGAATTTCTGTTAGTGAGGTCGATGAGAATGAGTTGTTTACACAATCGACTGCAGGTAGCATATATATTTATATAGGCTGCAGGAGATCATGGCATTCTCTATTGATATACGTAAATATATAATTATATACATTATGCAATTTATCAATTATTATTTATGACCGACGACGACGAAGATCATTTACGGATAGGCAAATACACACATATAGCCTATAGAGTAGACATATACATGGACGCCCGCACATAGGGGCAAGAGGGGGCACTTGCCTCTCTGGAAAGTTGTAACTGCTACTTTTTGGTTGTTAAAAAAATTTGCACTAAAGAAACTTCATTCATAATTGATATTATAAGAAATTATATTTACATTAGGAAACCTCTATGAAAAATACCCGTGCATTTTCCAAATTTCCTGATTTGCATTTTCAACATCTTTCTACAAAAAACTTTATATATTATATAACCTTAACCATGACCATGAGTTTTGCCCCTTCTGCAAAAATTTCTGCGGGCGCCCATGGGTCTATAATACTCTATATACATATTTTTGATATGATTCAATATCGAAATTGTCGTCTCTAGGGGTAAAGATGCCTATAGCCTACATTTAGGCTAGATGTAAGCTGTTTTTTGGTCTATTTTTTAAAATAAGTGTTGCCAACGATGATGATAAACTCGATGACCTGAGGTTCAGATTACTGCAATTCGCGTTTTAGTTGCCCGAGGTCTTTCTAATACCTTATTCAGTCTGCTGATTGCCCACCACCCTATACTACATAATTTACTAATTACATCACAAGATTTTTTAATTAGCCTACTTCTAAGATTACAGAGAAATAGACAACAATTTTTCTCTATTCTTTCAGCTGGGTCTGCCGGAAGATCGCCTGCTAGTGATGCTCACGTGCTTACCAACACGATAAATCAACGCGGATGGCCGCTGTTCGTCGTGTTAACGACAGTGACGTGGGTGACGACTACCGCGGTCTTATGACTACTGCAGAAGACAGAATGAACAACACCGAAGACACATCAACGTTTCAAATGCTGTGGCACGTCGTGTTGCCATGGAGACTTACTATTATTGTCCGACTTACGTTTCGTTGCAAGCGTGTATATAACTATATATAAATTATATATATATATATATAAATTATATATATATATATATATATATATATACTAGTTGGGTACCCGGCGTTGCCCGGGAAATTTATGATTTAGGATTGTGTGTGTGTGTGTGCGTGTTATGCGCGAAAAGGAAACGAAAGAATAGCACGTCGTATAGGTCTGTAATATTAAGAGTACAAGACAACAAAGACTTATACATAAATAAAGAATTATATATTATAAATGATTGCATGAGAACGTGGACAGCTGAGTAATAAATGATGTAATCGTGACAATGTGTGTGTCATCGTAGGTATATATATAGGGCCTATAGGGAGCGACTTCTAAAGGGTGCTGCTTTATAACAAGGTTGATTATTTAAAATGAAAGCAGTAAAGAGCTGAAGTTTTTGTTGAACGTGAAAGAAAAAACAGGGTAAGAGAAGAAAATGGTAAAAAATTGTGGTAAAGGAAGTGGGAAAACTACAAGAAAAATAGATCACCATGACGTCTGATATAAGGCATTTATAATTATACTCGGCACATCGCATGACTAATGAATGCATAATTATAATTGTACGGCAGGCCTTATAATTGTGGCAATTTACTGTCACATAAAAGTATAGTCTAATTAAACGCACCTATATATGACGAATGTTGCCCAAATCGACGAATCATTCATGTGAACCGAGGGTTTCAGTTATCAGAGGTATTCTATAATGTGGTACTGTCGTAGTACTGTCGTAGTACTGTAGTACTGCAAGCCTATATACTGCAGTCAGCGAGCAATCAGGGATGAAAATCTCCGCCATGCATGCAGGGTATACAAAGTGGAACGGAGTTTCCTGCTCCAACTGCGCTGCGCGCTCCTGTAACAATAATTCAGCTATAAGGGTTGATCTGACCTTACAATGGGCATAACAGATGGCAAAGAAGAAGACTGGTTACCCGCCCTCATATGCCGAGGCTAAGAAAATGAAGTCGCTAACACCATAGGTCTTCATGCCCACATGCACCTTCAAGCTATAGCTTAAGCCTGATTTTTGCTCCTCTTTTCTCCTTCTCAGTTACACAAATTTTATTCTAGTATGGTTTACCCTTCGTATACCTTGGATTGAGATCTGTTTATATTTTGTCAAGGCTATGAAGTCCATAGTCAGCTCCGATACAGTGGAACATATTTTGCTTTGACGAAGAGACTGGTAAGAGAAGTTTCGTTGCAATTGGCTCATGAGAATTGTATTTGTCGTTTTGAGTCTTTATGCGTTGCGTCAATTATAATAGGGTTTGTTAAATACAAAAAAACTGCATGACGTCTTCGCTTCTCTACAAAAGTGTTTTTGTGCGCAGAACAGAACATACAAATAATTTTCTGGAATATAATTGATATAATAGTCTAATTGATAATTGATATAATAATATTGATATAATAATAATGCCGTGAGCTCCCTTGAAATGGCGTATCAGACATCGCGCACGTGCCCATGCACTGCTAGTCTTAAGTTAGGCCTACTCTTAATAAGTTTGCAATAAATAAAGACGACAGCATAATTATGATATGCATGCAGCCGGCTTTGCTAAAGGATAAATCGTTCCGGAAAACCAGCTTCCTTTCTTCGGAGGATTGTTTTGGCTGCCTGAGGAACTAGTGCCTATCAAATTTAAGAGATGCATAATAATAATAATAATAGATTGTGTAATAGAGGATGGTGGCCTATTCTAATTATGCGGTCAACAAGTAGCCGATCAGGAGGCAAACTCTCGGATGAGGCATATCCATCGATTTTTTTTGTACAATGTACAATCGGCTGTTCTGCACACAAATAATGTACACAACATCAATATGAGTAAAATTTCTATATACTAGATGGGGGAGAAACAAAGTTTCAACCAGCGCTTTTAGAAGCATTTTGACATGGCATGCATAGCGCCTGTTGTTAACGTTCTTATTTCCCGTTTTCAGCAATATCTGAACGTCTAAGCTTATTTCAAAACATTTCGATGTTCAAATTCTATAGATTATCTTGACTAGTCTTGGTAAAACCTAACGCATAAAATTTTTTAACCATCCTTTCTTCAAAACTTAGATGATAATTACTTTTTGCATATAGGCTAATTATAATTATAGGCTACATGAAGTCTGCAGATCCGTATACTCTTGAACTAACAAAATGCAGTCGTTAGTGTTCCCATGCAAACTGACTAATCATCACACCTGCACTTCCGTCTTTTTCTTAGGCCTATGTCATTCAGAGGCCTTATAAACGTCTATGACTGGTTAATGAAAATCCATGCTTTAGCCATCCATATACTATAGCGTGCTGAATGATCTGTCTATTAATAGCGCATGTTGCAACTGAACTGCCATGGCTACATGCAATCGACAAAACCGGTTTGACCGACGGATAGAATTCTGCGTGGATTAAGACTTCACTCAAAGTCATTTTTCTACTATTATCATCTCAAAGCCATCTTTTTTCTTTCGCTTTCAATTACATGATGTCTAAAAATTTGCCATATATGAAACGCAAGCAAAGTAACGTTTTTGCGTATAGACTAAGTCTCCTTCTTTCCTTCAGGCTAGGATTAATCCTTCTTTGGCGAAGGATCAGCCACTCGGATCCTTCTTTTCCACCTGCAATGTCTATTTCCAGTGTCTTCCTGTGCCTATTTCCAGTGTCTTCCTGTGTCTATTTCCAGTGTCTTCCTGTGTCTATTTCCAATGTCTTCTTGTGTAATTTCCAGTGTCTTCCTGTGTCTATTTCCAATGTCTTCCTGTATATATTTCCAGTGTCTTTCTGTGTCTATTTCCAGTGTCTTCCTGTGTCTATTTCCAGTGTCTTCCTGTGTCTATTTCCAGTGTCTTCCTGTGTCTATTTCCAATGTCTTCTTGTGTAATTTCCAGTGTCTTCCTGTGTCTATTTCCAGTGTCTTCCTGTGTCTATTTCCAGTGTCTTTCTGTGTCTATTTCCAGTGTCATCCTGTGTCTATTTCCAGTGTCTTTTTTTATTCAGTTTGAGCAGCTCTCCTGTTCTATTGCGTCCTCCTATCTCTCCCTCTGTCCTTCCCGGCTGCGTCGACCATGTATACCTTCGCTTGCACAATTTTTTTCACAACTATCATCCTCTTTTCTCACTACATGTCCATACTACATCAGCCTGCTTTCTCGTGTCTTGTCGGTTGTTATGCATATGCATTGTATGCAATTATACATGTAATTTACTCATTACAATTCATAGGCATGTGCATGCTAGCAGAAGAAAAGTACACAATGAAGACAAGTCTATGATGCATGTCAAAAGAAGGACGGCAGTAGTCGAATATGACAACAGAGGTGAGTGATGCAGCGATGTGTCATTTTATGATAGATTCCCAAATGAATGAATGAATGAATGAATGAATGAATGAATGAATGAATGAATTAACGAATGAATTGATGAATTAACGAATGAATTTATGAATGAATGAATGAATGAATGAACGAACGAACGAATGAATGAATGAATGAACGAATGAACGAATGAATTAATTAATTAATTAATGAATTAACGAATGAATGAAATACACGTAACTTGCCCAAACAATTTGGTGTTTTTCGCATTGCAGATCACCAAGTTGTGACAATCCTAACAATCAAAAGATTTCTTTCAACAAAATATGTTAAAACAACAGGATCAAATCATCAATGTCCCTTATAATACGACCTCCTATGGATGCTCATGACTGGCGATTTTTGTTGATCCAATAATACAAAGCGGTAATAGCAGTAGGTCTATCTTTCTTTGGAGATTCTAAAAACATTTCTAGCGATGACAACCGGTGACGGAAGTCACACAAGAGAAGTTCTCCCCCGGCGGATACCGACTGCAAGGAACACGGCAGTAATAGGTCTATATACATGTCATGTACGATAATATAATAATGATGCCGTATAACTGCATTTGATGGGTGACCTTTCATCGTCCAAAGCTCAGAACTGTGCATGCAACTATATAGAGACACAGAGCACCGATAAAACGAGATGCAATTCATTATATTGCAGACCAATTGTTGTGCGGTGACAAAAACTTGCACAGTCACGTGCACAGTTACTGTAGCCGTCTTGGCTGGGGGTCGAACTCCTACTCTCCGAGTTACAGGCCGACCGCTCTAGCCAATCGGCCACAGTGCCACAATGCAAATCCGCCGCAGACACACACACAGTTCTTTGAGCCAAGTATCAGCTTTGCAGACCATATATATATAAAATTATATACGTATATTATAATATATATATATAACCAAAATCAGCTTGACAAACTGCAACACGATTACAATAAGAAGTGAAAATGTGGTTTTAAAAATTAGCATATGTATACAGTGGATTACTTTGCTCGTTGTTCAAGAGTTATTTGTTTTAGTAGGCTCTTGTAGAGTACCATAGGTATGAAGTGCTTATCATCCTTTAGAGTTTAGACTCTATTAGTAATTCAAAGTTGTGAGTTCTGGGGCGAAGGCCATGTAGCGATGTTTGATGACAGGCGGAAACAAACTCCGCGAGACGTGGAATGAATTCCTGCTCATGACAGACCCTATAGTCTGTCATCGGCTTCGCGAACCATGTTCAGGACGTGTCTTGTCTTAAACCAGTTTCAATTAAAGCACCTAATTTGTCTAAATGTTTATGTAACAGTAGTTTTGCATAGTTAGGCCTGTATACCTGCGTTCATAGGAGTGAGTTTACAGAACACATGCACCTCATGGAAATTTGAAATTATTGATTGGTGTCGCAGTTGGAGTTTCGCAACGCATGATCGTATAGGCCTAGTATAGAGACAAAACATTTTACAACATTAAAATCAGTATAAATTATACATACGCAAATTTCGCACCACCGCAGTGTATCGGGAATCACATTTTTTATATACATGTACCTTACACTCCACTCCATGAGGTCCTACACTGAAGCATCTTGATGTTTTCTTGTAGACTACTAGATTTGCATACTGGACTTGAATTTGTACATGTTCAAAGGGTATTTTTTGACCCATGTAATACGACCACAACATGAGACCCATTCATCCGATGAACAGTCCAATCTGAATAAACCATGGACACGACCCGAGTGCTCCGTCTACATAATAGCCAAAAATGTCTTCGCCTCGGTGGAGTAGCCTACCAGGGATGCGGATCACTGGAGTCACCTCCACATGCATCGATCAGACAGACCTCCACATGCATTAGTCACTGGTGGCTCTTCAATCAGTCGGCCGGAACATGACAAATGCCTTTTTTCAGCATATATAGGGGACTACTTCCTGTACCTCGACGGATAACCGGATGTGAGTCATCCTTCACCATTGAGGGACTACAGTTCGTCGACAGCGTTATCTTCTGTGCAAGGTGAATGCTGGGACCTGTCGTTTGACGCTCCGACATATCGACGTAACTTCGTCCATGAGAGACTCTTAGTATCTTAGTATCCACGCCATCAGATCTGTCAGCTGTTGACGGGAAAATCGTTGGGTGGTTAACCACGTGGGTGCTTGCAGGGGCGGATACAGAAACTTTGGACGGGGAGGAGCCTTGGGTCTGGAAATTTTTTCTTCGGTATCCGCTAAAAAAGTTGTTGTTTTTTAATAGGGGGGGGGGCACGATACATGGGCATTTCTAAATGGGTGGGCATGGTCGGATTGGCCTCCCTGGATCCGCCCTTGGTGCTTGTGCCTTCTACACGACGTGAATCATCCATGCAGCTTAATGGGCTTTATTTTACAAGATGTCGTATATATAGGCCTATAATTCTTTCGTTTTATGTCGAATGATCAGGAAAACTTGATCACGTCAGCGCATGTCGGAGCCATGCACCGTTTGAAACAATAATTCTGAAAGACAACAAATATGCTGAGTTCCCATGGGCGGAAACCTCGGTGTTGGGGGGCGGGGGTGATGTATTATAATAGACTTCGTAAGCTTTTATGCTGATCTCACTGGTGTAATCTCGTTCGCTTCGTTTATATAATACTAGCTGAACCCGGCCACGCGTTGCTGTGGCTGAAAAGAGCATCCAACCATCCCTCCCTACCTCCCTCAACCCAAGAAAGGTGAAAGGCCGCTTTCGTTTTTGAATTAACGGAAATTATTATGCGACTTGCTTATGACGTCACGGCACGCGACCTCATTCTATGTTTCGTTTGGTCACTGTTGATTGCCTAGCTCAAAATGCCGACGAATTTGATAAAATATCATTGTTGTTAAAGATTGCGGTTTTTGAAGAGAAAAAATTCAAAGAACACGGACGTATTCGAATGAAACGTTTTGGTGAGATTTTGAAAAGAATCGGCCGGTTGCTTTGGGAGATCTTGTTCGCCTAAATTTGCATGGTGCGTACGCCGTTACATTTTTATTTATATAGATTATAGGTTCTTCTTCTGCTATCGAAGTCAGTGGTGTATATCCTTTAATCTGATCGATCTATTGCACCACCAAGCGACACGCATCGTGCACACGTTTCGCGCTCTTTTTCACTGACGGATGATCATCGGCAGCCAAGCGTGACGTGTCGGACACGCGGCGGTGAAAAAAATGACTCGACGGGTGACTGCAGATGAACGGTGCATGCTGGGTAATTGCCGGTTGGAGCGGATGATCAGAAAGAGAAAATATATCGTCTTCGTCGCTAGTTTGTTTCGGTTAGAACAACGGAACATGCTGCTGAAAATGATCCAGACTTACTATCCAATGTACGAGCGTCTGCGCGTTTTTAACCCTTTAGGGACCGAGCTAGGGTATGGGATTTCCCATATAGTCACTACACTTTGTTCGGTAAAGGGTTAAAGGCATTGAATATTATGTGTACTCCATGCAGGTATATATTTATGTATCCAACGACGAAAAACTATCCATGTATACGCAAATCCTTATGTATATGTATTCGCATGCGTATATATACGCAATTATACATGTATATGTATGTATTCGTCCGAGCGAGTTAAAGCTATACAATTCATTTGTAATTGAGGCTGAAACCGGAGACAGATCATGCATAAGCTCCGCTTACTATATTTCCGTCGTTTATTCAGAATCGTCGGTCCGCACATCGCTGAGAATGGACAGTAGATCGGTCAAAACGCTCGGCTATACCGTATAGCCGATACGGTTGACGAAAATAGACAGACGAGAGTTGACTGGAATGAACATTAGACGGAGTTACATGCAACGTATGTTGCTCTCGTGCGTCAGTTTTGTTTGACGAAGGAATTCACGGAGAGGCGAACAACTCCGGCTTATCAGCGACAATTCAGACGCCATTATCATCCAAGAAACGCTGGCGCGTTTTTAGTAGACCTATATATACAGCAGAACTCATTTCTTCACGAATTTCTTGGAACGGGTCGTAACATTTTGGCCTCAATTCGAGCAATGTCCCAAAGCGATTGTCTGCGGATGCTAAGCCAAAGATATAAAATACGTAGATCTAATAATAATAATGATGATGATGATGATGATGATGATGATGATGATGATGATGATGATGATGATGATGATGATGATGATGATGATGATGATGATAGTCTATTTTCAA
>OX243815.1:25759899-26089899 GCA_945859605.1 Lumbricus rubellus | reverse complement strand
TAATACACTGCAGACACGACGGCTGATGTTTGTATGGGACGTGTCGTCGTCAGGTGTCTGTCTGTTAGAGGCGACCACCCAAAGGAACCGTCTGCTCATCCGAAGAGAAAGAAGACGACATCTTCTATTATAGACCATCACCGACAGTCTGCAGTAACACCATAGCGACGTTGATGGATGGACTCCACTGCTGCTATTCTATCGGCTGCTGCTGCTGCTGCTGCTGCATCATATAATAGCAACGATGGATGACGTGTAGTCGCACTGTGCTCTAATTGCATCAAAAATGCATGCTCTCGCACTGCCTTGCTCTACCATGCTGTCATGCAAGGCAAGGCAAATAAGGGTGTGCAATTTTTTAAATTGAACTGGTTGCAGAAGATTGTTGTCCTGCGGACTGTATATAGTCTATCAAGTTGATGAAAACAAAAAATTAGTTATAATGCAGCATTTTCCAGATATAAGTGCATAGTTTATTCGTTAGCCAAGCTCTAACTTCAGTTGAGCTTCCAGGGTTGTTTTTAAAGAATTTTTAGAACTGCACAACTCCTTCTTTCCCGCACCCATCCTCCATGATAAATCACTTCCATTCGGAGGACAATTACCATTTTTGCCAGTTTTAACTGTACACTGTACAGAAGTGCTTCTTCAAATGCACAAATCCATTTTGAACTACACATTTAGTGTACAGCTGCACGTTAAAAAGCACTGTGAGCTTCTTTGTAATCTATTGTGACGCTAATTAGTTGTAAACAAATGCCAGGTTTCATCTGCCTGCGTCATGCAGTCTGCGGTACGGATCCTCTAAAGCAGCGGGATCATCTTTCGCGGCGGCAAACAACGCGAAAGTAGTTCGGCTAATGAGCAAAGAGAGACTTATTACTCCCATCTATCTTTGGCTTTGATTTCTTGTCATCGGCCTTACAGGATATATTGTGACTTATTATCTTGTCTTGCCTTGTCTTGTCTTGTCTTGTCTTGGGGTGTTAACTTTCAATTTCGATTTTTTTGCTTTCTTTGTCTGCAAAGTATTTACGTGGTACGTGTTGGTCTTTTCCATGGCAGCATCATCTTTCACATTCGCTTCCTTCTCGTTATTTTCCATGAATGATTTTCCTCTGTCTCCTGCGATATTTTTTCTCTTGTATATTTATCTCTTCCTAAAGCACTTCTGGTTGAATTTATCATTTACAAGTCGCAATTGTACTATTATATGTAAACTGCAGACCATTGCGAGCAACCATGCAGAGTGGTACACGATGTTTAATCTAGGCATCTCAAGAAGGATTTTTCCCCTCAAGAATGACATTTCCCTCAGAACAACTCAGAGCGGCCCTTCCCCCCTCATTTAGGCCAAAATTGAATCACAATGACGCTTTTATCTCACGTGTTGAAGGAGTTATTCCTCTAACAGAGTGTTATCCACTCATGGAATTAGAAATAAACGGTATACACATAAAAACAAAAAAGTCATCAGACTCACCGGGAGTTGTATATTTATTCGAATTTTTAACACTATCAATAAAAAGGACATCGGAAAAAATCACGAGATGAAGGCGAAGTAGGTTGCCGCTGTCCGGCTCAGAAATTTTTTAGCCGCGAAAAGTGTGCCTTGAATAAGTTGGAGGATGCTGCAAACCTTACTGATTTCAGTGCTATGTAATTCGAACGATGGACGGTTTTCGACTGATTTTGGAGGCTTGGCGAGATTTTTAAAGCGCCGCCACAAAATCGCGATTACTGGGACTGGATACCCAAGAGCACACTGTTTTTGAGGAGCAGCTCAGAAATTTTGTGGCCGCGCAAAGTCTGTCTTCAATAAGATGGAGAATTCTGCAATCCTGACTGATTTTAATGCTAGGCCTATATGCATGTAGTTCGAACGATGGACGGTTTTCGAGTGATTTTTGTAAGCTTGTCGTGACTTTTAAAGAGCAGCCACAAAATCGTGATTACTGGGACTGGATAGGCTACTTGGATAGAAAAACAGTGCGAGAAATAATTATGTGGGAAGTTTTGACTTACTTTGCCATGCTTTCGTTTGGTTTCATATAATTTTATTATAATAGCGTTTATTAATCATTTTATGGCCTCTGCTCGGATATCGTACCGTCTACTTTGACATGAATAGGTTTCAATTATTTTACCGAGGCATATTTGCCTGGCTTTTCATTAATTTGGATCGTCTCATCTTACCTTTAAATAATTATAAGTCCCTCACGGTCCTCACCGTTCTCTCGGCATCGCTTCACTTACCTAAACCTAGTTAATTTATAAGACTCCATTTACGTGCATTTAATATTTCTAGAATCGACATCCTGCGCATGCTAGTATAATAACATTTGGTCTGTGAACAAAGACCGGGCATTGCTTGCTGTGGCACCGACGACAGGCGTGACACACGATGTCACCATATGTCACTCGATGCCACCATATATGTCACTCGATACCACCAGATGCCATTTAAGTGTCGTATCGCTTCTAATGACATGAACACTTTCCAGACCATGCAAGCAAACACGGTTTCTGCGACCCATATCTACCAGTCCACATGAGCACCGTTTCTAATTGATGCATGTATAAAGTGTTTTTATATAGCGCCGTTAAGAGAGATATAATTTATCATTTCGCCTTCGTCTCTCTATGTCTCTCTGTCTCTCTGCCTCTCTGTCTCTCTCTCTCTCTCACAATATCTCTCACACTATCTCTCACTTTTTTTCTTTCTCTCTTCCTCACTCTCTCTGTCTCTCGGTCTCTTTCTCTGTGTGTCTCTCTGTCTCTCTCTCTGTGTCTCTCTGTCTGTCTCTGTCTCGCTGTCTCTTTGTCTCGGTCTCTGTCTTTATCTCTATCTCTATCTGTCTGTCTCTCTGTCTGTCTCTCTGTCTGTCTCTCTGTCTGTCTCTCTCTCTGTCTCTGGAGTATAGCTACA
The DNA here is from genome assembly GCA_945859605.1 of Lumbricus rubellus. Classification (NCBI taxonomy): domain Eukaryota; kingdom Metazoa; phylum Annelida; class Clitellata; order Crassiclitellata; family Lumbricidae; genus Lumbricus; species Lumbricus rubellus. Next base: position 26,086,970 of record OX243815.1, on the reverse strand, counting down.
TGTATGGCATAATACCACTATACACAGACGTCAACGTTAGAAGAAAATGGATGGCTATAGAAGTGGCCATGCTAAGTAATTGCCTGGATTTAAGCTTAGACAAATCCACATAGTAATAAAAATTGATTTTAACTTTGAGGCTAAAATATCAGTGATTTAAATGTAGAAGGTAAAGCGCACTTACAAGATTGGTTTTACATGCGTATCACGATGACAAACAAGGAAACAAATCATCAATGGTCCTAGATAGCAAAATGTTTCTCTATACAAAGTTACAGACCATACAAAAGTGGGCAATTTCATTTCCACCAAGCTTGCCCATTGTGGAAAAAGTAATTTCATTGCAACCGCGCGGTAACATTTCTGCGAAATGCCATTGCAATCGATCGTCAAAGTCGACATCAACCTTTACTGGCTGTTTTTTTTTAAATTTGGCTTAGAATTATCATTTGGACATTTTAGAATGCTGTTTCGTTAAAGTCCTGTTGCCAAAAACACGCAACTTGTGCTTAGTTTCGAGATTGTCCGGATGGGAGACGATGCTTATGACAAAACCAAGGGTTAAATGCGAATGGATGTTGTTGGCGAATTGGGTTTATTTGTAACTATGACCTATATATATATATAATATATATTATATATTATATAAAGCCTAATATATATGTATATATGTAACGGCCTGCCCCTCGTAAGAAAACCACGTGACCTTGGGTCCCACCCCTGGTGTTGCTCTTCAGCCTCCCAAGTGGTAGGAGCCCGCCTTAGGATCTCAAACGAGGCGCCGCCCTGTTGAAGGGGTTCTCTGTCGTCAGGTAATTCTACAGGTCCATCCAAGTAAGTAAGATCTATGGGACCCATCGCTTTCCCGGTGGTATAGTTGTAGATCAGGGTTGGGTCTTCCACCTCAGGACGGGGATGTCTCTTACTGGTACCAGGAATAACTTCGGTCGAGTGGCTACATATGTCTGCGGTTCTCGGTCTGAGAACGACGGCTTCCGCTAACTGAAGCCCGTCTGGGTTCAAATCCCCTTCAACAGATTGTTTAAATCCCCAATCCTTAAGTGCGGTCAACCCTTCCCTTCTCTTTTCCTGCATTACGTCACCTTCCTCTCGGGAAAGACTATCCTGATGGTGTTGCCCCTGCAGTTGACTTATCTCATTGCTAAGGCTCTTGAATTGGGACTCATGTCGTTCCATGAACATCCCCAGGGTTTCTGAAACAGTTAGTAAAAGTTCCCCAACTTGTTTACCCCTTACTTCTAACTGGTCAAGTCTGTCAGGGGTTCCTCCCTTCTCCCCCTCAGTTATGCATTCCTCTAAATCCTCATCAGAGTGATCCTCAGACCTTATAGAAGTTTCCATCTTCTGATTATTAATTAACGTCTGATTTGAAGTATTTAATTAAACCATTCAACTAATTATAGTGAACAAGCGTTGCTGACAATTAACATTCGTGATTAGGCCTAAATATTGTTCTTCACTAAGAGTTCAATGCCTTTTCAACTTCGGTAGAATTTAGCATATAATCAACAAGCGTGCATAATCTTGTTGCTAATTATTATGGTCCATTATTAGCACACAGGTATAATTAATTGTAAACATTTCGGTTCGAAGATATCGACCGCTATCATCAATCAACATTAGCTTCGATGCTTATCATTAATCACATCCGTTTCAATTCTTATCACATCAGTTTCAAGTCTTATCATCAATCACATCAGTTTCAATTAATTAACTTTAATTGGTTTCGGATTCAATTATGGAGCAATTAAGTAAGGTGATACTTCCCTGACTTTCCGTGCAATTTGAGTCACTCTCGAATTCGAATATGAAAAGAAGATCGGATAATTTCTTGCCCCGGTATAATTATTTGTCATCAAGATATTCACGTAGAATATTGCATCGGCAATGACAATCGTGTAACTTCAATCACCTCAGAAAGAAACCACACTCGTCCGAATCAGCCCACGATTCGACGGACGTAGAAGCAATAATACCGATCGAAAACGGTGCCAAAACCCGTTGCTTAGTCAACGATATCTTCTTATTCATGCAGTCAGGCAATCAGCCACGTATTTGGTAGTTTCTGACCAAAAACCCACACAAATTCTTGTCTTCACGAGACGAGCTCTTACCCTGATGGAATCCTGAACTCGACTGCGCTTTCGGCGGTTGCAAGCGGTCACGTGGGCCGCAACAACCAATCAGCGACTACCTTACAAAAGCGGTCGTCGAACGCAAACCTCGGCCTCTGATAGGTCGGACAAACTACTGTGATTGGCCACCACAAAAGGATTCAGAAGCCTCGACAGTAGCCTCGTACAGTAGTTTTCTACCGAACACGACTACGGCCTTCGCAAAAATATTCCCTCTATGTGATGATCTATAAATAGAACCGCGATATCTAATAAAATCAATTAGCAAGTAAGTACGTGAAGCGGCCTTACAGGACGTTATATTGTAGCGGCCTTATAGGACGTTACATATATATATATATATATATATATATATATATATATATATCGACGGCTAATGGCAAAGAGTAAACATCGCTTAAAAGCTGGACGCAATTTTAGTCAGAACGGAAATTTGCTCATTGCAGAAGGAAACTCGATTTACCAGAGACTGAGTGAGGTCTGTCTTTTCCTGTTTCTATAATATAGTCAATATTTGTCTGTCTGTCTTAATTCTCTCACTGTTTTCCAAAGCTAGCTCACGTGATATTCTCTAAATAGACCCTGTTTCTCTATCTGCCTCTACTCGCGTTTCTCTTCGTCTATAGCCTACCCATTTACCACTCTATATAGGACCTATGCCTATACGGTAGGCTACATCCCTGTGTATAGGTCATTGGATCTGTTGCTCTATATCTGCCTTTATGTCACTCTGTCTCTCTGTCTCTCTCTCTGTCTCTCTGTCTCTCTCTCTCTCTCTCAATTTCTTTCCGTCTTTTTCATAGAAGTTTAGTATAGCGGCCTACAAAAACCAAAGCTATAGTTTTCTACTGACTGTTGAATGTTAATCGAGAATAGACTTATTGGTCATAATTCATAAAAAAAATTATAGCCTATCCCAGCCTCACTCCGAAATAATATATAGCGTATAATACCATAATTATTGTATACATAATTGTTCGTGTTCATGTAACCGAACCAGGTAACACGTTCACGCGCCGATGCTGATGCAATGGACGACTGCCTTTCAGACAAAGGAACGTGAATATACATATAATTATATATTTATACAAGTCCATTAAATAACGGAAACTTATCATGCACATACCTGTTCGTTTAATCTACAATTTTATATAGACATAGACCTGTCCGTCTAATTACCCTTCTGCATGCAGCATATTATATTTCTAAATTCCGTCCGTATACCTGTACATATCTGACTGCGTGCATGTCAGTTTGTCTCACGTACAAGAGAGATTACTAGCGTCCTTATGAGTCATGACGACCGCGCGGTAAATTATATTCTACGAACGTCCTTTAAACAGACGCCTGTGCTAAGGATAGATTATTATTGCTAGTGGTATATAAGCCACTCTGCTGCAGTGCCGGATAAACACGCTGAGTGCAGACCTTGAGAAATATACGTCTTAATTCAGGAATCACTTGGTCACCATGGTAACAGACTTCGCGGTCTTACATGACACTGCATGTTATATACATATGTACATATATGCATATACATAGATACATTATTACGCACATATATACATATACATCATAAATAATTATATATATGCATATAATGTGTATGCATATGCAGAAACGTGTTGCGCATCTGCTTCATCACTGAATGTCAAACAGTCGAACGACTGATACTATAGGTCTATATATGTATATAATATATATATAATTATTTATATATATATATATCAAGGCTACAGATAAGACGAGCACCATGTGCCATCTACATGTATATATACAGGGTGGTCCAGCATAAATGTCCCGACTTTGAACGCGTATAACTTCCCCAATTTTTGGAATTTATTTATACTTTATGCGTCAAATTAAAGGTATTTCACTCTAGTATTTGCACTGAAAAGGTCGAACAGGTGCTTGTTTAGGTTTCAATTATATGCTTGGAACAGCGCTAGCTACCATATTTTGTTGTTTTCTATGACATAACATGGCGCCGTTTTCCCGGGATATTCACAAACCGTTTTTTGCTAACGCGCGCATAGACACAATCATTTTGGGTGTTTGTAGGAGTCTCTCCCATGAACATCCTCTTTTCGCTAAATCATTTTCTTTCAATTTTATCAACAGCCGTGCGCACTGCCACGCGCTGCTTTAGACGTAAAGAAACGGCTGTCTCGCTATAGTCGTTTCTTTGCGTCAGTGTTTTAGTGCTGTTGGACATCACGTTGACAAATAACTTTAGATCATCTTTTAGGATACGGTGTTTCTAGGACTACCTGTAGCCTATCCCGCGGAATGACCTGGATAGATTTGTTTAAAGGGCCTGCCCGGGTCATTGTTATGACGGCCAATTTACTCGGACACAAGAGCAATGTTAGCGGATATGAACGCCGTAATTCCCATGGTTTACGATTAGAAAGTCCTGATTTTAATCAATTTTCCGTAGCAGATAATTCAAGGTATTGTTTATTCCATCCACTGTTAGAAAATTCGTTATTCATTTCAACCGAATTAAATCTCTTATCAGTTCTGAAAATTAAGAACAAAACGCAACCGTCTGTCAACGGCGTCAGATCGCGTCATAGAAAACAACAAAATATGGTAGCTAGCGCTGTTCCAAGCATATCATTAAAACCTAAACTTGTACCAGTTCCATTTTTGCATTGCAAATACTAGTGTGAAATACCTTTTATTTGACGTAAAAAGTATAAATAAGTTCCAAAAATTGGCGAAGTTATAAGCGTGCAAAGTCGGGACATTTATGCTGGACCACCCTGTAGAATGAGGAAAGATGTCTCGAAAGCCAGCGTCTTATGGCACACTATAAGCTTAAGCTATAGTAACACGAGGTGCATGTGAACGTGCGTGTATATGTATGCATGTACATGTAAGTATTTGCTATTTATGTATGTATGCATGTATTTGTGCAAATATGTTATCATGAATCCAAGTGAAATCCAAGTGAGATGCATGTACATGTATATGCTTGCATGCATGAATTCATTTATGAAACCTACATGAGGAACTTTTAATATTGCAGCCACGTACAAAATGTTTGCATATGATTACCATTTATATAGCTTCATCTGGTGAAATTAAACACTAAACAGGATTGAACAAAGTACAAATTTTGCTTTAAAATTAGCGCACAAGTCGATGGTGCTGCACAAAAGTCTTCTATATGTGCAGGTTGGGCCATAAAAGTACCCATAGGCCTACGGTCTTTTGTCAATATCTTTTTCAAAAGTAAGAATTTTCAAATGAAATTTTACAGGCCTAAAGGCAATTCATATTTACGTAAAGTGGCCCATTTTCATCAAAATATTTCAAATAGAATCGTCAAAAACAGCGGGTAGTCTCATTAAAAGTGATACAACTTTTGTTTTGTTTGAAATATTTTCTTTTGTTCTGTTTGAAACTTTTTTTGCAATTTGGTTCTTGTACGTAAATATGAATTGCCTTAAAATTGCAGATTTTCATTTCATGTTTTATATAATATATTTCTGGCCAAGATATGGACAAAAACCGTAAGGGGGTGTACTTTTTATGGCCCACCCTGTATGCTCGCCTGCACAATGTGCACATACGTGAATGAGCGATGATAGGTGAAAGCACAAAAAAGATATATTTGAGGAACTGATTTCTGGGTCGTTGCGTAGTCTCAAAAGGCGCTGTGGAGATACAATGTACGGCGCTCTGAACTTGAAGCTGCAATAATTTCAATGGCAGTTTCTATTCAAAGCAGGCGCGTAATCGTCCATGAAACGCAAGGTCAACTCACCGGGCCATTGACATATACATGAGTACTGGCTACGCCACGATGAGCAAGAAGAACAAAATATGTGCTGCATGTAGTCTGAACTGTTTGATGAAGCGTTTTATTTAAGAAGACTTTCACCTATATATATATATATATATATATATATATATATATATATATATATATATATATATATATGTTACAGGCAATGTGTAAAATCAGGGATTTTGTAAAATGCCTGAAATTTTTAGGCAATTTGTAAAATCCCCAATTCACTCGGGCACTTTACACAATCCCTGAAAAAAACAGGGATTTTGTAAAATCCCTGAAATCTGAAGCTGAATATTTGACAGATTGCCTGAAACGAAATGACGAACGTAACTGAACGTTGCCATCGACTGTTGCGACTCACTTTCCTATGACAACAACCCGTCTGCTCCAGGTATCTCAACCACATCCTCATACATCAACCAGACAGGTCTTTCCACATCAACAGAGGTAGCAGTCATCAATGGATCAGGTCTGGGTACATCGGAACAGCACAATCTCGACAACCAGCCTGTTTTGCTGGAAGATGTCATGGACAAAAATAGTTCAGCTCTGGAACAGAATCGTGTTACAATTAAAACACAACGTAAGCGAGCTCGGGATGCAATGGTTGATCAGGCAGAGCGTATGGTAAAGCGTAGCCGAGTGACAAACGTTGCTGCAAACACAGGAGACAATGTCACCATATAAATTCCCCTCGTTGACAGAGGCCGGGGAGATCCTGGAAATATAATGGGTGTTGTTTGTGAGCGTGACAACAACGACCTCTACAGAATCGCTGTAAGGGCTGGAATGTTGTCCGGGAAATACTCCCGTAATCAATTTGATTTGTGTGCCCACAAGCTACTAACTAACAATGACATTTCAACAGAACAGGAAGTAGGACTTCGAAGTGCTGTTCAATTTGAATCCAAATGTGGTGGGCAAGGTTTTTTTAAATGCAACTGTTCAGGGACTGGACGCTGCAAGACAAATAGGTGCAAATGTTTCAAAGCAAAGGTCAAATGTAACAGTCGATGTCATTCGAGTACGTCATGTGTAAACAAAAACTGATGTAGCCGTTTAAAAACTGAACTAAAAATGAATTTGGAACTGAACTTAGAAGAAACATTCAGGAGGGGTGTCGACAAGTAATTTTATGTAGTATTAAACTTTTTAAAATGTAAGTGGTAGTGCTGTTAGTATTCGATTTGTTCATAGCAGTTTACAAATTTGAAAAAAATTTAATGTATTATAGATGACTTTAACTAATTAACTTTGAAAATTAAAAACTAAAATTCGAAAAATTAAATTGAAGTAAACTTAAGTGGCTTGTTTCCATAATAAACAACGTTTATGTTCATTTGGGTTTCAGGCAATCTGTCAAATTTTCAGCTTCAGATTTCAGGGATTTTACAAAATCCCTGTTTTTTTCAGGGATCGTGTAAAGTGCCCGAGTGAACTGGGGATTTTACAAATTGCCTAAAAATTTTAGGCATTTTACAAAATCCCTGATTTTACACATTGCCTGTAACATATATATATAAGGCAATTAACGTTCACGCCGCGCTTTTATGGTTGAAGACATGCATAAAGTATATATTTATATTCACAACACCTTCTCGTTTTTTCCCATTACGATCTCATCGTTTATTAACAAACCTGCAAGTATATATATATATATATATATATATATTATATATATATATATATTCTTGCATGAATATACGACGTTATACGTTCAAGGACTTAATGCAAAATTCCACCAAAGGCATACATATAAACGGAATAAAAGCCTCTGTGGAGATTAACGTTGATTTCCCGACCAAGTGAGAATACGACGTTGACGAGATGACTTCTGCAGACTTGAGAAGCTGACTGCTTGCAGGACACACACTCTGGTCCGTCGTCGGTCTTGGAAGTCTGCAGGACGCGTTAAGTGTCAGCAGAATTGGACGCCACGGGTTGCTCGCGTCTTTTAACGCTGTCAGTGCATGCTGATTTGTGTGTGTGTGGGGGGGGGGGGTGTGTGTGTGGGTATTTGTAGGTGTGTGTGTGTGTGTGTGTGTGTGTGTGTGTGTGTGTGTGTGTGTGTACTGCATAATGAAACTATTTAACTTCAAAACCTTTGCACGCATCATCGGATCCGTTTTCGGGAAAGCGATCGGTTTTTGCTAAATCTTGAGAGGTTTTCTTTTACCCGGTGTCACAATCAATTATCACGACAAACGCTGATAGAGTCTATACATTTTCAGTTCATTTCCACCAATTTTTCTAATTTTTATTGGAAGAAATACTTGATAGATATATGCTCTATATCTGCTGTTTCAAGCACTGGCCTTCATGCTGGTCTAAAATCAGCTTTATGAATGGATATTTCGAGTCATACCGTAAGTCTATACTGTGTATATGGGACACAGTGTATACTGTTTTTTGAATCACGGTGTATGCATGCGCAAAATACTGCTGTCAGTCAAAGGTCCAAACACTGCATGGAATATTAATCAAGCTAATGAACAAAGCCGCGACCATCACTCAAATCAATGTCATCCGTTCTCAGAAAATCGTCTTGGGTCTTAAAAGGATTATTCTACGCCATGGCCATACAGACATCGTGTATGCAATAATTAACCATGCAAGTATCTGTCATGGATTTTCTTTTCATTTGTCAAATTCGAGTTATTTGAGTTTAGCAACCGTTCAATATGCTGCTGTCATCTGCATGAACGCGGCAGTCCATGTTGACTGAAATAAAGGAGCGTCTATTTCGGCCACTGCAAAACATTGACAGTTTACTGTAACTCCTGAAATAGATCTAGATCTATATAATTATGGTTATCTAAAAATTTTAACGGAAATAAACCGTAAGAGTTACCGGGGTAATGTTAATGAAACTCAGCAATTCGTTGGCCTTGTGCAAGGCCTATACGTTTGGGATATTGAGAGATGGCATATATGCATGCATGTCATTTTTAATGTAGACATTTCGTCTACTAATTTGCAACAGATCTACGTGCACATGTACTTGTATTCATGGCAAGCGCTGTAAATATAAAGGCATATGCTATAGCAGGGTTAGTCAATGTATTTATTTAGTCCCATATATTATGCTGCAACAGCTTCTACACAGCTAAATGTACAATGAAACTTTCTCAAGTTCACTTAAGTCGCACTTAATTGTTCAGAACTGTCGGTTAGCTACGTTAAGCGCCTTCGTGAGGTTATTGTAAGACGCTATATAAATGTTCATACACATACAAGAGATTGGCCTATAAGTATGCGCACGGTATATATTCGAGCGCCTCTGAGTAGATTCCTTGAAGGGGCGCTATATAAATTGCATAGATAGATAGATAGATAGATATATGCCTATATATAATGTCAGGGTCAACCTGGCGGTATGGGGAGGGGGCGCGGAGGATGCGGGACATTGTCGTGTCCCTGGCAGAGGTTGGGCAGCGCCTCAGAGGATGACCTATATGGGCTCTCAGGACTATAAGAGCGTGAAGGTATCCGTGATATACACGATCCTCTGCAGGACCCGTTCAGCGTGCGATGTGACCCGAAGATCACCCTTAAGAAAGTGGCCAAGGATTGTCGTCTCGGTCAATCGCTGCTCGACCCCGGGACCAGAGGTGGATTGACTGATCCTTCAATCGTCCGGTGGCTATCCATGGCTTCACCCTGGATTTATTATTCACCAGGAGATGATTAATTATAGGCCCCTATGCTTGTGTAAATCATTCCTTAATTGTCTCTGGTTCCTGCAGGCTAATCGGTTTTTATGCAACTTGGTCATGACTTTGCAAGAGTGCTTCCAGATAAATAATTGAATCCTCATAATATAATATCAAGATCGTTCTGACATGACGAGTTTTAATTTAGTCCGAAATGAAAATACTCTTCGTGCATCATAAATTCTCTTTATATGTACACATGTATGATGTATCATATTAGAGAGCCTATGAATAATTATATGCATGCACGAAGCAATATGTACATGTATTTGACATCATTTAAAGTCAGGATTCGCGCGTTCAGATCTCTTCTTTAGTTCTCTGCCGTCAGGCAGGTTCATATGTCCAATGACGCCACGCATATCTGTTCTGTGCGTCCCTCTTTAGCCCTCTGTAACCGTCCTTTGTCATCATCCAGTCCAGTAGCATTGTTCTTGGTCTTCCTCTTGTCTTCTTCCCCTCCATTCTTCCCTCGATGATGTCTCTTACTATGGTGTCACTCCTCATGATGTGGCCAATCCAGTTTCTCTGCCTCCTCTGTATTGTCTCCTGCATTGACCTTTTCTCGCTCACCATCTGCAGTATTTCTTCGTTTGTCTTGTGTTCCCTCCAGCTGACACGCTCCATTCTTCGCCAAGTCCACATTTCGAAAGCCTACAGGGCATACACTCCACACCAGCGTTCAGATAGGTCATCATTTATTGCAGGTAAGCTTACATGTGGCGCTGCTACAGTAGCCTACTTATTACTTAAACATCGGACTTTGTGTTATAAGTCGAATCATCACCCAAATTTGCCTCGAATTATAAAGAATAGATGGATGGTTAGACACATGCTATGGATCGGACGATTAAGAACGGTTACATGACGCTGAAAGCGAGGTCCTGACGGTGAGACGAATAATTGAATTGGATGCGCATGCGCACCGCGACTTATAATAATATAGCGGCAGAGAGCCGGATGGGGAAGAATAAGTAGAAGAAGAAGAAGAAGGAAAGAAGAAGAAGAAGAAGAAGAAGAAGAAGAAGAAGAAGGAGAAGAGGAAGGAGGAGGAGGGTCACGGAGAAACGCATTTAGCTGTGAAAACCAACATCTGCACGTGAAAGACTTCATTATGCGTTGGCCATATGGTACGAAAGGATCCTACGAGTACACACGATCCTCCCTTTAGCCATGCAGAGGGGAGTTAGGTGATAGGTGTTTACGTGTATTTCTACAGATTGTATTCTTTTATTGATAAATAAAAAAGCTGACGAGTACAGCTATCGGGTAGACTCTACATGTATACAAAATGCGATTGATCTCATCGTAGTATATATGATCATCCATAACTATCAACTTCTTTGAAATTTATGGTGACACTGAATCTAAAATCAATTCTAGATTTTTCTCAAACGCTGTAGATAGGCGCAGGTAAAAGTAGCCTAGGACGCACCGTCGAAACCATAATATAGCTATTTAAAAACCAGTTCGACGATACTTGAGTGATGAGTCATGAGATGAGAAATAAGAACAGAAAACGTAAGCATGCACAATCTGATATCCTAAATCAACTCTGTCGGCAGTTGACTGTTGTGGGACGCGGTGGTGTAGTATGTAGGGCCTTGTAGGCCTATGCTCGTTGCCTTGCAGCCGGAGAGTTGCAGATTCGAATCCACCTCAATCCACCGCGCAGGGACCTTAAGCAAGTCCTTCATTCACAATTGCTCGGGCGCTACGTGCTGTAGTCGGAAGTGCCTCTGAGTAGAGAGCTTGAAGGAGTGCTATAGAAATGGAGAAACAAACAAACAAATAAATAAATAAATAAAGGTTGATCTGTAGCGGTGTGACCTGCTCGATTCAAGGACAAAACATGGTCAATGTCGCATGCAAGCATGCATGACTCGCGACAATTCCTGATGATGATCAACGTTGAAAGCTTACATGTATGAGCAGCAGCCTGCAGGTTAGAAGACAACATGTGGAGTGGATACAGAGTTTAATGACAGCTTATGACATCAAAGGACATCAAAGGCCGTTGTCGTCGACAAAAACTTGGTTATCATATTTCAGCTCTTAGATGACATGCGAAACCGTTTAATGACTCATTGCTCAGGACCATCATCATCGTAATCGTCATCGTCGTCTCGTCGTCATCGTCGTCGTCGTCGTCATCATCATCGTCCGTTGGATCTGAAGTCTTGTGTTGTAGAATTTCATTATTGGAATGGCGGCACTGGTAGGCATCGATCCGGATCATTACCCTTATCTATATGTACCTATGGCTCATCCATCCATCCATCCATATTTATATATTTTTATTGATCCCACCAATTCAATTGAACATGTATGTTTAACAAAGTATAAACATAATCAGCAATAAGCAAATACTCAAAGTGAATAAGTAGAATAAGAGTGAGGGAACAAATAGGCACACCAAAAGGCAAAAGGGACAAGTCCCGCTAAGTAGACATCCATCCATCCATTGATCGGCTGGTTTATTTTTTTCCGTGCATATCGTCTTTGCTTCATAGTATGGCTTCTGAGTTTGCACTAACTTACCGCCGCTATAGTGCGGCAAGTCAACTTCAGGGCTGGGACGGTAGAAGACGGGAGGGAAGTGCAAGTGAGGGAGTGAAGGAGGGGTAGGGAGAGGGGGAAGGAAAGGAGAGCAGGACAGGGGAGAGGCCTGGAGGAGAGAAAGCGAGGAAGATGAAAGAGAGAGGAGAGAAGGAGGGAAAAGGAAAATTGGAAGGGAGGTAAGGAAGAGAATGGAGGAGTGGAAAGGGGAGAAAAGAAAAACGGGCGCGAAGAGCAGAGAGGGACGGGAGGAAAGGAAGAAGAGTGTGGGGAGAGAAGGGTTGTTCTGGGTAGATGCGAGGAGAGGACTGGAGGAGAAGGAGGACAATGGAAAAAAGGTAAGGAGAAAGACAAGAAGGAGAAGGAGGGAAAAAGAAGTTAGATGAAGGGAAGGCGGAGTGGGAAGTGGGAAGTGGAAAGAGAAGAAGAGAAGGGTTATTCCTGTACCTTAGCACAGCATACTCTTATTATAGTTAGTAAAACTCGTGCCTATTATAAAAACGTGGCATTAACGGACAAAAAGCTAGCAAAAAATAATAATAGTAATACTAATGATAATAATAACAACAACAATAATAACAATGACAATAATTCAATTCAATTCAATTTTTCAATTCAATTCAATTCAATTAATCACCACCACCACCACCGTCATCACAACTATATTATCTTCATGCATGCTCATCAAACTTATCATACTCACAGCCATCACCATTTTAAATCATTATCAACATCATCATCATCGTTCTGGTATAGTCATCTTTATTAGCATCATCAATTTCATCATCATCATAATATTGAAGTCATTTCAAGGTCATCATCATCGTCATAATTGAAGTCATTTCAAGGTCGTCATCATCGGCTTCTTTGCTATTACCGTTGTCATGGTGACGATCTCATCGGTTGTCATAGTAACGACCTCATCGTCATTCCGTTGTCATCGTTGTCGCGTTGACAACAGCGTTGTAGATACAGTTGTCCATCAAAATTCTTCTCAGTCCATAGTCGCAGCATCAATTCCGCCTCAGTGCAGCTGCTTTGCTGATTGGATAGACGCGTGAAACACAGCAGCAGCGGATCCAGGAAATGGTTCTTCCTGTTCCGAGTTCTGGTCGAACTACATTTGTCTATAATAAATTGAGCTGTATGTTTGTCTGTCTGTCTCTTCCTTTCTATCGCTGGTGCCTGCTTCCAGTGTTTGTGCGTTTTCATTCCGTAGGCCTTAGCAACATGGAAGTTTTTAAAAATGCATTTAGCATTGACTGAAATATGGTGAGTTTTTATGAGAGAATTACTGCTGCGTGAAAATGCATTTGACCGAATAATAAATTTGTTTCGCTAATGCATCTTTCCGGATGTTGCTACGGCGAGTTGCCTTGAAGGTGAAGAAATTTTTAACGAACAAAGAGAGAGAGGGAGGGGAAGAGAGAGGGAGGGACAGACACACACATATGCAGAGAGAGACAGAGACAGAGCCATAGCCAGAGCCAGAACCAGAGAGACAAACAGAGATAGAGAGCAGAGAGAGCAAGAGAGAGAGCAAGAGAGAGAGCAAGAGAGAGAGAGAGAGAGAGAGAGAGAGCGAGAGAGAGAGCGAGAGAGAGCGAGAGAGAGAGAGAGAGAGAGAGAGAGAGAGAGCGAGAGAGAGAGAGAGCGAGAGAGAGCGAGAGAGAGCGAGAGAGAGAGAGAGAGAGAGAGAGAGAGAGAGAGAGAGCGAGAGAGAGAGAGAGCGAGAGAGAGCGAGAGAGAGAGAGAGAGAGAGAGAGAGAGTGTGTGAGAGAGAGCGAGAGAGAGCGAGAGAGAGAGAGAGAGAGAGAGAGAGAGAGAGAGAGAGAGAGAGAGAGAGAGAGAGAGAGAGAGAGAGAGAGCGAGAGAGCGAGAGAGAGAATGAGAATTAACAGTCCAACCAACATAGAGCAGTGTATGGCCTATGATGATGATGATGATATCCCGTCTAGCTAGCCCGGAGGGCTAGCCAATGGGGATGAAGTGTTAGCGCCTTCATTTTCAAGGCCTCGGCATATGAGGGCGGTGGCCAATCCTCTCCCTCGCCGTCTCATCATCCACTGACCGTGAGGTCAGTGTACTCATCATAGCTGAGTCGGCTAGGGGGTGCTTGTGGAACAGAAATCTCGTTGCAAATTTCTGCCCCGGCGGGGATTTGAACCCCCGACCTTTCGGTCGACAGTCCAGCGCGCTAACCGCTGTACTATCGAGCACCCCTATAGGCCCTTAAAATTGATTCGAACTTTCAAATTCTGTCTGGGGTTCATACAAGAAAGAATGTCCCTTTCGGTTCTGAATTATAATGTTCAAGTATACATGCGTATTCATCCGTCTCTCTGCTTATCTGTCTGTCTTTCTGTCTATCTGTCTGTTTGTCGGTCTGTCTGTCTGTCTTTCTATCTTTCTGTTTGTCTGACTGTCTGTTTGTCTGTCAGTCTTTCTATCTTTCTGACTGTCTGCTTGTCCGTCTGTATGTCTGTCCGTCCGTTAATCCGTCCATCCGTCTGTCTGTCTGTCAGTCAGAGCATGTGTCTGACAGTCTGTTTCTTCCTATAGGTCATAATAATGCCTGGGGTGTACTTGTGACGCACTTCAGCCTGCTCCCTCCTTTTTTCTTGAACTGATTGTCTGACTCGCATTTTCGTTTTTTAAATCGTCCGCAGCGGAATAGTGGAGCCACATCATCATTCGAAAGCTGCTCCTTCCTCATCATATCCAGCGTCGTTTGGAATCTTAAAAAGCCACAATTAGGCCTATTTGACTTGTGAGTTGTGAGTGCAATATTGCGCTGATTATTCAGCAAGCTTCGAGCGTCCTTGTACCGAAAATCTCCACGACCTTGCAGCAAGCTGTTGTTGATGAAGTGCTTTTGGCTGCTCGACGCGTATAGCTGACCGTCGTTGTAGCTGACACGCATTGATGACGTGTCTCGGATTGCGAGATGAGTCTAGCGGACACGCAATTATACGGCAAATCTGTAAATGCTATGACGTAGACCAGTGCGCAATTTATCACGTGGTTGAAAAAATGTGAAGCTTGCTTTGCAACGAGTCATAAGCCGACTTATATCCGACTTATATCAGTCTGAGCTGAATGGTTGTTATTCTGACTAGAAGAGTAAAAAGAGCGTGGACATTGTACAAGGTAGGCCTACCCTACTCCCTTGTGCGAAGTGAATGGAAAATAAAAAAGGTTTCTAGGTAGGTCCAGTCTGTGATGCATGTGTCTGACAAGTTGATAGCTTTAGCGTATACCTACAAATGTTGTTGTACTGATCTGCTTCTTTTAACTATCTATAGCCTCTGCTGAAGTGCTAAGCAAAAAGACGGTAACTCCTTATCATACTGTTGAGATTAAATGGCTGTGTGTTAGAGTTCACGGTATCACTACGCTGCAAATCGACTGAGTCAACGGTTTGCTTATCAAATTAACACCTTCAAAGGAACTCTAATTATTGGGACTGAAATGCCATGGCATCACTGATATTCTCAAGACAATTATTCTCCAATGTTTGTCTCAGTCAGTGGCGGTGAGGTGACATACACTGTATAGGCCCTAGCAAATAATTTGATCTGCCTTATAACCTGACAGAAATTGCTTGGAATTTTAAAATCGTCTTAAAATCTTATTTCTTCGACCTGCCTAAATAACTCCAATGACCTGACGCGACCTGATGAAATTGCATAGACTATAGCTGCGGTGCCGCCATGGATGGTGCACTGGGGTCTCATGAACAATTGAGCATGCATCTTTCAGACTGTTTGTTTGGCCGTGTCGCATGCATCCCTAGTGTCTCTCATTTTTTTCGTCGTTCCCTATCTGTCGTGTGTTTTTAATCCAGTAAAAATGTGCCTTTTCGCATTCTCGTATTTCACATTCTCTATCCTATCCATGTTTTCCGTTGATGCCCCATATATATAATATATATTATATATATATCATATAGTGCTTTCATGATCGGAGTTTGTCAGGGGCTAGGGGCTCAAGTCCCCCACCCCCCCAAGAAGGCCCAGATTCAGGTTTTTTACCATGAAAATGGTATCTTTTTCCGGGTTAGTCCCCAAGAAGGCCCAGACTCGAAGATTTATTCGGGGAAAATGGCTCTTTTCACGAACAAAACTTCAATCGATTGACTTAAAAGGTCATCAGCTTTTTGTCCAGAAAAATATTATGGTTTATGAGATTTCAACTTGATGACTACAAAGGTCATCGACTTTTTTGACCGAGGAAAAAAATTCCGGCGCCGCTCGATCTGGACTAAGTCTCCGTCCCAACCAAAGTCCAAGTTTTGTTAGCCCACCCCCCTCCAAGAACGGAAATCAAACTCGGCCCATGAGTGCTTCTGTCTGTCTCTATCACTTCCTGTGGGACATTTGCGATGTCGCCTGCATGCAGGTCTTCAGGGTAATCAAAATTCTTGCTATTACTTCTATATAGTCTATCCACACAGAAGTAGAAGTTTTTTGTTTACATAGACCGTAGACGCAGTCATCAGTTCAGACTGAAGCCACTGAAGACGATTGTATATATATATATAATATATATATATATATATATATATATATATATATATATAATATGTGTAATCGTGTATATAATATATATAATTATATATATATATACATATATACATACGTATACATATGTATATAAAATTATGTGTTATATGTCATATCATAGTTGTAAAAAACGTTTTTTCGTTTTTTATTCTCTCCCAAAAAACGTCGTTTTTTTGGTTTTTTATTTTTCCCATCGTTTTTTATCGTTTTTTATTTGTTCTTTAACTTTATTTATTCATTTAATTTCTGTTATTATTTTCCTTAATTTAAATTTTTTCTGGTATTTTTTATGTTTTCCGCCAACTCTCAAGGATTCAGTTAACTAAAGTCATTATTTTATCGTTTAACATCATAATTTAAGAGATAGCCTGCGTGTAGTAGGTTCCTAATCGAGGTTTTCAAGGTTAAAATGCGGTTTTAGATGTAGCAAAGTCACATTATTTTCCGTTTCCGTTTTTTATCGTTTTTTGTCGTTTTTTATTATTTTGAATAAAACGACGTTTTTTTCCGTTTTTTATTCCGTTTCCATCGTTTTTTACATCTATGTGTCATATATATGAATATGATATAGGCCTATAAGCTGTGCATGGTGTATAATATATATATATTTATATGTTATATGTCATATATATATGTATGATATATAAGCTGTTGTGTCACCGGTCGCCAAAAATATGATTTTATCGGACTATAGCAAGCGTCAGATTGCTTTGGGACTAGAATCACTAGATCTATAGTATCGCGCGTCCTCATTATTCCTTCGTGCAAGCGTGTTATCATTCAAACATGTACCCACCTCTCGATTTAAAAACTCAAAATTTCAGCAGCATATTGCTTTGACATTTGCCTTCCAGATATTCTTCAGTTATCAGATATTGGACTTGGGATTTACTGCTATTCCCGGAACCAATTTTGTTTCTGTACATTTATTTGAAATACTGCACATTTTCCATGGTCTATAGCTTGCCATTGAACAAATTGCTCTGGCTGAGCCTGAAGGACAAATGTCACTTTATGCCAATCCATCTGCTATAATATAATAATAGTCTCCACGATTACTATAGGCTTCAAAGAGTGAAGAATTATTATGAAAAAAATTATTTGTCTACACAGAAAGCTCATATGCATGCGAGCAATGGCTAACTCAATGCATCGCATTAAATTTTAATCTTTTTATGTCAGCATCGTTTAAAAAACCGTTCTAAAACATCGACCGTCGTAGGTTACCTGCAGCATGCATACGTGTAATTAGCGATCAAAGCAGTCGCGCTTGCCCTGAAGAGCAACTGTGGCGATTTTTGTCTGGCAAAAATTCGTTGGACGAGGAAGTGTCTCCAACCCATTTCGAAGTCATTCGCATAATTCTATAAGACTAATATATATTAAGTAAATATAGAAATAAGGACATTACATAATAATCCCATAATGACATTAACTAAACTTTGTAGGCTAGGCACGAGCTCAGACATTATTCGCTCAATGCTGATATCTCCCTCCTATCTGATTGGAGTAGGAGGAGCCTACTTATATTAGTATATTCAGTACGTGTATAAATACGAGTGCGGTAACCTCATTAGGGTGGTGAGGTCGGAAGTGGAATCTGAGAGAGATGTTAGAACTGGATTGATATAGAGCTTTATATTGTTTATTGCGACACTGTGTATCACGTAAGTTAGATTGTAGTAGCTTCATTAAACATTGAAAACGCATTTCGTTTCACGTTCATTCAACTTCATGCACGCTTCCCCATGTTTGGAGCAGTTCGAATCCTGCTGAGAGCGATGGCACTCCCCTAAAAAGGAGCTAGGCCATAATTCTCTTTCTGCGGACGCCAGAAAGGTAATTTCGCACACTATGTATGCACGCGGGAGATAATAAAAAATATTATAGATATATATATACAGGGTGGCTCAAAAATAATATTTTTGAGCCACCCTGTATATATATATCTGTATACATATTATGTACCACCGGATAATGAGCCACCCTGTAGATGCTATACGGCTGTGCATCAATCACTTGAAAGCACAACGACTATTATAGCTTCCGGGATTGCATGGTGTCTTTCGTCAACGCTGGTTCACCAATTATTCTCACTGGAATATGAAGTGTAATTAGAGTCTATCTACATGTGTAGTGCTTAAAGTGTAAAAAAAGAAGTACCTCGACGGCCCTTAACGTTTTAGTCTGTGCTGCGAAATAAGTGGCAGGACGGCGTTCACATTTGAAAATAAGTGCACGGACGCCGTCCATGACCGTCCATGCAGACACACTTTAAGCCCTGATTATGATAATCGAAGTGGGAGTTCTTCATTTCAGATTGCATTGTGTCATTGCAAGGTTTGAATTGTGGCCTATATAAAAGTTGGTCCTATTATGTGGACTCCGTGACAAGTTCTTAGATCTATGATGATAAGGATGATGATGATGATGATGATGATGATGATGATGATGATGATGATGATGATGATGATGATGATAATGGTGATGATGATGATGATGATGATAATAATAATAATAATAATAATAATAATAATAATAATAATAATAATAATAATAATATTAATAATAATAATAATAATAATAATAGGGCCGTTCCAGACTGTGATTTTATATTAGGCGGTAGTGAAGTCCCTGAGGGATCCTATATACCTCGGGGCATAAAAAATATTATAAAATAAATAAATAATAATAATAATAATAATAATAATAATAATAATAATAATAATAATAATAATAATAATAATAATAAAATGACTGGGTATGTGTTTGTGTTTTAGCAAGATCGCATCATTTCGTCCCTGTCGCAGTCGAAACAGCAGGAAGTTGGGACACTGATTCTCTGCAGTTCGTACAAGAGCTAGGACGGAAAATTTCAGCGGCCAAAGGAGACAAGCGTGAGACGAGTTATCTGCTCCAGCGTCTATCAGTCGCCCTACAAATAGGGAACTCTTTGTCTGTTTTAGGAACGACAGACTCAAACAGTCAAGACACATGGAGGTCTTGCACTGAAGAACTATGTTAGTTCTTATTGTGAACAGGAGCAATTCCATTAGACTTTAAATGACTTTGTTATTTTCTTTGGAAAAAATAAATGTGTGTTATAATAATAGGGCACCTTATCTGGATTGCCCGGGGCCACGGTCCGGCAGCCATTAGAAAACTGAAATTGACCTTTGAAATCTTCATCATAATAATTATAAAAATTGATTTTATAATAATAATAATAATAATAATAATAATAATAAATTAATAATAATAATAGTATCTTTTTCACTGAAACGATCCGGTTGACAGACGGCTATAATAATTATAGTCTTCATAAATGACACAAAAATAGCTGTTTTTCAAATACCCCATTATATTTGCCACTAAGCTACTATACATTTATAGGCTACTACTTCACGATAGGACAATCAACAGGCAAAGAATTTAATTTCTGATCGCAAAGTCTATGGCAGCGTTTCTTGTATACAGTTATTAAATATATAGCGTGGAACCTTTTGAATACAAAGGAAAGTTGTTACTGCGATGTAGTTCATTGCTGCTGTTGTTCGATTTTGCTGTTTCTGCTCAAACTGTCAGTTACCGTTGGTGCCATGGTTACGCGGATCGTCATCGCACTCAGGCCAGGATCTACATTTTTGGGGGCCCTGTGCTGATCGAATGACGGGGCCCCTTACAATTTTAAGAAGCCAGGCAGACATACAATAACCCGAAACATAATTTGTTATACTTTACAGCACATAAGAAGTAGATAGAACAATTGTCACGAGCTCACTACTCACGGACTGACATCATGGGCGGAGTTTGGTTTCCGTTCTTGGGGTGGGGGGGGGGGGGCTAAAAATTTGGGCTTAGGTTGGGGCGGAAACTTAGTCCAGAGCGAGCGGTGCCGAATTTCTTTTATTCTCTGCACAAAAAAGTTGATAACCTTTCTTTAGTCATGAGGTCGAAATCTCTTAAAACCATAGATCTACTATTTTCTCCGCCAAAAAATTGACCTGTTCTTTAGTCATGAGATTGAAGTTTCGGTTCGTGAAAAAAACAATTTTTCCCGCATAGGGCCTATAGTTTCGAGCCTGGGCCTTCTGGGGGCTAAGCCCGGGAAAAGGTATAATTTTTATGGTAAAAAAATGACTCTGGATCTTCTTGAGGGCTTAGCCCCCTCCTCTTGGCCTTAGTCTCCTGATAAAATCGGCCCACCGCCCATGGTTAGGCTTCCTTATTATTATTGGTGAATGGTGATTATCCATGTAACTTTGGGTCTTCTTCTCTATATCATCGAAAGTTCCTCGCATTTCCTCCACAAAAGGTATCAGTAACTCGTACAGTTTGAGAGGGATACATCAAAGTGACGTCATCATATAGCCTACTATGACATTATTTGGTTATATATTTAGTCATAGCTATGATTTCTAATTTGCTATGCATAAGGATTGCAATCTGCACTGTTTCTTTCCAAAATGCTCACTTTATTTATTTTTTACTTTCACAATTTGGGGGCCCCACAGAAACTCGGGGCCCTGTGCTGCAGCACAATCAGCACCGTGGTTAATCCGGGCCTGATCGCACTACACTGATGCGGTTACTATTGGTGTTGTTGTTGGGTCTTAGACGGAGTCAAAGGTGGCCAATGTGTGTGTTTGTGTGTATATGTTTTGTGTGTGTTTGTGTGCATGTGTTTGTGTTTGTGTGTGCGAGTGTGTAAGTGAGTGCGTATGTGTGAGTGTGTGGGACTGTGCGTGAGTGTTTTGTGTGTGTGTGTGTGTGTGTGTGTGCTTGTGCGTGCGCGGGAAGGACGTAATAAGCGAGATTCTGCGCAGTTAGCTATTCTTATATCATGACTAACAGTTAAAATATGCATTGAAAGTCGTTAATGCCGTTTTAGCTTCGTCTATATCAATCTCGTTGAAGAAGAAACGTGTCTGAAGAAGTTGATAGAAATAATTAATCACATTGACAACAACAACATCAGCAACAGCAACAACAACAACGAGGAGCAGGGTGACATTGAGAAGCAACAGCGACACAATAATCCTGTAAAACGATTTCCACGAAAGTCCAGCTTCATTCTTCATTGCAGCAGGAGCGAGAATGGCTGAAGTTTGCCCATTGGTCGAGCGTAAAATCATTTCCATGGTGTCGGGATGGGCTCATAGGGGTGAGAATTGTCAAGGGGGTTGGGGGTTTCAACCCCTCAATCTTTCTTAGAGCCCTGTAGTAAAGTCTGTTTTCACACCCCAATTCTCAGTGGATCATAGTCCAACCACCCAGTTGTTTTTCGACAATTCTCAGATTGGGGGGAACTCACATGGCTCTGTAGGCTATAGGGCTATTAATAGGTCTCTCATATGAGAATTTGGGTCTTATGATCATAGATACGATGTGGGCATGGTTGGTTGCAGGGTGGATACACCTACCCAATGTCTACTACAACGATAAGCAAACTGTTCAGGGTTAGCATTACGCAGCGCAAAGTAAAGAATCTCGGCAGAATTGTCAAGGTCGTTGCTGGAATCAGAGTTCACATTCTCGCCACCAGGAGGATTGGATCGAGTCCTCCTCATTCAACGATCGTAACCCCCACACCTCTCCACACTTCCAGCTGACGTCTTCAGATCGCCTGGCTATCGTCCACCGTGGCAACATTATCCCTCTCAAGCTGGTCGATGGACCCTTCGTTGTTCTTCCCCTTGTCGGCGGGGGCGGCGGCGGCGTTCTTCCCACCCTCCAACTCCAGGGTCGTCAGCCGATCGTCAGGGGGTCGGTTGTAGCCGATGCGGCCCCCTGCGCCAGAGGCGCTGGGCTCGATCGCGAGGGTCCGGCTGGCGTCGGCAAGAGAGGCGCAGCAGAGCGCCTTGATGAAGGACTTGCGGAAGGTTTCGGCGATGAATGCGTAGAGGACCGGGTTGAGCATGCTGTTCGTGTTGCTCAGAACGGTGGCGATGTGTAGGACTATTGGTACCCACGCACTGTCGAAATCCTCTATGAAGGTGTTCGTCACCTGTAAGAACAACAATTGCCTACAGGCTATATATAGAAAAGACGTAGGACTATTAAGCATCCACTATACCTGGCAATACCATCAAAACAATACAATACAATGCAAAAATACAATACAATACAATGATCTGTCTTATTATTTTACAAATATTTAATATTTAAAGCAGTTACGAACCTATTTACCCCCAAACCTTCCAGCTAGACAGAGGACCACAAGGAGCACCCCCTCACCTTACCTCACCCCTCTGGGGAAAGGCGGGGGGCGAGAATCGAAATTTCCCGAGCAACGCCGGATACCCAATTTATAGTTAAAGCTTGCAATTCTGGCTGTACAGGAAAGATGCGCTCTCAATTCCACTACACAGGATGAATTTCTCGTTCTCTGTGCGCAAACTGCGCTTGGGCAGCACCATGCCTTCTCTGTTGTTGATCTCACAATACTGGAATAGACTGCTTAAACATTTAGGCCTTAAGTGTATACTCAGATGCACTTTGTTGCGGCATTAAAACGGTTCTTTCCAGGTGGGGGGTTATATCGGGAGCGCTCCTGAGTAATTAACTTTAAGTGGGTTATATATATAAACGTCCATAATGAATAAATGAATGAATGAAGGCGCGAATGAATGAATAATAAATGAACGAGCGAACGAACGAACGAACGAACGAACGAACGAATGAATGAATGAATGAATGAATGAATGAATGAATGAATGAATGAATGAATGAATGAATGAACAAATGAACTAACGAAATAATTAATGAATGTAGCGATGCAATGCAATGTATCAACTGTTTAGATACAAAGAATTATTCATTACTGACAGAAATAATAGCGAATGATAATTATTCAGCTACGCAGATCGTGTAGCACAAACGAAGCGTTTCTTTGTGGCCGATGATGATTAATATGCGACAGTGAAAAGCTTGAGTGCCTTGGCAGCAGCAGCAGCAGCAGCAGCATCAGCAGCAGCAGCAGCAGCAGCGTACCTTTTCAATTTGCTTCATTAACCTGTCTGTAAGTCTATGTTCAATCGATGACTGGTTCCCTGTTTCTGCATTCGCCATAGAAGCCACACGACGCTGCTGCTCTGCCATTGCCGCCATCTTCACAAGAATTATTATTGGCAGTAAATCCTTTCATACTGGATAAGTGAAGGATTAATTACCTGAGGTACACACTCTGTCTTTCTGTTTGTCTCTGTCTGTTTGTCTGTCTCTCTGTATGTTTCTCTCACTGCCTCTGCCTCTGTCTCTTTCTCCGCCTCTGTCTGTCTCTTTTTCTGTCTGTCTCTGATTCTCTCTGTTTGTCTCTCTGTTTGTCTATCTCTGTCTTCGTCTTCTCCTGTATGTGTCTTTGTCCCATTGCCTCTGTCCGTCCGTTTGTCCGTCTGTCTGTCTCTCTCTGCCTCTCTCTCTCTGCCTCTCTCTGCATCTGTCCGTATCTTTTTCTGTCTGTTTCTGACTCTCTCTGTCTGTCTGTCTCTCTGTATGTCTGTCTCTGTCTGTCCCAGTCTGTGTCTTTGTCTCATTGCCTCTGTCTGTCCGTATGTCTGTCTGTCTATGTGTCTGTTTTCCCCTCTCTCTCTCTCTCTCTCTCTCTCTCTCTCTCTCTCTCTCTCTCTCTCTCTCTCTCTCTCTCTCTCTCTCTCTCTCTCTCTCTGCCGTTGGCTTCTGTCTTTCATCTTCCGCTGTCGCACTCCATGTATCATTCTCTTATTCTCTCTCCGCTCTCCATATTTCTCGCTTTTTCTCGTCCTCTGTCTTACTTGCTGCCGCTGCCTCCACCGTCCTTTGATGTCTTTGATGTCTCAGACGAGATTGAGAATAATTATTAGTATGTCCAAAGATATTCGTTTCTCTTCTTCCAATAATTAGTCTTTTATTCTTCTTGAGATGTCTCTCCATCTTAATAATTCCCGTCAGATTCAGTGCAATGCTTCTGGCAATAATTTCTCGAATAGCATACTCCTTTTTGCTATTAGCATCTATAGTTATTTGTTATTTTTGCTGTTGTCGTTATCATTGTTATCATTATTATTATTATTTTATTAATATTTATTATTATTAGTATTATTATTACTATTTATTATTATTATTTTTTTTTTTTTTTTTTAATTTTTTTTGCCCCGAGGTATACAGGATCCCTCAGGGACTTATCTATCGCCTAATATAAAATATTATTATTATTATTATTATTATTATTATTATTATTATTATTATTATTATTTTTTTTTTATGCCCCGAGGTAAACATGATCCCTCGGGGACTTCAACTCTCTCGATAAAAGCAAATTTGTAAACAAATAACTTACTATTATTATTATTATTATTATATTAATATTATTATTATTATTACTATAGATAATTACTATTGATATAATTATTATTATTATTGTTGGACATTTATTAAGCGCTATACTTTCTAATGGCAAGCATCAATCGATGGCGCCTATACCAACTGTGAGTGAAAGATTACTCAAAGTGTCATGGTAACAAGACAGCTACCGTACATATATATATATATATATATATAATTATATATTCCAAGATATAAAGCCACAAACCATCTTGAAATAACATAGTCAATGTTGCATGTCGTTGGCAATTAAGTAGAATGCTGATTAGACGATAGATAAAGAGACGCAAACAGAAAAGACAGACAGACAGACAGACAGACAGACAGACAGACAAACAGACAGAATACTGGCAGACAGACAGTCAGGCAGAGGAAAATAATAATACTAAAAATTTATATTTGTGCAAGCATAGATCCTTGTCACATATATATTTGACGTCGGTTCTGAGCCGAACGACGGAGAAATTAATCTATTATTAATGATTTAATGGCTAGACATTTTTACTACAAATTATATATATAAGCTATATAAATATGTGTGTATTGGATATATATGTGCATATATATATATATGTGCATATATATATATATATATATGTGTATCGGATATATATGTGCATATATATATGTGCATATATATATGTGCATATATATACATATATCCGATGCAGCTTCATCCTCAATATCATCAAATTTTATTTCATCAACTTATTTTCCGACAGTCTGCTTCGACGAAGATGACGTTGGCGGCTCTCACTGCAATTGTTCAAACTATTTCGTTCATGTTATTGTCATTGCGTTCATGTTATTGTCATTGTGTTCATGTTATTGTCATTGCGTTCATGTTATTGTCATTGTGTTCATGTTATTGTCATTGCGTTCATGTTATTGTCATTGTGTTCATGTTATTGTCATTGCGTTCATGTTATTGTCATTGTGTTCATGTTATTGTCATTGCGTTCATGTTATTGTCATTGTGTTCATGTTATTGTCATTGCGTTCATACTATTGTCGTTGCGTTCATGTTATTGTCATTGCGTTCATGTTATTGTCATTGCGTTCATGTTATTGTCATTGCGTTCATGTTATTGTCATTGCGTTCATGTTATTGTCATTGCGTTCATGTTATTGTCATTGCGTTCATGTTATTGTCATTGCGTTCATGTTATTGTCATTGCGTTCATGTTATTGTCATTGCGTTCATGTTATTGTCATTGCGTTCATGTTATTGTCATTAACTGTCCAAGTATTCAATGTGGTTCGACACGAATATCGGCAAAATTGACTGTGCTCCTTTTTCTGATACAGTGCAAAATATTGGGCTGTGGTGGAATACCTTGAAAGAAGGAACGACAGAATAAAATTCAACAGAGTAGTTTCAACAGATGAATCTATTAATTTCAGTATTGTTCGTGGGTCTGGGCTGGGATCAGTAAATTGCTTAGCTACCATTTAAAAATTTAGAGCGAGACATAGGCCTACTGCCATCAGGCTGTTTAAATATGCTGAGTAATTATTGATATTCGATTGTGCCTGCACCAAGCGCCTCCACTATCTATAGAATATCGGAGATGACCTCGTATTGAGCGGAGAAGGCAAAACTAAAAATAACACTCAAGAGATAATAATAACTATACGCTGTGTCTAACAGTAATAATCACAAGCAAGTTGTCCCGCTATAACGCCGGGTCAAACTCGAGTACAGACCATAGGAAAATATTGGGAGATACTATTTTGAGCTCGTTCATTTTCGACAAGCACGTTAATGTTAGTTGCGTGAACGAGCATATACAATCAATATGCTATTAGACTCTATAGGTTCTTAATCATTCTATGTACCGCATGAACTAAGATGTCGTAGATGATGTTGATGTTGTGATGTCCACACTTGTGGATGGTTTGCTCTATTATACTAGTCGTCTTAATGGTGGAATTTGTTGGCGCTGGGGGTCGAAGAATGCTGAAGACTGTATTGAAGCGATTTTGTCGGATGGGATAAAATTATGTCCCTGAGGATATCCCGTCTTTTGAGCAGCTGTGTTCAAGAGCAGACAAGACACTATATGCTTCGAGGGTCCCCGGCATTTCTATCACCGACCCTATATATGCAGACCTGCTATCGCTTGGTCTCCATCATTTGCCTCAATTGGTCCTTCTCTCTCTCTCTGTATGCAATGCGCTTTCTCCTCAATTCTGTTCTCTTTAAAATTCTGTCTTCTTCCTTCTCTCTTCTCAAAACTTTTCTTCTCACGCGGCATTGCACACTGGGAGCGCCTCTGAACGGTTCACCCTTTGTAAATGATTAAATGCAATACACATTCACGATGACATTGACTGAGGTCAGCCCGACCTGCGACATGACTTTCTTTTTACCTCTCCTCTATTTTCGTCTAATCGTCATTACATTGCGTTGGGTCGGAAGAAGAAGCGCGTGTGAATCTCCCTGAACTGGCGCTATAAAAAAATTCAATTACAACTACGATTCATTTCAATCAAGCATTTCAATCAAGCGCTGGCCTTCGCTGCAGGCGCCGAACCAATTCCGACTTCTTTAGGATGCCGTTAATGAAACGCCTCAACCGTTTTTCTTTGTTGAAGACTGGAGTTCTCCTCCGTTTGTAATGACGTCTTCGCGGCCGCATCGGTATTCAGCAACAGAGAACAAGAGAAAACGCCAGTAGCATTATAAGCAACTGAAATGCAAATTTAAATTGTGGTTTTTTAACTCGTGATATATCCATTATATGCGATAAGTTTCAACCGTGTTTCTGCCTTTCGAACACCTGCGTATGAACTTATATTATGTTTATCAAAGGCATGATTATAGTAAAATATCAACTGTTATAAATGTTTCGTCCTGATTCTTGGTAATGGGGAGTTTGAAGTCAGTTAGGCGCTCTATGGTCACACTCCGTTGTCCCGAAAGAATGTACATTGTATAAATGAAAGTATGTTCAATGTTTCTGGCACATGTGCTCCATTTCGATCAGGATGAAACGCCGTCATTATCCTACACCTACCTCTCTCATCCTCCTCCTCGTATTCACCACAATAATAATGTTTCTCCTTCTCGTGTATTGGTTATGCATATTGGTGCATTGTCTACCTCACTCTTTCCATCTGCCTTTGTTTCTGCTTCCATAATATCTTCCTCCTACTATGTCTAAGCCGTTCTTTACACGCTCTAGTTTACCTTTGCATTTATCTTCCCCTCCCTCCCTCTTCCACTGTTGGGCCTTCGCATTCCTCCACTCGCTTTCCAATTTCCTATCACTAGCCTATATGTCGTATATCTTATCCATAGATCGCGTTTATATTAGACCTGAAATGAGAAAGCTCCTCGGCAACACAGTCACGCATCTCGGCAACCGCAGATATATATATGCTGGTAAATGTTTAGGTTCGATGTCGTCTGCAAAGATTTCGTTTACACGGAACTGTACACATGGGCGCCCGCACATAGTGGCAAGGGGGCACCTGCCCCCTCTGGAAAAGTGAAACTATTTTTAACAAATTTCTTTGCATTAAAACACTAATAATACGAATGATACACACAGTGAAAGTCATAAATTTACGTTTAGTAATCTCTATAGAAATAAATATGTAGAGAGCCCTTCATGGACCTACTTTTTAACATCTGTATGTACTTTTGGATTTTTAACAAATTTTTTGCACTTAGGAAACTATATTAAAAATATTACACAAAATGAAACTGAGAAATTTGCATTAAGAAACCTCTTTGAAAAAATACCCGTGTTTTTAATTTCCAGCGCTGTATTTTTCATGCTCTTGTCACTGAAAAATTTAACCGTGACCATCGTAGAATTTTTTGCCCCCTCCTGCAAAATTTTCTGCGGGCACCCATGACTGTAGAGTGTACACTGTACAGTGTGTACACTGTAGGCCTACAGTGTACGTGTATATTGGAAGACACATTTCGAGACACTGGATATACTGGATAATACGACTATTCCTGCATTTAATTGCGGTCTAATTATTCTTTTCTCGCGCAGCTCTAAGAAGCCAAATTGCCAAAACAGCAATCTTCTCTGTTCTGTGTCTCTTTTAATTTCTTGCGGCTGAATCGGGAGCCATTGTTTAAGCTTATCATCCAACCCAGCAACGTGTTAATTAATTAGATGTGGGTGTGAAAATTAGTCGATTTATTAATTCGCTGTAAGTTTAGCATGATTATAAATTAACACGATAAAACTGGTGGACAATGATTTTACCTGAATGCAATTAATTATAGGACAATATAGAACGGACATTTACTCATGCGTTGTGAAAACTGTAAATATAATTATATACGCCATCGCAATAATTTTTGGTGACAATGAAAAACTGATGATGCTCATTGAGACACTGCGTCACGGTGGTCGAACCGTGAAAACACTCGCTTCGTCATTGACCGTTGCAAATTAATTACCCGGTAATTATTTTGTAAACCGATACAATGAATAATTAACGATGGTAAAAGAATAGACGCACGATACACACCAGTACATCTTTCTCTCTCTTTTCCTTTTCTTTCTCCCTCTTTCATTCTGTGTGTGTGTGTGGGTGTGTGTCTGTCTCTCTTCTCTCTACTTCTTTCTGTCTCTTTGCGTGTACTTGTCTCTGTCTCTGCCTGTGTGTCTCTGTCTGTCTGTCTGTCTGTCTGTCTGTCTGTCTGTCTGTCTGTCTGTCTGTCTGTATGTCTATCTGTCTTTCTATCTGTTTCTCTCTCTCTTTCACTCTCTGTCTTTCTCTGTTTCTTTCTCTCTCTCCTCTGTGCTTCTGTCACTATATCTCTGTCTGTGCTGGTCTCTGTCTCTGTGTCTCTGTCTGTCTCTGTCTGTCTATGTCTCTGTCTCTGTCTGTCTATGTCTCTGTCTCTGTCTGTCTCTCTCTCTCTCTCACATGAAGCGGTTTTGGTCTTCACCCATACTACAGTCAATTCGACCACAGCGACTGTTGCCTGATTGGAGCTTTAGTTTCTGTCGCTGCAGCATTCATGCATACATGTGCTCCATCTGATCTACATGTATACACCCCATCTCTGTCTACATGTTTAATACCCGTCGGGCGATCCTACCACGACGTCGAATGAATTCCTATAGACACTTTCTTCCTATTATATGCAAGCCCGCTTCAGACCATTGAACAACGCTGAACGTATTCCAATGGTAGACGACCCCATCTGGAGTAAACTTTCTCGGAGTAGGCTACACCCCGATCACCCCGATCAACAAAACTGGGCTCAATAAATCATGGACATGTATAGATTTAAGTCTCTTTAATCCTTTATTCGTGGCTCAGACTGCGTGGAAGAAAGGCTCCTGAATAAATTCTCGAAGGGTGATAAGCAATTGAATGAATGAATGAATGAATGAATGAATGGTTGAATGAATGTCTCGTATTGCACGACACTATTGTGTATAGATGTAGCGAAGCTTAGTAAGCCCCATTCGTATATTCGGACAGGTGATCGTTCGTGGAATACAATTAATGGTCCACCCTGCGCTCCTCCTCACTCAGTCATTCATTCATCTTTTCAGTGGCTTAAATACATGTAAGTGCTTCCATTTATTCGTCTATGTCTACTGTATCTGCCTATAGTATACATGTATTTGCGTATTCACTATGTATAGTCTTTCTGTAGATCTTCTTACGACATGTATGTATGTCCGCACCTGCCTACCAATCCACTGACATATCTACCTATATACCTATAGCTACGTATAGATCTATACATACTATACGTATACATAAATAGTAGGACAAGCATCAGTTGGGACTTGGTCCGAAGTATCCTTGTAATCTTATACTTCGCCCCTTACTGCTATAGTACACCTCACTGCGTACTCTTAGAAGACTTAGATCCTCAGATCTTGACTTGACTTCTTTGTTCCCTGTGTCGGTACCGCTATGTCTCAATCCAGATCAGTTGCCTTCATTTGTCCCTCTACACGAAATGGACCCCCTCCATCAGTTTGCGCTGTCTCTGGTAGTCTTTTCTTGTCTGCAACTCTGCATCTCATCTCAAAACCTACCTTTTCTATCGCTCTTGCACGCAGTGGGAGCGCTTCTGAAAGGCTCTTGCGGCGAGAAGCGCTTTATAAATGGTCAGATACAATTCAATACAACACAACGCAATACAATACAATGCAATACAATGCAACGCAATACAATACGATGCAATGCAATACAATACAATACAACGTAATACAATACGATGCAATGCAATACATTTCAATACAACACAACCCACATAAACATAGAAGTCTCAATAGACAAGAAAGATGTCGGTCTCTCCTATACCTGAATGATCCAATATGGCAGCCAGCAGATGACGTAAGCAGCGATGACGGCAAGAACCATCTTCGTCACCTTCCTGTGAGTCTTCTTCTTCTCCTGCGACTTCTTTCCAGGCCCGGCAGTCTTCAGTCGAACGACGACGAGCGTATAGAAGACGGAGATGAGTGTGACGGGAATGGCGAATCCGATGAGGAACGCGTACCAGATGAACGCCTTGGCGGCCAGCGCTGCGTCGTCGATGGGCCAGCGGATGACGCACGACTCCCTGTCCCCGTTCGACTCCGTGTTGGCGTACACACAGATGGGGATCATGAAGATCAGCGACGCCAGCCACACCCCAACGCAGATCCACCGCGACACGGTCGAGGTTCGATACCCGATGGAGCTGATCGGGTGGCAGACGGCCAGGTATCGGTCGGCGCTCATGACGGTCAGGGTAAAGACGCCTGCGAAGGAGTTGATCGACGTGAGGATGTAGAAGACCTTGCACATGACGACGCCGAAGATCCACGTCTCGTGGAAGACGGTGACGATGAGCAGCGACAGACCGACCAGGTAGAGCGTGTCGGAGATGGCCAGGTTGCAGATGTACTGGTTCGTGACGGAGTGCATCTTGGCGAATCGCAGGATGACGTAGATGACGAGACCGTTGCCGACGACCCCGGCGACGAAGATGAGGGCGTAGATGAAGCAGAGCGCGAGCTTCGCCTCGACCGATCTCCGTCGATCCGGCTCATAGTCGTCGGGCCCCGGTGGGCATGTCGTGTTCCCATCCTCATCGCCAATCGAGTCGTACTCGTAGCTGCAGAGCGGATCGTTGACGGACGCCGAGGAAGAGGAGTTCATGGTGATGTTGTTGTTGTTGTCGACCTTTAACGTGCTATCCTAAAGTCCAAATAAACAGGGTTGTTTTAAAGGAACTTTTAGAACTGCACAACTCCTTCTTTCCATTCTCATCTTCCATGATAAATTACCTCCAATCGGACGACAATGACCCTTTTTGCTAGTTTTAACTGTACAAAAGTGCTTCTACAACTGCACAAATCCATTTAGAACGGCTCATTTTGTGTACAACTGCACGTTAAAAAAGCCCTGCAAATAAAATTGACATGCGCTGCAGTGAACGCGACCGTATTCAATATTGAGTTAAAAGAGAGAGACTGCTAATTATTATTGAAATGACATCGATGCTGCTGCTGTCGATGTCCATTGTCCACCCAAAAGAAACTGCGATCAATAAGACATGATGTGAAGAAATAATCATTTCGATCATGTCTAGCGCTCTGGATATAAAACGACTATAAAGCCAAGCAATCGTGACATAACTGGGAACTAATGAGGAAGCATTTACGCCAAAAAATGATGCATTGCTGGCGCCGTCTGAATGAGCAATTATTAATGAAGATGCTATGATCTAGTAGGATGAAAGATGCTAAAGAGATATTCAGATGTTTGTAGAAAGAAACAGTATATATGAAAGATGTCTTCTGGTTGTAATGCATGCATGTATGATGTAAATACACCGTGACTCAAAAAAAGTAAGCCAAATTGTTTTGCATATATCTCTAACACCTGATGACATATCAAGCTAAAATTTTCCAAATATTTATAGAAGTGGACCAAGAATATGATTCCAAAATTTCATGAAATAAAGTTGAACGGATAAAAAGATATGAATATTTAAACTTCATATACCGAAATTGCAGTTTACAAGGAATTTTCTGGCAGATTCGATAAACTGTTTCCCTATTATCTCCAATGCCTGATGATTAATCATTCTAAAATTTTCCAGATATGTAGAGAATTGAACTACCAATATGACCCCAACAGTATGGTTTGATAATTTAATTAACTAAGATGCTCAAAATGTTCCCCTCCTGCTTGCACGCAAGCCTGAGGGCGCTGGCGCCATTGCAAGGGCAACAGCAACGTCGATTATCCTCTGGTTCAGGCCATCCCGCACTTCCAACAAGCGTTGCTTCAGATCGTTTATATCATGGATTGTTGTCTGGTAGGCTCAATCTTGCATCACGCTCCACATTTTATAGTCGACAGGATTCAAATCTGGACTGTTCGGAGGCCATAATGTGAGAGAAATGAAGTCTACACAATAACGGTGCGCGGACTATTGACCACCGGACGGTTGACCACCGGACGGTTGACCATCGGACGATTGACCACTGCGGACGTTTGACCATTGACCGATTGACCACCGGACGATTGACCACCGGACGATTGACCACCGGTCTAGTGGTGACTTAAATTTATTAACAAAATTTCAAAGCAAACCGGTATAGCTTTTATCTTAGCTTTTAGTTAAGCTTGAAAGCGAAATTTCGTATTTACCGCCAGCAGGCTAAAGATAAGCATCGTCGGCTTCTTTTGACTAACATGTGCACAGCCTATACATGAAATAGCACATCGCAGTTACATGTATTAAGTACGAATTCCAAATAAATCTCTTTTGTTCTTTACCATCAAGGGTCCAGCGTAGTCCATATTTTCGCATTTCACTTCGTATTAATATTCGATTATAGGCTACATATTAAATAGAGTATGTGGTACATTGAGTCTGTGTCTTAAAGTTTTATAAAAATCAAGCGATGGTCAATCGTCCGGTGGTCAATCGTCCGGTGGTCAATCGGTCGATGGTCAAACGTCCGCAGTGGTCAATCGTCCGGTGGTCAACCGTCCGGTGGTCAACCGTCCGGTGGTCAACCGTCCGGTGGTCAAACCCCCTAGAATCACAATAACAGACTTGCTGAAAACTGAAATTTCGGGTGATGAAGTTGAAATATCCATATCCTTCTATCCCTTCACATTTATGACATGAAATTTTGGAATCCTATTCTTGGTTCAATTCCCTAAATATATGGAAAAAGTTTTTATGATTACTCATCAGACATCAGAGATGTAAAACAAATTGTTTGGCTTACTTTTTATTGAATCTGACAGAGAATTACTTGTAAACTGCAATTTCGGTATATGAAGTTTAGATATTCATATCTTTTTATCCGTTCAACTTTATTTCATGAACTTTTGGAATCATATTCTTGGTCCACTTCTCTAAATATTTGGAAACTTTTAGCTTGATATGTCATCAGGTGTTAGAGATATATGCAAAACAATTTGGCTTACTTTTTTTTGAGTCACGGTGTATATAACATTATTATGTTATGTCGACCATTAAAACGTCCCATGACAAAACATAACATGCATGGACATTGCCATTTGGACAAAGTATCTCAAGTCTTATGCCCATAATATTTACGAATATAAGTTATAACGAAACGTTCCCTGCTGAAAATTTAAATAGATGACCTGATATTAAAAATAGATAAGCTATTGAAAATTCACACATATATAGATAGACTATTGAAGCTTCGAATAAATATACCGCGAAACATTAAAAAGATTAATTTTAGCAACATGGTCTTGCAATTAACAGCAACAACAAAATCAGGAGAAAATGCTACTATAAATAGGCATAAACTTTTACAGACATATAGTCATTCTGTATTCTACAATCCATGTATTCCGATTGTTAAAAAACCCAATAGGCCTACTTCAGTTAAAAAAAATCACTACATCTATACGAGTGGAGTTTCCCAACAAACACCCACAGTTTTTTAATCACAACATCATGGCGTAATTGTCACACGGCATATACCTCGTTTCAGCAGGGCATCGACTATCATTATATCTGGAGGATTGATGCCAAATACAATATTTATCTGCAATGTAATAACATTGATATTTTCTATACAGCCACCTGCTTGCATAGTATACAACTATACATAGATTATGTATGATATTATACAGAGACTTCACGATCCCTTCCAGTTAATGCGATCTCCGTATATATATTATATATATACATATAAATTTTATATATATATATATATATATATATATATATATATGGGAGCTATTGTTCGTTTGCAAATAAAAGTTATTTATATGACCTTGCAATTCGAGTTCGTTTGTATACATACATTGGAGAGAGCGAATACCCTATGGTCGTCAGGTTCATTCTGTCCGATCTGTGCTGGGATAAAAAATTATTATGCTCTCCAATTTATTTCATTTTAAATTGAAGTTGAAGTCAGACTCAGGATTTATGTTTATCGAGAGCATATTATGATGATGCCATTTGATCCCATCTGAACCATCTCAATGTATTATATACATGTAGGTCGATTAATATAATTAAATAGCGTCTGCCAACCGAAGGCTATCGGTCCTCCATGGTGACCTGTTCAGTGTTCACCTCCAAGGCTGCGCCGATCCTTCGCTATTGCTGGGCTCCAACTGCAATACGTCCCACAGCAATATGCCCACTTCCGGCCAACTGTTTAGCCATGTCTCGACTTGGGCCGCCACTGAATATGTTCAGTGTATATATATGAGCTAGATTCTATAATTGTTTTAAAGAATTTAATGAATAATGATTTTCGCTTATTACTTCAAACTGGAAACGCAGTAAAAGTTTACGATTCATAGTTTGAACGGGTGATCACAAGTCAGTTCAGAAGTCGAATTTAACTGTTTGGCAGCCATGCAAGGCGTCCATCACGTCCTGCTGATCATTTTACCAACATCCCTTAGCTGCGGAAAGGAAGTCTTTCTGAGCCAACCCTTTCAGGGTTGCGAAAATCGATCCCGCGTCCGTACGCTCTTCGGGCCAGATGGTTTACCATTTCCATATCTCCCCTCTCCCCATTGATCTCTGACTGTTTAATCGGATCATCAGGAATAAGATGAATTCTTTGGGAGTTCAATTAAATGCATTTTCGTTGCCTTTCATTCACAAATACAGTATTGGTTGTGTAGCCTATTATGTGTAGGACGTATTATACTACCATAGACATTTTTACGTTCGCCATTGACGCCAATGCAGTCAACGGCCGTGTCGTTAAAACCGAAACGCAATTCCATTAAATCCACAAGGTCTGTGTAGCCTGTATCATGGGCGCCCGCAGAAATTTTTGCAGGGGGGGGGGCAAAAATTTTCGATCATCACAGTTACCACAAATGTTTTAGTAGCAGGAGCTTGAAAAATGCATAGCTGGAAATTAAGAACACGAGTATTTTTAATGAGGTTTCTTAATGCCAAATGTCAAATTTTTCAGTTTCATTTTGTGTATCAGCTTTAATATGAACCGTTTCTTTAGTGCGAAGAAATTTGTTAAAAATCAAAAAGTAGATGTTAAAAGTGGGTTCCTGAAGAGATGCTGTAATATTATAGGCCTAAGTCCATTGAATGAATGGATAAATGAACAACAAATAGGTGTCAGTTTTCAAAGTGCGAGTGTTCCTCTAGCTACTTCTATATTGTAATAATAATTTCTAAACTTCTAAAGCACCTCTCGAAAGCCGCTCCAGATTATTCACAAGTGCTGCATCAAGTCAGAATACTGCACTGTTGAGAAATATCAAATGTTGGCATTGGTATTGATACTTAATTTTGTGCAGAACTTTGTGAAAGGTTGCATGACAGCGAGATTCCAATCAAGTAGGCCTAGGTCGTAATCGATAGAAATATACTATTTGCAAGGGCGCCCGCCGAAGAGTTAAAAACCAATGGTCATTGTTCCAGCTTTTGGCAAGATGTTGATAATGCAAGGCGGAAAATTAAGAGCATGTTTATTTCTACAGAGATTTTTAAACATGGATTTATGACTTTCACTGTATGTATCGTTCATATCATTAGTGTTTTAATGCGAAGAAATTTGTCAAAAAACCAAAAGTAGTAGTTAGAAAAATAAGTTTCAGTTTTCCAGGGAGGGCAAGTGCCCCCCCCCCCTTGCCCCTATGTGCGGGCGCCCATGGCATGTATAATAGTATATAATATACAAAACACTTTGCCTTTGATCGCGTGATGAGAGCAGACACTATGTGCGAATATACATGCTACATAGGTAATATAATGGACAATTTTGGACGTTTATATAACCGCTTGTAATAACCTCACGCAGCCGTCGCAATATGTTGTGAGGCCTTGTGCTGTAAGCGTATAGAGAAGCAATGTGATTTAAAATGACGGCATGAATAGTACGACCATGCATTGTCCTCTCTGCAGTGAGATATTATGAACTGGATGTCGACTTTACTCGTTCTGCGCGAACGCATATTATTTTGCTGTCCAGAATCTAGTTTTCATCTGAACGTTTTTTACTGCCAAATTGAAGTACTATGTATCAACGGCGTTTTGTCAGACTACTTTGTCTAAATGCAGAACTCTATTATAGGTCTGCATGCAGGGCCGGCCTTAGCCCAAATGGCGCCCTAGGCAAGGCATACATTTGGCGCCCCAGGCATTGGCCTGCATTTGGTGCCCTTAGATTCCCACTCAATTGTTCAGCCCACGTCAGAATCTAAAGATGAATTAGCCAGTGCCGGTTTACTCTCACAAGGCCGTAGCCAGGATTTTATTGCGGGGGATGTTTTCTTGACCGTGAATTTTGAGGTGCGTACACGCTGCAGTCGACTTTTTTGGGCGAAATTTTCTGATGACTTTTTGTTAGTCGTCGAATTTTCTGACGTCCAAAAACATTATTTTCCGCGATTTTTGACTATTTTTTGCTCAAAATTAGGCCTACATTACACTGTCATGTGCTAGCAAAATTAAATGCATAATTATTTCATTTTTACATTATTTCATTTCGGGGGTGTTCAAACACCTAAAACATCCCCCTAACTACGGCATTGTACGCTCAACTGAGTAATTCATTGATTTTCTAATTTCTTTATTAGTACACTGAAGGCTGGATAATATTCAATTTTGTGGAGAATGGTATAAGTTTTAAAAAATATTCAAATAAACTATTGTTGAAATGGCGCCCTCTTTGATGGAAATGGCGCCCTTAGAACTTGGCACCTCATGCAACTGCCTGCTCTGCCTATGCCTCAGGTCGGCCCTGCCTCAGTTACTGCCCTTTTCTTGAAGACATTGTTTTAAATTCTTTCCATTAGCGAAAGTCTTGAGTTTAAAACAATGTAGTGTAAAAAAAATTAATTCGCCGGTGCCGCGGCGCCCCCCAAAGGCTGCGGCGCCCTAGGCAACTGCCTACTTTGCCTATAGCTAGGGCCGGCCCTGTCTGCATGTGCTCAAGTTTAGACTTAACCGTTCTATAGAGACTGCGAGCTGCAATAATTTTTCGCTTTTACCACTGATTTATTGCATGCACTTCGAAAAGGTTTGGTTTTATGTAACTTTGACCTTCTGTTATACTGTTATATATAGTGACTGGTCCACGTATACAAAAAAAGAGGGACAGGGTTTCAGCTGGACAGTTATAAATTCCCAAATCTACATAGATAATCCTACCATCTTGCGCCTCATATACACCGCTTAATTTTACACCTGTAGACCGGATTAAGCAATGGCGAATTGAATCTTTAAAGTGGCGGTCTATACTGACCCTCAATCTCGCAACTGTCTGTGGGTCGATCGGCGCCGACTAGACGGGCGATGAAAACTTGTCCTGATAGTTTCTGTTGATTTCCTGGATTACGGGGAACCACCGTGCTCTGTATATAATATTTTATGCATCTGGTTGACTGCTGGACATTCAGAAATAGCTTGCCAATGGTAGCCTATCGTTCTGCCTCAGTTTCGATTTTAGGTGCTTCGGGGATTATTTTACTCTTTCTGCCATTCTCAAACAATGCCTATATACACTGTGCCCCATAAAAAACACACCAAAAAACTTTGTCATGAAACGCATGTATGTCTAATGTTAAATAAGAAAAAGTAATGTTTCATTTAAGAAGATGTTCGAAGTGATGTCTCTTCGCTTGAACGCAGGCTCTCAGCCTTGGCCGCCACTGTTCAATAGCTTTTTCAATGACACTCTGCTTCAACTGTGCCCACACAACAATGAGGCGCTCCTTCAACTTGTTGATGTCCCGTATTGCTGTCTGGTAGACGCGTTCCTGTATTAGACCCCAAATTCTGTAGTCAACGGGATTGAAGTCTGGTGAGTTTGCTGGCCAGAGTTCCGGTCCAATGAAGCTTGGTGTTTCACGTTGCAGCAACGCAATGGTGTACTTTGCGCGATGTGCTGGGGCTGCTGAAAACCATCTTAACTTTAAGTTACTAATCTCTGTTTAAATGTTTCCAAACACGTTTAGTCTGCGTCACTGCCTCCAACAACAACCACTTCTGTGAGTAAGTAAAATGTAAAATATTTTGTGGCAAAATTAGTTGAGAAACAGCGTACAAACTTTTATTACAATTGGCATAGTTTTATAGAAGAATTTTGAAAAGTTTTTTGGTGTGTTTTTTATGGGGCACAGTGTACATATATAAATATATATATATACAGTTTGGAATTTCCTGCAAGGCTGTTAGTGCATGCACGTGAATTAGGTGTCTCCACTAAATGCTAACGAGTCTCCTAATAATCTGAGCTTCTGCTGATATTAATTTTTAGAGCTCTTTTGATTTGAATGACATTTTTAACATCATTTCTAGGCAGTGGGATTATTAGTTTTCTTTTATGGGCGCCACGTAAATTTATCTAAGTATAATAAATATAATACGGATGAAAATTAATGAGCATCATAACTTTACTGTTGACGCTGTATCCATTAGCAGTTATAACTAATAAAATAATGGTCTAGAGACGACTTACCTTGATACTCTTGTCACCTGTTGTCACTCTCGTCACTTCTATATACACAACGCAAAGCGGTAGATACTTAGGTAGAGAGATAGAAAGAGAGAGAGAGCTAGAAATAGAGAGAGCGATAGATAGAGAGATAGATAGATAGAGACACACACACAGAATGTGAGACAGAGAGAGAGCAGCAGAAGCAGACACAGCGTGAGACGAATGTTCGTAGACTATATTATAAAGTTGGTCGACGACGTTTGTCGTTCGTTCGTCAGATTTCAAGCGACGATATCTATCTCGGTCGACAGAGGACGTCCGTCTGTCACAGCATCAGCCGAACAGCAGCAGCAACATCAGCAGCAGCAGCAGCAGCAGGAGCAGAGGCAGCACCAGGAGGAGGCAGGGAGCAAGAAGCATCGACGAAGCGCTGATGCAACAGCACCAGATGATGCTCAATGGTGTCTACCTCGGCTGCAGCAACAGCTACATGCATGTGCAGCAATGGCAAGATTGGAACGAGAGAATTCTTTACAGGCGTTATTACCACGATGGAGTATAGTTTTCTATGGTTCTAGTATTATATGCTACAGACATGCACAGCGACATCTACAGTGCTATATATACATATTTGGGCATACGCAACAGTGGTGTAGTCCTAAAAAATGAAGTGGGGAAACGCTCTTTATAATAATAATTATTAGTAGTAGTAGTAGTATTATAATTATTTAATTATTCCTGAAAAAAGGGCGGGAACGGCGTTCCCCCGCGTTCCCGCCCCACTTCACCACTGATACGCAGGCAAAACAGAGTCGACGGTTTTCAAATGATCAGAGATGCTGATCGAGTCGAAGGCAACAGGAGCGGGACACAGTCACGTAGGCTGTTAAGAATGAAAATGAATGTTAACGGACAAACATCGAGGATAAAAGCATGGAATGGGAAGGGCAATAAAAACTTACAAGAAATGAAGGCATTGCATTCGAGACCATTGTATAAGATAGCCATCGGCTGTGGGTGGGGAATGCAAGGACGGAAATGGGAATCTGGAAATGCGAGTAGACAAACACGAACACGGACAGAGAATAGGCACACACACGTGGTAATGAAAACTTCTATTACACAGAAAGACAGGAATTGGCAAACAACAAGAACAAACAAAACAGACAACAACCGAACGAGAAACGAGTAACATACAGGAAAAAACGAGACGTTAGGAGAGAAGAAGGCGCATACAAATAGACAGAATCTGCGAGTATACAGTGCAGTGCTATTGCAGCCGACACAAGTGGATATGAAGCGCCTGTTGAGACGCCAAACACACGCTAACAGTCTCTCTCCATCTCCCGCTGCGTATCGTCTTACACGGTCTTCAAACCGCGGTTGCTGTAACACGACTCGTGACGTTGATGATTCCTGAATGGACAGTCCTTCAATTCAGGCAACACGAGATGCTAGTGCCTCCTCCTCTCAATTGGCCTCCATTATATACCTACGCCATGCATGAAGGCCGCCATGATGGAAGCCGGCGGAAACAAATCGTTGACAGGAAACAGGACGTTTATCAATCAAACAGGACATAAAGTATTCGCTTTCACTTAAATTGACTGATTGGTATAATTGAGAGAAGAGCTATAGCCGTAATGTATCGCAATATTATGTAATGTATTGTTGTGTAATGTACCCGGTAATGTGAATCTGCGTGAATCTTCAGCGCCCACAGAATCCACGTCAGAGAGACTAGCTCAGTCACCGGTGCTATATAAAATCAAGTCTGCAATGGCCAGAGCTACCATGTTCGTTCCTTTTCCAAGTCAAAATCCGGGGACGTCAAGTCGAGGAGCCACCATGCGCCCATGAGTACGAACCATGAAGTGTTAGCGACGTCATCTTCTTAACCTCGGCATTTGAGGGCAGGTGGCGGCCAGTCCTTTCCCTCACCGACCCATCTTCCCACCGACTGTATATTTATGGTCTGCGTTCTCGCTATAACTTAATTGACTATAGGAGAATTGGGTGGGATAGAGTATTTCTAAGGCATCTTTTCGATGAGATTGACCGATCTGCAAACCGTCTTCATCCGTCATATACATGTACATAGATCTATAATTATTTCAATTCAAATCGCAAACTCATTCGTAAATTTCTTTCAATTCGTTTCGCATTTTGCTCGAGTTAATGCTCGTCCGTCTCAAACCATCGACACGTAATAATTTAGAAAGCCCCCCATCACCCTTCAAGACCCCATTGTTGTCTGTTTGGCTTCTGCTCTATTGCTACTGCTATTGCTATTGCTATTGCTATTGCTATTGCTATTGCTATTGCTATTGCTATTGCTATTGCTATTGCTATTGCTGCTGCTGCTGCTGTTGCTATTGCTATTGCTATTGCTACTGCTGCTGCTATTGCTATTGCTATTGCTGCTGCTATTGCTATTGCTATTGCTATAGCTACTGCTGCTGCTGTTCCTATTGCTATTGCTGTTGCTATTGCTATTGCTGCTGCTATTGCTATTGCTGCTGCTGTTGCTATTGCTATTGCTATTGCTGCTGCTGCTGCTGAATTTCCACACGGCATTTCGTCATCGATCAAGCAACCGCCGCCTTCTCTGCATCCTGTCATTGGCATCCTCTTTCTTCGTGAGGTCATTTCCAGCACGACTGTCTCTTCTGTCATTTATGAACATTAAAGCAACAGCTGCAGGAAATGAAAAATTGCCTCCTCGCAAACTCGGTCATCTATATTTTGCCTCCGATGTATACGCTGTGTATATAGGGCGGTACTCGCGGTGTAATTATCGCCGCCGCAGTCGCTTCACTCTTTCTGTGTCTATATACAGAGTGGGTCATAAAAAGACACCCTATATATGGCCCACCCTGGACCATTAAAAACGACACCCCTATAATGGCCCACCCTGTACACTCACGCTGCAGAATAAAAGCGGAGAAAATTCAGGCGGTTGCTGTCAAAATAATGAACTATTGACTTCTGAACAAAGCCATTGCAAGGAAATTTGACCGGTTGTTGAAATTGAAGACTAAGACTTAGCATCAGTTTCCGATATA
Source organism: Lumbricus rubellus (assembly GCA_945859605.1). Lineage (NCBI taxonomy): Eukaryota > Metazoa > Annelida > Clitellata > Crassiclitellata > Lumbricidae > Lumbricus > Lumbricus rubellus. Next base: position 26,043,828 of record OX243815.1, on the reverse strand, counting down.
GTTTTGAAAACGTTTTTTCGTTTTTCTTCATCTCAGAAATAATTGGGCTTTTTATTTTTTTTATTTTACGTCTCGTTTTTCCGTTTATTACGTTTTTTAAATTTTATTTTATTTAGATTTATTTATGTGCTGTCTACAATTATTTTCCTTAATTTTAATGTCGGTTGATATCTCTTAATATAAACTGACTTCGTAGCTTAGCCTACTTTCAGTTTACTAATAGAATTGTGTCATTTGCCTGATGATTAAAATTGAATTGCGCAAACAAGGTTTTTTAATTTTAGCCTGCAGTAAAAGATGTAGCAAAGTCCAGTTATTACTATGTTTCGCTTTCCGTTTTTCTCGTTTTTTCCCATTTTTTTCTTTTTGAATAAACGACGTTTTTATTCCGTTTTTAAAATTCGGTTTCTGTCGGTTTAAGCATCTATAATTAATTTCCGCAAAATTCGTACTTATGCGAGATTAAGTGATTTTTGAGTAGTATGGTTCTGCTTCGTGACTAGTCTTCGTCTGAGTATCTGTCCGTACTAATAAAAGTGTAGAAGATGAATCCAATGAATTTTATGATGAAGATGAGCGGTATTGTAATGAAGATGAGTATAAAGCAGATGAGAGAGAGGTGATCAAGATTAAGACGATTAGATGAAAGAGATGATAAAGATGAAGACGATTAGATGAATGAGATGATAAAGATGAAGACGATTAGATGAAGTAGATGATCAAGATGAAGACGATTAGATGAATGAGATGACCAAGATGAAGACGATTAGATGAAAGAGATGATCAACAATCAAGACGATTAGATGAAATAGATGATCGAGATGCATGGAGACGATTAGATGAAAGAGATGATCAAGATGAAGACGATTAGATGAAAGAGATGATCAAGATGAAGATGATTAGATGAAATAGATGATCAAGATGAAGACGATTAGATGAAAGAGATGATCAAGACGAAGACGATTAGATGAAATAGATAATCCAATTAATTTTGTGATGAAAATGAGCGACATTGAAATGAAGATGAGAATGATGCAGATGAAAGAGATGATGAAGATGGAGACGATTAGATTAAAAAGATGATCAGATGAAGACGATTAGATTAAAAAGATAATCAAGATGAAGACGATTAGATTAAATAGATGATCAAGATGAAGACGATTAGATTAAATAGATGATAAAGATGAAAACGATTAGATGAAAGAGATGATAAAGATGAAGACGATTAGATGAAAGAGATGATAAAAATGAAGACGATTAGATGAAAGAGATGATCAAGATGAAGACGATTAGAACGAGAACATGTCGTCAACCTTCTACTTCGATGAGTTTCACTGCGTTAAATTGGTATTGAATTTTCTATGACCAATGACAAATTAATGTTGGTATATACCGGACATAAAACCCGCATCGTCCCAATGATTAAATTTTTAATAATGTGTATCAAACGACCAAATTGCTTTCAATTACCTCGGATCATTTCTCGATGCCATCATCATCTTCATCATCATCGTCGTCGTCGTTGTCGCCATCATCATCTTCATCGAATCCTAACATTTTAGATAACTGATTAATGCAATAAAAAATAATCTTACGTAATAATGCAAAGGCCACAATACCAGTATGATTTATTTGACAGTGGTGCACAGTGCACACATTATTTTTTAAACTAATTCTGTCGATGCCGATTGCCCGTATAATCAGTTCTCGCTGTCATGGTATAGGCCTAGGCCTAAGATTATGTGAAGTTCTCTAACTAGTGCTTCTCGCAAAAATGATTCATTTGAAATTACATTTCAAAACTAATTTAATTTTTATTCGCTGTTGGAGAACCTTTGAAACTCAGGGCTGTCGATCGTACAGGATTCGCCGGGACAATCTCGGAATCGGCCCCGGATTAAAACAGGTTTGTTTTGGAATTTTGTGTAGATAAGTGGCCTATTTAATCAAATGTTGATCTCACTAGCCCGCACTCATCTCGGCAAGATGTATTTATAGGCCCTACGTTACGTTGGATTTTTCGTTCTGCGTTTTGACCGAACTGATGCTGTTTGTTCAACATCGTGTTTTGAACATCTGCGTTTGGTTGAAGTCTTCAAAACTTTGCAACCAGCTGACACTTAGGTAAGCCCCTACTTAGCATTGTGTCCAAAGCCGGAGCAAGGTTGGGTGTTTTTGGTGTTAGAACACACTACCCCTAATGAAATGATGCTATAATGAAATAATGCATTTTACATATACAAGAACGAAAGGGGTGTCATTTTGAAGCTTTTTTTCTTTCTGACATTTTACAGTAGATTAAATCATCCTCCAAACCCTTAGTCAGTTGATTAGGCTGTTTTTCGGCTTACTCAAATTCGCGTAGACACCCCCCCCCCACCACCAAATAAAGTCCTGGCTACGGCTGATACTCAGCCTACGACAATTGGTCATAATTTGTTTTTTTCTTGTTTTTTGTTTTGTTTTGAAATCTGTGTGTCATTTCATTTCAGTTTGCTTTCGTTTCATGTGTAAGATGTTGTGCTTTGCACTGTTTTTTTTACAATAGCCAAATGTTATTGAGAAAGGAAGGGTCAATCCAGCCTCAGCGGGTCCATACGACCTTTTTGGATTGACCCTTTGACTTATGCACCGATCACTCGAAAGTCATTGAATTTGTACTGATTACTGCTCTTTTGTACGTGTTTGATGCTTTGTCAATAAACGGCTTACTTACTTACTTACTTACTTACTTATGAACCTGGTTAATCTAGTAGCCTTGTGGAATTTAATAAGTCTTTTCTTCTTGAAATTGATTCGAATTTTAAGTATGGTGCATCGGTCTTTTTACGATTTTACGACAATTATTATCGTCTATATTTTCAGTGGAATGTAGCTTTTGTAACATTCGTTGCCTGTAGGTCTACGCAGTTACGCGAACAGTATCCATTGTTAATGGAATATCGATTGAATGCAAACGTTCCGGCATGGCAAAATGAAAAGGTGGCAGCCATATTGAAACTCTGTCAATTTTCGTTACAGCCCATTATGTTGAACACACGCAAGTCTATTCTTCTCTCCCAGCTTACGTAAAATCAATTTAAAGAACCTCAAACATGACGTCAATGTTATAATGTAGCAATACCCGTTTATTGACACAGGGCATCGATCAAATATAAAATAAGAGCAATCAGTACAAACTCAATGATTTCAAGTGATTGGTGCACAAGTCAAAGGAAAAGCTCGAAATGGTTACTATGAACTCGCTGAGACTCTGGATTGACAGCTTCTTTCTGATTAATATTTGGCAGTAGCATATAAACAGTGGGGGGAAACCCGGCATGTAACCTAATAAATTAGATGAACACAACTGAAACCATCTAAAAAACATCACCAGTGCTTTACGTCTAACGTATTCTAACATAAATTTCCCTCCTTACAAAGAATTTAACTAGAAGCCATGACAGTCACTGTTTTGAGTCTAACTCATTGAATCGTTTTTTCAATTAGTCTAATGACTAATCCCATTGCAATGTTCAATCTTCAAGTTCTAAAAATTCTCATTTGCCGCTTCGTGAACAATCTCTGCTCGCTGCGTTGTCGATATATCAAAGGCTTCATTTGGCGCAATAATTATAAGTTGGCTCTGTTCGTCTTGTTGTCTATAACCGATGCGTTCCAATGACTTTTAAGTTTTCACAATACAAGATTCTAGCAAGCTATTGCGGATTCTCAATTAACCTTTTCTACTCATCATCATCGATCGTTAACCCGTCACACCAATAAATAATGTATTAAATCAACGGAGTGTTGTTGCTTCTTTTTTTTTAGTCCTCACCTTGGAAATCGAACGGGGGGGGCCACGTCCCATACAATCTTCCAAATAGGGGGGCAATATCCATTACACCCATATTCGTGTTGCTAATTTCAGACCAAATGGGGGGCCACGTCCCATGGCAGTTTTCAATGGGGATTTGCCCCCCTGGATCCGCCACTGCTCGCAGACGCTCAATGTTTTCATCTCCGGCATTCTCAATTGGTGGCATGAAAGGCCAAAGCTTTCGAGTTCAACGTCCAGTTCTACAGCGTCTATGAGATTTTTTTATAGTAGACTATTATTAATTCAGGTCCACACTTTAAAGCTTCCGCTTGAAACTGTCTTTACCACCACCCCCGGTATAGTCTTACTTGGAATTTCCATTTCTGAAATAATGAATGACGACGTATCGCTTAAATTGAATCGACCATTAATTGATGGATCGATGTCATTATTGACAGCAGCAGATCAGATTACATGAATATTACATGTACACCAAATCTATGGTCAGATCTTCGAAGTTGAAACTCAGATCTTTAGCATCCGTGCCAATCCATCTTGTCGTTGTGACGCGAATAATCCAGGCTGCATTGACCTTAATTCTTATTGTTTTTTTAAGTTCAGCATAAAACCTTTCAGCACTGTGGAATATGATTAAATTACCATCCAATCCGGCGTTGATTATTTTTAAGAAGTAGGCCTAGGCTAAAAGTTCCGATGAACAATTTCTTGTTTAGTATACATGTATGCTATGTGCCTGGTCTTTGCCTTCGTTTCTTGTGAATTTAATATTCAAGTCAATTCAATTTTTTACTTATCCCAAAAAGACAGATAATTATTATATGATCACAGTCAGTAAACGCAGTGGTCATCCGTACATGTACAGGGTGGGCAAAAAAATACCCCATTTGTTTTTTGCAAATATTTTGGCCATAGGCCTAAGTAAGAATTTCGAAATGAAATGTTACAGTCTTAAAGGCAATTCATATATAGCCTACACAAGTACACATGATGTCCAGATTTCATCGAAATATTTCAAACACAACAAAAGTTATCACACTTTTAGTGACGCCACTCCCCCCCCCCCTCCGTTTTTTGACAATTAAAAAACGAAATTAGGTTTTTGCCAATATCATTGCCAGAAGTAAGAATTTCGAAATGACACTTTTTGTTGCGTTACATTTTTGAGTCGTCAAAAAACGGTGAGTGGTCTTACTAAAAGTGATACAACTTTTGTTGTGTTTGAAATATTTTGATACAATCTGGCCATCATGTGTAAATATGAATTGTCTTTAAGACTGTAAAATGTCATTTTGAAATTCTTACTTCTGGCCAAGATATTGCAGGATGAATCCTTCGCAGACGATCACCGATTTATGTCATGATGATTCATGATGATGTCATGATGATGTCATGATGATGTCATGGTTGTCGCGTTCGTCGTCTCTCATGCGGCAAAAGCTTTATGTTGATCGATAAGAGCGCAGTCATCCGGAACCGAAAACCAAAGACCATCACAACGGCCGAACAGAATCATTGCTCATTTCATCCATGGTTGTTCCTCTGCAAGTGCAGTCGAATGTGACGTCAATATGGGACTCAGCATTGCATGAAATATTTTTTATTTTAACAATAATAATAATAATAAAGGTCTACGAATCCAATACCCTTTTTATTTGGTGAGCGAGAATCAGGGCTTTTTAACGTGCAATTGTACACAAAATGTACAGTTGTAGAAGCACTTCTGTATGCCTACAGTTAAAACTAGCTTAAAAGGTCATTGTCCTCCGATTAGCAGTAATTTACCATGAATGATTGGAAAGGAAAAAAGTTGTGCAGTTCTAAAAATTCCTTAAAAACAGCACCGGCATGGCGAGAATGTCACTTTAGGTCTTTCATGTATGGACCACCGTGTTAGCTAGAGATTGAAAGAAATCCCCGTAGCGTCGAACTGTAATGAGATGAAACAATCTGAAATACCAAGAAGGAATCGATAATATCGATTGAATTCAACCCCCGGCGGCCCGGCTGTTTTTCTTTTCCCTATAACTCAAAATCTAATGACGCCGGAGTGGCACAGTCGTCATCAGTCAGTATTCCATCCAACTTGAATTAGTCCCTCGCAGGGGAGGGGTCAGCTATTCAGGTCGATGGTCTCCACATTGTTCTTTGACCACCGTCGTCCGGCCCCAGTCATCAGTCAGTGTGGTATTGTATCGTAACCGTTGTATTTTACACTATGTGGAAACATTTCTCTGAGACACCAGCTATTTTTAACCCTGCGAAGAAACTGTAGCTATTTTTATTATCATTTATTTTGTTATTATTTACTAAGAATTTGATATAGCGCTCCTTCAAGGTTTCTACTCAGTTTAGCGTGTGGAAATTTCTATAGGAAACCTCCGAGAAGCACGTTTCAGTAAACTGACACCGTTGTGAGGATGCATTTCATTTCTTTTTTTTACACCTGGCTATGCTTTGAGTACCGTATCTCTCTGCGCCTTTATTTCATCATGACGCAAGTCGCTGCATGCATGCGCTCCAGTATGCGCCATTTATCAAGGCGCTACAAGACGTTAAAGGACGAGAAGACTTGGCACGCATTTCACATGACATCCGATTCACCCATCTATTCATTCGGGTCTGTTATCTCAAATGAATAGATGGTCGAATTTCTCCTCTTTTAATGCCAGCCCAGCTGCCCGTGTGTAGAGTGATTGCTTGATAGCGGAAAGGTAATAAAACCTGTCGGTATGTAGCACAATGAGCTGGCCGCTGTACCACGCTGTGTTCTTGCGTGCCTGCATGTAGTTAGGAGCGAATTACTGCAGTGTATCGAGGGAGGAGTGATCTAAAATCACGTCCTATTTGGTCGATATGTCTAATACACATTCCTCGGACACACGAGTAGCCTGCAGCAGCTCCTACTGACAACAGCTACCGGCTGTTTACCGTCCAACTCCTCGGATTCAATCATACATATATATATATATATTATATATATATATATAATCTAACTCCTCGGATTCAATCATATATATATATATATATGCATCCGCTAACGCATACTTGATCAATAGGTGGCTCCACGTGTCTACGATTTCGTGAATATTATTCAGACCGGTGGAAAGGCCATAGGGTCTATCCACCTATATAATAATATATAAGAAGCCGCATGCAATTCCGAGAACAATGAATATTTGACATGGTTTTTGTTACCAGACTTTGACAAACAAAAAATGAATTGACCGGTCTGGGAATTCCCAGAATCATATTAGCCAACACTTAGAGCTAGGTTAGGAGAATCGGGAGATAAATTTATTTATAAACAACACAGTTGTTAATAAGAGTATTCTCTGCGACGGCGATAAGATGGGTTCCTTAGGGGGAAAGCGAAGAAGAGGCAGACCAAGAAACACATACAGACGACCATTTAAGGGAGATCTGGAGAAGATGGAACTGGGTTGGGACGAGGCGGAGGAGGTAGCTGGCGATCGTATGGAGTGGCGAAGACTTGTTGACCAATGCTCCGATCGGAACAGGAGGAACTAAGTCTAAGTAAGTCTCTGCGACTTAAGAGCGCTCTGAAACGTATATATATATATATATATACAGGGTGGCGCATAAAAAGTGAGACCGCCTCGCTAAATATTTTGTATTATAATATTAAATTATGTTTTTGGCTGTTTTTAAACTTTAAAATTATCCTCGCTCATTAACTCAGCGTGTGACATCAGTATTTCGTGAACTTCCGGTTCCCATCTTTATATTTTATGTCAAATTGATGCCGACGGTAGGCTGTGACACTAGTGTGACAGCGCTTAAATCATGAAGCGGTTATACCCGAAGTTCGTTGGAATGGTACGAAATATTCTGTGCGCGAGTGAGCTGATATTCAGCCAGGATGATGATTCAAACAGCCACAAGAGTCAACAGGAAATATAAAGAGAAATTGGCATATCACGAAGAACTGTGCAGTAGAGCAGCAGTTTGCAACTTCAACCGAATACAAACGCGTAATAGGGCAGGTCATAAACGAAAACTGCAAATTAAATCAACGGCAGCGAAGTCAACAGTTAGTTGGCATACATCCAAAGAGAAAAGTGTACGAAGCATTTGGTTTACCGGTACGTACGAAAAGACATTTACTCTTGTCACAATGGGTTAATTCTCGAAATGATCGTGTTTATTCTGATGCAAGAAAAATGTTCCAGCAACAAACTGGTCACTCATTAGCGCACGTGAACATTTCAGTCGTTGCATCATGGCTTCGGTCGGCCCGGGTCGAGGTGTCGCCGATGAAGAAAACCAGTGTGGTCATTTCTGAACCTGGAGCTAAGGTGAACAGTGAGTGTAAAGTATCTATTGTGAGCACGTCCTAAGACAAGGATTGCTCCTGGATATTCGAAACTGGCCATTGTTGAAGAGTGGCAAAAATTCCCTCGGCGGTTTATAAACAGAAGCATTGACCAGTGATGCCGACGTTTAGACAAAAACTGCCAAGAAGCGAGGTGGACAAATTGAATTTTATTTCTGATTCTGTACGAATAAACATCTGGCAACAATTTACTTGTTTTTTGTGGAGGAAAAAGTTTTTAAATAATTTATTATTTGACATTATGCTAGGCGGTCTAACTTTTTATGCGCCACCCTGTATATATATATATATATACTGTGAACAGAAGAGAAACCAGGATACAGTTTAATGTTATTGTTGAATAAGAGCAACATCGCTTCTCATGCATGAGACAAATGACACCTTTCTTAAAATCTCATTTCGCCTTCATTCATTTTCATCACTTTCACTCCAGGTTTAATTTCAGTCGTCAAGCGTCACAGTGTCGCGGTTCATCGTGTTATGCATATATATATATATATATATAAAATTATATATTATATAGGCATAACACGTTATATATATATACATCATGCGAAAAAATGCGCTTCAGCAATTCAAGCTGGCAAGTACGAAGTAAGATTGCATAACGTAGCGTAGTAGTATAACAGACGTTAACAAGTTCAAGAGGAGCCGGATTTAACTGCTTGGCAGCTTGCAAGCCGTCCGTCTGTCCTACTGCAAATGGAAAACCGAGTTAACCTTATGGAGCCAGAGGGCATCAAACCCGAGTCTTTCTGATCATTGTGCCATGCAGCGTGCTACCATTCGACCATCATATAGCACTGCAGGCATTCCAACTATTTCAGACTCAGTGTGCAATCGACATTCTCTGATCTTCAGACAATATTCTTCGCCTGTTGACAACCGCCATGCCGAGTGTTACGTCTACAAACGAAAACTGTGTCATCTTGTGCGCATTTATCTCAACTATAATACATGTAATATAGAGACGTGTTGGAGTGCATAACAAATTAGCTTCAAATGAGGCTCAGCGTGTGAAAGTCGTCGACCCAGGCGAATACTCTTTTGAGACCGGTCAGGAAAATACGAAAGTCTGGCCATTGACTTGACTACATGTATTTTGTGTAATAGGCTTTGTCACAAGTCTTTTCCCTCTTCTTCTCTACGTGTGACCTTCAGTCTCTTCGGAAGCTTCTTCGTATAAGTTCGTGGTAGCGTAGGCCTATCCCTAGATAACTGTTTCATTAGCTAAATGGCTAGGTTAAAGAATCTACAGTCTTTCACTGTTTTGTTAACCAACAACGACGACGTGTTTAACTCTTCTTATTATACTCCAAAATCCGATATAAAGTAAAACGATCAGCAACAACACAACAATGACTACACTTGCGTTATCATAACAACTACACGACTACTATCTTCATCAGTCTACTCTATCGCAACTCAACAACAACTCTTACAGCCTATCTCAACGGCTCTCAACACGCAACTCTCCTTCTTCTCTTCCACTCCCTTCTTGTACAATTAACGTACGCTCGTCTAGACGTCACGTGCTGTCCAGACAATCACCTGTGCAGACGCCGCGCGGCAATTTGCACCTGGCCTACTTACGTCGCTGTACGACAATCGGCGTGCACTGATTAAATTAGCTGACATTACCTCCTTCCTTTCTTTTGAAGAGAGCTAATTAATCTCAAAAATTAGCGAACGTATAATGCTTAAACTAAATACAAACAATTCTTATACTAAATGCAATCACAAAATACCTTATACTACAATCTCGATAAGCAGTCTGCTACTACATTCAACTTTCCTTTCTTATAGTTCAACAGAATGTCAAAATTTTGCAATGATAAAGACCATCTGACTAACTTAGCAGACTTCGACATTGACTCAGTCAAATAAACTAAAGGATTATGATCAGTGAACACATTAATCTTGGAACCAATAATGATTTCTTTCAATTTGTTTAAAGCCCATATGATTGCATAGGCTTCCTTCTCAATCGTCGCCCATCTTGTACATGAATCCACTATGCACAAGCAATACTTATGCCCAGCTGCTGACTTCGGTTCTATTGGGCCTACCACGTCCATAGTCATCCGTCGGAATGGAACATCTTCCCTTGGAATTGGTGTAATCGGCACTCGATCCATCACCAAACTTCGTCTCTTCGGGGGCGTGGGTTCGAATCCCACCGCTGCCACCAAATGTCACAAGTCTTTTCCCTCTTCTTCTCTACGTGTGACCTTCAGCTGACACTTCTCACAGGACTTACAAAATTTCACCACGTCTCGACGCATCTTTGGCCAGACAAAGGACAACTTGATTCTCTCTCGTGTCTTCTCTTCTCCCAAGTGTCCGCCAAATACTGACTCGTGAGCTAATTCCATTACTTGAATTCTTCTCTCTTTCGGTAACACCAACTGATACACAAGCTGATCCAGCATTTGATGCTTCTTATACAGCAATCCATTCACCACGCTAAACTCTGATCCTTGGTCTTCAGCGATCCTCCACCACGATTTCAGTGACTCGTCATTTCTCTGCTGCTCCTCGAATTTCTTCGCATCTTCCAGCTGTCTTTCATCGTTCGAATTCTCTGTGAACAAGTCCCTCATACTTGTCTCCAGTTCAGCGTCGCTTCCGGAATCTTCACTATCATTTCGTTCACATGCAGCCATCTCTTCTTCAGTTTCATTGTTCTCAGATGTTGTTCTTTCGTCATCTTGGATGCTGAGTTCATCTTCGCTTTCCGTGTCATCTTCTTGCGAACTTTCGTTTATCGTTTCATCTTCTCCGTCTTCGACTTCTGCTCTCCGACTTTGTGCTCTTGTAGTCACATTCGCTTGTAGCTCTCCTTGCAATATACTGATTGGTGGAACCTCTTTCAGTTCTGCAATTATCTCTGGATGTAGCAGGAACTTTTCTGGATTTTCTTTACACAGTTCTGCTGAAATGCTGGCACACACTAAAGTTAAATATGGCGCGATATTTATTGTCCTGTCCTCTGTAGCTGTTCCTTCGTTACGACCGCTCATCCGCACTTCGGTTTTCACCAACTTAGCTGGAATCGGCTCTCCAGCTACACATTGCAAATGAACTCTGCCGATTTCTTCTACTGTCGTTCCTTTCAGTAGTTCCTCGTTGATTACTGGTATCTCGGTCCCCGAGTCAATCAACGCCTCGACTTGCACAGGCTGCCCATCAGTCCCACGTATCTCCACATTTACATGCTGCAACGATATTTTCTTTATGCGTTGACACTCCTCTTTACTTTTTGTTTCTCGACAATTTTCTGCAATGGAAGTAGTCTTTATCGCTTCTTTCAGTATGGTGAACTGCGGCGTACACTTCATCACTGACTTTACTTCTGTTTCTTGGTTGCATTGTTCTTCCCAACCAGGAGGTGCATTTATCACTTGTATCTGGTTTACTCGAAGATTTTCTGCACTTCTGCTAAAGTTCTTCCTCAGATTTGCCGCTCCTGGTGCTTGGCAATGTTTTATTAGGTGTTTATCAGAATTGCAATTGTGGCAACGCTTCTTGATAAAACTTCTTTGCTCCTTGTTCTCCCACTTGTTGTACGGCGTGTAAGATGCATTACTTTCTGTTGGGCGTCCCAGCGGCGGAGTTCGATTGTAGGCTTGTCTGTCCCACGTTGACTGTTGTTTATCTTGCGACCACTGCTTTCCAGAATAATCATCTTTCTTTGCATCATTACTCTTGGCTTGGCTTCCGGTGTCTTTGCTATCCTTGTTCCACTTGGGTTGCTTTGGACTATTGTCCCATGCTTCAAATTTCGGTTTGTCTTGGAACATCACACCAATCCGATTGTTTACATGTATATCTGCGAGATCTGCAACATTACTAGCTTCCAAGCATTCTGTGCCCTCTTTTGCTAAGACAAACTGTAGTGGACCTGGTGGTAAACATTCTTTCAGCTTATCCGCCACTAACAAATCAAACAGCTTCTCGTAGTCTTTGTCCACTCGTCTACTTCGGACATAATAATTCAACAGGTTCTTCAGCCTAGCCGTGAACATCGTATACGTTTCTTCGGCTGTCTTCTTGGCATCTGCAAACCTTGACCTGTACTCACGAGCTGTTAACTTGAATTCCTTCAACAAATGCTCTTTCACTGCATCGTATTTATCTAAATTCTCAAATGACAATCGATTCAATACCGTTCGCGCTCTCGGGGTCATCAATGGCAACAACAATTTCACCCAATATTGCTTTTCCACAGCGAAGCTATTGAATGCATTTTCAACTGTTTCAAAATATAATGGCACTTCCATCATATCATACGGCATCTTCGGTAACACATGCTTCATTGCGTCACCTATCTTCTTAATCTTGGACACCATTGTCTCACTTTCTTTGAGTCTAATCTGTTCTGATACTTCCCGGCTCTTACGATCATCTTCGTCTCTCTTCTTCAGTCGATCTTGATCTTCGATTCTCCGCAGTTCTTCCTGTTCTATCTTCTGTTGTAATAGTTCTAACTGCTTTCTGCGTTCTTCTTTTTCAATGGCCATTTCTTTAAGTTGAGCCTCCTTGATAGCAAGTTTCTTTTGTTCTAACTGCATCTGCTCTTCTCTTTCTCTTTCTGCTTTTTCCAAATTGTCTTTTCCGGCTTGAAATTCTTCCTGACGAATTTCTTCTGCTCTCTCCAGTTCTTGTAAACGCATCTTTTCTTTTTCTTCCTCGCGAGCCTTTTTGTCCTCAATCTGCTGCTTTCGTATTTCTTCATCGCTTTTTCTTGCTTTTTCGTACTCTATCATTAACTCCATCCTTCTTCGTTCTGATTCGTCACGATCTATTTTCATTTGTTCTAACTGAAGCTGGAACTGTTGCTTCTGCATGTCTATCTCTTGTTGTCTTATCCTTTCTAATTTTTCTGCTCTTTCCGCTCGTTGCTCCTCTTTCTCTTTCTCCTCTTGTTTACGCTCTTTCTCCTCTTGTTTACGCTCTTTCTCCTCTTGTCTGCGCTGCTCTTCTTTCTCTTTTTCTTCTTGTTTACGCTCTTTCTCCTCTTGTCTGCGCTGCTCTTCTTTCTCTTTTTCTTCTTGTTTACGCTCTTTCTCCTCTTGTTTACGCTGCTCCTCTTTCATTATCATGAATTGCAGCAACGCCTCCATAGACATCGGTGCCTCAGGCTTCTCCACTGGCTTCTCCGCAGCGCCTCCGACAGCACCTTCTTCTTCTTTCTTAGCCCAAACCTCGGCTAAATTTCTCATCAATTCTTCCCTCGACATTTGTTCAACTTCTTCTGCGTCTAGATCTGCTTCAATTAGCAGTTTTATCAGTCTATCAGTAGACATCTTCTTAATATTTGCTTGCTTTTTCTCCGTAAGTTTCTCCATCTTACTTCTTTACTTTACTGATGCTAGTCGATAAATAGTAGGCTACTCTTCAAATGTTTGCAATTGACTGACTTCAATTCTTTAAGCAAACTTCAATAGACAAGCAAGTTTTTTCTACCTCGTAGTCGTTGTGTTGTCGTTTCTCACTGACGTACGGATGCTCGATGTATCGTTGCTTCTCCCGTGTGCTCGGCTCCTCGATAAATTCGCAGCGTCCGTTCCTCCACAACGTCTGTTGATTGAATAGAATCCCTCCGTTCGTAACTACGATCGTTCTCCTGCAACTTGGATCGTTATCCTGCAACTTGGATCGTTATCCTGCAACTTGGATCGTTATCCTGCAACTTGGATCGTTATCTCACCGCAACGACACCAAATGTCACAAGTCTTTTCCCTCTTCTTCTCTACGTGTGACCTTCAGTCTCTTCGGAAGCTTCTTCGTATAAGTTCGTGGTAGCGTAGGCCTATCCCTAGATAACTGTTTCATTAGCTAAATGGCTAGGTTAAAGAATCTACAGTCTTTCACTGTTTTGTTAACCAACAACGACGACGTGTTTAACTCTTCTTATTATACTCCAAAATCCGATATAAAGTAAAACGATCAGCAACAACACAACAATGACTACACTTGCGTTATCATAACAACTACACGACTACTATCTTCATCAGTCTACTCTATCGCAACTCAACAACAACTCTTACAGCCTATCTCAACGGCTCTCAACACGCAACTCTCCTTCTTCTCTTCCACTCCCTTCTTGTACAATTAACGTACGCTCGTCTAGACGTCACGTGCTGTCCAGACAATCACCTGTGCAGACGCCGCGCGGCAATTTGCACCTGGCCTACTTACGTCGCTGTACGACAATCGGCGTGCACTGATTAAATTAGCTGACAGGCTTGTTATGATGGAAGTCGGTGGGATTCCGCTGCAGGTTAAATCGACCTTGAAAGAGATCATGCAAGAAAATGTAGTTTAAAGATTGGACAAAGCTAGACTGTATTAGACTTCATGCTATATGGCACCAAGTAATTTCTGTTATCATTGCACACACCATTTAGCCGACATTTTCATTTCGAACGCTGAATAAGTTACTACTTGTGAGTTAGCCTATATGACGCGGAAATGACTGAAAGTCACACTTTCTAGTCAAATAATCAACGCCAAGTAAAAAATGTATTGTGTTGACCGTGGACTTTAATAGCGCAACCAATGCCCTTTATGTCTTCAAGACATAAAATCATCGAAACATTTCGTAAAAAAGTTGATTTTATCAAAATTACTCCTGACTATATTCCGATTTATAAATTTCAGGAAAATCCTTAAATTATCAATTAATCATTGTTAGAGTTTAAAAGGTGATTTTAAACATTTTTTTACGTCGTTGAAATCGGCCGAAGAAAGTCTTCTAATCTCTACGCATGCGCAATGTTTTACGATGAGCCTCCGTTTACTGTTGCCCCGCAGGCCATTCTTGCATCACTCTCCCCTATTTAATGGTCTTCGTTCCGGCGCTGCATGCATGCCATCAGAACTTTCGTCACGTAGTGGTTGACGGCTGCGACGAGGAAACCGACTGAACCGAATATATCGGTGTCAGCTAATTTAATCAGTGCACGCCGATTGTCGTACAGCGACGTAAGTAGGCCAGGTGCAAATTGCCGCGCGGCGTCTGCACAGGTGATTGTCTGGACAGCACGTGACGTCTAGACGAGCGTACGTTAATTGTACAAGAAGGGAGTGGAAGTGAAGAAGGAGTTGTTGCGTGTTGAGAGCCGTTGAGATAGGCTGTAAGAGTTGTTGTTGAGTTGCGATAGAGTAGACTGATGAAGATAGTAGTCGTGTAGTTGTTATGATAACGCAAGTGTAGTCATTGTTGTGTTGTTGCTGATCGTTTTACTTTATATCGGATTTTGGAGTATAATAAGAAGAGTTAAACACGTCGTCGTTGTTGGTTAACAAAACAGTGAAAGACTGTAGATTCTTTAACCTAGCCATTTAGCTAATGAAACAGTTATCTAGGGATAGGCCTACGCTACCACGAACTTATACGAAGAAGCTTCCGAAGAGACTGAAGGTCACACGTAGAGAAGAAGAGGGAAAAGACTTGTGACATTTGGTGTCGTTGCGGTGAGATAACGATCCAAGTTGCAGGATAACGATCCAAGTTGCAGGAGAACGATCCTAGTTGTGGAGAAACGGACGCTGTGAATTTATCGAGGAGCCGAGCACACGGGAGAAGCAACGATACATCGAGCATCCGTACGACAGTGAGAAACGACAACACAACGACTACAAGGTAGAAAAACTTGCTTGTCTATTGAAGTTTGCTTAAAGAATTGAAGTCAGTCAATTGCAAACATTTGAAGAGTAGCCTACTATTTATCGACTAGCATCTGTAAAGTAAAGAAGTAAGATGGAGAAACTTACGGAGAAAAAGCAAGCAAATATTAAGAAAATGTCTACTGATAGACTGATAAAACTGCTAATTGAAGCAGATCTAGACGCAGAAGAAGTCGAACAGATGTCTAGGGAAGAATTGATGAGAAATTTAGCCGAGGTTTGGGCTAAGAAAGAAGAAGAAGAAGAAGGTGCTGTCGGAGGCGTTGCGGAGAAGCCAGTGGAGAAGCCTGAGGCACCGATGTCTATAGAGGCGTTGCTACAATTCATGATGATGAGTAGACAAGAAGAGAAGCAGAAAGAAGAGCAGCGCAGACAGAAAGAGAAAGAACGTCGCCAAGAAGAGAAGGAGAAAGAAGAGCGACGGTGCCAAGAAGAGAAAGAACGTAAGCAAGAAGAGAAAGAACTGCGACAACAAGAGATAGAAAAAGCAGAAAGGATGAGACAGCAAGAGATAGATATGCAGAAGCAGCAGTTCCAGCTTCAGTTAGAACAAATGAAATTAGATCGTGACGAAGCAGAACGACGAAGGATGGAGTTAATGATAGAATACGAAAAAGCAAGAAAAAGCGATGAAGAAATACGAAAACAGCAGATCGAAGACAAAAAGGCTCGTGAGGAAGAAAAGGAAAAGATGCGTTTACAAGAACTGGAGAGAGCAGAAGAAATTCGTCAGGAAGAATTTCAAGCTGGAAAAGACAATTTGGAAAAAGCAGAAAGAGAAAGAGAAGAGCAGATGCAGTTAGAACAAAAGAAACTTGCTATCAAGGAGGCTCAACTTAAAGAAATGGCCATTGAAAAAGAAGAACGCAGAAAGCAGTTAGAACTGTTGCAGCAGAAGATAGAACAAGAAGAACTGCGGAGAATCGAAGATCAAGATCGACTGAAGAAGAGAGACGAAGATGATCGTAAGAGCCGAGAAGTGTCAGAACAGATTAGGCTCAGAGAAAGTGAGACAATGGTGTCCAAGATCAAGAAGATTGGTGATGCCATGAAGCATGTATTGCCTAAGATGCCGTATGATATGATGGAAGTGCCATTATATTTTGAGACCGTGGAGAATGCATTCAATAGCTTCGCTGTGGAAAAGCAGTACTGGGTGAAATTGTTGTTGCCATTGATGACCCCGAGAGCACGAACGGTATTGAATCGATTATCATTTGAGAATTTAGATAAATACGATGCAGTGAAAGAGCACTTGTTGAAGGAATTCAAGTTAACAGCTCGTGAGTACAGGTCAAGGTTTGCAGATGCCAAGAAGACAGCCGAAGAAACGTATACGATGTTCACGGCTAGGCTGAAGAACCTGTTGAATTATTATGTCCGAAGTAGACGAGTGGACAAAGACTACGAGAAGCTGTTTGATTTGTTAGTGGCGGATAAGCTGAAAGAATGTTTACCACCAGGTCCACTGCAGTTTGTCTTAGCAAAAGAGGGCACAGAATGCTTGGAAGCTAGTAATGTTGCAGATCTCGCAGATATACATGTAAACAATCGGATTGGTGTGATGTTCCAAGACAAACCGAAATTTGAAGCATGGGACAATAGTCCAAAGCAACCCAAGTGGAACAAGGATAGCAAAGACACCGGAAGCCAAGCCAAGAGTAATGATGCAAAGAAAGATGATTATTCTGGAAAGCAGTGGTCGCAAGATAAACAACAGTCAACGTGGGACAGACAAGCCTACAATCGAAATCCGCCGCTGGGACGCCCAACAGAAAGTAATGCATCTTACACGCCGTACAACAAGTGGGAGAACAAGGAGCAAAGAAGTTTTATCAAGAAGCGTTGCCACAATTGCAATTCTGATAAACACCTAATAAAACATTGCCAAGCACCAGGAGCGGCAAATCTGAGGAAGAACTTTAGCAGAAGTGCAGAAAATCTTCGAGTAAACCAGATACAAGTGATAAATGCACCTCCTGGTTGGGAAGAACAATGCAACCAAGAAACAGAAGTAAAGTCAGTGATGAAGTGTACGCCGCAGTTCACCATACTGAAAGAAGCGATAAAGACTACTTCCATTGCAGAAAATTGTCGAGAAACAAAAAGTAAAGAGGAGTGTCAACGCATAAAGAAAATATCGTTGCAGCATGTAAATGTGGAGATACGTGGGACTGATGGGCAGCCTGTGCAAGTCGAGGCGTTGATTGACTCGGGGACCGAGATACCAGTAATCAACGAGGAACTACTGAAAGGAACGACAGTAGAAGAAATCGGCAGAGTTCATTTGCAATGTGTAGCTGGAGAGCCGATTCCAGCTAAGTTGGTGAAAATCGAAGTGCGGATGAGCGGTCGTAACGAAGGAACAGCTACAGAGGACAGGACAATAAATATCGCGCCATATTTAACTTTAGTGTGTGCCAGCATTTCAGCAGAACTGTGTAAAGAAAATCCAGAAAAGTTCCTGCTACATCCAGAGATAATTGCAGAACTGAAAGAGGTTCCACCAATCAGTATATTGCAAGGAGAGCTACAAGCGAATGTGACTACAAGAGCACAAAGTCGGAGAGCAGAAGTCGAAGACGGAGAAGATGAAACGATAAACGAAAGTTCGCAAGAAGATGACACGGAAAGCGAAGATGAACTCAGCATCCAAGATGACGAAAGAACAACATCTGAGAACAATGAAACTGAAGAAGAGATGGCTGCATGTGAACGAAATGATAGTGAAGATTCCGGAAGCGACGCTGAACTGGAGACAAGTATGAGGGACTTGTTCACAGAGAATTCGAACGATGAAAGACAGCTGGAAGATGCGAAGAAATTCGAGGAGCAGCAGAGAAATGACGAGTCACTGAAATCGTGGTGGAGGATCGCTGAAGACCAAGGATCAGAGTTTAGCGTGGTGAATGGATTGCTGTATAAGAAGCATCAAATGCTGGATCAGCTTGTGTATCAGTTGGTGTTACCGAAAGAGAGAAGAATTCAAGTAATGGAATTAGCTCACGAGTCAGTATTTGGCGGACACTTGGGAGAAGAGAAGACACGAGAGAGAATCAAGTTGTCCTTTGTCTGGCCAAAGATGCGTCGAGACGTGGTGAAATTTTGTAAGTCCTGTGAGAAGTGTCAGCTGAAGGCACGAAGTTTGGTGATGGATCGAGTGCCGATTACACCAATTCCAAGGGAAGATGTGCCATTCCGACGGATGACTATGGACGTGGTAGGCCCAATAGAACCGAAGTCAGCAGCTGGGCATAAGTATTGCTTGTGCATAGTGGATTCATGTACAAGATGGCCGACAATCTTTTTGCTGAAGTCATTGACTGCTAAGGCTGTGTGCGAAGCTTTGATGAAGCTATTCATTGACGTGGGGGTGCCGTCTGTGATCACCAGCGACAGAGGCACAAATTTTACAGCCAGTCTCACAAGAGAATTTTTGAAATTGATGGGATGCTGTCCACGATTCGATTCACCAGGGCATCCTGAGGCAGCTGGATTAGTTGAGAGATGGAATCAGACGTTCAAGAAGATGGTGCATCATGTCATTGTGGAAAATCCAAGACAGTGGCATAAAATCATTCCGTTTACCGTATGGGCATTGAGAGAAGTTCCCAACGCAACGACAGGAGTGGCACCATATCTGCTGGTGTATGGAAAAATGCCAAGAGGACCATTAACTATCTTAAAGGAAAGCTGGACCAAAGAAATAAATCTACCGCCAAACATTGGAGTACAACCAGCAAAGTACCTGAAGAACTTAAGAGCAGACATGGAGAAAGCTTTGATATTTGCTGAGAATTGTGCAGAGGAAAAGCAAAAACAATACGCCAGTCAATACAACAAGAGGGCCAAGGATAAAGAATTCGAACCAGGAGAAAACGTCATCGTCCTGTATCCAACGTCAACCAATAAATTGATCTCACGATGGCATGGTCCATGTACAGTGCTACAAAGAAGATCCAAGTATTCGTATCTGGTGGACATGAATGAAAACGGCCGACGAATCGTCCATGCCAACAAAATGAGGAAGTTCATCGCAAGAACATTATCGTGTGGTCTCATCGTGGAAGAGGACGACGAATTCGGATCAGTGGTAGAGCTACCATTGAAAGAAGACCATGCAGAGACGACACAGAAATCGCTGCAATTGGACTATGAACAGATCGGACATCTTACGAGCGAGCAACAGAAACAGCTACTGGATGTACTGAACCGATATGCAGACAGATTTTCGGACAAACCTGGATTATGTACATTGGTAGAACACGAAGTGGTGCTGAGACCGGACTTTCGAGAGAAGGAGTTCATGGCTTATCGAATACCGCTGATATACCGCGCAGAAGTGGACAAACAAATACAAGAGATGCTGAAAGCAAACATCATTCAACCGTCGTCGAGCAGAATGGCAAGTCCGCTGGTCATCGTCAAGAAGAAGGACGGATCCTTGAGACTCGCGTGCGACTACAGGTACGTGAATTCATATACTGAAAATTGTCGATATCCCATGCCGATCGTCAACGATGTGCTGAGCAAAGTCGGGAAATCCAAGTTCATTTCCGTCTTGGACTGTCGCAGTGCTTACTGGACTTGTCCGGTGAAGAAATCCGACCAATGGAAAACCGCATTCGTTACCCATAGTGGACTGTACGAATTTACACGTGTCCCTTTTGGAATGATTAACTCTGGACGGACTTTTGTAAAAGCCATAAACATGATTTTGCAACCGATTAATGCATTTACTGAACCCTATGTTGATGACATTGCAGTCCATTCTGATGATTGGAACATTCATTTGAAACATTTAGAATTGTTTTTGAAACAAATAAGACTGCATAATGTAACTTTGAACTTGAAGAAATGTGTGTTTGGTAAGAGTGAGGTGAAATTCATCGGTCACCTCATTGGTTCAGGGAAGAAGATGATGAATCCAGATAGGATTGACAGTTTGATTAATTTAAAAAACCCTGAAACGAAGAAGCAAGTGAAGCAAATGTTAGGATTCTTTGGTTTCTACAGACAATTTATTTGTAATTTTGCTGAGATTGCTAAACCATTGACAGATTTAACTAGCAAGCAGACACCTGAGAACATTATTTAGACTGAGGACCACCAGAAATCTTTTGATTCTCTTAAAGAAATTGTTTTATCGAATGTTATTCTGTACATGTTCGAGGTTGGCAAACCATTTAATTTGTACTGTGATAGCAGTGATTTTGCTGTGGGGGCTGTGCTGTCACAAGTGGACGATGAGGGGATAGAACGTCCCGTTTCATTTATCAGCCAGAAGCTGACAGATACCCAGAGGAGATGGGCGACGATTGAGAAGGAAGCCTATGCAATCATATGGGCTTTAAACAAATTGAAAGAAATCATTATTGGTTCCAAGATTAATGTGTTCACTGATCATAATCCTTTAGTTTATTTGACTGAGTCAATGTCGAAGTCTGCTAAGTTAGTCAGATGGTCTTTATCATTGCAAAATTTTGACATTCTGTTGAACTATAAGAAAGGAAAGTTGAATGTAGTAGCAGACTGCTTATCGAGATTGTAGTATAAGGTATTTTGTGATTGCATTTAGTATAAGAATTGTTTGTATTTAGTTTAAGCATTATACGTTCGCTAATTTTTAAGATTAATTAGCTCTCTTCAAAAGAAAGGAAGGAGGTAATGTCAGCTAATTTAATCAGTGCACGCCGATTGTCGTACAGCGACGTAAGTAGGCCAGGTGCAAATTGCCGCGCGGCGTCTGCACAGGTGATTGTCTGGACAGCACGTGACGTCTAGACGAGCGTACGTTAATTGTACAAGAAGGGAGTGGAAGTGAAGAAGGAGTTGTTGCGTGTTGAGAGCCGTTGAGATAGGCTGTAAGAGTTGTTGTTGAGTTGCGATAGAGTAGACTGATGAAGATAGTAGTCGTGTAGTTGTTATGATAACGCAAGTGTAGTCATTGTTGTGTTGTTGCTGATCGTTTTACTTTATATCGGATTTTGGAGTATAATAAGAAGAGTTAAACACGTCGTCGTTGTTGGTTAACAAAACAGTGAAAGACTGTAGATTCTTTAACCTAGCCATTTAGCTAATGAAACAGTTATCTAGGGATAGGCCTACGCTACCACGAACTTATACGAAGAAGCTTCCGAAGAGACTGAAGGTCACACGTAGAGAAGAAGAGGGAAAAGACTTGTGACAATCGGTCTATATCGTTGCAAAGGAGATTATTTAAGAATATATTCACCCGAAAAATCTACATATTAATCAATTTGATTTATTCGTTCATTTCGGGTCAAGGAAATGAGCTGCGATGGCTTCCAGCTTGAGACTATGACTTGATCTGAACGGATCTGAACTGATCTGAATTGATCTGAATTGATCTGAACTGATCTGAATTGATCTGAACGGATCTGAACTGATCTGAATTGATCTGAACTGATCTGAATTGATCTGAATTGATCTGAACTGATCTGAATTGATCTGAACTGATCTGAACGGATCTGAACGGATCTGAACTGATCTGAATTGATCTGAACTGATCTGAATTGATCTGAACTGAACCTGATCTGGAATTTATCCTGACGGTGAGATCATCAAACTCGAATGGAATGAATAAATCGGAAAGTTAACTCGGTGCATGAGCATAAAGTATACCATGTGGACACGGACCAGTAGCTCTAAGGTTGACACGATTCGAATGCAAACCGGGTTGGTGTTAATTAAACATGGACCTATTAGGCCTGTAATAACTGAAGAACTTGGAGAAAACAAAGAAGCAACGATGCATGAAATGCAGAGAAGCAGGATAATTGACTGGATACTGATTTATTTTATCACGCTAAATGTGGAGACTGATGGGCATCATGAGTAATGACGTCACTCAGATGCGAACCTCCAGGCAACGGATATGTGCACTCAACGACAGGAAGCATATATAAAATGACGGAAACGATAGAGCGTCACTTCATTGCACTCAGCGTCATTTTTGTATCGTGCACAATCCACTGCAGTATGATATAAAATAATATGCGTCCATATCGAATAACACGTTTCGATTGAATCCGACCAGCTGCAGCTTTGCTTAAGTGACATCTTCAAGGTGCTCTTGCATTATCTTCATAATGACTTCTTCAAGGTCTCTTTACATTGTCTTTACATGGACTCTTCAGGGTCTTTTCACATTATCTTCCCATTGATTTCGTCAAGGTCTCTTCACAAGGGAGTGCTCTTGATTCCAATTGCACAAACTGCAGCCATGCAGAATAGAACCTTTTCTGTGATGGATCCAGTTGTCTGTAAGAGGCTATGATTTCAGATTTCGATCGGATTAACGAACGTTAGTCCACCATATTTCACTTTATTTCAGAACTTTGGCATCTTGCAATGCGGATGGGTGGGAACTTTAATGTCGACTATTGAAATCATGTGTGGATGGTCTACGACGAATCAAATGTCAACAGAAGTCCTATCACATGGAACTTCGCCACTGGTTGTACTCTGCCAGTGTCGGTCCCAGGCCTGGATAAAGAAGGAGGGCGACACTAATCATGTCTAAAATGGCAGTGTCGTTAAAAAGCTCAACAAGCCTAGCACATTGCATAGTAAAACTGATCAAAACTGCAAATGAAATCCATCCCACTGTTTTAAAAATAATAAATTATTATTGTCGAACCACTACAGAGTGAAGACTTAATCTTCGAACTCAAACCAGAAACATTCCGGCAAACTTAGGTAACTGCAGTTTATATTTGCAATCGCAAACGTTAAATTTATAAAGCGCTACTTAAAATCTGAGCGCAGGGCACCGACTTATTCACGAGCGTTTTCAGAGTCTTGCAGGACGCAGGATATACTCAACGGAATGCAATTATTGCAAGAAGAGACCAATAAATAATTGGTAGATCAAAGGCAACTAAACAACAGTGGGACGCGGTGGTGTAGGGGTGGCGTCGTTGAGTAGAGAGAGCTTGAAGGGGCGCTATAATAAGTGCACATATAAACATACAAACAGAAATTGATCTCCCCCTCCCCCTTTTGGGGGGAGGGGGAGATTGCATGAAGAAGAAAGTCTATTTATAATATTTATAGTTTTTTTGAAGAAAATTAAGTTGACACAGGCTATCTAAACTTAACTTATTGACAAAGAAGAAATGAAAAGTGATCTGGAGCATATACATGTACGATCTACGAGCAATGTAGGCATACAGAGATAACACAGGCTACAGCGCTTGGTCAACAGCAATGTACGGAGACAGCAAATGTACTTGTATGTCTTCCTCCAGCTTTCAGTTGATTGTTTTTGGGTATTTACCTACCGTCGGTCGCTGGCTAAAACTCTATATGGACCAAAATGACTAAAATGATCTATTTGACCAAAAATGACCAAAATGACCTAAATGATCTATATGACCAAACGACCTAAATGATCTGGGCCTAAATCATCTAGATGGCCCAATTTACTTAAATGACCCCACCCAAATTAATCCAGGATCTCCACATACGGTTTCTCAATCAATTCACCGTCTTTCAATTCCTGCTGTTTCACCGCATCACACGTGCACGTGATCGTAATAATCTGACGAGAAACGAGCGAACGAAGTTCAGAGACCAAGTGCAACTCAATCGACGTTCGGATCAACAGCTGCTGCAGACGTTAAGCCAGAACAACAACAACGACAACAACAACAACAACAACAACAACAACGACAACAATAATAGCATACGCAGATGAACAGATGAAGAATCGAGGAGGAGGAGGGCGTTTGTCCTGTGGATCAGAACCTAATAAGTAGTTGCTTGGATGGAGACGGGCCCCCGCAATGAAGCCCTGGAAATTGTCATCTGTCATCTGGAGCGAGAAGCGGAAGGGAGTAGATGTTATACACAAATTATATATATATATATATAAATTATATATATGAATATTATATATATAATTTTTGTTATAAATTGTATGATATATAAATAATATATATAATTATATATATATAAATTATATATATGAAAATTATATACATAGATTCTTTATAAATTCTATGATAATATAAAATTAAATATATATATAAATTATATAAATATATGTAAATTATATAAATAGCTATTTTTACATCTGCGACGAACTCACGGTTCGTGATAATCGCTTGGCAGTTGCACCCCAGATGGGTTTCAATCATCGGGTGGGATAAAGGTTTCAGTTAAAAATAAATGCATGACAGGCAGATCTATAGTAGGTGCCTGAGCTTTTTCAAGACGAAGCACAGTTTGTGTTGAAATTAATGTGCGATCCTATTCTGCCCGATGCTGTTTAGTCGTCCGCGGAGAACTGCCTCAAGCCTATAGAAGGGTATACACTATACATAGATGGGAGGCTACATAGACGGTGACGGTGACGGTGACGGTTAATTCGACAGGTGGTTCTGGTCCTTCGACCGGGAAGAATTAGGAATACGTTGAGGACGGTAATTTGAGCTTATGAGGATGGGAATAGCCGATAGGTAAGACAGGAGGATAAAGATGCTTCCATGTAAGATGAGGAATATAGAAGGAGAAAGGTTAGTTGGGGAAATTCATCGGAATAGGAGGACAATAGATGACTCAGAGATAAACGTTTGCGCACGAGACGCACAATGTTGAAGTGCAGAAATGTCAGCCCAGTGGGTATTTGTAAGCATAAAATAATGTAAGCACAGACAGATATCACGATGGGTAACCTGGATCTCAATATATCACGTGACAAAATGAGGACAGTAACGCGAGTACAAAGTAGGACTAAGTCCAACCAATCATTATGAGTCCGGGCCTCAAAAGGAAGTTGTGGACGATGAAGCCCGATAAACTATATGTGGCCAATATGCGAGTGCAAGGCTGCAGATCGACTGAGAAGAAGAATTTGTTGTATACAAAATTAATCGAAGAGGGTATTGGACGACGAGAGAAGAATACTATGGACTGGGAAGACGGTGGAAGCCAGTGCATGCCTGGCGGGAGGAGAAGAAGTCGATACGAATGAGGTTCCCAGATGTCAATTGACCCAAAATAAACAGACATCAACAGATCCAGATTAATGAGTTTTCCAGCAACTGCAGACGCCTCAGTGAATGCAGACAGCAGAAAAGCCTCCGAAGAAATTAATTAGGCCTCTCGATCAGCGGCAGTAAACACGCCTATAGAAACATCGGCATCATCATCATCATCATCGTCGTCGTCGTTGTCATCAATATCGGCATCATCATCATCATCATCGTTGTTGTTGCCATCAATATCGTCATCATCGTCGTCGCTATCAACGTCAGCAGATCTGCCTACATGCATGATTGATTAAGCCGAAGATGTCACACGGTATCGCAGGGATTTGGTACGAACCACGTCTATATTTACTTCCTTATATAATTTCTCACATGCTAACAATTAAGATTTTTAAAGGAGACATCTACAGCTTACCTTATAGAGGCTTAGACCATAGTCCTTCCCGTGCAGATCTGCACATCGGGAAATGCAGTTTCTCCACTCCACTCTATTAGTTTACAGTTTACACTAACATAATCGAGGTGCTTGATACGCTGGCACGATGTAAAAATGTGTAGACCCGTTATTGCATGCGAAGAATTGCTTTTATACGAAACCACCAGACATTCTGTGTGCGTGTGTGTGTCTACTATAGTTCAAACTCTGCAGATCAAGAGCCTTCTATCAGTAATAGAAGGCTCTGTGCAGATCTATAAACTGCGCGAAGTCTCAGCGGATCACGTAATGGAGGCATCGAGAAACTTATTGCACAAGTCGATAACTCTTGCACCGAAAGAATTTCTACGCTAATGTTCCTTGGGGGTTTCTACAATGATGTGTAATCTGTCGCCTCGAGTCGCCTTGCTTGATGCGATTTTAAGGGACCGCTGCCACCGCACTGCAGCCTGCTTTCCAGCGATGATAACTATACTGCGGTCAGATTCACACTTTTCCTTCATCTCTCCACTGTCGTTAACCCTTTTCTTTCCAACGTCTCTTCATGACGTCCACACCGAGATTCTTATAAATTACAAATTTGCAATATGCGGACGACATTGTTTCGCTGGTCGGCTCGCGAGTCATGCTACATAATATATCTCGTTTATATTCAGGCAAACTGAAGATAACCATGTCGCTAATGTCTCCGACTGGACAGCAGAAACTATATTAATAGGCATACATAATAGTACATAGACTAAGTAATATCAATTGACCTAGCGTCTGAATGCAAAGGCATCCATGAGCAAACAGTAATATTGATCTATTCTATTATACATAAAATACATTTGGTCACATCAATTACCTGCAGTAGATCGGGTAAGAACATACCTGACGATAATATTTATCCATGAACAAACAATGAATCAATTTCATCCATGAACAAACAATGAATCAATTTTATCCACGAACATTGAACAAACAATGGATCTATTTTATCCATGAATAAACAATGAATCTATTCTATATATCCATGAACAAACAATGAATCAATTTCATCCATGAACAAACAATGAATCAATTTTTATCCATGAACAAACAATGAATCAATTTTTATCCATGAACAAGCAATGAATCAATTTTATCCACGAACATTGAACAAACAATGGATCTATTTTATCCATGAACAAACAATGGATCTATTCTATCCATGAACAAACAATGGATCCATTCTAATCGTTGACTTACAGCGAATATTTTTCTAAAGCTCTACTAATCTTGATAGGTCGTCATTACATCTTACTAAACTGATTGAACCGCCTTGTACGCCTATGGGTCCAATGATGATGTAGACCCTTGCAATGCTAATTCTGTCTCGCATGTCGTTTGCGTCTAAGTGCAGAGACTCACAATAGCATTGGCTTGGGGCTAAAGTCCGAAATAAGCGAAGCTGAAGCCCAAAATATGCTTAAGTCCTTCGGCATTACTATAGGTTCATGCCACTGCACTCGCAATTCGCAAAGCTTAAGCCATAAAAACAAACGTCATTGAAACGCCACTGTGGAAGTAATGCATGCATGATGTCTCCTTCACCTTCACAACAACCGTTCTACCATTGATATAACATTTAATATTTAAACCAGGAAATAATGAATATGTTACTAATTATTATAGGTCATCGCCTGTGTTGCTCTTCCTCTTTAACTGTTTTGAGAAACTGATGAATCGCATTGCATTTGAAAACTTGTTAAGTATAATGCTATGGCAATGTATGGCATGTTAGCTTTTCAAAGAAGAAATCGTTTGATGCCCGAGTTTAGACAAAACACCATTTGTTATGCATGTGCAGAACCTGTAACACAGACAAAATTCAGACTCCACTTGCTAGCGGCCAATTTCCAATTCTAACATTCTGCAATGTGATTCTATATCAATCAATCAATCAGTCATTTATTTTGAAACCAATCATTTTTACAGTCATAGGCTACAGTTACAAATCACATATTAAAAGGGGAATGGCCACAAGGATAGGCCCAGAAGGGATACAATTCAATATTAATTTTACAGTCTCAGTTCTGGTGCCAAACGTATCAGGTGTGCGACCCATCCATTTAGTGTCACCAAGTGCTAAGTAATAATCTTCATCACAAAATCGAAAGTTCAACAGGTTCAGCATTGAGGATGCACCGACGCTGCATTTGACACAATCTAACAGCAATTAATTATCTTAGACACATTATTTCCTCTAGGTGCATAGCGTAGTACTCTGAAAATCACTGTTAATGATCACCACAGACCACAATGACTTCTCAACGACTTGCCAACATGAGACATGCTCGACAGTTATTTCTGACCTAACGTGTGGAGCAGGCCTAATAACCTAGTCCTAGCATCACTCAACACGAGAACTTTCACCTGCACCTTAACCGCAAAGTTCATTGCACTCTAAAAACTTAACATAACATCATGAGAAACTTAGTCATTCTTAGTCGAACATTTACAGCCCTTGGGTATCCAGCTCCAGAACTCACGATTTTGTGACGGTGCTCTGAAAGTCACCTTAATCTCTCAAAGTCACAGGAAACGGTCAATCTTTCGAATAACAGCATTCAAATCAGGCAGGATTGCAACATTCTCGATGGCATTTTAGTCAGACATTGCACGGCCACAAAATTTCTGACCTGCTCCTCAAAAACAATGTGATGTTGGATATCCAGCCCCAAAACTCGCGATTTTGTGGCGGTGCTCTGGAAGTTACTCTAAGCTCCCAAATTCACAGAAAACGGTCAATCTTTTGAATTAAATAGCATTCAAATCAGGCAGAATTGCAGCATTTTCGATGGCATTTTAGTCAGACATTGTGTGGCCACACAACTTCTGACCTGCTACTCAAAGCATTGGGTATTTGGGTATCCAGCGCCAGCACTTACGATTTTGTGGCGGTGCTCTGAGAGTCACCATAAACTCCCAAATTTCACTGGAAAACCGTCCATCGTTCGAATTTCAGAGCATTCAAATCAGGCAGGTTTGCACCATTCACGTTCACTGTTGTCTTTTCATCAACACTCTCGCACACATACACACATACACGCACACGCACACACACACACGCACACACGCACACACGCACACACGCACACATACACACACATGCAAATTAACTGCGACATTTTCGCCATTCTCGGTTAAAACAAACAAATGCAATTCGTTATCTGTCGGCTGCACGTGCACCTTCAGTCCTTCATGGCATGACACACACACACAACCAGAAACCAGTTGTTCCGTTTCAATTGAATCGGTAAAAATGCGAGACAAGTCAACCCTTGCACAAAATCATTAGGACCTAGTGGAGTAGTGGAGTCATTATCGTGCACACGCACAATTGCACATGTTCCGATCAATTGAATTGGCTGCATGGAGACAAATCACTTTCCAGCACGCAGTGCGTCGCAGTCCGTAACTGCCGGCATTCTCGCACGCGCTCATTGTTCCGTCACCCGCATTCTTATCGAGACTCCATTCAGCAGCGCCGTCGTCCTGAGTTGGCTTATCTCAGGAGAATTTCTGGAAACCGTTCTTAACCTTCTGCTGCTAATTTCGTCCCGAGCGACACAATCCTATTTATTTCTCTACAGCACCTATTTATCTACCACCGCATTTTCATCGGCTAATTATTTCGCTGACTCGCTTATTTTTAAAAGAGCGTCTAGGCCTATAAATTATAATGTCAGTAGGGCTGGATGTAGTGGCAAAATTAGAGACAAATACACGCTACGGCTGCCTAGGCCTTCACAGCCTACATGTCATTTTCTTGAGTATACCGGTGTATACTCTCGATACAGTCGTGTTTATCGACCATCCAGGCAAACATCCCCGGCGAGAAATAACTTAGAAATTGCCAGCAGTTTGAAAATCTCACAAAATTAATGTGCCCAATACTGCCTTCGTTCCCTCCATATTCTATTCTTCTATTCTGCATTCGTTTTCTCTCTCCTTTTATATGATTTCGTCCGTTTCTGCTCAAATGAAACTTCCACAATTTGCTGTTAGGACCATTGTGAGTGTGCCAGTGCCACCTACTAGTATAGGCCTACCTAGTTAATTAAGCTATCGAACGACATTTCGATCAAAATATTCCAACAAATTTGAAACGTTTGCAGACAACAAGTAAATACTGCACAGCCTACATGCACGACATTGCACGTGCACACCAAACAAAAAAGTTTCCAAGTCACACAAATTCGCACTAAATATATAGGTTCCAAACATAAAAATTTATAACGCGTGTGTTTAATAAATATAATTGTAAGTCTTTCGATATTCTTTCAACAACTTGGTCCATTAGTGACTAAAAATATTCATTTTATGTTAAATGTTACAATAACATCGGCGGTTAGGGTTGGGAATCATTCAGACCTCCAAGTTTCAAGTTTCAAGTTTTATTGATCCATCAACATACACGATATTATGATCACATAATATGATAGAAAAAGTGCATGTCAGCATGGCTTACACAGTAATGCAGTGCAGGAATTTAATAAGAAATTCAAATGTCAGCCAGCAAATATATCAAGCTAAAAGCAATCATAGCAGAGGATGTCACAAAGTGTTTAGGAACAACAGGCCCAATCAGAATCTCCCTATCAGATAATAATCTTGAATGAGTTCGCGTCTTTGTCGCTCGACAATGTATTCCTTCACTGCCCTCCAATGACCAAAATGTCTCTGTTTTTGCAAGCCAGTCCGACATTGCTAGAGTGACTGCATTTAGCTAATCTTTCGCCTACACGTTGCTGCAAGGCGTCCATAATTTTCCATAAAGACCCACTCGAGCACAGATCGTTTATTTCTGAACCTCTTTCTGTCGCTGTCCTGAACCAAGCCGCGTGGAGCCATAGATCATATCAGAAGAGAGGACGGTAACAATGTTGTTTTCGTGTTTGCGCTCCGCTGAACTTGAATAGACATCAACAACGCCGATGATGTCGTTGTCGTCGTCGTTGTCGTCGTTGTCGTCGTTGTCGTCGTTGTCGTTGTTGTTATCGTCGTCGTCGCTGTCTTCACAAAAGCGTCTGGTAAAAGCTTTCTGCGGAATTGGTAGCGTGTGTCTGAGTGATCCACATTAGGATCTTAGAGATATAGAGTAGCAGACGACAGGAAGTAATTTGATTGATTGACACGTGGATTGTGTCTGCTACTCAGATCAATTAGCTTATCGCTTCTGCTTGTTCAGTCTACCTATACATGTAGATGTAAGTCGTTAGTAGTTTCCCAACGGGAATGAACTACATCAATACATTAATACATTCATTCGTTCAGTGTAAACATTTATATAGCGCCTCCATAAAAACTACTCAGAGACGATCCCTAAGCAACCTCAACAGTAAAGACAATTACTACAGTGTATGCAGAAAACACATGCAGAATCCATGTAAGTAGCCTATGCATGTATGTATGTAGGTGTGTATTTATGTATGTATGTATGTAGGTGTGTATGCATGCATATATGTCTGTATGTAGGCTATGTACATGTATGTATGTATGTATGTATGTATGTATGTATGTATGTATGTATGTATGTATGTATGTATGTATGTATGTATGTATGTATGTATGTATGTATGTATGTATGTATGTATGTATGTATGTATGTATGTATGTATGTATGTATGTATGTATGTAAGTACATGTAAGTACATGTATGTATGTATGTAAGTACATGTATGTATGTATGTATGTATGTATGTACGTATGTAAGTAGGCCTACATGTATGTATGTATGTAAGTACATGTATGTATGTAAGTACATTAGTACATGTAAGAACATGTATGCATGTATGTAAGTACATGTAAGTACATGTAAGTACATGTATGTATGTATGTAAGTACATGTAGGTATGTATGTAAGTATGTAGGCAACAAACATGCACACTACACCACCGCGTCTCACTAGCTAAGACAACGCGCAATAAAAAAGACGACAGTGGTTCAAGATAGATGGTCAAATGACTCCAAGCGTATCACGATGCATCGTCGAGATGCGTGTGACTGCAGAAACTAATTAACTCTGATCAGTGGAACGAGGATTACTGTGACCAGCCAAACCTAATATCCGTAGCACAGATCACGTAAGTGGTTCCCGGACAATTCGGAGCCGGACAATTCGGAACGGACAATTCGGACCGGACAATTGGGAGCGGACAATTCGGAACCGGACAATTCGGACCGGACAATTCGTACCGGACAATTTGGAGACGGACAATTCGGAGTAAATTCTGGCACGGACAATTCGGACCCAGACAATTCGGACCGGACAATTCGGACCGGACAATTCGGATCGGACAATTCGGAACCGGACAATTCGGACCGGACAATTCGGACCGGACAATTCGGACCGGACAATTCGTAGCAGTCAAAATTAATGATGGAACTCTAACTTTTAGACCAGATTTTCATACTTATCACCATCCCCGTATACAGATGTCGACCGGAGAGACTATTGCGCATTCAAATTCAATCAAAAATAGAAAATTAATTTTTGTTCTCAAAGCAATCGTAGACCTAAACATAATATTACGCAAGTGATGAGTAGCCTATTACATTACGTTACCTCACTTGTCAATTACATTAAAGGTAGATTTGGAAAGACATAGGCACTTCAAAATTTATTTTTTTATTTATTTATTTACTGAGAATTTGATATAGCGCTCCTTCAAGGTTACTACTCAGGAGCGCTCCCAGTCCAACCCCGGTCGAATAAGACAGTCTTGAGAAGAGAAAGAAATGAAGTAGAAGTAGAAAGGCTAATAGGTATTTGACGAAGGATAACAGGGAGCTCATTCCAGGTCGCAGGGCCAGCCACGGAGAAAGAAAATGCATGAAAAATGGACAAGTCACGCATGGTATGAGACTATAATAGGCCTTTATTGTGGTATTTGCAAGAAAAGGAAATCCACGTACAAAGTAGTAATAATAATAATAATAATAATAATAATAATAATAATAATAATAATAATAATAATAATAATAATAATAATAATAATAATAATAATAATAATAATAAGGGACCCAGAAGGGCTGGACTTTGTCTTAGACCTGGGACGAAGGTTGACCGAGGCGACTCAGGACAAACTCGAGACAAGCTACCTCCTTCAAAGAATCTCGGTATAGTAGCAGTCCAGCGGGGGAATGCCATCTGCTTCTCTTCCACGTTGCCTTCGTAACAATGCGATGTAATCCAACTGTTGTATAATAATAATAATAGTAATAATAATAATAATAATAATAATAATAATAATAATAATAATAATAATAATAATAATAATAATAATAATAATAATAATAATAATAATAATAATGATGATGATGATGATGATAATGACAACAATTTTTCTTTAATTCAACGCCCGCAAACTCGCTGTGTTGTACAATTGTACATGTACAAGTTATGCAGTAATATTAATTAACATCGAACTGAACATACAGCCTGCAATCTGAAACCTGACTGACTGATTTCAATGAGCTGCTTCTAAGTTTGCAATTTAGTGCATATAAAGGCCAATAACTTCTAAACACAGTTTCTTAATTTAAGTTTTTGAATTTAGGGTCTTCAAGATCAGAGAACTTTAATGCCACACTGCTTTTTAATCGCCGTAGGCCTTAGATTTTCTGATGCTTTTTACTTGCAACTCAAGAAATAATAGGCTTAAATAAATAAAAGTTTGATCACCGTTAGCGCCTGTTAGTGGCTCACAATTTGTATATGCACTCCGAATTGTCCGGGTCCGAATTGTCCGGGTCCGAATTGTCCGGGTCCGAATTGTCCGGTCCGAATTGTCCGGTTCCGAATTGTCCGGTCCGAATTGTCCGTTCCGAATTGTCCGGTCCGAATTGTCCGGGTCCGAATTGTCCGGGTCCGAATTGTCCGGGTCCGAATTGTCCGGTCCGAATTGTCCGGTTCCGAATTGTCCGGTCCGAATTGTCCGTTCCGAATTGTCCGGTCCGAATTGTCCGGGTCCGAATTGTCCGGATCCGAATTGTCCGGTCCGAATTGTCCGGTCCGAATTGTCCGGTTCCGAATTGTCCGGTTCCGAATTGTCCGCTCCCAATTGTCCGGTCCGAATTGTCCGTTCCGAATTGTCCGGCTCCGAATTGTCCGGACACCCACGTAAGTAGCCCGGGTCATTTCCCAATTTTTATTGCCACGCCAAAGGATGATCTTAAACTCAATTACGCTGGGAAATAGAATCAATTAGATCCTATATCCATTCCCAGAATATCTCTTTCCATTCCTCTGTTTTCGTTTCTAGGTTTGCCTGTATGACTTGACGGTCTGCCTTTATCTCCCATCTCAGTGGTACAATTGGCCACCATTAAATTCTAGTTGCTTCTCTGAAAATCCAAATCTTTGAAATCTCATTAAGTAAAAGAGACGAAATTACAGTCAAAGTGCAAATCCAAACAGATGGCAGATTTGAAAGTCACGCGACTAACCTACACTTACATGCATAGGCGTACGGGAGGTTTCAGAAGTGGGGGGGGGGGGCAAAGATTGAACTTCTGCCCGAAAAATTTATCCGGCCAAAAAGATTTTTTTTTAGTCGTCCGCGACTATTTTTTCCCGAAAAACCAGACTTTCCCGAAACTTGACGACCTTTTTTTTTTTTTTAGTCGTCCGCGACTATTTTTGTTCGAAAAAAACCACCAAACTTGCCCGAATTTGGGGGGCAATTGCCCCCCCTGCACCCCCGACCTCGTACGCCTATGCTTAGGCTACATGTAGGTTCGATGTTCATTAACATTTTTAAAACGTTACTGGCAATTATTCTTTTTATTATCCTACATTACTTATCAATATATGCACACACACTCACACAAACACACACACAGTATGTGCACATACATATTGACATCGGCTTGATGTCTTTTCTGTGAAAAGAAGTCTGAATTATCTATTTGAATAGGAGAAGCGACTGCATATTTATGTCGAATTCCGAAGTACCTCCAAGGGAAATATACAAACGCTGAAGCCATCATATTTTACGAACTTCAATAGCCTGTTCGCTCATGAAAATAGTATTACTGCAGTTCATGCGTGCTCTTTCATATCCTGAATGGTTTTCTGCGATGTTCACGCACACATTCTGGCGCTATAAGAATGCCTATGGGTTTACCGTAAATCGCGCGGACGCCGGAAATGCGTCTCTAGCAGCACGTTCCATGCATTCTATAATGTAAAACGCGGCTATTATATTATAACGGAATATTAATACTACGTGGCTATGTGTTCACCAGTCAAATGCTGGTGTCAATGATTTATAGTGTGTGTTCAAGATAGAAAGAATAGTTTTTCTACCTGTAGCTTTATGAATTAATAAATCTAAAAAATTGTGACGTCAATAGCAATGTGTGTGTGAGAGAGAGAGAGAGAGAGAGAGAGACAGAGACAGAGAGACAGACAGACAGACAGACAGACAGACAAAAGAGACAGACAGAGACAGACAGACAGACTTTGTCGCTGTTGATAATTATTAGGTTGAGCATATATGCCTAATTATTATGTGCTTTAATTGCGATTTCATTATGCTTAACCCTTTAATGCCGGAGTGTACAGGATTTCCCATACCATTTACTACCATCTTGGCATTAAAGGGTTAAGATGCCACAAATTTATCCGTGTCAATGTGATCTTGCGATTGCCGCATGTGCCATTATCAATAACCTGGTCAATATCGCTGCATGAAACGCATGTTACGTCAGTCCAGGCTCATATAGGATTTACATTCTGGAAGTCTATTGAGAATTATAGTCGTTAAAGCTTACAGCCAATTTGTCAAAAGCAAGTGTCCTTATATAATATAAAATTAAAATAAATTTCATGAACAAAAGTTGATATAATTCCGGTAACCTATAGGCCTACCAGGCTTTTGGATAGGCCCTATAGCACGAACAAACTTCGCATATGATTATGCAATGTATGTATCGTTTCTTTATAGCATTTGGTCAGAGACAATGGCAAACACTAAACAATGTGTGGTGCAATTTGAAATAAATTTAATGTGGTCGTACTCACAAGTTCATTAGCCGGATTTTTCCAGTGAAACTGCATGGCGGCCATTTTCACGTTGTATTGCGTACTGATTTAGTTTCAGAATCATTGCCCCCTTCGTATAATCTGACGTGTTCAATATAATCTGGAGGCAGTAGGCTGGACTTTCTTCCCGAAAAGTTGGGAGTTTAAACCTTTCTATAGCGCAAAGAGATAAATTCAGATGTTCCTATCCAATGCCGAAGTTATCGAATTCGATGCAATGAGGCAAATAATGGAATTATTTTTCTGATGTTATGAACCATTGTCGGATTACATCTTACATGAAGATTGCTTCACATGGGATTTGGTTTGTATCGGTGCATCAAATCTTTCAAATTATCTTTGGCTTTATTGAATCTGGTACCTTTCAATAAAACAGGCCTATAGCCTACGTGTAGTTGAGCTTGTTTAGCATATTCCGATATTTCATTGTTCCTGATCTGAGACGTCTTTTAGCCTTATACAACTGTAGTTATTGTTTTACTGTACGGAATAATCTCGAACCTCGGTTTTTTGTTTCGGCCATTATCCGTCGCGTCTCGTGCCTTTCTGTATAATTCCTTGGCTGCAAGTCAGCGACATTTATTTACTGTGACGTTTATGATGAGCCCTCGTCCGTTTCGAATCTGAACTGGCTTCCTCGTCCATGCAAGTGTACGTGTATCGGCATTCAATGTTTTCGTGACAGCTCTACTCTGATCGACGGTAAACGCACTCAGCTTAATTTAGTTACACTCAGCTGAAGTAAATGTAATATGACACGAACTTATCGCACTGCCTATCCACCCCAATGCACTTACGAAACCATGCACTTACGAAACCGTGCGCAGTAAAATTAGGCCTACTTCGTGTGGTTTCCACTAACAGGTCTCCTACTATGGCAATGCTCAATGCAAACAGGAAATATAATTGGTCAAAAAGGCAATGTTGGGACTGGATAAAATTTTATTATTGTTGCGTAGACTTGCTTGCAGAGACGTCTAAAACGTGCGGATAAATTCTTCGATAACCGTTAGCACGTCTAGTGCTATAGACAGTAAGCCTATTGTCTTTGTATACAGCAATACAGAATGATTTCGAGGAATTTGTTTTTGTTTGTATGTGCACTTGTAATAGCACCCCTTCACACTCTGTCTCTACTCAGAGTCAGAGGTGCTCCCGAATGCAGAGCGGACACTGCATCGGAGTTTCACGCCGAAGCGCTGAGCAATTGTGAGTGAAGGACTTGCCCAAGATCCTTACGCGGCGAGTTGGATTCGAACTTCGAACCTTCCGGCTCCAAGGCAACGACGCCACCACTTTTTCGCTTTAGCTATTTAGCGATGAGGCAACGGCGAATGCACAGAGTCGATGAGAGGATCAGACTGCAATGGAGAAACATTACCGTGCACAGCCAATCGTTCATTGTCAAAAGAATGAGAGGTCATTACAACTCACAATTACAATTATTACTTACTCGCCTATCAGTTCGTTCTGTCATCATCCTCTCTGGAAGTCTTTCGTCAACTCTCATCTCAAAACCTGCCTGTTCTCTCGCGGCTGCATGCACGCACTGGTGGGAGCGCTTCTGAAAGGTTGTTGCTGCGAGAAGCGCTTTATAAATGATCAAATACAAAACAACACAAAATGTGGCGTAACCAGGAACTTATGATGGGTGGGGGCTTTGGCCGGATGCCCCTCCACAGGCGAGTGAACCTTTAGGACGGTACCGGGATGCCAGTCGAGCCCGCACCCGTGCTCTCTTCGTACCAGAGCGTTTACTATTTCCTCGAATCCCGTTCCGTCCATGTCTACGATAAAGGCATCAGTGGGTAAGTAAGTAGCCTTTTGCTAGTGCAAGTCAAAGGTTCGTATTTGACGGTCTCTTCATTGCACGCTATATAAACGCTGTATCTTGCGAAATGAGCCAAGAAGCAGGTAAAAATTTTACACCCTGGACTGCAATTAATTAGGCCTATTCCTTTTATTGTCTGTCGTAACGACACGAAGCAGAACGCATTGATATCGTGATTTGTGGGAAGGCTTCGCGCATTAATTACTATATTCTTGCGCCGAAGACAAAATAATCCTGCAGATCTAGATTTGAAATATAATATCATACCAACACCTGGTCTCGTTTTCATTGACCTGTAAAACTTGGAGCTAAATTTGCACATCATCTTGGCCAGCCAATCTCATCATGGGACTGCATGTAAAATGGCAAAAGACACACTACAGATGCAGGCGAATGGTTCTCTAACACGCATGGCCTGACGAACGGTGGCATACCATCATAGGCGTAGGGGACATTCCAGCAGTGGGGGGGGGGGGGGGGAAAGCAAAAATAAGACTTTGCCCGAAAAAAGTTTTGTCATTCGGCCGAAATCTTAATTAAGAAAAATTCTCGTTACGTTTGCCCAAAAAATTCTGACGACCCTTTTTTAGTCGTCCATTACTTTTTCCCGACAATTTTTTTTACTTTTTTTTATTTTTCCGGGTCTGCTTACCCGAAAAATCAGACTTACCCGAAATTTGGGGGCATTTTCCTTTCTGGATCCCCGTCTCCTACGCCTATGCATACCATGGTAGTAGTAACCTTGAAGGAGCGCTATATCAAATTCTCAGTAAATAAATAAATAAATAAATGGTGCAGGAATCGTGTACAACCCACTAGGCCCATAGACACACAGAAACCTTGGTTGGTTCATCCAGGTTGTATAATTAATGTTAAGACGGTGATCGTTTCATGGTGTGTCTTAACCATTCTCCTTCCAGAGTATAGCATGGTATATGAGAAATCCTATGTATGTGCAATAATTGTGCTTGCTTATGCACTTGTTATGGCACCCCTTCAAGATTACTACTTAGAAGCGCTCCCGACTATGGTGCGGACACTGAAGCGGAATTTCACGCCGAAGCGCATAGTAATCGCGAATAAAGTACTTGCCCAAGGTCCCTATACGCGGCGGCTTGAGGCGAATTAGAATTTGCAGCCCTTCGGCTGCAAGGCAAGGAACATACCTGTAAGCTAATTTAATCAGTGCACGACGATTGTCGTACAGCGACGCAGGTAGGCCAACTGCAAATTGGCGCGCGGCGTCTGGACAGGTGGTTGTCTGGACAGCGCGTGATGTCTAGACGAGCGTACGTTGAGTGTACAAGGAGGGAGTGGAAGTGAAGAAGGAGTGTTGTGTGTTGAGAGCTGTTGAGATGGGCTGTAATAGTTGTTGTTGAGTTGCGATAGAGTAGATTGATGAAGGTAGTAGTCGTGTAGTTGTTATGATAACGCAAGTGTAGTCATTGTTGTGTTGTTGCTGATCGTTTTACTTTACATCGGATTTTGGAGTATAATAAGAAGACTTAAACACGTCGTCGTTGTTGGTTACAAAATAGTGAAAGTCTGTAGATTCTTTACCTAGCCATTTAGCTAATGAAACAGTTATCTAGGGATAGGCCTATGCTACCACGAACTTATACGAAGAAGCTTCCGAAGAGACTGATAGGAGGAGGTGATCACAAGGAGGTTATCACATTTGGTGTCGTTGCGGTGGGATAACGATCCAAGTTGCAGGAGAACGATCCTAGTTGCGGAGGAACGGACGCTGTGCATTTATCGAGGAGCCGAGCACACGGGAGAAGCAACGATACATCGAGCATCCGTACGTCAGTGAGAAACGACAACACAACGACTACAAGGTAGAAAAACTTGCTTGTCTATTGAAGTGTGCATAAAGAATTGAAGTCAGTCAATTGCAAACATTTGAAGAGTAGCCTACTATTTATCGACTAGCATCAGTAAAGTAAAGAAGTAAGATGGAGAAACTTACAGAGCAAAAGCAAGCGACTATTAAGAAGATGGCTTCCGAAAGAATAATAAAATTATTAATCGAAGCAGGTCTAGATGCAGAAGAAGTCGGACAGATGTCGAGGGAAAGTTTGATGAGAAATTTAGCCGAGGTTTGGGCTAAGAAAGAAGAAGAAGAAGAAGGTGCTGTCGGAGGCGCTGCGGAGAAGCCAGTTGAGAAGCCACAGCCACCTATGTCTATAGAGGCGTTGCTACAACTCATGATGATGAGTAGACAGGAAGAGAAAGAACGTCGCCAAGAAGAGAAGGAGAAAGAAGAGCGACGGTGCCAAGAGGAGAAAGAGCGTAAACAAGAAGAAAAAGAGAAAGAAGAGCAGCGCAGACAAGAGGAGAAAGAGCGTAAACAAGAGGAGAAAGAGAAAGAGGAGCAACGAGCGGAAAGAGCAGAAAAATTAGAAAGGATAAGACAACAAGAGATAGACATGCAGAAGCAACAGTTCCAGCTTCAGTTAGAACAAATGAAAATAGATCGTGACGAATCAGAACGACGAAGGATGGAGTTAATGATAGAGTACGAAAAAGCAAGAAAAAGCGATGAAGAAATACGAAAGCAGCAGATTGAGGACAAAAAGGCTCGCGAGGAAGAAAAAGAAAAGATGCGTTTACAAGAACTGGAGAGAGCAGAAGAAATTGGTCAGGAAGAATTTCAAGCCGGAAAAGACAATTTGGCAAAAGCAGAAAGAGAAAGAGAAGAGCAGGTGCAGTTAGAACAAAAGAAACTTGCTATCAAGGAGGCTCAACTTAAAGAAATGGCCATTGAAAAAGAAGAACGCAGGAAGCAGTTAGAACTGTTGCAGCAGAAGATTGAACAAGAAGAACTGCGGAGAATCGAAGATCAAGATCGACTGAAGAAGAGGGACGAAGATGATCGTAAGAGCCGGGAAGTATCAGAACAGATTAGGAGACAATGGTGTCCAAGATTAAGAAGATAGGTGACGCAATGAAGCATGTGTTACCGAAGATGCCGTATGATATGATGGAAGTGCCATTATACCGTATTTTGAAACAGTTGAAAATGCATTTAATAGCTTCGCTGTGGAAAAGCAATATTGGGTGAAATTGTTGTTGCCATTGATGACCCCGAGAGCGCGAACGGTATTGAATCGATTGTCATTTGAGAATTTAGATAAATACGATGCAGTGAAAGAGCACTTGTTGAAGGAATTCAAGTTAACAGCTCGTGAGTACAGGTCAAGGTTTGCAGATGCCAAGAAGACAGCCGAAGAAACGTATACGATGTTCACGGCTAGGCTGAAGAACCTGTTGAATTATTATGTCCGAAGTAGACGAGTGGGCAAAGACTACGAGAAGCTGTTTGATTTGTTAGTGGCGGATAAGCTGAAAGAATGTTTACCACCAGGTCCACTGCAATTTGTCTTAGCAAAAGAGGGCACAGAATGCTTGGAAGCTAGTAATGTTGCAGACCTCGCAGACATACATGTAAACAATCGAATTGGTGTGATGTTTCAAGACAAACCGAAATTTGAAGCATGGGGAAATAGCTCAAAGCCATTCAAGTGGAACAAGGATAGCAAAGACACCGGAAGCCAAGCCAAGAGTAATGATGCAAAGAAAGATAATTATTCTGAAAAGCAGTATTGGCAAGATAAGAAAGAGTCAACGTGGGACAGACAAGCCTACAATCGAACTCCGCCGCTGGGACGCCCAACAGAAAGTAATGCATCATACACGCCGTACAACAAGTGGGAGAACAATGAGCAAAGAAGTTTTATAAAGAAACGTTGCCACAACTGTCATTCTGACAAACACCTAATAAAACATTGCCAAGCACCAGGAGCGGCAAATCTGAGGAAGAACTTTAGCAGAAGTGCAGAAAATCTTCGAGTAAACCAGATACAAGTGATGAATGCACCAGACCAGTTTGAGGAATCGGACGATCGTGAAACAGAAGTGAAGTCGGTAATGAAGTGTACGCCGCAGTTCACCATACAGAAAGAAGCGATAAAGACTACTTCCATTGCAGAAATTTGTCGAGAAACAAAAAGTAAAGAGGAGTGTCAACGCATAAAGAAGATATCGTTGCAGCATGTAAATGTGGAGATACGTGGGACTCATGGGCAGCCTGTGCAAGTCGAGGCGTTGGTTGACACGGGGACCGAGATACCAGTAATCAACGAGGAACTACTGAAAGGAACGACAGTAGAAGAAATCGGCAGAGTTCATTTGCAATGTGTAGCTGGAGAGCCGATTCCAGCTAAGTTGGTGAAAATCGAAGTGCGGATGAGCGGTCGTAACGAAGGAGCAGTTACAGAGGACAGGACAATAAATATCGCGCCATATTTAACTTTAGTGTGTGCCAGCATTCCAGCGGATCTGTGCAAAGAAAACAGAGAAAAGTTCTTGCTACATCCGGAGATAATTGCAGAATTGAAAGAGATTCCACCAGTGAGTGTATTGCAAGGGGAACTACAAGCGAATGTGACTACAAGAGCACAAAGTCGGAGAGCAGAAGTCGAAGGCGGAGAAGATGAAACGATAAACGAAAGTTCGCAAGAAGATGACACGGACAGCGAAGATGAACTCAGCATTCAAGATGACGAAAGAACAACATCTGAGAACAATGAAACTGAAGAAGAGATGGCTGCATGTGAACGAAATGATAGTGAAGATTCCGGAAGCGACGCTGAACTGGAGACAAGTATGAGGGACTTGTTCACAGAGAATTCGAACGATGAAAGACAGCTGGAAGATGCGAAGAAATTCGAGGAGCAGCAGAGAAATGACGAGTCACTGAAATCGTGGTGGAGGATCGCTGAAGACAAAGGATCAGAGTTTAGCGTGGTGAATGGATTGATGTATAAGAAACATCAAATGCTGGATCAGCTAGTGTACCAGTTGGTGTTACCGAAAGAGAGAAGAATTCAAGTAATGGAATTAGCTCACGAGTCAGTATTTGGCGGACACTTGGAAGAAGAGAAGACACGAGAGAGAATCAAGTTGTCCTTTGTCTGGCCAAAGATGCGTCGAGACGTGGTGAAATTTTGTAAGTCCTGTGAGAAGTGTCAGCTGAAGGCACGAAGTTTGGTGATGGATCGAGTGCCGATTACACCAATTCCAAGGGAAGATGTACCATTCCGACGGATGACTATGGACGTGGTAGGCCCAATAGAACCGAAGTCAGCAGCTGGGCATAAGTATTGCTTGTGCATAGTGGATTCATGTACAAGATGGCCGACAATCTTTTTGCTGAAGTCATTGACTGCTAAGGCTGTGTGCGAAGCTTTGATGAAGCTATTCATTGACGTGGGGGTGCCATCTGTGATCACCAGCGACAGAGGCACGAATTTTACAGCCAGTC
This sequence comes from Lumbricus rubellus, assembly GCA_945859605.1. Taxonomy (NCBI): domain Eukaryota; kingdom Metazoa; phylum Annelida; class Clitellata; order Crassiclitellata; family Lumbricidae; genus Lumbricus; species Lumbricus rubellus. The sequence goes on along the minus strand of OX243815.1, from coordinate 26,000,272 downwards.
TTACAAGGGAATTTTTGAAATTGATGGGATGCTGTCCACGATTCGATTCACCAGGGCATCCAGAGGCAGCCGGATTAGTCGAGAGATGGAACCAGACGTTCAAGAAGATGGTACATCATGTCATTGTGGAAAATCCAAAACAGTGGCATAAAATCATTCCGTTTACTGTATGGGCATTGAGAGAAGTTCCAAACGCAACGACAGGAGTGGCACCATATCTGCTGGTGTATGGAAAAATGCCAAGAGGACCATTAACTATCTTAAAGGAAAGCTGGACCAAAGAAATAAATCTACCGCCAAACATTGGAGTACAACCAGCAAAGTACCTGAAGAACTTAAGAGCAGACATGGAGAAAGCTTTGATATTTGCTGATAATTGTGCAGAGGAAAAGCAAAAACAATACGCCAGTCAATACAACAAGAGGGCCAAGGATAAAGAATTCGAACCAGGAGAAAACGTCATCGTCCTGTATCCAACGTCAACCAATAAATTGATCTCACGATGGCATGGTCCATGTACAGTGCTACAAAGAAGATCCAAGTATTCGTATCTGGTGGACATGAATGAAAACGGCCGACGAATCGTCCATGCCAACAAAATGAGGAAGTTCATCGCAAGAACATTATCGTGTGGTCTCATCGTGGAAGAGGACGACGAATTCGGATCAGTGGTAGAGCTACCATTGAAAGAAGACCATGCAGAGACGACACAGAAATCGCTGCAATTGGACTATGAACAGATCGGACATCTTACGAGCGAGCAACAGAAACAGCTACTGGATGTACTGAACCGTTATGCAGACAGATTTTCGGACAAACCTGGATTATGTACATTGGTAGAACACGAAGTGGTGCTGAGACCGGACTTTCGAGAGAAGGAGTTCATGGCTTATCGAATACCGCTGATATACCGCGCAGAAGTGGACAAACAAATACAAGAGATGCTGAAAGCAAACATCATTCAACCGTCGTCGAGCAGAATGGCAAGTCCGCTGGTCATCGTCAAGAAGAAGGACGGATCCTTGAGACTCGCGTGCGACTACAGGTACGTGAATTCATATACTGAAAATTGTCGATATCCCATGCCGATCGTCAACGATGTGCTGAGCAAAGTCGGGAAATCCAAGTTCATTTCCGTTTTGGACTGTCGCAGTGCTTACTGGACTTGTCCTGTGAAGAAATCCGACCAATGGAAAACCGCATTCGTTACCCATAATGGACTGTACGAATTTACACGTGTCCCTTTTGGCATGATTAACTCTGGACGGACTTTTGTAAAAGCAATAAACATGATTTTGCAACCGATTAATACATTTACTGAACCCTATGTTGATGACATTGCAGTACATTCTGATGATTGGAACATTCATTTGAAACATTTAGAATTGTTTTTGAAACAAATAAGACTGCATAATGTAACCTTGAACTTGAAGAAATGTGTGTTTGGTAAGAGTGAGGTGAAATTCATCGGTCACCTCATAGGATCAGGGAAGAAGATGATGAATCCAGATAGGATTGACAGTTTGATTAATTTAAAAAACCCTGAAACGAAGAAGCAAGTGAAGCAAGTGTTAGCATTTTTTGGTTTCTACAGACAATTTATTTGTAATTTTGCTGAAATTGCTAAACAATTAACGGATTTAACTAGCAAGCAGACACCTGAGAACATTGTTTGGACTGAGGACCACCAGAAGTCTTTTGATTCTCTTAAAGAAATTGTTTTATCAAATGTGATTTTATACATGTTCGAGGTTGGCAAACCATTTAATTTGTACTGTGATAGCAGTGATTTTGCTGTGGGGGCTGTGCTGTCACAAGTGGACGATGAGGGGATAGAACGTCCCGTTTCATTTATCAGTCAGAAGCTGACAGATACCCAGAGGAGATGGGCGACGATTGAGAAGGAAGCCTATGCAATCATATGGGCTTTAAACAAATTGAAAGAAATTATTATTGGTTCCAAGATTAATGTGTTCACTGACCATAACCCTTTAGTTTATTTGACTGAGTCAATGTCGAAGTCTGCTAAGTTAGTCCGATGGTCTTTATCATTGCAAAATTTTGACATTCTGTTGAACTATAAGAAGGGAAAGCTGAATGTAGTAGCGGACTGCTTATCGAGATTGTAGTATAAGATATTTTGTGATTGCATTTAGTATAGGAATTGTTTGTATTTAGTTTAAGCATTATACGTTCGCTAATTTTTAAGATTAATTAGCTCTCTTCAAAAGAAAGGAAGGAGGTAATGTAAGCTAATTTAATCAGTGCACGACGATTGTCGTACAGCGACGCAGGTAGGCCAACTGCAAATTGGCGCGCGGCGTCTGGACAGGTGGTTGTCTGGACAGCGCGTGATGTCTAGACGAGCGTACGTTGAGTGTACAAGGAGGGAGTGGAAGTGAAGAAGGAGTGTTGTGTGTTGAGAGCTGTTGAGATGGGCTGTAATAGTTGTTGTTGAGTTGCGATAGAGTAGATTGATGAAGGTAGTAGTCGTGTAGTTGTTATGATAACGCAAGTGTAGTCATTGTTGTGTTGTTGCTGATCGTTTTACTTTACATCGGATTTTGGAGTATAATAAGAAGACTTAAACACGTCGTCGTTGTTGGTTACAAAATAGTGAAAGTCTGTAGATTCTTTACCTAGCCATTTAGCTAATGAAACAGTTATCTAGGGATAGGCCTATGCTACCACGAACTTATACGAAGAAGCTTCCGAAGAGACTGATAGGAGGAGGTGATCACAAGGAGGTTATCACAATACCCATGCACTACTGTAACACCACTGCGTCCACATACAAGCCCATATACACTCGGGCAGTAGAGGTTTAAATGATAGATACATTATTTTGCAAGAAGTATAAAGCAAAACTTACGGAGACTCTATCTCCATCTGGCGGTGCTGTCTTCCTCTTAACGTCAGTCTAATCCTGCGACTGGCTTTTCTGCACAGCGTCAAGTAAGTACTCAGTAGGCTTCAGCAACAGTAGCCATAATCATGCCAAGACAGAATGCTAAATAATGCTGTATTTGCAGTGAAATAATTAGGCGAATTATAGCCTATTTTCGCGTACAAAATCATGAATACGACCAGATAAAACAGAGATCAAACTATCTTGTCTAAAAGCCTATCTACGACTTAGCTCATGAATTTGATCAAACTTATTTTATTTTATTCACTAATTTTTCTCCATTTCTATAGCGCCCCTTCAAGCTCGCTACTCAGAGGCGCTCCCACCTACAGCGCGGACTCTGAATCGGAGTTTCACGCCGAAGCGCAAGAGCAATTGCGAGTGAAGGACTTGCTCAAGGTACGACGCGGTGGTCTGGGGTGGATTCGAACCTGGAACCCTCCGGCTATAAGGCACCGAGCATACTATTACACCACCGCGCCCCACAAACACGTTTCATATGCAATTTATTATTAAAGAACCTCTTCAGTTTCGAAAATGATCGTACAGGTCATTTGTTCCAAGCAAATTCCGCTGCAAAAAGGATGTTGCATGCGTTATAAAATATGCTTTTTAAGTTCCTGTTTTGTTTCGGCTTATCAAACTTCGGTCAATTCAGCCGTCGATATAAAGTTTATAAACGAATTCAAAATCGTTCAGGAGCATAAGTTTAATGTTGTTTTCCTGATCATTGCAGCGATTGTTTTATATAAAGGCAAACGTTATTCGGCGTTCTAAAAAGCGGATTTTTGCATGATTCGGTAAACTTAGCGTGGATCATTCTGCTGCACGCAGCGTATAGCCAACGCCCACTTCTAACTCTAGGTCAACCCTTTTTTATGAGTGTTATCTGAAAATTTACTTGAATGAGCCATGCCGTTTGAAACCTAACTACACATGATTATTTCTAAGAACAGCATTCTGCACTACAGTATAGCGAAGCTGTACACATGCAGTCCTAAGCAGCAGCAGCAGCAGCAGCAGCGTTAAGCCGATCTGAGGAGAGAAGAAGACAAAGCCGATTACGTCTATCATCGTCGATGACGACGATGCAGAGAACGAAAAGAAAAGAAGGACGATGCTGCTGCAGCGGTTGATGAAGAGATGAGAGGAGGATGAGGAGGAGGAGGTGCATGGACGGGATGATGAAAAAGACAATGCCATCTGCCGTCCAGGCGCAGCAGCTGAAGCATCAATGTCATGAGCATCATCAGATGTCTTCCTTCAGCTGGGTCTTAAGTTCCGCCAAGCATCGCTCGGTTTAGTCTTTCCCGGCACCAAATTAATCATGCCGCCTGCCTGGCCAACCGTGCATGGCGTGGCCGTCCTGCAGTCAGCCCTTGATGCAGGAGAAATGCAATGATGGTTGGACAATACTAATCAAGACGATGTTTATATAGCAGACTAGTGCTGTAGAGATGGAAAGTACAGTGAATGTAGGCAGTGTCAATTCTGATTAGTACATGTATAGTTGGATGTGAAACAGATGGACAGGAAGAATGCTGAGAAGAAGGAAAAGCAGAAGAAGAAAAAGAAGAAGAAAAAGAAGAGGAAGAAGTAGAAGAAGAAGAGGAAGAGGAAGAGGAAGAGGAGGAAGAAGATGCGGCCTTATTCTTTTGTTGATGCCCTCCATTGTTCAATGCAATAGAGTCTCGACCTTGCTGTTCGCTCTCATTCTGCAGACATGTCCGAACAGTCGTTGAATAACGTTCTTTGTTGCTAACCTGCTGTGTCCAATAGCATTTTCTCTCAAATGTTTACACTCCTTTGCGAATCCTTTGTTAGCACGGATGCCTCACATCCGTATACATCGTGCTGCTGAACACACTTGTCCTTAATACTTGCAACTTTGTACTTATGCTGATTGCTTTGCTCGTCCAAATTTATCCGTTGCTTTCAACAACGCTGTTTCCCTTACAGCTATTCGCTTCTTTATTTTACTTTGCAACCTAAGACATGTATACGTCTGTCTGTTTGGCTGTCTGTCTGTCTGTCTGACTGCTGATCTGTCTGTCTGTCTGTCGCTGTTCAATTTCGGTGATGAGAAATTCTGATTCTGCTTCACTTCAGATGCGCGAATCACGACTTGACAGCATTCCAATATCAGCAAGATTTCACGGTCAAGTGAATGATACTCTCTTTCTCTGCCTCTGCCTCTGTCTCCGCCACTGTCTCTGTCTCTGTTTCTGCCTGTCTCTGTCACTGTCACTGTCACTGTCACTGTCACTGGCACTGTCACTGTCACTCTCTCTCTCTCTCTCTCTCTCTCTATCTCTCTCTCTCTCTCTCTCTCTCTTAAGGTGACTCTTTCTAGGCTGATATTTATCGCAAGCTCACAGGCGCCACCACCAGCGTCTACATCGAAGGCGCTTTGTCTATCTGCATTCATGTATGAACGCCTGCCTTGTCCGTAAATCATTTCAGCCTACATCGTCAGCGCGAGATAATCTCTGAACATTCTGTTAAAAATAGGCTAATCATGTCTTCTAGATACGCAATCCGATGTGGTAATCTCTTTCGGCAATTTATTAATCATGATTTTGATGCTCTGTCTGCCACTCACCTCAATTGAGGCAATGATTAGCATATAAGTCGTTAATCATCGTTGAAAAGAAATCTTAGTTTGCATAGATATATATATATAATATATATAGCCTATATATATATATAACCTATATATAATATAATTTTATATATATAATTATATATATAATTCCATATACATGTATATATAGATATAGTTCTATATAATTTTATATATTATAGCGCTTCCAACACACCCGTCATCAAAATGCTGCGAGGCGAAGCGATCAAGTCACTATAGAAACTTTGATCCCTCGCTCTGGGAGCGCCTCTGATTAGTGTGCACTGTGAGAGGCGCTATATGAATTTATGGATACCATAATATTATTATACAATGCAAAAGTGCAGCTCCTACTGCAATGCAATGCATTAATCAATCACATTCAAGTTGACAATATTATGCAATTTGGGACAATGCTTTATAATAGTCAGCCTAATAATAGAATAATATGTCCTATTCTGCCCATCTGTCTGGATCCATTGTATGTAGCCTACCCGTCGCACCTATTCACTTTACGCTTTCTTTCATCCTTTTAAATGATTGCGCTTCTGGCATTCTTGTGCTAGACTCTGATGAATTATATTGAGAAATATGAAAGGAGCTGTTCTTGGCTACGTGTATAAATCATATATATATGTAATATATGTATGTATATATAAAAAATTATATTATACACGTAGACATAAACGACATATATATAATTATATATATATATAATTATATATATATATCACAGGGCAATGAATGGGGCAGGCAGTTGACATGTGCAGAATCCATGCACAGAAGGGGCTTTTGCCATGAAAAGCTTCCAATTTCTCATCTGTCCTTCCTTTGTCATCGTTGTCTCCTTACTTCTTTACGTGGGATGAAAATTCCTTTCTTTGTTGTTTCCCTTTTGTTCCTTCAGTCATTGTTCTCTGGTGCTCGTCTTCTCGCTTCATCTCTGGAATTCCGTTCTTCTCTGGCGCACGATTTATTCGACCTCCATACCAACCAACACAATACACTTTTTATTTATAGCCTACATAATTTTATCCCTCGCTCTTTTTCTGTCTGTATCTGTCTCTCTGTGTACGTGTGTGAATCTCTCTCTCTCTGTCTACCGTCGACATATCAAGTCTGCAAAGTCTGCAAACATGTACACAGTACACCTGCCTCCTGCCCTACATTATTTTGCCCCTTGCTCTCTCTCTGTCTGTCTGTCTGTCTCTCTCTCTCTCTGCCTCTGTCGCTGTCTCTGCATGTATGTGGGTCTGTCTCTGTCTGTCTGTCTCTGTTTGTCTGTCTCTGTCTCTGTCTCTGTCTGTCTCTGTCTGTCTCTGTCTGTCTCTGTCTGTCTCTGTCTGTCTCTGTCTGCCTGCCTCTGTCTGTCTCTGTATGTCTTTGTCTCTGTCCGTCTCTGTCTGTCTCTGTCTGCCTGTCTCTGTCTGTCTGTCTTTCTCTGTCTGTCTGTCTGTCTGTCTGTCTGTCTCTCTTTTACTGTCTTTATCTCCATGCCTGTATCTCTATGTCTCTTTTTCTATCTCTGTTTCTCTTTTCGTTCGATCATACATCTCTCCATGCACTGTTTTCTTTCCCATATTCAAACTTCGGCTGCTGTTTTCCTCGGTCCACGTGAAGAGCGTTGAGTTGAAATTTATTGCTACAAGACACAGCTCGCTTGCTGTTCCGCTCGCAGATGCCATCGTGCACCATCGCTAAATCCGTTCTAAGTTCCGCTGCGTAATTCCGAGCTGCTCGGAGCCATAACCAGAGACAGTGCCATAGATCACCCGACTACCGAGCGCCGTCTGGAACAATGCCGTGCTGAAACAGAAGAACACCACAGAGAGAGACAGTGGCCAAAGTATAAACTTATATAGCGCCAGATGAACTTGAACTGAGACCAGTCGTCGAGTCGTTGAACGCATTCAGTCCTTCACGCTGTCGTTAATATTATTGTTCGTAGGTGGCGACACCGAATCTGATTCACTGGGAATTTAATTACACGACATTTGTAACAAAAGCAACAAAGCGTATGGCTAAATATATCGATTAAAAGCGACAGAGACGAGAGTCGAAGCTGGAGAAACTATTCTGAAAAGTCGTAAACAGCCTCCTCGATCTGTTGTGGAATAAAAACAAGTGGCGTCGCCAGCTAAACAATTCCAGCAGATCGCGTTAGGGTCATGGGTGTTACTTAAGCAGGTCGAAGAACTTAAAAGTAGGCTAAGAAAGAAGAAATTAAAATTTATGTAGGCTAAGAAAGAAGAAATTAAATGTAGGCTAAGGAAAAAGAACTTAAATGTAGGCCAAGGAAGAAGAACTTAAATGTAGGCTAAGGAAGAAGAAATTAAATGTAGGCTAAGGAAAAGAGACTTAAAAGTAGGCTAAGAAAGATATAAACATCGCAAAGAATTTCTGTCAGGTCGTAATGCAGGTCAAGAGTCAAATAGGCCGTATGTCAAATGATCTGCCTATTTTAATAAATATGGCAATAATTAGAGTCAAAATTTGGTTTGAGGATTCCGTATCATTGACGCACAATTATTTGTGCTATGCATGGAGATTTTCCGTCAGTTACAATTACTAGGTCCTATTTATAAGCGTGATTTTTCGTCCCTTAAGGTATTCGCTTGATGCCCAAAATAAATTTCAGTTACTATGTAGGCATATTAAATACTGCCACAGCTGTGATATGCTCGTTACATGACATAAATTCGTCTGAGAGTGTCTTTTGGCTTTGCTATCTCCGGCCCTAAATTTTGATGAAAATCCTAAATCTGCGCGAGAAGATTGCAGGGAAGGTGAGAAATGAAAACAGCAATATAGAGCTGCTGAATCTCTCAACTCGAGACATCAAAGGAAGATTTAGAATGTGTTTTACACGCTTGATTAAAACGGACAGAGAAAGACCAAGAGGTCCATTATACGGAGGTTGCTAAGCAACTTTTTAAAAGAACGATGGACCTACCAAAGCGAAGCGTTTCTGGAGCACTGCGGTATTTCGAGCCATACAGGGAAACCAGGACGCCTTGCGTGGCAGAGCAAAAGAATCTGTAGATGAAATAATACGAATGGCACTTACACACAGAGACCCCAATGAATAAACTGGAATTCGGTGACCGTTCTCCTTTCATACTTCAGAGCACAATATAAGAGATTTAAATACAGACTCATATATTATGGTTTGCACATGCAGTTCCATCAACACACCTCGACAACGGCCATCTATTGAGATGTGGCCATGCGCACCACTGTGTTCTCTACCGAACGCATTACCATTGACGACGCAGACTGCTGTGTGACGTAAAAGTCCCTTTGTCACAAGGCTTGCTGCTCGCGGATTAACTTTAACTGCAGAGCCTGTCATTTGGAAGTATATATTAGTCTGCACTGGTATAATACTATAGGCATTAAAAATGCGCTAGACAAGTTATCGCTTCTGTTCATTGACTTTAAATCAGACATAATACATTGAAACAAGACAGTAGCGGATGTGTAGTTGTGTAGTGTACATTATTATATAGTGATAGTAAAAAGTCCATCCGGTTCCATGAGCAAGCGCGTTACCGATCAGCCACCAGGTCGCACACTATAGTGATATAAAGTGATAAATGTATATATTATACAACTCTTCTAGCGTTGTCCCGTGGTGATAACGACCGTTGTCTGCGCACGGTTGCCGGTTCGTTGCTCTTTGTCTATAGTTGACTAATCTTATTAGCATATTGCTTAACGAACAAAGACGACTAACGCTGTCGTGTCTTTCATTATTCAAACCTCAGGCGGTCAATTCCAGAGTAAGCTTATACATTATACGAGAAATAACGGCGTTACGTAACACTGCAGTGGCACGGTCGCCAGTGTCACGTTATATTCTATCTCCCTTAAAGCTATCCGGGGGACGAATTAATTTATCCCCTTGGATGGAATATACGGGTCTAGACTATCCGGGAGGGATAAATCATTCTATCCCCTTTGTTGAAAAATGCGTACCGTAAAATTTAAAAGTTTATGTTGTAATCAAAATTTAAAGTGACTCTAGTTGTATTAAGAGTCATAAGCTGAAATGTTGCTCAGAGCGAGGCAACTCAAATTTATTTAGTGGTTCCAGGTGTTCTTAAGCGTTATAAATGTTCTAAGTGCTCTAAAAACCAAAGCAAGCAAAATTATATAGTAGGAATAAACAAAGGCCTACCTGTTAGTGTCATTGTTTAGAGCACTTAGAACATTTACCGACCTCTCTGTCATTTCGACGGATTATTTCATCAAAACGCAGAATTTTCACAGTTGTTTCAGACAGTTTGGAGTTTTCTGCTTCTAGACTCGCGTACTGGACTTTTCGTTGGACTTCTCAAGGATTTTGCGCTGGTTAGAGGGTTTTTGTTGTAAGTCGCGTTGGCCACGTTAGTGCATCAGCGACCATCCCTATGATGCACAGACAGCACAGCCGAGTCGTACCATACGCCGTGCGTGTACGCCGCTGCAAGCCGGTATTTACATCGCCGGAGGACGGCTCACGCGGGTCAGCGCATGGAGTGACCTCGACTGCTGTCAACGGCGGCGATTTCAACTACCGACACACAAGCGACGAATGCCTTCTCCTACGAGCAACCTTGCTGTAGCTTCAACGATTAACCGGACGGGAGTCATCTACCACCTACCAGAGACTCTGATCAACCACGCCATCTACCAGCTCTACGGGAATCTGATGGTCAACTCTACGTGTTTGCGATGGCTTGCCACTGGTGACTCTTTCAGCTAACTGTGTTTCGTTTTGCAACTTGTTGTTATTTTTTGCTCGCTATGACTGTTAACTTAACATCATTTCGGCTAGTTAGTGCAGAGAGCGCCTCTGAGTAGATATCTTGAAGAGGTGCTATATAAATTCTCAGAATGAATGAATGAATGAATTGTTTAAAAAAAGCAGATGGAAAATGATTTGGAAGAATAAATAACGCGGAAGAGCTTGTTTTAACTCTTTTTCATCGGGGGGAAACGGGGATTGTGGAATACACTATTTCGTGACACCCTGCCTTAATATGTTGCCAAAAATGTCCGCTGCCATAGAGACCTGACTGACTGAATGACTGACTGACTGATTGACTGACTGACTGACTGACTGACTGACTGATAGAGAAAGATAGACCTATAATTATACATTACTGAAGGCGCCTTGATACAGGCATAATAGTCAATTTGTTCTTTCGTTTTTCAATCTTCCATTTTTGACAATCGAATTATTCAGCAATTGTCTGAGTGGGCATGAAACAATAATCGCATTGTTCGCTCGCGTCTATGCCTGAAAACGTTGTCATTATTCTCTATATACTGCATTGCAGCGTACGAACAATTAAGGGAGGAACACGAGGGAGGACTATAATATACACATACAAAATTATACATATACAAATACATAAAAATATACCAATACATACAAATATGAATATAAATACACATATACATACACATATGCATATATATATATACATAATTATTATTGCATATACAATTTTATACATATACATATACATATGCATATACACCGTGAGCCAAAAAAAAAAGCCAGATTGTTTTTCATGCATCTCTAATGCCTGATAACATGTCACGCTAAAATTTTCCAAATATTTAGAGATTTGGACGAAGAATATGATTCCAAAATTTCATGGGATAAAATTGAACGGATAAAAAGATATGAATCTGTAAACTTCTTATGCCGAAATTGCCGTTTACAAGCAATTTTTTGTCAGATTCAATAAAAAAGTAAGCTAAACTGTTTTTATTATATCTCCAATGCCAGCCAATTAATCATACTATAACTTTCCAGATATTTATATAATTGAACCTAGAATAGGATTCCAAAATATCATGTAATAAATTTGAACGGATAGAAAGATATGAATATTTGAACTTCATCTCCGAAATTTCAGTTTTCAGCAAATCTGTTATGGTGTTTGCTGCAGTTTTGATGCCTGATAATTCCCAATTTTGGTCTTCAGTGATCCTGGAGTAAAATTTTACGGAATATAAAGTGTGGAGCGTGCATAATGAAAGACCGAGTCTACCAGACAACAATCCATGATATAAACGATCTGAAGCAACGCTTGTTGGAAGTGTGGGATGGCCTGGACCAGAGGATAATCGACGATGCTGTTGCCTAATGGCGCCTGCGCCTCAAGGCTTGCGTGCAAGCTGGAGGATGACATTTTGAGCATCTTATTTAATTAAATAATCAAATCATACTGTTTGGGTCATATTGCTAGTTCAATTATCTACATATCTGGAAAATTTTAGAATGATTGATCATCAGGCATTAGAGATATGAGAAAAAGTTTCACTTACATTTTACTGAATCTGACAGAAAATTGCTTGTAAACGGCAATTTCGGCATATGAAGTTTAAAGATTCATATCTTTTTATCCGTTCAACTTTATTTCATGAAATTTTGGAATCATATTCTTGGTCCAATTCTCTAAATATTTGGAAAATTTTAGCGTGATATGTTATCAGGCATTAGAGATATATGAAAAACAATTTGGCTTACTTTTTTTTGACTCACGGTGTACATATACATATAGATCTACATATACATATAAATATACATATACATATACATATACATATAAATATACAAGTACATGTACATGTACATATGCATATGCATATACAATTATACATATACATATACATATACATGTGCATATACAGGGTGGCCCAAAAAAGTGATAACACCTCGTAGCAAAGGGTCATTTAATATTATTGAATCAATAATAACGTGTTGTAATTTACTGTCGTATGCTAAGTAGTAATTAAGCTACTCATAAAACATGTTCAATGTGTCCCCCTTGCTTCTCAACAACTTTTTGCAAGCGAGAAACACCAACTGATACCATGATACCGCAGCTGAAAAGTTCACGTTCTCGTATGTCTCCTTTCTGGAACTTAATTGTCTTTTCTTTGATCCAACTGAGTAAATACGACTATGTTGAGAATTAACTGGCGTGGCAAAGGTGTCTTGTTGTGTGGTTCGTACACTTCTGTCATTAGGAAACTGTTCAAGTAGCTGCTGACTGCGTTGCAAACGTTTCAATTTGCAATTTTCGTTGAGCGTCTGCCCGATCACACGCTTGTTCGTTGTTGTAAATATTGCCTTACAATACGTTGCACCGACGTCTGTGATGTACCCGTGTCTCTTTGAATTTTCCACGGATTTTTGTGACTGTGAGTCTGTGAGGATCATCTTCTTAACTGCAGATCAGCTCACTCACCCGCTCAATGTTCTATCGTGTTTTAGCAGACTTTGGCCGACCACTTCCGCGTTTAGGCAGGGTGAGAATTGCCGGGGGTGTTGGGGGGGGGGGGGGGTTCAACCCCCCAGTCTTTCTTAGAGCCCCATGTTAAAGTATGTTTTTCATACCCAAATTTCAAGTTTATCATAGGCCAACCCCCCCAGTTATTTTTCCACAATTCTCATACTGCGTTTAGGTTCTGTTGTACCGTCATGATAAATTTATTTAATAACCCGACTGACACTATAGGCTTGTGTGGAAACTCATTAATTTTTTCATTTGCCTTGCCCTCCAATGTTTCTGAATTCGCAAATTTTTAAACAGAATACGGTCTTTCGTTGTGATTTTTGTCATTCTGGTCAAAATATCTTCAAAACACGCAGAAGTTGACGATTGGCAATTAAAAAATTAAAAATGTCGACCGGAAGTTATCGTAATAATGACGTCAAATGACTAAACAGTTAAGTAAGTAAATTAGTGAACTTTTTCAGCTATTATGAATATAGTCTAAACAGATTTGAACTAATTATAGTACATTTTACAACGTGTTATCACTTTTTTTGGGCCACCCTGTACATATACATGTACATATGCATATATTATAATATGAGAAAGCTAACGGCTCTAAGAGGAATGAAGGGCTGAATCGACCCTGCAGGAGGATTTGCCATTTCAGTTGGTAAAGACTCAACCTAAAAACTATTGCATAATACTAACGGATTGTTTGTAAAAAAAGAAACAGATCTCATAATTATTATGTTTCAGATTCCTCAAATTTTCTTGTATTAACTGCATGGGTAACGCTGCTGAAACGACGCCAACATTATTTTCTTGCCGAATACATAAACATACATATTACAATCCGATATAATATCAGTTTTCACGAATTCAATCTAACATGCATTGTATTGTACATGTATTTCATTGAAATCACAGAACCTACTGCGGGTCATTGTACATGTAAGCTTATACCCACCCTTGATATCATGTCGTTTTACCTGTTCTATACGTTGGGACTTTAGCCAAAGCCACGACGCGTTTACGGATTATGTTGAAATGTCAGAGTCTACAGCAGTCGTCATCGATGGAAGAAGCTGCATGCTGGTACGTTGTCATTGGCAACGGCGATAATCTCGCTATTAATACGCGAGAGTTGAACGACTGAAATAAGCGGATATTACTGTAGAAGGTCAGTTATTTCGGTAAATGAAAACCTTGAAAACTGTTCCAGAATATCAGATACTAAACACGAGTCTCGTTAAAATTTCATTTTGTGACATCATCTTTAAACCGTAGCAATTGCTTCCATTAGCCTACTCAATATGAGTTACATAAATGATAAAATTAAGCTTATGTCAACTTGTGTAAATTCTGAACGTAGTATAGAAAAACTTTTGATTGTACGAAATATTTTGTTTTTCACTGCAACTGTTTCATCAGACATTAAATTTAAATCAATGAAGCATCAATGATGATCGATTTTTCTGTTTATCGGTAAATGACAATTAACTAGCTTTTGTATTCGACCAAGGCCATCACAGCAATCGAATAACGCCACCATCATAAAATTATACCCATCACACCCATGTCACCCATCATAAACCCATCATATAGACCCATCACACACACACACCCATTATATAGACCTATCACACCCATAATACACCCATCACACACCCATCATATACATGTAGAACCATCACACACATCAATCATACACCCATCACACACACACACCCATCATATAGACCCATCACACCCATCATACCTATCATGCACCCATCAAACACCCATCACACACCCATTTATATAGACCCACCACACCCACCATACACCCATCAATGACGATTAGTAATCGACCAGCGTCAGCATACTAATACCGACAGTTGATTCTCTGAATAAGTCATTATATTATTATTGTTTGATTAATTTCTTCAGTCGGGACTACTTTTCGGACTGTAATTGTTTTCATCTCGACGACGAACGACGGGCGCCGGTCATTGGAGCGACATCGACCGTTAGCTATACTGCAGACTGTGGCGCCTCTATCCACCGACCGACAAAGCAATGAGTATACCTCTTCTTCTATATGCGTACTCCTCGCACTTTGACGAATCGTGTAACGTGCGTTGTCTTCTGCAAATGAAGGATTACAATCGTCGTCCATCAAATTCGCACCACCAAGATCGTAGTGCCTCTGAGTAGACATGTCGAAGGAGCGCCATATAAAGTTATGTGATTGAAACTGATTTGTCAGCTGAATTAATAACACAAAGAAAAATGAGTATTAAGTTGGAAGGCTGTCGTCGTTTGGATCTTGTGAATTTTATTGTCGGCTTTCATGAAGATAAATAAGAAAAGGCTCAGCCCTAATCAAAGGACAATGATTTCAACCCTAATCTAGAGATAATAATTTCAGCCCTAGACATAAGATAATACTCTTCAGTCTTAGCACAAGGTAATAATTTTCAAACTTGGAATTATGGCGCATCTACGTCTTATGTATAGTTCATTAAACTTATACGGAAAACAACCGCACAACTCATTCATGCCAAAGTAGACAGGAGTGCTGGAATTATTGATCCCCCAATGCTTCAGCCCAGCTATGATTCATGTGAAAACTTATGGCAAAGACGGACGCCTTTTCGGGAAATGAACAGAGACTGAGTTTCTGAAGCAGACATACAGGCATCGAACAAAATTGAAATCACCCCCAGTCTCACACCCTGCTATTTACAGTTTGACCATGCCGCTACCCACCAGACACTTCAATCAATCATTGTGTTGCCAACTAACCATTTTGCATTTTTGGAATTGAAGATTTACATTGTCACTGGGGAAAACCAAAAGGATATGAATGGATCACTAACTCCGTTAAATAGGGACACCGAAGAATAAGTTGGACTAATACAAAAAGATACAACGGTCAGCAATAATTGTTGCTTATTAAAAGACGGTGAATGACTACAATATTATTAGTTGAAAGATCTTAAATAAAATTAGAAAGTTTGAACTCGTGACTAAACAAAGAAAGAATAACGGTACCGGTAATAAATGGGAGTGGTTTAATAAAAAGAAATATTTTGATACATCACTACTCTTCGTTGTTATTGCCGCCTAAAATTAATGAGGGCGGTACTTAAATTAGGCCTACTTGTCAAGTTGCATCACGGATATAGATTTTAATATGACTGCCGCGCATCTATAACAAGCCTGACAAAGTCTTCTTATCTAATACAATTGCGGGGGTTACATCAAGAAACTTATTACTTCGATGTAGGCCTAGACCTATTATTTGCCACACAAAGGACAGTCATTTATTGGGCAAGTATTAATTTAAAGACAAAAATAAAACACATAGGCCTACTTCCCAATATTTTTCCCCCCAATCAAATCTGCCAATGTAATGAGGACATCATCATTCGACGCCCCTCCCTGCGGGGATGATCTCCCAGATGCTCGATTGTTTGGGTACGATGGCCCTCTGGCCCTCTGGTGAGTCGCAAGGTAAGCTATCTCCTGTTGTGAACCATGCATTCGCTAGGTGTCACCGCTGGCTAATGCCGAAAAGTCTTCAGAGAGAGTGCGCACTGCGCATGATGTATAGCATAGATGTAAAAACGATGGAAACGGAATAAAAAACGGAAAAACCTCGTTTTATTCGAAAAAACTAAAAACGAAAAAAAACACACAAAAACCAAACCGAAAATAATTTGACTTTTAACATCTTAAACTGTGTTTTAGACATAAAACCCTTGTTTACTTTCTTCATGTATCACTTAAATGACGACGTTAAACAATTAAATAATGACATCAGTTATCTGAAACCTTAAGAATGGGCTGAAAACGTCAGGAATATCAGAGGAAAATAAAATTTAGGAAAATAATAAGAGACAGAGAATAAATAAATAGCGTTACATAAACAAATAAAAAACGGAATGAAACGATGGAAAAAATAAAAAAAACGGAAAAACCACGTTTTTTGTGAGAGAATAAAAAACGAAAATAAGTTTTAAACAACTATGATGTATAGGCTTGTGTAGGCCTACTGTTATGGGTAGATGCTGTATTGTAGTTCGCAAAGAGCAAATCCGTCCATAAACGATCGATTCTCGGAGTGCAGGAAGATTTTCAATTGGTTTGCGAACAGGTAGACTTATAAAAATGGAGTCCTATCCATGAATTTATAAGCCCAGGCCCCAAGGTTCGTTTTCAGTGCAGCCTTGCAGATAAGGAAGACAGAGATAAGCAGGGCTTTTTAACGTGCAGTTGTACACAAAATGTGCAGTTCTAAACAGGGGCGGAAACCTAGGGGGGGACAGGGGGGACGGTCCCCCCCAATGAAGACGTTGGGGGGGACGGCCCATGCATTTGTCCCCCCCAATGTTCAAGCGTTAGGACATGTACACAATCTTCAGTAGAGAACTAGAGAAAAAAAGTTTAGCAGATGAAGTACATATTACTAATGATATGAATTCCAGGGCATTCCAGGCCCTAACCAAAAGTTATTAAGTTCCGCGTTGGATAGTTTGCGAACATTATTCTGTACATATAAGACACCTATTTTAACTTGTTGCCAATTATTTCAAAAGTCTTGCCAACACGAAGTTTATCTTCTCAGATCTTTAATGCGGGTGGCTCGGTCGCAATATATATAAACGTGGAGTGAGAGGTTGTAGCCTACAGTAAACTCTGCCTCTGACTGAAAAGGCCTTTTGGTCATACACGTTCGTTTAACTACTTTCAGTCTCAAACGTCACAAAACTCACAACGGTATAATTTATATCGGGCTTCCGCTACATTTCTTTCATCTTCCCTTCAGGCTCGAAATAGCGTCATGTTAAAAATCGAAAATAATATGGAAAGTAAAGAAGTTAGTAAGTAAGTAATTTGTATATTATTCCTCTTGCAAAAGAACAGTGGGACATAGAACATCATTATAATATATCGAAGTAGAAATAGGCAATAAAAACGTACGAATTAATTGGCAAGTTGAATAATTACTAATCTAATCTGTGGTAAGCAAACTGATTATACTGAGATTAAAATGATATCCCTACTCACTCGAAATCGTTGATAAAACAAAAATCAAAATGATGTTTTTACAATTTTACACACCCGAAAATCGTTGATAATACTGGAATGAAAATGATACCCTTACACACCCGAAAATTTTCAATAATTCTGGAATCAAAATGATGTCCTTATTCACTCGAAAATCGTTGATAATACTAAAACCAAAATTTATCCCTTAGACACCTGAAAATCGTTGACAATACTGTAATCAAACTGATGTCCTTAGACTCCCGAAAATCGTTGATAATACTTGAATAAAAAATGATTTCTTAGACACTCGAAAATCGTTGATAGTACAAAAATCAAAATAATGTCCTTATACACCCGAAAATCGTTGATAATACTTGAATCAAAAAGGTTGTTCTTAGACACCCGAAAATCGTTGATAGTACGAGAATCAAAATAATTTTCTTTGACACCCGAAAATCGTTGATAAAACTGGAATCAAAATAATGTCCTTATACACCCGAAAATCGTTGATAATACTTGAATCAAAAATGTTGTTCTTAGACACCCGAAAATCGTTGATAGTACGAGAATCAAAATAATTTTCTTTGACACCCGAAAATCGTTGATAATACTGGAATCAAAATGATGTCCTTAGACACTCGAAAATCGTTGAAAATACTTCAATCAAAAATGCTGTCCTTAGACACCCGAAAATTTTTGATGATACTGGAATCAAAAATGTTGTTCTTAGACACCCGAAAATCGTTAATAATACTTAATTCAAAAATGTTGTCCTTAGACACCCGAAAATCGTTGACAACAATTAAATAAACGATGTTGTTCGTAGACACCCGGAAATCGTTCATAGTGCGAGAATTAAGAAAATGTTCTTAGACACCCGAAAATCGAAGATAATACTTCACAGATCACAAGTCGCAAAACAGGTCTCGTGATCAGGGAGCAAATACGCAACTTTAGACGTCCAGACAGTTGTAAAATCGCATCCTCGCAGCTAAAAATAGTTTTTAAAAGCTATTGTTATCTGATTGGCAGTTATTTACTAGGGAATATCGAAAGATTGAGATAGAGTCATGCAGTTCTGAAACTTCCTTTGAAATGCTCTGTTAGCATGTATAATAACATAGACACGAGTAGGTTTTCATTTCTGTCAGTGTTTCCTTTCCAGTCTTTCTATTAAACATAATTTGCATATAAAAAATTAACGCAAAGAATTTAGTCATGAATTTGAATAAAATTCAGTATACTTATATATTGTATGTTTTTCATGTTTATATTGGCCTATCGTTGATTTAATACATTATAGAGGTGTCTATGTGAAATGCTTCGAATGTTTTTGCAAAGCAATTGTGTGAAATTTGGCACATTCCATCATTATATAAATTCATGATATAAACTTTAAAAAGGTGTCTAATACAATCTGCACTCCATTCGTGTTCCATAACAAATTACAGTTTGAATTACTTCTATCGGGACTGAGAAAATGGATCATTCTTTTAAATTGTTGATAACAGCTAAAATGCTACAATTAGACGTGGACATAAAAAACAGCCTTCCTTCACCCCTCCCAACTCGGCGCTTCGCGCTTCAGCGATCGTCCTTCAGCCGCTCGTCCGTCCCCCCCAAAGTTCGGACCAGGTTTCCGCCCCTGGTTCTAAATGGATTTGCGCAGTTGTAGAAGCAATTCTCTACGGTTAAAACTAGCAAAAATGGCCGTTGTTCTTCGATTGGAAGTAATTTACCATGGAGGATGGGAAGAAAAATAAGGGGTTGTGCAGTTCTAAAAATTTCCTTAAAAACAGCCATGGAGATATGAATCATGGAGAAGCGTTGGCAGGATCCGTTTTTCCAGTGGCATATATGTGCATAAAGCCTTTTTTTATCTAAATAAATGATTGCACTGCAAAGCTATAGCTCGAAGAATATGGCTATCGTTATTCATTAGTAGAAAATCTCAAGATGCCTTTCCACACTGCATTTAAAATTTGTAACGCAAACTTTAACATGATAAGCCTAAATAGTGAAGCAAACCGATGGGTATCCGGACAAAACCGCGCGCACAAAACTGCGCACGTTCAAAACCACGCGTGCACAAACCTGCGCATATAAAAAACGCGCACGATCATTACCGCGGTGATCAATGATAAAAAAGTAAAGTCCCATCCCGTTCCATGAGGAACACAGGGAGGCGCTCATCTCCTTTTCCATAGCCCTGAGCCAGCAATTGAGGAATCCCAAGGTCCTGGATATGGGGCCAGTGTATCGCAGGACTTGGTGATCAATGATAGACACAATCAATTAATCGTTCTCTTTCTTTTTCTCGTTATCAGCACTTTATAATTTAATTCAATTTGATTGTTCAGCTGTGAGACGTAATTTATTAATTTCTATTTACTTTCTTGGTGCGTGGGTGGATGGATGGGGGTGGATTGATGAGCGGATGGATAGATGGGTCGATGGATCGATGGGTGGGTGGATGGATGGATGGGTGGATGGATGGATGGGGGTAGATAGATGGGGGTGGATAGATGGGTGGATGGATCGATGGGTGGGTGGATAGATGGGGGTGGATGGACGCAACTCATCCGATAGGCTACTCCGTCGTGACGAATAGACAGACACAGTGTCACGTTGAAAGAACCACAGACAGACAATTGTGGGGTCTGGTGGTGTAGTGGTGACGTCGGTATCTTGGAGTCGGAGGGTTCCAGGCTAAAATTCACCTCAAGCCGAGACCTTGAGCAAATTAAGTCCTTCACTCGCAAATGCTCAGCGCCTTGGCGTGAAACTCCGATGCAGTGTCCGCACTATAGTCGGGAGCGCCTCTGAGTATGACTTTAAATGAAGCAAAGACAGTTGTTGCGAATCAATGGAGCGTGACGTTGATTCTCGTCCATGTGAAACGCTTGATCATGACGTCTATTATTTAATCTAGCATCTAATTAATTTAATTTAATTTAATTATTTCACTTTCAGACAGGATTTAAATGGTTTTTTGTGTGGAATATATGTATACATAGTCAGAATGAAGTGAGGGCTTCTTTGCCAACATTGATCAACTCCATTGATCATGTCATGTGGGCTCACATGACTAAGTTCTTTGCACATAATACAGATCTCGCTCTTCACGCGTATAAACTGCTGCTTAGGGTCATTGCAGATGAGCAATGCGTCTGCGAAACCGACATGCATCTCACTACATCACAAGATCATCAACGATCTTTTTGGACATCGCCGCCCGACGTCGGACTTAAGGTCTTCACTGATAAACCTTTGACTTGTGCTCTGCTCCATAATAATCCGCTCCGTAATACAGTTTCAGGTGAACCGGTTCTGTTCGTCTATAATTGTCATTCTTGTATTTGAAGACGTCTTTAAAAATAGCTATCGTCTGCTTCCCGGAACTCTTTGACGAGCTGCGTTATGGCAGTTGCAACACTCGCGCAGTGATACATCGTATCACTCAGTCGGCTTTGGCACCAAAATTAATGCCATCGCTCAGGCTTTTCAAGCCTCCGTTCCACAAAATTCGATTATCCAATTAATTGTAACTTAACTGAAGCTGCCACCTTCAGCGGACTAAGTCACCTATTGATTAGGTGATGCCAGGCTTTATAGCATCATAACAAGCAACAAAAGTCTCTATTGGATGACGTATTAGATAATTATTGTTACAAACCGTAGCTACATGTATGACGACGACGTCGTCATTGTTTATTTCGAGGTTAAGAGTAACAATACTATGATGACGTCACTATTTCTTCGCGAGTTTGGATCTGTGGTGATTCTTTAGCGCTATTGCAGCTGCAGCTCGCAAATCCTCGCTCTACATGCGTCAGATCCAAATAAGGTTTCAATTCATTCCTATCATCAGTTGTTATTACATAAGTTTGATTCATTTTCCACATCCGTAATAAGGTAACGCTTAAGCGCCTTTATGAGGTTGTAAAAGGCCGCCATCGATGCATACTGTAGACAGTGTAGACGCATAGTAAAAAATGCATAAATTGCAGCCTATATTCATATAACGCGCTCTCTAAAAATAATGGGCGACAAAGCGAACTCTCGTTTTTTCCCAAAGCCACTCAACCGCTATAATAATTATTATTATTATGTGGCTGTGAATATCAGAATATGGCGTGATTCACTGTGTCGTTGTTATTGCATCTTATTTGTCTAGCAGGCATGCTCATTATATAGCGCCTTCAATTCGTGTCGCTTTGAAAAGCCGTCGCATCATCACTCGGTCACTTCAAGTAGGCAAAAGGGTCAGCGACGACAACACTGTGGCGACACTCGCGGCGGACAACACGAACACTTGGACGGACAACAGCTGAAGGCAAGAGGCAACTGAAGAGATCGACGACAATAACACAGATGTATACTGTATAGGCCTACATGTAAACAATAGAACAGCACGTGCATGGCTTCGTGCGGTTGCCTGGCTTTGTCAAGCCTTCGCCTCTTCGCAGGTTGCAATACAATACAATGCAATACAATGCAATACAATGCAATACAATGCAATACAATGCAATACAATACAATACAATGCAATACAATGCAATACAATGCAATACAATGCAATACAATGCAATACAATGCAACATAATGCAATACAATGCAATACAATGCAACATAATGCAATACAATGCAATACAATGCAATATAATGCAATATAATCAAGTTAAGTTTGTTTATAATCAAGTTGAATCTACAAAATTCTTAGGTGTGCATATAGATCAACATTTGACCTGGAAAGTTCATATTAATCAAATTGCAACTAAAATTGCTAAAAATATTGGTATTATTTCCTGCGTTGCTTATATCTTGCCAAAGACAATTAGAATGAATTTGTATTATACCCTTGTCTACCCCTACCTCACATATTGCAACCTTGTTTGGGCATCGACATACGAATCCAGGCTTCATAAACTTGTAATCTTACAGAAGAGGGCTGTTCGTATAATTGCGGGTATTCGTAAACGGGAACACACTGGCCCTTCCTTTAATGAACTTCATCTCCTGAAAATTGACCAGATAAAGGATCTCCAAATTAGCGAGTTCTTTTTTCGACTCGAACACGGTCTCCTTCCTTCGGTATTCCAAGGTTACCTCCCTCACGCCTCTGACATCCATTCGCATTTCACTAGGAATTCATCTGCTTTTCGCCCTGTCAAAGCTCAATCTAATACTAGGCGGTTTACTATTAAATCTTATGGCACTAAAGTATGGAACACAATACCAATTGACATTCGTCAATCGAGTAGTCTGCAGGTATTTAAAAAGAAACTTCGTGTTCTTCTACTCTCCTCCACTAATGCTACTTGAAGTGCACATGACCATGTGTAGTTAAGATTTTAGTTAAGTACTTAGTTAAGTTTGTTTCTCTGTATGCTCTTGACAATATAAGCTTTTCTGCAATCTGTCATCACCTAATTTGTTTTAGTCTCTTTCTTTTAAGCTATCTTGATTAATTTTTCTTGGGACTTTTTTACTTGGGTGACCCTTCCCAGCGGGATGTCCATCCCTTTTGGGCCCCCCTTTGTAGCCAATGCATGCATGTTTTGTACTTTTATTGTTTTCTTGTTTTCTGGTTGCAATAAAGTGAATTGTATTGTATTGTATTGTATTGTATAATGCAATACAATGCAATACAATGCAATACAATGCAATACAATGCAATACAATGCAATACAATGCAATACAATGCAATACAATGCAATACAACTTCAATACAATGCAATACAATGCAATACAATGCAATATAGTGCAATACAATGCAATACAATGCAATACAATGCAATACAATGCAATACAATGCAATACAATGCAATCGGGATTTCTTTCTTTGTCGATTATTCTCTGTCATCAGCAGAGTCATATCACAATATCCCTTGCAGTAGGATTCATCGCAGTTATAAATGCGTACTGCTAACAGAAAGCAGAGAAAATGTTCTATAAATGCCCGCTTTTGGGCTACATGCATACGTAAGCACGCACATTATATACACGCATGAACCCCCGAAAACATTATAGTCATGCAAATTAAAACTAACTGTAGCCTTTCTGTTTCGTTTCCCAAACGGGCAGACAAAGTCTCCGCCCCTGCGTGATAATAGAAAGTCATACATCAGAAGAGACATTACAATAGTCGTGCGAGATATATCAGGCTTTCGGTCAAAGAACTCCATGCATTGCATGCATCAAAGAAAAGGTGAAAAGGATCCCTTCGGCGATAACTGTATGTCTAGCAAATCCGGTCCTCCCTCTATAGCACAGTCCCTCATTATTCAATCTACATGCAAGCCCATGCAGGGTGAGAATCGCTAGAGGTTGAGTGGCTCAACCCCCAGTTTTTTTTTGGCCTCATAGTGAAGTCTGTTTTTCCCACCGCAACTCCACCGGGATCTCAGTCCAACCCCTCAGTTATTTTTTCCACAATTCTCACATAGGCCTACTGTGCACGCCTGTAATCATAATTAGAGTCTACAATTAATTATCTATTGGGTTAACTATACAAGCATAATCAATTTATACTTTGACTTGCGCTAAATCTGTTGACGTTGAACAACATGAAAATAAAATTATATAGGCACCTGCAGAAAGTGCAGAGATGTTGCCATTGTTTAGCGGCCTGTTTGAAAACCGGGCGCCTTAGAGAAAAAGAGGATTCTTCTATCGTCGACGTTGCTTTGGTAACAAACAAACTGCACCGAATCCGTTAAGATGCGTTATAACGAGGGAAAATTTATGGTAACAATGTACATGTAGCTGAGTAACGCTGATATAGTAATACTGCTGCCTGAACAACAGTGTGAACGCATAATAACCCTAAACGCATATATATATATTATATATATATAAAGGCATATATATATATTATATATATATATATATATGCGTGGCCTGTGGCCTGCAGACATAAATATATCACAAGCCACATAATAATTACATGCATGGTTTAAGTCGTCGTCGTTGATTAATTAATGCGCCTGCAGGTAATTTATTCGAAGCCATTAACTTTGCAGTTTTACACGAGAACTAAATAATGCGCTCCTTTTCATCTTGATTTATCAGCATGATACATAAGCTGCAGTCTGTAACGTGGAATTCAACTCTGGAAAGTCTGAATCTTTATTCGCACAACATAATATGATATTAAATTGGAATCTGCTGCTGATTATTTCTGCGCTGCAGCCTCACAATTATAGTTGTAAGACTTCATAGTCATAAATAATATAAGCTTACCGTTGAGGTAAACACGACCAAATCACCTTTTTCTTAAGTTATTCTATACGGAAACGCTAGAGTAATATTTCGGAAACATATTATTTTTCTCTTATTAGATTGTTACTAGGCGGACTGAACGCCTATTACTCTTCTGGCTAAATATGTAGAAGATTGAACATGAGAAAGATAACAGGTCTAATACGATTGTACTTCTACTAATAAGTTTGAATCCATGAAACTCTTTAAGTTCTTTTCGCCTTAGGCGGTGAACGAACTCGTAATCGCTGAATAGCCTATGTCGATGCAGTATTTGTAGTACTATTATTAGTATTAGTATTGGCAGTAGTAGTAGTAGCAGTAGTAGTAACAGTAGTAGGCCTAGTAGCAGACCTTGTAGTAGTAATAGTAATGGTAATAGCAGTAGTAGTAGCAGTAATAGCTGCTGTTGCTATTGCTTTTAATGATGATGGTGGTGATGAGGATGATGAGGATGATGATGAGGATGATGATGAGGATGATGATGATGATGATGATGATGATGATGATGATGATGATGATGATGATGATGATGATGATGATGATGATGATGATGATGATGATGATGATGATGATGATGATGATGATGGTGATGACGATGTTGATGATGACGATGATGAAAACGACGACAATGATGACGACGACGACAATGATGATTATGATGATGATGACAACGACGACAATGATGATGATGATGATGATGATGATGATGATGATGATGATGATGATGATGATTATGATGATGATGATGATGATGACGACGATGATGATGATGATGATGATGACGATGATGACAACGACGACAATGATGACGACGACGACGACAATGATGATTATGATGATGATGATGATGATGACGATGATTATGATTATGATGATGATGAGGATGATGACGATGTAACGGGAGTAGATACCACCCTATGGCTCGCTAGTTAGTGGAAACTATTCCCAGATTTCGAATCTGAAATCAGGTTACCAATTTGCATACTATCTGGTTATTTGTCGCAATGTGGGTCAATGCTCTAAATGTCAGCCAATCAACAAGACAATGTTTTATATAAAAAATAATATTTGAATCATGAATATTAATATATCAACATATATAGTTAATGAATTCTATGTCTAGGGTCGTGGAAATGTCAATTTAAATACAGGTCAACTTATTTACTTAAACCAGTGCTGAATAAAATAATTTTGAGGGATATTACTACTATAATTACCCTCCCGCGTTGTATGTTCTTGGCTGAAGCTGTAGATCGAAACGGCCAAAGCTTCTCGTCTTTTCTCCAAGCGCCGTTACCAATGGTTGTAGATGACTCTTTTCAGTTTCATCGTCGATGCGCTTCACCGTGCTTTTCTGCTCGTAGGTAATTATTCTTCGATGTAGCTGTCTACGAATTGAAGACTATTTGTTCCTTTTCGTATTTACCGTTCAATTACCGTTCGATATAACTTTTATAGTTTCACTGTCACTTCTCAATGTTGCGAGAAGTAATGCCGGAGTTCTACGAAATCCAATGAAGGTAGAATTTCAACGTCAATTACTTGTTAGTAATCCGCTATTACAATCTCTCACGTTTTACGAACTTCCAGATTTCTTGTCCATACTTTAGGACACTAAACTACCGGCTCCGTTGCTTTAATATCCGATCAAACAAATGTCACGAAATCGTCTAACAACATCTAGCGAATACTCATCGCCAATCAACCACCAACAATCCTCATTAGACGGCCATTCCACCTCGTCTCTCATACAGATCCAACCCCTCTCGTGCGCATGCGCAGCAGACGACCCTGATCCCAGCTTTCCATATGTAACCAACGCCGATCGCCGATCGTTGTAATATTCCGCAATGCTTTCCACTAATTTAATATATTTTGCCCCTAAGCACTGGTTATAGCACTGGTTGATTAATTAAACAGAACAATGTAATAATTCTCGCTCGAATTATAAGCTAATGATTAACTAAGGCCTCTCCCTAACTTAACACATGTAATTACTAATCAACAATATATATATCAAAGTAAGAACGTATGGGTGGGACCAAGGATATCGTTACAACAATCCCCCACAAACTAAAATTTGCTACAAATTTTCCTTTCAATATCCTTATCATAACTACCCATACTTCTTATAATATTACTATTACTTAGCCATCTATACTAATATTTACACTATCTATAGCTACGCAATTATGCAACATTCTAATCAACATCAACATTTAACATCTTTTATGATATTTCATATTATATCACCTTTACCTTATCTATACTTTTAAATTACATTACATTTACACTGATTCACTTATTAATATTTCTTATTCTACTTACTCTAATCCTCGGCTTAAATAATCAGCCACTACATTGTCACTACCTTTGAGGTATCTAACTCTAAAGCTGTAATTCTGAAGCACTAGGTATCAGCGCATTACTCTAGCATTTCTTATGCTACCAGTCTTTAAATATTGTAGTCGTAAGTGGTCAGTCTCTACAACAAATTCATGGCCATACAAGTAACGGTTGAACTTTTGAATCCCCCAAACCATCGCTAGGCACTCTCTCTCCACCACAGAATAGTTCCTTTCGCTCTCACTAAACTTCTTACTTGCATAAGCTACTGGATGCATAGTTCCCTCATGATTCTGCATCAGCACAGATCCCATCGCCGTATTAGATGCATCCGTTCTCAAAGTGAATTCCACACCAATCTAGGGTAGCTTCAATATCGGTGCTTCTGGCAGAGCGTTCTTTAACTTCTTAAATGACTTTTCTAATTCCTCATTCCATTCTATTGTGATCTTTGCATTCTTTCTTGTCAACTCTGTTACTGGTCTCACATCAAATTTGACACTCCTTGGGTTCCAATGTCAACCTGCTATCCTAACTCTCTTATAATTAACTTAAAGTTTACTTATTATGTATATATGTCACCATCTTAACGCACGGAATTTATCCATCTGGTTATTCCATCCATGTAGCAGCAATAGTAACTTGCCACCTGCCTTGGTACTTTTAATATCTCGTAATTTGCTCAATTGACCTATTATTTCTTCTTATTTAACTATTTCTCATTGCTTAACTGTTTTCCTATTTATCTAAGTGACTTATCTTAACATCACACTCAGACACTGTATTCTAATTAATCTCACCTAATTCTATTTACATTTATTCCTTAATTAAGTATTCTCCACAAGCTACTGTAAATTTCTATTTGCATCACTTCTCCTCATGTAATGACAGTCTAACCTGTTCATGTCTGACATGCTACATGTATCTCTCTTCACCTTCTTGTATAAATTTCAACGTCATGCCCTTTTGTGTTTCTAGTTCACCCATGTGCTTCTTTCCAAAACTCCGTGCATCTGTATTTCCATAAGAATTCCACTTAACACCTTCTAATGTTTCAACTTCTCCACTGTAGTCTCTGCCACTTCTCCATTTATCCTCTTTATTGTTAGGGTATGACCATCCTCTGTCATTCCATGACCAATTTTCCTTCTTGTTCACATCATTTCCTGCACCCCAGTTTCCATTTCCATAACTTCCTCTGCACTTATCTTCCCAGAACTCTCTCTGCATTCTGTCTGACTGTTTCCATTTCCTCATTTCACATGATCTACCCTGGCCTGCGTCTTTCCTGTTGAATACTCGGGTTACATAATCTGTCCTTTTATTTTCCCAGTCTTTCCTGTCACAATGACTACCTCTGGCTTCAACTGATTCCGCCTTACGCTGTCCATAATTCTTACACCGCGGTTCACGCCAATTCCAATTAACTGCCTTACACCTTGCCTTTCCTTGAAAACTCTTATTCACCTGTGTATTTTTGAAACTGAACTCACCAAAGCGTCGCTTTGTATTACACGTCTTCACTGTATTATTGTTTCTCTCGACGACCCTTCGTCTCGATCCGCCATCTTCCTCGACTCGCTGAACTCTCGGATCATACTTTCGCCTCATGCAGTCACCCGTTAATTTCCTTCCCACCGGCTTTTCGATCACTTTATATCTATTCTTAGCATAGCCATTTTTATTCTGAATAACATCGCGGTTGTCTACCAGCGGATGTATTCCCTCGAAGGTTACTCTTTTCTTGTCAGTCCTCCTGACGTCATCAATAGCTAACTCCTTGCTAGCTCCGCCCCTCGTGACATCACTCTCATAAGTGTTCACTCCAACGTCCTTGACCCTGGATTTATTTATATACTCAATTCTTATTGGTTTCCCCTCGTATAAACCTGGATTTATTATTAGTTCCTTGACCAAGTTCTCTATCACTAAAGCCTCTGCTTTCCCTTCAAATTCTTCACTCTTAATGTCAATTAGAGCGGTTGGATATTTTTCTTTGGTTCCATTAGCAAATCTGCAAACCATTTTGCGTCCGGTATATTGGTAAGGTTTCTCCAAACCTTTCCTGATAGCAACACATGTGGCGCCTGAATCATGTAATGCGTTCACCTTTTCCCCGTTTACTAACACTGAATTCGTATAGGCACTCAGACCTTCCTCTCCTTCAGCTACAAAGCAAGATATGGTGACTTCATGTTCCACATCTTCCTCTCCTCTATCTTCAACACATTGCATGGTGGCGACAGTATGTGACCTTGCGCCCTGTCCAATTTTATCGCATTTGGCTGAATAGTGAAAAGAAGATCCACACTTAAAGCAACCTCCTCTTCGATTTTCTCCACCAGCTTCACTCCGTTTACTGTTCCTAAAATCCCATTCATTATTGAACCGATCCTTGTAACTGTCCTGTTCCTTGACCCTGTTCCGTCCGAGACTACTACTTCGACTTTCACCATTAGACCTATTTCTTGTGAACTCTCTAGATCGACCATCAGGTTCAGTGTCTCTTTTCTCATGACTGACTGACCACTTCTCGCTAATTTCTCTAGCTTCAACATAATTCTGTGCTTGTTCCAGCAGTGTTTCTAATTCTAACTTCCCCTTCTCTTTGAGAAAACACCTCATTTCGTCATCACAAGTCACTAAAAACTGGTCACGCAACACCAGTGTTTCCAGTCCTTTGTAGTCATTTTTGAATCCCGCCATTGCCAACCATTGCCTCAGATACCTTCTCAACCTTTCAACATACTGAATCACGGTTTCATCCGTGTCGCGCTTAGACGATCGAAACTTCTTTCTGTAACCATTTTCTGTCAGCTGGAATCGTTTCAACAGCTCTTCCTTCAATTTCTTGTAGTCTTGTGCTTGTTCTACTTCAAGCCTCTCAAAAACTTGCAATGCTTTTCCGTCTAAGGATTTTACTAGGGTTAATGCCCACATTCTCTCTGGAACCTCATATGCCATGCAAGTTCTCTCAAACCGTAATAGATAGGCATCGAGACAATCTCTGTCTTCCCTAAATACAGGCATCTTCACATTTTTAGCATTATTACTCTGTCCATTGATCTCCGTACTATAACCATTTCCAATCCGATCGTTCCTATCGACTTGTCGCCTATCTTGTTCCATTCTTATTTCAAGTTCTTTGAGTTTAATCACTTTCTGATTGTCTAGTTCAATCCGTTTCAGATTGGCTTCTCGTTCTCGTTCTTCAGAAATCCTCTTCTCCTCTCGTTCTTCAGAAATCCTCTTCTCTTCTCGTTCTCGTTCTTCAGAAATCCTCTTCTCCTCTCGTTCTTCAGAAATCCTTTTGTCTTCTCGTTGTTCATTGCGTATCCTTTCAGCTATTTCTTCCTGTCTTCGTTCTCGTTCGCGTTCGGAAATTAACTTTTCTTTCTCGTAATCAGCTAGTAATTCTGCTTGTTTGAAGGCCTTATTTTCTGCTTGCCTCTCACTGACAAACTCTCTAAGTTCTTGCCCTTCATAACCAAGATCTGATCCAACCTTAACCCACTTCGAATATTCTGCGGCCATTCTCAAAAGTCCAATTATTTTATAGGCTGATTGGCGCTATAACAATTTCTAAGACACTATTTAAGTTTCGGCGGTAAATGACTTTTACTTTAGACCTGACCTCTTTATCAACCAATAACAGTCAGTGTACTCAAATCAAAACGACGTCACGCCTAATTAGTAATCAAACAGCACGCTGAACGCCGATGCACGTAAGTGAATTAATTGCTGTCGTAATTAAACTTCACAATATAATAACTCTTAAATCTTTTAGATTAACACCCTAAAATTGTTCTAGATCCTTCGGACGATGCCCCCAGTTTTGTAACGGGAGTAGATACCACCCTATGGCTCGCTAGTTAGTGGAAACTATTCCCAGATTTCGAATCTGAAATCAGGTTACCAATTTGCATACTATCTGGTTATTTGTCGCAATGTGGGTCAATGCTCTAAATGTCAGCCAATCAACAAGACAATGTTTTATATAAAAAATAATATTTGAATCATGAATATTAATATATCAACATATATAGTTAATGAATTCTATGTCTAGGGTCGTGGAAATGTCAATTTAAATACAGGTCAACTTATTTACTTAAACCAGTGCGGAATAAAATAATTTTGAGGGATATTACTACTATAATTACCCTCCCGCGTTGTATGTTCTTGGCTGAAGCTGTAGATCGAAACGGCCAAAGCTTCTCGTCTTTTCTCCAAGCGCCGTTACCAATGGTTGTAGATGACTCTTTTCAGTTTCATCGTCGATGCGCTTCACCGTGCTTTTCTGCTCGTAGGTAATTATTCTTCGATGTAGCTGTCTACGAATTGAAGACTATTTGTTCCTTTTCGTATTTACCGTTCAATTACCGTTCGATATAACTTTTATAGTTTCACTGTCACTTCTCAATGTTGCGAGAAGTAATGCCGGAGTTCTACGAAATCCAATGAAGGTAGAATTTCAACGTCAATTACTTGTTAGTAATCCGCTATTACAATCTCTCACGTTTTACGAACTTCCAGATTTCTTGTCCATACTTTAGGACACTAAACTACCGGCTCCGTTGCTTTAATATCCGATCAAACAAATGTCACGAAATCGTCTAACAACATCTAGCGAATACTCATCGCCAATCAACCACCAACAATCCTCATTAGACGGCCATTCCACCTCGTCTCTCATACAGATCCAGCCCCTCTCGTGCGCATGCGCAGCAGACGACCCTGATCCCAGCTTTCCATATGTAACCAACGCCGATCGCCGATCGTTGTAATATTCCGCAATGCTTTCCACTAATTTAATATATTTTACCCCTAAGCACTGGTTATAGCACTGGTTGATTAATTAAACAGAACAATGTAATAATTCTCGCTCGAATTATAAGCTAATCATTAACTAAGGCCTCTCCCTAACTTAACACATGTAATTACTAATCAACAATATATATATCAAAGTAAGAACGTATGGGTGGGACCAAGGATATCGTTACAGACGACGACGACAATGATGATTATGATGAAGATGATGATGATATATGATGATGATGATGATGATGATGATGACGACGATGATGATGGAACGCGATGCAATTGCCAAAAAACCAGTATATTGAGCGAAATGCAGATCTACTGTTATGCTATAATACTACGAAACTTTCTGTACATGTATAAAATGGACGTTTGATGATAATATACACAGAACACCTTGTTCGAGTTGCTTGCTTCAGTGAATCGGACTTTTATCGGCCATTGAGTTGCACCCTTTAGTGCAATATCACGTGACATATATTATGACCAATGGTAAGGCCATGTAGCCTACAATGATCAAATGTAAATCATCGTGTAGTAAATCGTAGTCTCCGTGTCGGATTGTCCGAATCCGGTTTGTTAAGACGACGGCGCTATATAAAGCTGCGGTTGAGAGGCTTTAGCTCTGATCCCGGAGTTAGGTTGGACCTGACGATAAGACATAAAAGGTTCTTTACTGCTTGCGATGCTTAGTTCTGCACAGGAAAAGTTCAGGAATCTTGGTGAATAAATGACTTTGTGGCTTGGCTGGATAAGATGGTTTGCATATATTTATTTGCCCGACTTTCGATCTTGCCCTCGCTCAAGTTCTTGAGCTTCATTTAATTTAACAGTGAAATGTGACGGAATCGGGTATATTCGCTACGTTGTAATGTACCAGGATTGAGGAAAATAAATAAAGACAGATAGCCTACGCAGATTTTAAAGAAAGAAAGAAAAAGAAAGATGAAAGAAAGGAATTTGAGAAGAAACAGATGATGAAAAGAGTAACAAGTCAGACTGACAAATGCAGGGAGGACAGATATTGACATAGACAGATATGTGTAGGGGTTGACCCCATGCATGGCGCCTGATGCTAACCACCCATCCTGGTAGGCACACCTACCTATAGACATGCCAAAAAGGCGCCAGGTAGTCTGCATACATGCGTAGACTCGCTGACCAACTGGCCAGATGCCACGTGAACACAGATAGGCATGCAGACGTACAGCGACAGAGACAGGGGGACAGAAATGAACAGACGTGCAACCATACCGACTGACTATATACATATAAATAGTAGCGCACTTACTCTTAAAAGAGCCTTAGGTCTGAGAACTTCATCTATAGAGCTTAGCTGTAGAGTTAGCAAGATTTAAAAATGAAACTATATGTTGTCATCTTCTTATTTCACTCATTCATTCATTCATTCATTCATTCATTCAAAGCATTTATATAGCGCCCCTTCAAGAAACTATACTCAGAGGCCCATTTTTACTTAAAATTAAATGACTAGACCTACTGAGCGTCATCAAGTGGTTAGGCCTAGCGGCCCGTGGTCGAGCGAGCCATCGACGGTAACAGCCATCATCGCAGCTGGTGCCGTGCTACAGTCAGCGTCCACTACCTTCTACAATGCAAGTCGCTGAAGCCGCGCTCCTATAGTCACCGATCCTATTTAGCCTACACCACACCTTACGCACCGCCGCTACAAGACAGTGATGACGACATCATACATGTATTTCATCTACACCTCCGTACGCCACAAGTAGTTGTAGACCCAATCTCCGACACTACATAATAATTATGTGTATCTCTGTATGCCTGTTCGACTATCTGACTAACTGTTTCATTTCTTTCTATTTATTTCTTTCACACATGAACTTGACAGTTGCAAATACTGAGCAATAGAATCAGTCTGAATCAGTTGGCACTTAGCGATGACATCAAGCTTAGAAGGAGACTTATCAAAATTAAGAAAACAAATATATTCCAATGACCAAAAGAGTTTACTTCATTCATACATAAAACCTTCTTGTTCACGAAGACAAATGCGTTGGACCACACAACTTGAAAAGAATGACGGGAGCTAACACCTCTGAGTATAAGTAATGTATCGAAGCAAGCAGACGGTGTGAGAAAAGCTGTTAACCATCTCTCCAAGCTAATAAACTATCGAGTCTTAGAGCGGCTGCAGAAACAAACACAGACAAGTCTACCAGACAGACAGACGCCTTCTGTAATGTGTCATTCATACATACATACACAACATGTATACATGTATGCACGCATGTTTTACTTGCGCATGTACATTCGAACAGTTAATCATGCAGTCATGCATACCTGGATTACCATATACACATGCATTCAGCAAATATATACATAGATGATAGACGCATGCATTCATGCGTGCATGTTTACTTGAAAACATGCATGCATAAATACATGCATAGCATTGCATACATACATACATGCATGAATACATGCAGACATACAATTGTACACGTACACATACGTACATATATAAATGCATACACACATAGATACATAGATACATACTACATACATACATGCATACATACATACACACATACATACATACATACATACATACATACATACATACATACATACATACATACATACATACATACATACATCCATACATACATACATACATACATACATACATACATACATACATACATACATACATACATACATACATACATACATACATACATACATACATACATACATGCATGCATGCATGCATGCATGCATGCATACATGCTCAGATACATACAGCGCAACACGTAAATATATAATTATCATGCATGAAATTTAATATAATGTGACAAAGCACCCACGCAACGTCTTTCACAAAGCACTATACAGACTAAACGAGCTCTACATAAGTTTTGTGGCCAGCATTCTGCTGTGTTGTTATGTTTATAAGGCAAGGAAATCTGTTGTCCGTCGTCAAATAAAAGTCACCGATGCATGTGTGAACGACTTATATATATATATATATAATTTTATACGTATATATATATGCGCGTTATAGTGCTGCTGCTGCTGCTGCTGCTGCTGCTGCTGCTGCTGCTGCTGTTGGTCATTCATATAAAGGAAGGACTCTGCGACGGTGGCAATATAAGAGGATGCGATGAAGTCTGAGAGCGGCGACGGTGCCAAGCAGAGTGGCGGTGCTTTGCATCCAATGATCATCGTCAGCAACATCGTAAACAAAATGAAGACGACAGAGCCACAGATGCTTCTGCTGCTGCTGATGCTGATCCCGCATCCGCAGTTATATATACTCACTCATGCAGTGGAGATGTCTTGCATATTATGCGAAGACGTTGGGTTGGTTCGACGGAATGAATTGATGTTCTGCCGAAGCGAAATTGAGTGGCTACTGTGGCTAATGGACCATAGGCATCTGGAAGAAGGAGTGTTATCTGGGAAGCGTGAAGAAAACGGATCTCGTTCCGACAACTATACACGCATAGTTTTCCATCGGAAATCGCCTCTCTCGATGCGGAGATTTTCGATAGGAAATCTTTCATGTAAATGCTTTGTTTTCCAACGAACGAGAATAGCCTGTGTATATTTATATATATATATATATAGGGTATACATGTGAGCGCCCAGTCATGATGATGATGATGAAGATGAAGATGATGACGACGGTGAAGTTGTCAATGAAGGGATGATAATGCTGATTAACATTATAATTATAGTTATTATTATTATTATCATCATCATCGTCATCATCATCATCATCATCATCATCGTCATCATCATTATTAATAGGCTATTATTATTTTTATTATTATTATTATCATCATCGTTTTATTGGTGACAAAAACTGACAGACACATCGCTACCAGGTACAAAAAGCAATTTATCAAATGGAAGATACACTTAAGTTTGACTTTGCCCATTGTCCATGTATAAATTTGCATTTAACTTTGGATGTGTGTAGTTAAATTACATAAAATTACATGAAAATTATTTATAATTACTTGTTTTACGTTCATAATTATACTAGAGTGTGATTAGCTAATTTGTCATCATTAATTAACATATATTATAGGCTTACTATTCAAAACGCGTGAAAAGTAGTGTTTGTCATCTTTCGTTGGCAATACGAATTTGTGAGGGCGTCGTCACAATATTGACAGGGATGACCAAGAACCGGTGGTAAAGCGGACGAAGAACATGGAGCTCATTATTGGGGATTGTAGTAGCTATAGCATCAGCAAAGACAATGATTTTGTCAACAGCATTGTGATCATTATCATCACGAGTAAAATTCAAATCGTAGGTTCATTCACAAAGTGTCTACATGCATTGTCTGCTATTTCAGATGCATGCATGATTCTTACACGCCTAACTCTTACCACCCCCTTCAAGCTTCGACTTAAAAATATACAGCAAATTTTATTGCAAGCCCCTACACGATTCGTACGCAGATTTACGCGTTCATACCTGTAGCATAGCAACTAGTTTGGAAACCATGAAAAATACCCTATGAACAGACTACAGCGTGGTTCAATTAAAAAAAGTCTCGCCGGTAAAAATGAAATATACCCGTAACCAATTGAGATTGTTCTAAGAAAATGACCGGATTTATAGAGGCATGATTTCTAAACAACTCCTAAAAATTGCACTAAGGAAAGTTTAATATTTCAAAATATACAGGTGTTGAAACATTCCCTTACATTTGTTTTCAGATTTCCGAAGAAAAACCTTCCAATATGTTTATTTCTTTAGAAATGTGTTTACGGATTGTTGCATTCAAATGTTGATACGACCTCACTACAAGCAATAATGAAGCTGTTTTCGAAGCATACTGTTAACATTGTTGAGATATTTTTTATATAGAAGATCTGAATTGGTAATTCGTCGCTGAGCGTCAATGGCAAAGTTTCGGTGGAAGATAAAATGGGAACTTGGAGGAATGGATTTTGCGTGAACAGAGCCTAGGACGTCGCGTGATCATAGCAAACTACTCAGTAAAAAAGTGGAGCATGAGCATAATGAGGGCTGGCTGCAAACACGTTGATGTAACGGGGTCAGGTGTTGACATGGGTTTTAAACAAGGGACTTTATTTCCCGCTGATATTTGAAAAAATTGAATAGAATGTTCAAACAGCTGTAAATTTTGCAAAAATGAAGAGTTTAAATTGAAAACCTCAAGAATTGCTGAAACATTTCTACCCCTGTAAATGTTGAAAATTTAGTGAGCAAATCTTGAGTAGTCGCGGAGAAATTGCATTTTTTTGAGCCACCCTGTATCAGCGATCGAGAACATTTTACGTCTAAAAATGGGAGAAACGATGCTAATCTCAGTTAGAGGCGGCATCGACAGCGGCGGCGAAAGCCGAGCACCGAGTGACCTCCTCTCATTCACCATAGTGCAAGACTGATACGGCGTGACATACGCTATCATCAACGCAAATCGCGATTGAAAGAATCAGTGATACATGTATGTACATGTATGTATGTATGTATGTATGTATGTATGTATGTATGTATGTATGTATGTATGTATGTATGTATGTATGTATGTATGTATGTATGTATGTATGTATGTATGTATGTATGTATGTATGTATGTATGTATGTATGTATGTATGTATGTATGTATGTAAGTATGTATGTATGTATGTATGTATGTATGTATGTATGTATGCATGTATGCATGTATGTATGTATGCATGTACGTATGTATGTATGTACGTATGTATGTATGTATGTATGTATGTATGTATGTATGTATGTATGTATGTATGTATGTATGTATGTATGTATGTATGTATGTATGTATGTATGTATGTATGTATGTATGTATGTATGTAAGTATGTATGTAAGTATGTATGTATGTATGTATGTATGTATGTATGTATGTATGTATGTATGCATGTATTTATGTATGTATGTATGTATGTATGTATGTATGTATGTATGTATGTATGTATGTATGTATGTATGTATGTATGTATGTATGCATGCATGCATGCATGCATGCATGCATGTATGTATGTATGTATGTATGTATGTATGTATGTATGTATGTATGTATGTATGTATGTATGTATGTATGTATGTATGTATGTATGTATGTATGTATGTATGTATGTATGTATGTATGTATGTATGTATGTATGTATGTATGTATGTATGCATGTATGTATGTATGTATGTATGTATGTATGTACATGTATATATGTATGTATGTATGTATGTATGTATGTACATGTATGTATGTATGTATGTATGTATGTATGTATGTATGTATGTATGTATGTATGTATGTATGTATGTATGTATGTATGTATGTATGTATGTATGTATGTATGTATGTATGTATGTATGTATGTATGTATGTATGTATGTATGTATGTATGTATGCATGTATGTATGTATGTATGTATGTATGTACATGTATATGTGTATGTATGTATGTATGTATGTATGTATGTATGTACATGTATGTATGTATGTATGTATGTATGTATGTATGTATGTATGTATGTATGTATGTATGTATGTATGTATGTATGTATGTATGTATGTATGTATGTATGTATGTATGTATGTATGTATGTATGTATGTATGTATGTATGTACATGTATATATGTATGTATGTATGTATGTATGTATGTATGTATGTATGTATGTACATGTATGTATGTATGTATGTATGTATGTATGTATGTATGTATGTATGTATGTATGTATGTATGTATGTATGTATGTATGTATGTATGTATGTATGTATGTATGTATGTATGTATGTATGTATGTATGTATGTATGTATGTATGTATGTATGTATGTATGTATGTATGTATGTATGTATGTATGTATGTATGTATGTATGTATGTATGTATGTATGTATGTATGTATGTATGTATGTATGTATGTATGTCATTGTATGTATGTATGGATCAACGTCTGCATGAAGAAACATTCAAAACAAAAACGAAGTGAAGCCGACTTTGCTCGTCATTAGCCATCGGCAGAATTCTTAACATCTCGCTCAAATTAATGCTGAACATTGTTATTTGTCTCTGGATCAGCCTGTCTCCCCACCTCACTTTCCCACATCTCGGTGCTCTCTGTCTCTGTATGTCTGCCTGTCTCTTGTCTCTGTCTCTCTCTGTCTCTTTCTCTTGTGTCTCTCTTTCTGTCTCTCTCTGTCTCTCTGTCTCTCACTCTCATTCTCTCTCTAATTCTCTCTCTCATCCTCTCTCATTCTCTGTCTCATTCTCTCTCTGTCTCTGTTTCTCTGTGTGTGTTTCTTTCTTTCTGTCTGTCTGTCTGTCTGTCTGTCTCTCTCTCTGTCTCTGTCTCTCTCTCTTTCTCTCTCTCTCTGTCTCTCTCTCTGTCTCTGTCTCTGGCTCTCTGTCTATGTCTCTCTCTGTATGTCTGTCTGTCTCTCGCTCTCTCTGTCTCTGGCTCTCTGTCTATGTCTCTCTCTGTCTAACTCTCTGGCTGCACTGTATGACGTCAGCAAGCAAGGTGCAAAGTCGCAGAAAGGAGCGGTTTTGCCGAAACAGCAATTGCTCACCTTATGCCCGTACTTCACTTTCTCCATTCGGTTCCAACTTATCTGTCATTTAGAACTGAACAGTGATCCAACAAATCTAAAAACAATTTATGCACCTAATCATGCCTCTAACCACGCAGAGTAGATTATTTTTTGCAGTTCTATATAGTTATATACTACAGGTGTGTGTGTCTGTATGTGTGTAAAAAAACCCGTATATAGTGTAAGTGTATGTATAATACAGGCATGTAAGTCTATTTGCTCCTGGTGTGCAATCATGGCAGAAAGATGCCTCACCCGTTGTCATGCTCCAAGATGTTTATGAAGCAATTACAATTCGCTTTTCTTCAACTTAAAAGGTTGCATGCCATACATTAAAGATACATTGCTATACATTAGACGCAGACATTCACAGCATATTATAGATAATTATTTTATATCGTATATGAGTAGATTATGTTGCATTTTTACGGGATTTTTGATGTTGTATCCAGCTGCTGTATTTAAGGCCTGCCTGTTGGAAGACAGTTCCTCGTGAGACCACATACATGACTGATGTCTTATTTCGTCAATGATGGTGACTCCCGCAGTCACGTAGAACCAAAGGCCTAAAGCAACGGATTCCTATTCAGAGCTGAGAGTGAGTACAGGATGCTGGGAGCTCAGTGCCAGTTCAGTTCGATGGTTCAGATTACATTGTATTGTATTGTATTGTATCTGACAACTTAAAAAGCGCTTCTTGCAGCAGGAGCTTTTCAGAAGCGCTCCCAGTGCGTGCAACCCCGAAAGAGGTATGATGTGTACAATAGCTATTGCTGGAGTTGTGGATATTTTAGCCAATGGTAAAATATTGTGATGCCATTACATACATGTATGTTCCCGTTGCCTGCTATTATCGATATTTCACACCTGTGTCTACGGCGCGTTGTTGCACTCAGCTTCCTATTCATCCATGCATAGTTTCCAGTCACTATATTTGTATGTCGCACTAGATCCATCGAGCGCCTCTTTTCAGGAACAGTTTCTCTACCTGTCGACAAGTTCAGAAGAGTAGTCACTAATCAAGGGAGCAGGAACGTCGTTCTGAGTGTTCGTGACCAGAAACAGATGGAATCGGTAACAAGAAACTAACAGGTTAGTCAGGATGTCTGAGTGTTACGCTTTTGTAACGTGACAAGCAATAATAATTAGACGGTCATACGTAGTAGTACATGCAGTAATACATGCAAACATAATTATATTACATACATACATAGTTACACACAGACGTAGTACATAATGCATACATAATAGCCTATACATACATACATAACATTAATTATTATTATAAGTAAAGTAACTGATCGTGGTGTGTGTGGTCTGTATCTGCAAGGTGCAGCATCATCAATCACAATGACAGTTGATCTTATAATTAAGTTGATTAGCAGGAGACGAATATCTTTGTTTCTCGTGTAATATTAGCTGCTAATTATAGCAACGACGTTGTAACGAGGCCTAAAATTAATGTAACTGCCTTGCACATAGACTAATTAATTATTGTAAGCTGCCTCTGGTTCTCCGATATTTTACGCAGCGTGCTCTGAACGGTGAACAGTAGCACCCTATGCATGCCATGCTCCAATACAGTATACCGCCTTATGCGTTCAACCATCGTGGCCGTGTTCATGGGCGGAGACTTTGGGGGAGACTGGGGAACGGTCCCCCTCAATGAATGTGTTGGAAGGGGGAGACGGTCCAAGTATTTGTCCCCTCCAATTGTTGAGCGTTACGACTAAAAAAGGTCATCAACTTTCTTACGGGAAAAATGGGTATTTTTCCTGGAAATAAGAAAGGTGATCAACTTTTTTAACTGGAAAAAATGGGGTTTCCTGGAAATGGGAAATTAACTTTTAAAAAGTTCGTCAGAAATTTTGATCGCCAAAAGAAGAAAATTTCGTCGGCGACTCAGCCATTCGTCAGCCCTTGCAAAATCTCGCGCCCTTCCTTCGGCGCCACTCGTTCGTCCCCTCCCAACTCTCCGCCCAGGTATCCGCCCATGGTCGTGTTTCACCTAAGCTCCTGCTGGTGCACAGAAATTATTCCACTCGAATTAAGTCCTACATTGTCGTGATCGTCGTCGGGTCGATTCGAGTTGAAAATCGTCGATTTACGTTGGAGGCAGCAGCGTGTAGAAAGTCGACGGAAGTTCGGGTCCCCCTACTCGGAAACCGTTCGACTGAGAAAACGAACGACTGTATAAGTTTATTGCACAATTTGCCGCTCAGTGGGTGCGCTATAATTCTACAATCTACAACACTGTGAGAACATTATTATATACTTATCTTAGACGTGCCTCTGACATCAAACTCATACAGGTCGACCTATACGGCTGTCGGCCTCGTCGTTTCAAAGCCTTTAATGGCGCCCACTGGTCAGTAGAAAGACCTTTCGTTTCCAGTGGAGCGTGTTCACTGTAACGATGTGCAGAGTCGGTCGGTCGGTCAACCAATGTGATTCGTTGACTGATTGTGTCGCATAGTGTCAGCAGCAGCAACAACAACAACAGCAGCAGCAGCAATGCCTTTCAACTAAACCAAGCTGACGAACTCAGTCAAGCGGGATTTGCGTTCAAACATAGGCTAATACTATACATGTACTATGATGCATTCTGTGGCGTATACACTGTAAATTATAGCAAAATCTGTACAGAATTGATATAATGATAACAATGGTAATAAGAACTCAAATGAAAGAATACATATCTAAAATAATTTAGCCACAATAGCGTCTTGGCCACTGCAAAAAATTTCCCAACGGTGCTCATGATAATCATCTTCCCTGGCAATTAGGCCACTTAGGCCACTTAGACCACTTAAGACACCTGGACCTATTCGTCATACACTTGAAACTTTGGCAACATTTGAAATTGATTGACATTCTGGTATCAAATCAAAGCTAAATTTCACCCAGATAATTATATATCCTGTTTGCTTTCTTTAGTTAATTAAAGTGAAAAAGAAGGAAATAGATACAGAGAAACAAAATTACAGGAAAGAAGGAAGGATGTATAAGAGGAAGTGCGATTGAAATTGAAGAACCCAGGATGGAAATTGTTATAGAAGAAAGAAGCAAATGGCGTAACAAAAGCAGAACTGTAATTGCAGAGCTCGTTTTCAGCATTCACAGAAAATCTATTTATGACTATAATAATAAAGATGGCATATGCGGCTAATGGAGTCGCATTGGTGTCGGTGCCATCACCAATCAGTTCTGCATGATGAAAAATGGTGTCGTTGCTTTTGCGTCATCGACGACGTCAGATAAAAACTGTCAAGTTAAACTATTAATAGGTATGCGTTATATCGTCCGGGAAAGACAATAAATGCCCAAGATAGTGCATTGAATTCAGTTGACATCTTCTATTCTAGACATCACCACAAGTTGTGCTACGTTGCATGACAGTACAAAATATAACAAGCAGTAAGCCGAATGAAAACAGAAAAGTGTTCAAGCATAAAGTGCGTTGTTCTCGTCCCCATGCAAGGTGTGGTGCAAAAGTACCTATAAAAGCAACAGCATTATATTATTATTAATATTATTATTATTATTATTATATTTATAGACGTCTATTTATTATTATT
Source organism: Lumbricus rubellus (assembly GCA_945859605.1). NCBI lineage: Eukaryota > Metazoa > Annelida > Clitellata > Crassiclitellata > Lumbricidae > Lumbricus > Lumbricus rubellus. The sequence continues at coordinate 25,956,832 of OX243815.1, read as the reverse complement.
ACTATCATTGTTAAATAATAATTTACAACGGAAAGACCCTTCTAAAGCATAGAACAACCGAGCATTTGCTACTAGTCTTTGAAACACGAATGCGAGCGGATGCCGAGAACTCGCAGTCAGCATCAATAGCGTCAGCTACACGTAGGCTACTTCAGAGACCGTGTGCAATGTGCATGCGGCGCTTGATTTTTGTTACTAAGGCGACGAAGTCTACTTTTGCCGCCGTCGACACCAGCCGCCATTTTCCACACGCACCTGCATGCACCAGCGGCGGAAACGACGTAGGCGGATGTGATAAGCAACAGCAGCGGCAGCAGCAGCAGCAGCAGGAGACCGCGTTGCCGATCATTGTCGATGGCACACATGAACAAAGCAGAGCTGCTATTGCATCACGGAATACGGAAACGGTCGCACTTTGCTCCTCTGTAATAAGTAAGTAGATTCATGCTGCTTGTAATAAGCTGCACATCTTGCATCGTGTTTTTTGTTGCTTTCGTTTGAAGATGTTTTCTTTTGATGTTTCTGAGCCAACTCTCCGTAATTCGCCACAGCTGCTGCATTTTGTTTTCCAATAATTACGTTACTTTCGCTGACTTTTCGAGAAAGGCTTATAATAATAATTTATATAACAATGCGGTGTTTAGGATTCGACTCGTTTTTCTTCGGTCACAAATCCAGGGCAGAACATTTTGCTGGTTCGAGATTTTATGCTCCATCTGTATCACTAGGCGACTCAGCCACGACGAGCACTTACTGTTCGCAGTCGATGGAAAGATGAGATGGCGAGGGAGAGGACTGGCCACCCGCCCTTATTTGCCGAGGTTGAGAAATGAAATCGCTTGCACTTCGTGTATAGGCTACTCACGGATGTTCAGGCACTTTAGGGTTAGTCTAAGCCTAAGGACTGCTGGTCTTCTTCTTCTTCTTACATTGCCTGGAGAACTACATAGTATAGGCATATCGTATAACCGATTTCAAGAATGTTGAGGCATCTTGTTGAATCGGCAGAAGGAAGTCTTTGAATCTTATGACAAACCATAGATTAAATTTAAGACTTAGTGGCAGGATTACTTTCTTACGTTGGCAAAGGGGAGATCACTAAATCGATGATTCTTTGCGCTGCCCTCTATCTCCGAGGTTTTTAAACTGTCGTGTGATAGCTTCTGATAGTTCTTTGCCAACTATACGACCTGTGCAAAATGTATTGCTTGCTGCTGTTTAACGACAATGTGCCATATCAATGATGATTAGTGTCGTCCTCCTGCTTTCTCAAAGCTTGTGAGTTGCATTACCAAAGTACACGAGCAGGGGCGAAATGTGTTATGTACATTATTTATTATTTGTTGTAATGTTCTATGTACGCAAGCGATTATATATTATGAAATATGTATGTATAATGTATATAGACTTGCTATAGCGCCCCTTCAAGATACCTACCCAAAGGCGCTCCCGACCACGGCGCGGACACTGAATCGGAGTTTCACACCGAAGCGCATGAGCGATTGCGAGTGAAGGACTTACGTCGCGGATTGTGGTGGATTCGAATTTCCAACTTTCGGGCTTCATGGCACCGAACATACTTGTACACCACCGGCCCCACATGTGCCAGGCATAATATGTACAATGTACATTGCATGCGGGTTTGTAGCGATTGTCAAGATATTAATGCGTTGTTGGTGTGTCAGTAAATATGAGGAAAGGTGGCGCACTATCGCATAGAAGTGCCGTTGTATTGCACTGAAAGTTTTTTTGTGTCTATGCCTCAGCCCAGAAAACATTGAACAAGAGGACACGTAGGCCTATGCCGATGAAACAGGTTGTTGATAAATGACTTTCAATTAATTAACAAATGGAGAGAATTATAACTTTATAACAGTCGATGTGGTCGTAGTGTATCTGGGTCATTTAATAGAAATTACATTGGATATATACTATCGGCCTATCTATTAATTAAGATAATAATTAATGTTGACGTCCCAATATGTCAAACAAATATTGTGCTGATGTATTTTGACGACCAATGCATTTGAGGGTATATCTAGGGTTATATTCTTTTCCACATACTTCACAGTTATTATCCAGTTTCTAATACTCCATAGTGCTGTAAAGTGATTGCGGATTAGTAGCAAGCGGATTAAACATCTCTTTGTATATTATATCTCAGCATCTGGTTGCCCGTATCCGTCTTCTTCTCTCCTTCTGATTTGCTCTCAAAGTCTGATGGATGCGGATCATTGTTCGACTCTTGGCACATTTTGAAATGAGAATCTGATGACGTTGTTGAAATGTATTTTGATGATGTGGTCTAGAAACATGGAGCATATTCAATTCAATTCAATTTAATTCAATTTAATTTAATTTAATGAACCCAAGATATATACATTTTTACAGTTAAAGACAGTGCATCAAAGCAGGAGGTAGCATTATTATTAGCATATTTAAACATGAATTCACAGGTTTGGATATTTATATCTGATCTGATCAACATCAAGATTCTTATTCGTTGAGTTTGTCAAGGAAAACAAATTTTATCCACTGCCAAATGCATCGATGGTTATTTCTTGTGTAGATAGGCATTTGCATGGCCTGTCACTATGTGTATTATATTCAAATCACGCTGATATAATGGTGCGCTACTATACAATGGCTGACCACGCCATTTGTTAATTCTGCCCACGATGACTTAATGGTCCATATATCGCCCGATCTGCGACAGTGCAGACAGCCAGACACTGTAGAGTTCCTTCAATGCGGTTGGTCAAAAAACCTGGGACGGGTTCTTTTGACTATAAGTTATAAGCCTACGATATGCACGGAGATTCGAAATAGATATTTTGAGAGCAAATCAGAATTTATACGGTCTATATATATATATTATATATATATAGATGAGTTATGAAACGGTCTACCATGCATGCAGATGTGTCAAGGTTTCCCAAACAGGCTTCCATGAAAATCTTTCAAATAAATGACCTGCCATCCTGCCCATCATTCCTGGCTCTACTCTGCACCGATGTCAACAACTGCACCTTCTGATCTGAAGTAAGTTTTGTCCTTTAAGAAGTTCTGTCTTTTGGCGGTGTCGCGTGAAAAGTCGACCCTAAAATCCTCCTGGAAGAATCTCTATTTCGAAACATATTCTCAATTCCCTCTCCGGCGGATCTGTTTTCAGATTGAATAATTCGAGCCCCGGAAACTCGTGACAGCGATGCTGCTGGTGCTCGGTCCTCGACAGAAGCTGACCTCACCACCTGCACCTCTTTCCCTTCTCACGTGCGTGACAATCTTAATGAGACGATGACATATTTCGCTCTGAAAGTAAAACTGATCTCCTTCACCCTGTTAGTGACTGTTGCTCCTGCTGCTCCTGATGCTGCTGTTGCTGTTGTGGTTGCTACTGTTGCTCCTGTTGCTGCAGCGCTGTTGCTGCTTATGTTGCTACTGTTGCTCCTGTTGCTGCAGCGCTGTTGCTGCTGCTGGTGCTGTTGCTGCTGTTGCTGTTGCTCCTGCTGTTGCTGCTGTTGCTCCTGTTGCTGCTGCTCTGTTGTTGTTGTTGTTGTTGTTGCTGTTGCTGCTGTGGTTGCTGCTGCTGCTGTTGCTGCTTATGTTGCTGCTGTTGCTGCTGTTGCTGGTGCTGCCGCTGTTGTTGCTGCTGCTGCTTGATGTTGCTCGGCTTTAATACGCACTATACGGACTTAGTATAAGAGAGGCGTAATAACCAACGGTTAGTTCTTCTGTGTTTTGTCGGTATTTTCAAAATATTGGCAATTCGGATGATATCTATCCAGGTCTTGTCCTGTCATCCGCCTTCAAATCTGAATGACGAGTTCATTGATAGGTCGATCGAAAGAGAGAGAAAAGGCAGATATCAAGCAAGAGATATAGTGATAGATAGACAGAGAGAGAAGGCAAGAGAGGGCAGAGCCGGACGCCCTAAAGCAGTCAGAGATTTCCTGATAAATAAGTCTCCCAATTGAGCGGTAACTCCCGAAGAAGAGACCAGTGAGACGCTCAGTAAGTGCATGCTATTAAATAAGATAAAACGCTCCATATAATCATTCATATCCAAAATAAAATAGTGTAAAATAAAAAGTTTGTGCGGGTTTTTCTTTTATAAACTATTAAAAACTTTTATTTTCACTGCTGAACTAGACCTTTTATGATAATTATCTTTAATTAAAGGAGTTCAAAATAGGTTATAGTCTTGTGTTCAATTCAAGAGTCACTTCTAGTCAATAAAATAAGGAAGTAACAACTGTAACATTAGAAAAATAGATGGACTCCAGAAGTAGGCTATCGTCGACCTCCCTTTCGGTTTTAGGCCTCTAAGGGCTGCGTGCTTTGAAAAATAAGGAACACATATTTTACAGTCACTTTGTCACCTTGTACCGTCAGCTCGAGGAACTCTAGCGACCGTCATGACCAGCAATGAATATTTGACAATAGTCTCACGCACAGTGATGTCCAAATTTCTACGATGCGAATATAGAAGAATCTATATAATTTATATGGCGTCTTGACATGAGACGACTCGCACTTTAAAGCAGAAGCAGTGTCACAATCGTTAAAGTTTCATGGTAAAATATGGACGACCGAAAATCATGACACCTATAATAGGCCTAAAGCATGCACGCAGAGAAAACTCGCAACTTCTCTTCCGCGATGATCTGCAGCTATCAGCTAGCCAGGAATTTATGATGATTGAGGGAGGGTTGGTTTATGACCTGGCCGAATGCCCTTTTAAGCTTCTACGCCACTGGCAGATCTGTAACCTACAGCGAATGACCATGGCGTGGCGACTGCATTCGAAATAAAGAAGCCAAATGAAAGATCAGCGAGTGGCCGACGCAGATATAATATTTTACAGTAAGCGGATTAGAAATACGCGATAAAAACGAGGATCCGGAGATTAAGATGAATACAAAATCCCATTATAATCTAATCCTATTTGATCTAATCCGATGCCCAGATCTACTCTATGGTAGGCCTGCATGATTGAGGCCTAATCTAATCGAGTATAATCTAATCAACGACTTTCAGTGGCTTCTCGACTGACAGGATTTGTTTTTAGTTACACGTTACAGAATCGATGACCAATTTGACCATGCATTTTAATCTCGTTACGGTTGATTAAGAAACAGGTAAACGAAAACAGCATCAGGGCTTAAAGTGTGACAGGACGGTCATGGACGGCGTCCTGGCACTTATTTTCAAATCTCTATGCCGTCCTGCCACTTATGTGGCCAACACACCTGAAAATGTAAGGGGCATCCAGGCACTTCTTTTGGAAAGGTAAGGGGTGTCCAGGCACTTCTCTTTTTTACACTTTTAGCACTGAACAGTATCATAGGTCTACTTATGAGTTACAACATTTTTATCTACACATACAATCGAATCTAGACATCTAAATCGTTTCGCTCAGTCTTCAAAATGTATTTTCGGCGACTGTCCGTCACGGTCAATTTTTAGGAAAAGATAGCAACCCAGCTCTTATCAGTCTCAATAAAATTGGTCTCTGATTCCTCCCCCCAATGCCTATAGTAGACCTACGGTCTGTTAGACACTAACAGAGCATGGTTTGAGGCACGCATACAAAACAACTTTCTTCCACACGATCTGCATTACTGACAAAATATTTGGTTAGATCTACGTGATCATGGGCGCCCGCAGAAAATTTTCCAGGAGGGGGCAAAAGTTTTACGATGGTCACGGTTGAATTTTTCAATGACAAAATCATGAAAAATACAGCGCTGGAAATTAAAAACACGGGGTTTTTTCAAAGAGGTTTCTAAATGCAAATTTTCAGTGTCATTTTGTGTATTATTTTTAATATGAATAGTTTTCTAAGTGCGATTTTTTTTAAAAATCCAAAAGTAGATGCTAAAAAGTAGGTCCATGAAGGGCACTATAAATATTTATTTCTATAGAAATTTCTAAACGTAAATTTATGACTTTCACTGTGTGTATCATTCGTATCATTAGTGTTTTAATGCGAAGAAATTTGTCAAAAACTCAAAAGTAGTAATTAGAAAAATAAGTGTCACTTTTCCAGGGGGCAAGTGCCCCCCTTGCCCCATGTGTGGGCGCCCATGTACGTGATCAAGAAAACGGTTTCATGCATGGGAAAAGAAGATGGCGGCCAAAATGGTGGCCAATAGCTTAAAAGTTAAAATGGCAAGCGCATAAACTTGACGCTGGTTGTCACAACCAACATTAAGCTTACGCGGCTGCACATCGAACTGTTTGTAAAACATCAATAAGAGAGTGCGAAAAGTCCACACACCATACGCGAGAGGACCATTCTACCTATGTTTAAGACCATAAACTGCTTGCATGCGGAGTGGTTTATTTCTCATACGTATCACTGTCGATACAACATAAACCCATGCTCTACAGAATGTTTTAAACTTGCGGATCAAAACATTCACTCAAAACATTTGCAAATGAATGAATCGAGACTGTAGGAAATACTGTGGCGCCCAAATGGCTGGAGCCTTAGAGGTCTCGTGCAATGTGCATACATTACATGTACATGTACATGCATGGCGGCTAATAGTCTACTGAAAGCCACTTCGTCAGCTAACGCACGTCGCCTGTTTGCACGTAATAGACAACGATTCGGCGTTGCTTTGAAGTTCGGAAGAACAAGAGTGAGATGCGCCGAAAATTTGAAACTGCTGTCAGCACTTGCATTTAGGCGTAGGCTATGTGTAGGCCATACTTCTTTCAAATGACGTTTCTTAGCGCATAGGCCTACACCGCGAATACACCGTGCACTGGCTCAATTTTAGAACGTCTGATGACTGTTTTCGGAGTACCGGTACAAGACCAGTCCTATATTCACAACTTAATTAAGTTGAGCAGGCAATAAATAATACTCAAGGAGGATGTATGCACGACGTTTCTAATAACTCAGTTGAGATTGCTGAAAGGGCAACAAGGGTTTCCTACGCGAAGGCTACAAATCACAGATGCACAGGATAAATTATTTGCAAGGCAAACATGAGGATTAATCTTGATTACTGATTGCAAGTCAGAAACAGACAATGGACGACGTGGATCGATGTATTTCATGGCTTCAGACCACAATAATAATCGCATTATTGACTAATATTTCAGCCGTGTTTGAGCCCCTGCATGTGATGCTGCATATAAATCTACGGAACAGCATAGCCCTATAGGCCTATAGAGTCCAGCGGTAGACGCTGATTTAATGCACAAAAATCTACGAAATTTGAAACACATTGACTGACCTTACAAATCGTATTAGTCTCGCTTATTGACTCTGTGCAATGTGCATGAAACAGCGGATAAGTCAATAAGTCATCAATCAAGAGGATAATTGTAAGAGCAGCTCAAACGCACTTACGCTGATGAAAAACAGTTTTTTGTTTGTTTGTATGCGCACTTGTTATAGTGCCTCTTCCAGCTCTCAACCGCTACTCAGAGACGCTCCAGACTACAGCACGGACACTGCATCGGAGTTTCACGCTGAAGCGCTGAGCAATTGCGAGTGAAGGACTTGCCCAAGGTCCCTACACGGCGACTCGAGGTGGATTCGAACCTCGAACCTTCCGGCTTCAAGGCAACGACGCCACCACCACACCACCGCGCCCCAATATTCTATAGAGTTTATAAATACATATAACTTTATTTATGTTAATTTTATTTTTCACATTTTCCTAAGCGCCCCTTCAAGCTCTCACTACTCAGAGGCGCTCCCGACTACAGCACGGACACTGCGTCGGAGTTTCACGCCAATGCGCATGAGCAATAACTGAGTTTCCGAGTATGTTACAGTACCGATTTGAGTATAAATTTCTAGTCATGGTCCTGCCTTGCACTGCATGGCTTTCATTGGATTCCTGACATATTATGGCTGACTTTCAACATCCTGACCACCTCAGAAATCGCTAATTAATTCGTGCGTTTGTCGTCTGAAATACAGACTTCGCGTGCAAACGACAACGAACAATTTGTTTATTGGACGCGACATATATTGCGCTTCATGAGCACGGAAGGTGAGACGGAGTTAAAGATACAGACAGCTATAGGCTATACATTGACAGAGAGAGGGAGGGAGGGAGGGAGAGAGAGTGGGGAGAGCGACAGACAGACAGATAGAGAGACAGACAAACAGCCTGACAGACAGATACAGATACAGATAGAAAGAGACAGATAGAAAGAGAGACACAGACAGAGGCTCAGAGAGACAGAGTGAGAGACAGAGACAGACGGACAGAGTGACATGGCGAAATAAAAAGAGAACGAGAGAGTGAGTTGAAAACGAATTAGTAGAGTTTTTAATATATTAAATTCGCGTTTATGTATTGTACGTATGTAGTCAACGACGTGAAGACTAAGTCTATATCATTGGATAAAGCATAAAATACAATGAGCCGAAAAAATATTTGACTGCTTTTAATAATAATATGATTATTACGCTAGTAGCGAATTGAGCGAGTCGACAATTTTGAGCCCGCGATTGCTTGAAAATTCAGGGAAGCGTCAAGTAGCGTTAGAGAAGTCACGGTTGGCTTTAATCTAAATGTCCTCCCGGTCAGGAGCGAATCCAGGGGGGCCAATCCGGCCATGGCCCCCCCATTGAAATTGCCATGGGACGTGGCTCCCCATTTGGCTTGAAATTAGCAATACGAACACGGGTGTAATGGCATATTGGCCCCTCCCCCTATTTATAAAATTGCATGGGACGTGGCCCGCCCATTCGGTTTTTAAGAGGAGGATTTAAAAAAGGTCATTAACTTTTTGGCCGGATGAAAAGTACTTTTTGCCTAAGCCGAAGACCGACGACAAAAAAAGGTCTTCAACTTTGTGCGCAACCAACAACGAAATTTTTTCCATCTGTCCCAAAATCTAAGATTTTGCCCCCCCCCCCCCCTGGAACAGTTCTGGATCCGCCACTGCCCCGGTTACAGCTACAAAAACTGGATTGACATAACAAGGCGAGAGGAGGTAAGAGAACAATCAATGGCTTGAGACAGATTCATATATCCAGGGTTGACCTGATGCGACATATTTTGCCATGAAGTGATAGAAACAAGATTTACAAATGCTTTTCTGCGTGGTCGAAATGTGAGCTGAACGTCTATGATTCCTCCAAGTGTTATGACAGCATCTGACAGTTATGGGCTATCGTGTATGCCGTGCCTCTGCATCCAGGGATCTGACATTTAAGCATGTAGCCTATAAATTATTATGTTCTTGTAAATAGGAACGTGTTCATAAATCATACATGTCGGTCCTTAACGTGTAGAAAAAGAAGTGCCTGGACGCCCCTTGCTCTTCCAGGTTGTGCTGATCTAATAAGTGGGAGGACGGTGCGTTCAGATATAAAAATAAGTACCTGGACATCGTCCATGACTGTCCAGTCACGCTTTAAGCCCTAATGCAAGTATTCATACCATTGCGTATACATGTATGTGCAGGTAAATAAATACTAAGTACTTGTATCTATTTATGCGCGTATTTACTGTTTGTACACATGCAACCGTGCGCGTGCTTATGTGTGCGTAGATATGATATGCATTAATGGGTTAATTGAAGAGCAAAACGAGCAAACCATCGACAGGGCACCAGTACATAAAACGACTTTCATGCATGAACGCATGCCATAGTCAGTCTTTGTATGTGTGCCTCTGTCTCTCTGTCTCTCTGTCTCTGTTTTTGTCGCTGTCTCTGTCTCTGGCTCTGTCCTTGTCTCTGCCTCTGTCTCTGTCTCTGTCCCTGTCTGTATCTGTCTGTCTGTCTGTGTGTGTTTCTCTGCGGCTCTCCGGAGAGTGTTTAAAGTCATGTAACGGGATATTGCCTTTCTTTATGCCATCTATTATTTTATTCTAAAAGTCTGTCATGTTTTCCTTTGCTTCCTGGAGCCTGTGGTGCTGGCCTTTCTTGGCCGGAAAAATCCTGCGTTTGTGACTAAGCAACATGATCTAATATAAAACGACTTTGATCAATGGACAAAGAAGAACTTGGTTAATGGGCCAAATCTGTTTGCACTTCAGTATGCCTCTTGGCGTCACGAGACTGCATGGGCATTGGGCAAGTTGCCTATAAAATTATTTCTGCGTACATAAAAACCGTCATGTCTGTAAGCATCTATGTGTAGGTAGTGTAGGTAGTATAAGACTTACATATATTTGTGGGGCGCGGTGGTGTAGTGGTGGCGTCGTTGCCTTGGAGCCGGAAGGTTCGAGGTTCGAATCCACCTTGCCGCGTAAGGACCTTGGGCAGGTCCTTCACTCACAATTACTCAGCGCTTCGGCGTGAAACTCCGATGCAGTGTCCGCTCTGAATCGGGAGCGCCTCTGAGTAGAGAGCCTGAAGGGCGCTATAACAAGTGCACATACAAACAAACAAATATAGGACTTCGGTTACATAACATTTGACGTCACGCGTTAGATGTACAGGGTGCGCCAAAAAAAAAGACCCCCCTAAGATTTTTGCCAATATCTTGACCAAAAGTAAGAATTTTGAGATGAAATTTTACTGTCTTAAAGACAATTCATATTTACACATGATGGCCAGATTTCATCAAAATATTTCAAACAGAACAAAAATTATGCCACCTTTAGGGAGGTCACCCACCGTTTTTTGACGATTCAAAAACGCGATGCAACAAAAAGCAATAAAAACTCAATCTAATTATTCTGGCCAATATCTTGGCCAAAAGTAAGAATATCGAAATGAAATTTTACAGGCTTAAAGACAATTCATATCTGCATACGATGATCAGATTTCATCAAAATATTTCCAAAACAACAAAAGTTATACTACTTTTACTAAGGCCACCCCCCTATTTTTGACAATTCAAAGATGTAACGCAGCAAAAACAAGATTTTATTAAGTCTCATCTCAAATAATTATTATAAAATAGCCTTGATATTGACAGATGATCATTATTATTACTATTTAGAAAAGAAACAGGGTACCAGCGTAGCTGCACGTAACTGAGAAGTCACTTAGCAAGATGACAATCAAATTCTTAAAATAAGAAATAATAATGAATCTGTCAGATAATCAACAGGTCCATCAAGAACTCTTCATAGAGACTCAAAATAAGTTTTGGCACGGGTGGTGGGCACATTGAACACAAGTTGGGAAACACTACCAAGTTCATTTGACAACAGTTATTTGTGATGAGACTTAAAAAATCGTGTTTTTGTCACTTTTTGTTGCGTTTCGTTTTTGAAACGTCAAAAAACGGTGGGTGGTCTCACTAAAAGTGGCATAACTTTTGTTCAGTATTAAATATTGTGATGAAATCCGGCCACCATGTGTAGATACGAATTGTCTATAAGACTGTAAAATTTCATTTCGATTTTTAAAATTTTGGCCAAGATATTCGCAAAAACTTTTAAAAATTGCGTTTGGTTTTTGAAACTCATTCATTCATTCATTTCGTGAATTTATATAGCGCTTCTTCAAGAAACTACTCAGAGGCGCTCCCAGTCCAGCCACAGCTAAAATAATAGGTTTTGAGCGACTTATAAAAAGCAGGTGAATTTAGTCTAGGCATAAGTCGCAAGTTTAGTGGGAGGCCATTCCAGATAGCGGGACCCACAGAAGAAAAGGCTCGGCGCTGTCTTGTAGAAGTGCGAGCTCGAGGAACCAAAAGCTCCCCCGTTGTCGTAGAGCGAAGAGCTCGACGGGCTGCAAGGTCAGAGACAGGTCGACAAAGAATAGACAGGTATGATGGAGCACAATCAGTAAGGCAACGCCAGACAAGTGCAGCAACTCGGTAGGAGATGCGCTGTGAAACAGGGAGCCAGTGAAGAACATCACGCATATAAGCAGAGACGGGGGCATATTTAGGAATGCGGCCAATGAGGCGAGCAGCCGAACGAAGAACTCGTTCAAGGCGCCCAATTAGTCCAAGTGGCAGACCCATGAGTACCGAACTGCAGTGATCAATTCTACTGGTGACAAAGGCATGGACAAGTGTCAGAGTAGCACTATGAGAGAGAGATCTTGAGACAACTCGGAGTTGCCGAAGCTGGTAGTAGCAACTGCGAGTGACCAAATTGATATGCTTAGAAAAATTGAGCTCTTGATCCAGAGTAATTCCAAGGTCGCGGACTGTGAGAGAGAAAGATATATCAGGGAAAGTTGCTGTTATTAAGTGCAGGTCAATGGATGCCAATTGCCTGCGAGTACCAAACCAGATAAACTGAGTTTTAGAGGGATTTAGTAACAAACGATTAGATGCCATCCATGATGTAAGAGCATCAATGGCATTGGACATTAACGATACAGTGGACACTGCATCAGTGGCAAGGCAGTGAGCATAGGCCTGAACGTCATCAGCATAGAGTTGGTGCAGAAGGCCACATGCAGACAACAAGGAACCAATACCAGCTGTGTAGAGAATGTACAGTAAAGGGCCCAACACAGAACCCTGTGGCACACCAAAAGGGGCTGGGACCCAAGATGACCTCGAGGCACCCAATACCACACAGTTAGTGCGCCCAGACAGAAAAGAACGAAGCCACTCCAAAGGAGCATCAGCTAGGCCAAATGAAATAGAAAGACGCTGGAGCAGGATAGAATGATCAACTGCATCGAATGCAGCACTGACATCAAACAAAGCTAAAAGAGTGACCTGGCCACGGTCGATGGCACCATAGAAGTCAGATAATAGGCGAACTAAAAGAGTTTCAGTAGAGTGATTTCTACGGAAACCTGATTGCTGAGAGGGGAGTAACCCATTCATGTCTAAATATGCATGGTCAAACGTCAAAAAACGGTGGGTGACCTCCCTAAAAGTGGCATAACTTTTGTTCTGTTTGAAATATTTTGATGAAATCTGGCCATCATATGTAAATATGAATTGTCTATAAGCCTCGAAAATTTCATTCGAAAATTCTTAATTTTGGCCTAGATAGTGGCAAAAAACCTAGGGGGGTATTTTTTTTGGCGCACCCTGTACAGTGTATTTGAATTTATTGCGACATCGTTGGGTCATCTTTTGTGTAGATGCGTTGATCACGTGAGCGGTTGTATTGGTGCAATAATTGCTGACCATGCAGGCCATGGCGACTTTTAAATAATGCCCGTCTGGTCCAGTTATCCGTATATCTACTCATTTGCAGACATATAGGTAGATAGGTCAATGCATAGGCTATACATAATTGATGCAGATACTGTACATACAAAAGTAAATACGCATCATATTATGCGCAATTGAATCGATTTCTTGAAGGGCGCTTGAATGAATGAATGAATGAATGAATGAATGAATGACTATACTGAATGAATGAATGAATGAATGAATTAATTAATTAATAGTGCAAGTGTGCATACGTTAAAATTGTATTGATTGATAATTATTGAAATATTCTGTGCTGCATACATTTTCACGTTATAAAGGAAACACAATGTAGACTATATCTACGTCGTAGAAAACAAACAAAGCTGCGTGTGTAACTGTGTATACATGAGGTCTCATTGCCGTGTATACGTGCTGTGACAGATTGCTGTGGGAATGACAGACTGGCATCGGAGCTTGATGCCATACATGTCAAGTCAAAGCCTGTCTGTGCCACCTGATGCAGGGAGCCTGCAGGGTGGGTGCCATGGTGGGTGCCAGGGTGGGTGCCATGGTGGGTGCCAGGGTGGGTGCCAGGGTGGGTGCCAGGGTGGGTGCTGGACGCTGCTGTGTCAGGTACTATGGTCGGATGAGTCGGCGAACAGAAGAAAATGGACGACAATAATGGAGACAAATTGTGTTAAGGGAGTCGAAGAGCGCCACATTCCAACGCGGCTTATTATGCGGGATATCAGGAGATGCAAAGAGAGATGGATGGGAGGCGGATGGAAGAACGAATGGGGGAATGGATGGATGATGGAAGAAGGGGATGATGAAAGGATGGATGATGGATGGATGATGGATGGATGAAAGGGTAAATGGATTGATGGATAGATAGATGGATGGATGGATGGATGGATGGATGGATGGATGGATGGATGGATGGATAGATGGATAGATGGGTGGATGGGTGGATGGATAGATGGATGGATGGAAGGATGGAAGGATGGATAGATGGATGGATGGATGTATAGATGGATGGATGAACGGGCAAATGGATGTATGGATGGATGGAAGAATGGATAGATGGATAGATGGATTGATGGATGGATGGATGGATGGATGAAAGGATGGATGGAATGAGCGATGGAAGAGAGACAAATAAAAGGAGCACTGCAGAGCATCGGCTCGAGAAGAAAGGAGATTAATAGCAGTAGCAGACAACCCGTTTACGGAGGAGGGACGGTTGCATAGGTGGCCTTTCAAATTTTACCCATTTTCAGCATTGAAAGTGAATATGATCTGTTAGTAAATAAGTACAAGATGAAGTCACTTAAAATATTTGCATGAATAAAATTGAACCGAAGTGTTCGCAGATATCGGAAAATATTTCTAGCGTCACTGCGAATGAGAAAGACTGTAAATGTACATAGAAGAGATTAGGAGTCCATCGGACAACACTATTCGTCTAATTTGCATGCATCGTGGGTCTTGTTAGCGCAGAGAGGTCGTCGTCGTCGGTGGAATTCAACGACTGAAAATAGGAAGAGAGGAAGTGAAACAAGTGGGGCAGAGAAGAAGGAGAAATAGATGGACTATATTATGAGCGGAACAAACAGAATTAGAGAAGAAAGTGGTCGACGAAGAAGAAAGAGAAAAAGAAACAGAATGTTCTCGAGTGCTTGTTTTCCATCGTGGATTATAATATGATGATGTCGGCATGTGCTTTGTCACGTCACGTGTGTGTTTCATAGGTTTTTGTTTCGTGTCGCAAAGTGACAGACACCATATCGGTGTTGACTTAACCCCCATGACCTCTTGGTGACTTTGGTCGTCGGTATGATATGCAACGCCGTACACCCAGAGCATGTCATGCCAACGCGGTGATGATCTCTCATCTCGAAGATTCTGCCACTTGATGACACTTGATGATGACGCATTTCATCTAGGGATTATGGAATCTATGGTTTGGATGGTCTGTGACAACTCAACATTATTTTTAGTCTACTAAATTTGATGGCATAGGCTTGGTTTTGATGCGTCATAATTTCCCGCCCTTCGTGCATGTTCTCTATTGTTCTGTGTCTTGTAACTGATCAGTCAGGGTCTGCGGATTAGTGTGCATCTTCTATTATAGGTTGTCAATGACCATCTTTAATGTCATTTATAAACGTTTCTCGTCTTTTCCTATTTTACTATGGCAGGAAGTAGACAAAGTATTAGACAGTGGCAAATGCATGTAGATGTATATATTTATGTACATTGTACGTATCTATGTAGTATGTATGTATGCATGTATGTATGGCATTGTATGTATGCAATGCATACATACAATGCCATACATACATGCATACATGCATGCATGCATACATAGTACATACATTACATACATACATACATACAGACATGCATTCGTACATACATACATGCATACTATGCATGTATGTATGTACGAATGCATGTCTGTATGTATGTATGTAATGTATGTATTATGTATGCATGCATGCATGTATGTATGTATGTATGTATGTATACTATCGAGCGCTACACAATCTCACCTTTTACCGATAGGTTCTTGCACTTAAACAGCAGATAAGATCTCAACCTTAGACTCGAATTACTAACCTCCTTCTTATGGATGGATCGTCCCGCCCAGGTCCTTCAATACACCAGTTATATTAGCTATGGCTCCGGTCAACATACATACATACATACATGCATGCATACATACATACATACATACATACATACATACATACATACATACATACATACATACATACATACATGCATACATACATACATACATACATACATACATACATACATACATACATACATACATACATACATACATACATACATACATACATACATACATACATACATACATACATACATACATACATACACATACGAATCCAAAGATTCGAAATCTCGTTTTATCATCGCTTGCAGATAAGCATTGTGCTCAGATCCTATTCATAACGCCTTACTCAGAAAGCTTTGATATCCTCGGTCCAATCATCACACCGATTATCGTACAGTCTCTTCTTTCCCGCCGCTTTTGCCTATGTCGCAATTTACTGTCTTATTAAAAACCCATCTGTGTGTCATGATGGTATATCAAACCATATTCGCTTCGACGTTCTTCGGTGCATGTTTAAAAACCCAGCATAGATAATAGTTCTCGATAGTAGCTTTCGATTCATCATGTTCAACGTCAATTATTATTGACTCCTATTCAGTGCCTTCTCTTGTGTGTGCTGACTGTCGCAAAATGCGATCTAGTCTGCTTCCTAATTTACGTTTCACAGCACATACTGTAGCTCCCTTGAATGACAAAGTGACGGCCTTAATTCTCATTTACTTACGTACATGTATACTTGTATAGTACATTCGATGCAATTGATAGTTGTGGTTTTTGGACTGTCAGCCGTGGAAGTGCAATGGGTCAAAAAGTACAGCCCGGACAGACAGAGGAGAGTGCGCACAAATAAGCAGACGTATGTAAAACTATGTATACACACACACACACACACACACACACAAGTACAGACATAAAGACATTGCAACAACTATAATTTATATTTTACCAGAGCGACAGAAACTCATCGACTTTGTCTTAATAAAAAAAATAATAATTTGCAACTCAAGTCGCATTTCAATAATGATTCCTCCTCCTCCTCCTCCTCCTCCTCCTCCTCTTCCTCCTCCTATTCCTTCCAACCAAATTTGATATGATCCTCTCCAGAAAATGGCAGCTCATAAACAACGAAGGGATCATTCACGGTCTATATAGACCAGCGGTTCTCAACCGGGGGTCCGCGGCGATGTGCCTGGGGGTCCGCGAGCAAGTCCTGAAAATTATATATTTCTTAGTTTAAAACGTAGAAACAGATAAATTTTTGTCAATTTTTCAATATTTCCTTTTTTCAATGACGACATGAAAATAATAATACGCTGATTAATGACAAATTCATCTGGTTTAGATGGTCGGTTTGCTTCAGTCGCTGGAATGCAGACTGAAATCTATTTTAGATCAAGCCATAAAATTAGTTAGGCTAATTTCATCAAGGCACATCCACTAAACTCTCGTCTTTTTGTTACATTGCATGGGTTCAAATGCATGAATTCAAATAAATAGGAAATGCTCAGATTAATCAAGCAAAATTTGTTAATTTGATTTAAGGACCTATAGGCTATCCATGCAAGAGTTTAACTTGATGCATTATTTTGGATAAAAGTTTCACATGAATATCCAAAACTGCATGAGAAAGCTTTCAACATTAATTTATTTCACTGTTTGCAGCATCATATCTTTGTGAATATGGATATTCTACCCTGGTACCAAATAAAAATTATCGATCACGGCTTGAGGGTTTTAAAATGGGCCTAAATTGAGTGTTTCGAGCAGATAAACTGTGCTCGTATATATGTGCCTAAAACTTAAATTAAAACAAAATACAGGGTTTTTCTAATAAATTTCATATAATCTTCTTAGATATACAAATTTGTACTAGGCCTACAGGAGTGCAGAGGCATATATATGCTGCCGCTATATTACAGCACACATGGAGGCCTATACAGGATAATAGAGTCGCACAGTCGCGATAATGCACCTTGCAAGGCGCAAAATTTTATTGGGGCCCGTGACCGGGACCCAAAATTAAAAAGGGGTCCGTGAGTCTGAAAAGGTTGAGAACCGCTGATATAGACTACGCAAAATTTAATGTCCTGCTGCGGTTGGCGCGTCTAACTGAAAGTCACCCATCACACGTGCGTCACTGATTCTGTTTTCCATCTGCGGAACAATGAAAAATTTGACAGCAATACACGCAGAGAACTCCTGCAGGATAAACCAGATAATTACGTCTTTGTACGTCGTGAATAATATGCGCTACAAAAGTCAACACCTCTCGTTGTTTCTTATACCACAGCATTTTTGTGTAATGTATCAATTACATCATGTATGATTAGAAGCTGTCTATTGTTAGCAAAAGCCAATGGATAGACACTGTTAGACAGCATACGAGAAGATCTTAAGAAAATTAAGATGGATACGATGAGAGCATAGGCGCAACCACCCTATGGGACCCACGGGACGCGTCCCCCCCAACTTTTGAGTGGTCCCCTAACTCTATTAGTATGGTCCCCCCAACTTTTAGGACGTGATTCATTATGGTCCCCTCCAACTTTTAGGACGTGATTGCGCCTATGGATGAGAGAGAGGCAACGGATAAAACCAGGAATAGGTAAAAACCTGGAGACGCCATGTTGATGACTCATCGTCGGCCACGGCAGAACGGAGAAGACAGAGATTATTAGCAAAAGTAATGGTCATGTATAGACTATAAAAATCATATGGATGGTTATAATGACGACAAGGTCATACAAAATTATCGAGACATTGTAATTGAATCTGGTCCATAATTTTCTTCGGTGGTGTTGTTATCGACGAAAGGTGACCGATAGAAGTCATCCCATCTCGATCCATTAGTGATGACCTCGCAAGTTAATAATCACGTAATCGGATAATAATAACACATGAAGGTCTCAAATCTTAATTAAAGAGACTTTTTATAATCGGATCGGTTAGGTTTTTCCATATTAAACATTACGGTGCCGGGCAAGGCCGTAGCTGCAGGATTTTTATGTCGGGGGTGTTTTCTTGACTTTTCGTTTGGGCGATACTCTCTCTTATAAGGCCAGATATTTTCGATCTTAGTTCTGGAAAGATGATATGTAAGACTGAATGTTTGGCACTGTGTCCTCTACTTTGACAAGCACAAAGAACATAAGTAGCAAGCAGTGAAGTCGAACAAAATGGAAATCGTCTTCCACGTGATAGATGGACGGTCGACCGTGAAATGCCAGAACTAGCAAAGATCGTTACAAAGTTTTCTGCTGGACTTATTGGAAGGTGTCTTATAGCGTATAGAAGGAGTCTAGTTTGGAGGTGCCTTGCTAGGAGGTGTCTTATTATAGGTGTCTTTGTTAGAAATTGTCTACGTCTGGTGTCTTGCTAGCCTACATGTAGAAGGTGTCTAATTAGAGGTGTCTTGTTAGTCTTGCTATAGATGGTAGCCTATCTATTTAGAAGCTATCTTGTTTGACTGCAGCTGCTTTCATGTGTGCGATTTTGACCAAAAAAATCATCCACCTCATTTCATGCTAAAGCCTCAGGAGAACTTCCAAAGCCGGTCAAAACAAAAACAAGTGTGTTGCTATTAACTTTTCACCTATTGCTGTCTGAGGAAGAAAATGTAGGCTACTCGAATGACTCGAAAATAATGATTTCTCTGTGTTGTTTAACAACTTCTGTCTTTTTTTCACCTGCATTCTAAAGCTAACCCACTTGAACTAAATTCGACGAAGTGTCGTTTTCACCCAGTTTGCGTCAGCCAACAGCTGAGATAATTAACACTTCAACGATGTGGATATGTATTATGTACCCTACATTTGTATTGTACCGTATTTAGTCATTTGTACAGCGTCTCTAGCATGGTGAACCGTTCAGAGGCGCTTCCAGTAGGCCTATATGCAAGGCCCCGCGAGAAGAAGCAGATTTTGAGAAGCGATGCGGCATGCAGAAGAGAGACTGCAGCCATGCAGACAGAAGGGTAGAGCGAACAGAAGGAGAAAGCGCATTCCAAAGAAAAGGACCAAGGACATTTGTTTATACATTGTCGCAGTTAAGCTGCTAAAGACGTATAAGCTTACCGTGTCAGTGAAACTCGTTATGCGATTATCTGCATCGATATAGACAATAATTAGACTATGTGTAATTCCTTTCCAATCGTTTTTACGACTTTTTCCTATCGTTTTTTTACGACTGGCTATGCTCACAGAATCATAGACAGCGATGAATTTTTAGTTTGCAGTACTTCATTTCCGTGTGTGTTATGAATGCTCTTAGAAGACGCATGCGTTGAGTAACGAAAAAAGCGATATTCCTACATAGGCTATCCGACCGTATCTTATAATAGGCTACGCATATACATAGTCCATAAACAGATCTTTCTCTTGCCATAGCCTATAAGTGAATGGTCGTCCATATTCAGACCTATTAATAACGGCATGTTATACCGTTGACAGCAATTTTAGCTTAAATCTCAGTGCATCTGTATTCTGCATTGTCCCATTTTTTAGACTATAATTTTATACTCGTATAGCCTACGATTGTATAGGCAACGTTTTGTGTAGATGAAGACACATACAATCTAGTATACACTATAATTTGATACACGTGAACATCTATATGGAAGATGTAGGCAGCTGTAGCAATTTTTTACGTTTAACGAGTAATTGCTGAAAGCTTTTTCGACCGATGAATGGCTTCCGTTGGCTTCGGAACACAAAGCGTCCTATAAAACGTAGATGAAGCCGTCGAGTGCAGACGCATGCATCCAATGTTTGCATTAAAAATTATGCATCTGGCCAAAAAACACACATGCATGTGTATATATGCACGCGCGTATTGACATTGCATAAATATTGAAAAACCGCCTGCATATATAGGCCTACATACATTGTACACTGTGTCCGGGTAAAAGTAGACCCCACAAAAAAGTGTCATACCTCGGTCAAAACTTTTAGGATTTACCTGAAATTTTAAACACAGCAACAGTGTCCATATTTACACTCGATTCCAAAGTCGTTTGCAAATATTCGCGAGTTTGTCAAATTTATGAGCGTTTGCGCTGGAGCACCGACAAATGGAACTTTCCAACATGGAAAACATGAAAGGAAGTGAAATTCAGCTATTCTGGTGCCAAAATATGTGTTTCTTGTTCTCGGACACACGATCGTAGACGTAGTAGGTTAATAGCTATCCCGGGAGACACTCGGCTTCATATCCTGCAGCTGTGGCCGTCCAGCAGTCCAGACTTTGATCTGGAGTACATGTACTGGAGGAGCGCGTTTTTTGTTCACGCGTATTCATGACATCGATAACCGTAGGGTGTAGGGGCTGTAGGGCGCGTCTGTTTGAAGATTGGCAGTTGTTTAACCAGGTGATCATCGACAGGAACATCAAACTAATCTACGGTCGTGTGTCCGTGAACAAGAGGGACATTTTGAACAGCATATTTAGCTGAATTTCACTTCTTTTCAGGTTTTTCATGTTGGAAAGTTCTATAATAGAAATATATATGACATTATAATTAATATTGACAGTCATTTAATCAACTGTAACGAATATGCCTGTCCTGTGATCACTTAACGCAATGTAAACATAACATGTAAACTCATAAAAAAATGACATATGTAAATACGTTGATTAGGCACAATTCAGAATACTGCAGATGTCTGTGTCTCTCATATACGAATAATGCTACGCGTAATAAAAATGCTAATAGAAAGATAAGGAAAATAAGGGGAATAATTATAAGAAATAAAATTGAATGAGAAAATTTTGTTGTGATAATTAAATCAAGCAGTTCAGAAGAATCTGATAAGAATGAAGTTTGCGGGCCCACAAATTCACACTAAATTCCACCAAAACAGCAATAATTCAACATCTTACAAAATTTTTGGTGTGTACACACCTGGAAGGAGCTAATAATAATATGAAGAAAAATTGGTGATAAAATAGTAAATACGAGGATAAAAATACCAGACATTTTACAGTGTCGTAGCTCTGCGTCGTTTCTTTCCTGTCAAAGTATGTTTTATGTGAAATTCATGCTTTAACGCATCTGTCACATCCTCGGCAACTTGCCAAGATGGAGGTGACCCATCTGACCATTTAACTAAGTAGGACCGCTTACCTTGTCTGACCCTGCAAGCCAAAAGTTCAGTTGCATCGTACCAAGGGGCTGGGACTTGGGACGGGTCAGGAGAATGAGACGATGACTGGAACACGTCGGCGATTCAACTTCTGTGAAAAAGCCATCAGCTGTGACGTTACTTATATGCAGCGACGTGTTTACTTCATCGAACTCTGTTAATCCATAAACTGGACTTGAACTATCTTCATGGTCCTTGACGTTCTATGTTCCAGAACGATGCGACACGATTATAATTTAGCATTACTTATGATTAGTATATTCCGACTTTTGATAATTGTCAGATTTATATGTGTTCCACGTCCCATATTTGACTATACACTCGTATCGACTTTTCCCTTATTCGTTTTAACACTGTCTTATATTCGCTTTATTTTAGTACTCGTATTTACTTAGTTGCACTTCTCGTATACATTTTATCTTGTATTTTAGATTTGCTTATTATCTTTTGTGCTTTCACTTTCCGCATTTTTAACTTGTTTTATTTTCGCCATTCCTTGGTTTCCACTTTTCTTCTATTCTAATTCTGGTATCTTTATTATCTCGAAGCCAGGAGGCTTCGGCTTTCTGAAGGGAGGCATCTATAATAGAAATATATATGACATTATAATTAATATTGACAGTCATTTAATCAACTAACCATTATATGTTAGGGCATGAACAATGCTTACCATTGGCACATCATTTAGGCTACATTATAATAATTAATACATGGATTTGCTAATCATTGTAGGCTAGGCACGAGGCCAGACATTATTCGCTCGATGCTGATATCTCTCTGCTAGCTCATTTAAGCAGGAGCAGCCTGCATATATTAATATATTAAATAGAGTATAAATACAAGTAGGCTAGCCTCATTAAGAGGAAGAGGTTGTCGTAGCCGTCGGAGAAGGCAGAACAGTTGAGAGAGAGTTTGAATTATTGTAATCTAAACTTTATGTAGTCGTATCTCTTATCCTCGGATTCTATTTGCTTCTTGTTTCATGTAAGTGTAGTTTGTCGTAGATTCATTAAATAATCAAAATGCATTTCGTATCATGTTCATTTAATTCATTATAAGTTCCCCAAGACTGGAGCAGTTCGAATCCTGCTGAGGCGATGGCGCTCCCCTAAAAAGGAGTTGGGCCATAGTTCAATTTGTCGGTGCTCCAACGCAAACACTTATAAATTTGACAAACTCACGTATATTTCTAATCGGTTTTAGAATCTCGTGTAAATATGGCCGCTGTTGCTGTGTTTGAAATTTCAGACAAATCCCAAACGTTTTGACCGAGTTGTGACACTTTGTTTTGGGGTCTACTTTTTACCCGGACACAGTGTATATACAGACATATAGGCTACACTGTGTCTGAAAAATGGACCCATTTTGTAAATATAAAAATAAATAGTAAACATTCCTCGATTTTTACAATTCAAACAACATTTTAATCCTGACGTATTTATCTAATACTGGTGAAAATATAAAAGTTTCAATCACAATAATGACGTCAAAATGACGTCATTTGCATTAACGTTCATTTAGCCGGCCAGTCATGCATGTGTTCGGTTGGTATATTGGTTCTTGGTAAAACGGAAATCCATTTAATAGAACCAGAAGTGAAAATAAATGCAGCTCATATATGCATTACAGGAATTGTCTGCTAGTCCTACATATAAAAATTGATGCCTGATATCCGAGAATACTCGGATTAATATACATTTCAGCAATATGGTGCTCCAGCTCACTGAGCTCGTTAAACTGTTGAACTGTTGACTAAGTGAACTTCGGATTTCATTCCTCCTATCTTTGGCCGCCAAACGGCTCTAGCTTAAATCCAGCTGATTATAAAATTCGGAGACTATTGCATGAGATGAAGTACAAAACAAGAAAAGAGACATTGAAGAACTCCGTGAGCGAATTTCTAATGCCTGGGGGATTCTGATCAGCTGGTTATCCATGCTGCTGTTGGCTATTGGCGCGACCGTTTTGAAGCTTGCGTTGGGGCCGAAGGTGGAATTGCAGTCTGACACGATTCAGACATAAAAATAAAATTAAACCAACATTTATTATTGATAAATGACTAAATTTTAGATAATTGTGTGCACTTTTCACTCAAATTTGAATTTTGATGCAAATGACGTCATTGTGACGTCATTATTGAGACTGGAACTTTTATATTTTCACAGTTGTTAGACAAATATGTTAGGATAAAACGGTGTCTGAATTGCAAAAATCTATGAATATTTAGTTATTTATTGTTTATTTTCATATTTACAAAATGGGTCCCTTTTTTCCGAACACGGTGTATATGAATGCACACATAGCCTAAACATGGCTAGGTACAAAATAAGTGATTGGTTGATATGATAAATATGCACGCTTTACGCAGTGCGTGCACAATGCATTGACCAGAGTCCTTCGTAAATCAACTATAGGCCTATAAAAATACATATTTTAATTTTCATCACCAACAGCAACCCATGGCACGGTCCCTCGCTCGCCATGACAAGTCACAAATCATTAGACGCTGTTGTCACCGGTTGGGACTATAATAGCTGCTCGTCATTGGAATTATGTGGAAATTTGAATATGAATGTCAATATTACAAATGCCACATAGAACTCTCTATAGCCAGGGCCAGATTAAGGCGTGTTCTACATGTTCAGTCAAATAGGGGCCCACACATTAGGAGCCCTACAGGTGTAATGTTGAATGACAAATCGAACAATTGTAATTAATATCATTTTCTATGTGTTAAATAAGATTGAATTATTTCTCGTTTTAATGCAGGTCCTATACACGACTTTGCACACGTGTGGGTCTCTATTGTTGCTCCTGTAATCAGGCAGATTCATCTAAAATTCAATCAAAAATAGCATAATTTTATAGAGGCATTTATAGTAATGAAAAGCTTTTCTTACGTGACATCTTATTGGTAACCTGCAAAGTCAGCATTTTTAACAACCTAGTGGCATTGCTTAAAATTACGTTGTTGAATATAAAATCTATGCCTATGACACGTTCTATAATGTGTTCTTCTGTTGTTGTAGTGGGAAGGGGGTGGCCGATGGCGCATTAGATTACACACTGGCATTGAAAATCAGCGGGACCGAGGTCGAATCCCGAAGCCCCCGTAATATGGACACGCTTTGTAGGCTGCTATTAGCCCGATAGTGCAGTGGTTAGCGCGCTGGACTGTCGACCGAAAGGTCGTGTGTTCAATTCCCCGCCGGGGCACAAATTTGCATCGAGATTTCTGTTCCACAAGCAGCCCAGGCCTAGCCGACTCAGCTATGATGAGTACACTGACCTACACGGTCAGTGGATAATGAGACGGTGAGGGAGAGGATTGGCGACCGCCCTCATATGCATGCCGAGGCCTTGAAAATGAGGTCGCTAACACTTCATCCCCATTGGCAGCCTCTGGGTTAGCTAGAATGGATCTCATTATTTATTTATTTATTTCTTAGCCCCTTTGTATTGCAGGCTGCCTGTCTACTAGTAGTTAAGATTGATGTTGTTTTTTAGCCGGCATAGCTGTATGCTTAAACCGGTTGCAGCTTTTCAACCGGATTGTTGAATAAACGCAAAAAAAATTTTCTTCTGCGGAATAGGGGCCCCCTGCAGCTTTACTGAGCACAGTGGGCACTGCTGCCACGTTTCCTAATCCGGCTTTGCCTCTAGTTATTACATCGACCTCAAAACGTCGAGATGAACCTGAAATCCATCATGGCTATTGCTAATATATGCCTCTTTATATAGCGCTTGACTGCAGAACTGCACGAAGCGATAATGCTGAAGATTCTGTTTAAATACGGAGGGAAATTTTCAAGATGCTCATCTTATATCTGTAGTCATAAAGAAATCATTTGGATCTTTGAGCCAAGCGAACTGTGAAGATTTCGTCGCAATCTCTTCGGATCTTTCCCGTGCATATTATATATATATTATATACATGTATATATATATATATATAATATACTGGACTGTTAATCCACTGAAACAATCTTCATCGGAAAAATACATAAACTCCGTAAGGCGTAAGAGACAGAGATCGTTCAAAATACATGATCCGTCACAATAAAAATTCTACGTTTTAAAATCTTTAGAGTTTCTTTGAATTCGGAAATGCTGCATATAGAAGAGCTGTCCATTATACTCGACATTGCTTAAGATTAGTTTAATGTTAAGAATGCATGCAGGACTTTAAGATTATAGACTATGAGCCTATACATCCCTCCCTTCATCCCTAACACCGTTCCTTCCCGACAGCGACATATGCGCCATCGTGACTTTTGGGCGACTCTGCAACGTGATTTCGCGGCAAAGAGTTTCCGTAATGTGGCAACCCTGATCATCTCGCGACTTTTGGGCGACTCTACGACGTGATGCCGCGACAAAAACGTTTCCGATATCTGGCAACCCTCATGGACGTTGGGATGTGTATAATTTCAAAATGGCTTTCGAATGCAATTCAAAGTTCTCTTTTTGTGGAAAAGATTGGGTTTTTTCGGAAAAAAGCATAATACAACACGGTTCTATTGGAATGGAAGGTTTTGTAAAATTTTCAAAACAATCGGTCCGTCAGTTTTCGAGAACACTCATAACAAACTATTGGAAAGTTTCATTTTTATTTATATAGATATGGAATGCGGATGGTAATTTGGAAGAAGATAGGGACGAAGCGACTGACGGGTATAATTATATATATTATGCTGTCACAGTGGTGACGATCGAACCAGCCGGTTTTGAGCGCCAATGGGCGCTATATAATTATGTATATACCGTGCACCGAATGGCCTCCGATGGTCTTAGAAAGACCTAAAACAAACAAGGACTCAGCATCTGCTTAATGCGGTGCGTCTATAGTCTAATGAAACGTTTCTACTGCGCATTTTTCCAGCAACTGCGCTGCTTTCACGGCCAGATTAGAATTCCCTAAACTGCAGTCGTTGTTGTTTTATCTCTTTTGCGGCACGATCCCACAACACGACGGAAATTCGTCGTAAATCTTACTATACTCCATGCAGACCATGCATGAGTCGGAAGCTGATTAGAAATTAGAATGCACGCGTTGACCTTGAGTGGAGCAAAGCAATTCCTCATCGTATCATCATCCAATGGCAGACTCCCACTCATTCAGACGTATTGATCTCAGAAGAGTATATATAACATATATTATATATACACACACATATAATATACATATATGATATATATAGCCTATATATATTATGTACATACATTGTATATAAGCACTCAGTCCTAAACATTCAACACACTAAAAAAAACCTCTGTATACTATCTCATCAGATGTGTATAAATATAGTTGTCACTTGACCGCATGGTATCAATATTTCGTTTTCACTGCGACTGACATGCGACGTATACGAAAGCAAAAAAATCATTTATGGAATAAGCCGTTGAATGCAGTTGTTGCACCATTAGACTCTATGCCTTGAGACGTTTTCGCCTCATTCAACAGTCTGACTAAATACAAGATTTTCGCCACTGAAAAGGTCTAGTAATTCTATGCGCATGAATGTAAGAATGTATGAATGTATGTATGTATGTATGTATGTATGTATGTATGTATGTATGTATGTATGTATGTATGTATGTATGTATGTATGTATGTATGTATGTGTGTGTGTGTATGTATGTATGTATGTATGTATGTATGTATGTATGTATGTATGTATGTATGTATGTATGTATGTATGTATGTATGTATGTATGTATGTATGTATGTATATTATATGCATGTATGTATGTATGCATGTATGTATGTATGTATGTATGTATGTATGTATGTATGTATGTATGCATGCATGTATGTATGTATGTATGTATGTATGTATGTATGTATGTATGTATGTATGTATGTATAATTGTATATTATATGCATGTATGTATGTATGTATGTAATATGTATGTATGTATGTATAATTGTATATTATATGCATGTATGTATGTATGTTTGTATGTATGTATGTATGTATGTATGTATGTATGTATGTATGTTTGTATGTATGTATGTATGTATGTATGTATGTATGTATGTATGTATGTATGTATGTATGTATGTATGGGTGTATTGTATGTATGTATGTATGTATGTAGTATAGATGGACGAGCGCATATATGCATGTACAATTGTACATGCACGTATACATGTAGGTGCGTATGTACAATGTGCGTCTGCATACATGTATGTACCAGTACCTGGACCCTATCCATGGGTTCTTTTAGAACTCAAATGAACATGTGTGTCTGTGGGAACGAAACAGATGCGGGCGCCTGTAAGGAATACAATCCTTGATATTTCTGTTTTGTTCAATTAACGCTGTGTACCAGCCGTCCATTGTCGTGTATTCTGTCTTCTGGAGTTCTTTTAATGATCGTTGTTGTATGGAAGAGTAAAAGTGAATTTCTATTCTGCATTTCATCCACGGTCTCTTGCTTCCACTTTCTATTTCCTTCCGGATATGGAATGGAAAGCTTGAATGGCTGCTATTGAAACCATCGCTTCCGATTCTGTCCAGACTTTTCCTCCTCCTCCTCCTCCTCATGCTCCTCCTCTTCCTCCTCTTTCTCCTCCTCCTCTTCCTTATCCTGCTCCTTATCCTGCTCCTCCTCGTCCTCCTTCTACTGCTCCTCCTCTTTCTCCTTCTCTTCCTATTCCTCCTCCTATTCATTCTCCTGTTCCTCCTGTTCCTCCTCATCCTCCTCATGCTCTTCCTCCTTCTCCTCTTCCTCTTCCTCCTCCTGTTCCTTCTTGTCCTCCTCCTCCTCTCCCACGTCTAGTTCCCTGGATTACTCTCAAAATCACTCTCTAGTTTCGAACTGCAATTACGAAACTCATCGCATTATATATCTTCTTTTTCGATGCAGAATTTTTCAGACTATCCCAGGCGTTGTTATGACTAGTGACAATCAAACAACGAAACCTGGATCAACGTAACGTAACACCCAGACTTCCCTCAAGCCTCTTATGCAATCTGTGTATTTCTTGCAAATTTTATTTAATTGTGAACTTGGTTCTAAAGAATCTAGCATTCGAAAGTTATAGAAAACTTTCAATGCATTTTTCTCAGAATTGTAATTTGAACGGTCGAACCACATTTTTACCCATAACTTTGGACAGAAACATGGCAGAGCAATAAGATTTGTGTCATTGTAAAGAAGAGACTTTATTCTTTTAGAAGATATATGACACTCATATTGTAGGCTACAAATTCCGACTTACCCCTGGTTTTGGTCAAATGGGTCACATATAGCACAACGTGCCATAACATCGTGTAACGTAGCGTAAATAAAGAACAACGTAGTATAACATCGTGTGACGTATCGTAATATAGCACAACGTGGCATAACATCGTATAACGCAGCGTAGGGGCCTAATATATATAGCATAACGCGGTATAGTACATACTAATCCCCAAGGGTCACACCACTCTGTTTCTTAAGAACCTCAAAACTGTCTTATTTAGCCGTGGTTGGGCCGCGAGCGCTTCTGAGTAGCCTACCTTCAAGAGGCGCTATATAAAATTTCTGAAATAAATAAACAAATACAGCGAGACGTATCGTAACATAGCTCAGCGTTATGTTACGTAACACAATGTAGCTTGCCTTGGTATAACACAGCGCAACGTGACATAGCTCTGTCTAATGCTACGCAACACATGTAGCGAAGTCTAGTATAGGCCTATAACATATCGCACCGTAACATTGCACATCGTTACGAGAAATAAAACAAAGTTAAGCACAACATCACATTGCGTAACTCAACTCAGTACAACCGTAATGTATTAATTACCAAATGACATACATGAACTTCTGTATTGTAGTAAAACATAGCCAACAAAGCAGAGGTCGCTGAACAGCGGACGATATATAAACAACTGAGGCGACACAACGAAACCAAACTACGATCTCCAACGCACCAGTGCAACACATACTATACATACATACCTACATACATACATACATACATACATACATACATACATACATACAAACATACATACATACACACTTACACACATACATACATACATACATACATACATACATACATGCATATATACATCACATACATACATACATACATACATACATACATACATACATACATACATACATACATACACACATACACACATAAAAACATATATACATACATAAATACATACATACATACACACATAAAAACATAAATACATACATAAAAACATAAATACATACATAAATACATACATACATACATACATACATACATACATACATACATACATACATACATACATACATACATACATACATACATACATACATACATACATACATACATACATACACATACACACATCACATACATACACACACACATACATACACACACACATACACATACACACATACACACATCACATAGACGACATAACTGACTCTATATATACATGTACGTCTGCATCCATCAATAACCAGAGGAGTCCATCCATCCATCCGGATACAATACATCATGGATAAGGAGGCGAGCATCCTGACCGTCACCTTCGATCTCGACTACGAGTCTGACGCGAACGTATCTTCAGAGGCTATCAACGCAACGCGGGCCTTCGAGCGGGTCATCCGCGTCGTCGTCCCCGTCGTCTTCACGCTCATCGCCGTCATCGGATTCACCGGAAACCTCCTCGTCATCGTCGTCGTCGCCATCAATCGACAGATGAGAAGCACGACTAATCTTCTGATCATCTGTCTGGCAACGGCAGATCTCACCTTCATCGTTATATGTGTGCCGTTCACAGCCATCTCGTATGCCATCCCGATATGGCCGTTTGGACAGACGTGGTGCCAAGTATGTGGATGTGTATGTGTGTATGTGTGTGTTTGTGTATGTGTGTGTATGTGTGTGTGTGGGTATGTGTGGGTATGTGTGTGTATGTGTATGTATGCGTGCATGTGTGTATGTATGTATGTATGTTTGTATGTAGGCTATGTGTGTATGTATGTAGGCTACAGACGTGGTGCCAGGTATGTATGTATGTGTGTACATGTATGTGGTGTGTATGTATGTGTGCATGTATGTATGTATGTATGTATGTATGTATGTATGTATGTATGTATGTATGTATGTATGTATGTATGTATGTATGTATGTATGTATGTATGTATGTATGTATGTATGTATGTATGTATGTATGTATGTATGTATGTATGTATGTATGTATGTATGTATATATGTGCACTTGTTATAGCGCCTCTTAAAATATTGCTATTCAGAAGTGCTCCCGACTAGCGCAGACACTGAATCGGAGGTTCACGTAGAGGCGCTAAGCAACTGCCAGTGAAGGACTTGTTCAAGGTTCCTGCGAGGCGGCTTGAGTGTGAATTTGAACCTCAACCCTCCGGATGCAATGTAACGAACCTTCCCACTACACCACCGTGCTCCACGATGTTTTGTATTTCAGCATTTATAAAGCGCATCTTACAGTGCTAACTATTCAGAAGCGCTCAAGGTAGGTCAAAGGTCAAAGGCTAATCGGTGCAGACAGTTCAAGGCCATTTATTGCAAGGTCAATCAATGCAGGTTTTAAAGTTCAAAGACATGTTTGTTTTTCCCTGACGGACGGATTGATCTTATTGGGATGGACGCCGTTGCTGGCTGTTAGCTTCGTATTTTTGCTACATTTTTAAAAACTTATATTCCTCAGTGATTTATTAATTATTATTACTTCTTTGTGTTATATTGCATTATTTATCGATGTCCTATTGTGCGTTTGCGATTGGAGTAATAGAGGCTTTATTTACTTACTTACTTACTTACTTACTTACTCACTTACTTACTTACTTATCTACTTACTTACTTACGTTGCTGGTGCAGTAGCCTATGATGCAAGTTTGTGCTGTTGTTCAGTTTGGGAATATCAGCCGGTGCCTGGCTCTTGTAAATATAATTATTGTATTACCCATCAGAAGCTGGTATCGTAATCGTAATCTCCTAGATTTTTAGAGCGCTTTTCGAAAATCAAGCTATTAGAACTTATCCCACGTAGATGTTGGCTGCACATTTAATAGATCGATTGCAGAATTAGTTCAGGTTCATCTGCATTTGTATACGCGTTATCACGGTGCAATTCAAAGTGCACACCGGATCCATGACTCCATGTTACGCTGAGTTAACTATTATGGAGCGAATTGCATTGGCTGACAGGAACGCCATTAGATTCCAAACAATGATTTCAACGTAATTGTGTATATGTACATGCTTTAGAGGTTAGATAGAAATAAATATCAACATACTGGAGAACCTTGGTTTTAACGGCGATGTGAATGAAATCAGCAGCGTAGATTTTATGACCCTATTGTATATAGGCCTAATTATGCGGGAGACTTTGCTCTTTCGAACAATATGAATCTTGATAGTTGAACGAAAGCCAAGTTGGCAGAACCTGTGGCCATAATTACCGCACGTTCTTAAAAAGAAAGGAGCATGGTAAATCTGGAAACGTCGACAGCCATTAATATAATTCCACTGAATCTAATCCGTTTCCAGAAAAACAATTGTCCCTTGCAATATTTTCTGAAGAATAACTAGCGAATAGTGGGCACATTTGAAGAATTCCAAAACCATTTTAATCCGGAAATAATAATTACCAAATTCAATCAATAGGCCACTGCATGAGTAAAATTTTAAACGTCCTCTCATGACCAATAACGACGTCAATTATAGCCTACATCAAAATTCAAGCGTTAAGAATGGTCAGTTTTTTTAAAAGATTTTAATATTATTTCAAATATTTTTATCAATCATAGATATTAGTTTATCTTTATTGTTATATTTGATTAATATTAGAATGCAAGGTGCGGTCGTCCTCAACATGGGCTTCAACGACCAGCCATTAGCCTATCTGTAGGCCTATAATAGCAGCACTGATAAACGGCTGATAAAAATAATCCGCCCAGGCGCTGACTGTTTTTCGTCACAGAGTTCCTCAATGTTTCTCATCTATGTCGTGCAGACCTACACCTGCATTATTGCTCAAATCTTGTTATTAATCGGATTTAAATCCAGGTTTCGTTGCCGACCTCAGATTAGATGGTATAGATATGATTTCACGAGTCTCATCTCTTGCCAGCAGTTCAACGGTTTCACGAGTAGCCTATTGAAAGCTGGATCGACATCTCGCTGAAATGAGTATTAATCCGAATCTACCAGGATATCAGACAACAATTTTTCTCTTCAGATACATGTAGAAAGCAATCCTCCATTCAGTTTTTTACTTCGCTTTCTATAAATATTATTTTATGTTTCTGTTCAATCTTTTTGTGCCGTCTTGAAAACTTTAAATTCTGTTTGATGCAAAGGACGATTATGACTTTGATATTGGATTACATGAACTTTTACATTTTAATCAGTAGCTAGGCTAATGGCTGATTAGTCTATGTCAGGATATACGGCCTTAGCATTTAAAAAAAAGACTTGGCCTAGTTATTTTGCAAATTGCCTTTAAATATATTGGGTCCCTTTCCCGGACCCATTGCATAAGTTCCATTCTTATATCATTCATTCATTCATTCATTCATTCGTTCTGTGGCATTATATAGCTCTTCTTTCAGGAAGTCCACTCAGGAGCGCTCCCCACTCAGTCCATAATATCAGTCTCTCTAGAACCATCTGTCGACTATAACCTTTTTTGAAACAAGGCTATAGAACTTTAATTGGACATCGCATTCTCGGTATACATGTATATAGGCGCCCTTGTAGCGGTATGGCCGCGTTACAGCGCCATATAAATTGTCGTTATTTTTTCATTGTTCTAAATGACGATAAAAGTGCCAATAATAGATCGCCTCTGGAACTGACTCAGCCAAAGTGCCTCGAAAGGCCACCGAGTTGAAGCGCTGGACAGTAATAATAATAATAATTATTATTTTTATCATCATTACTATTATTTTTTATTTTTTTATTTTAATTTAATTATTATTATTATTATTATTATTATTATTATTATTATTATTATTATTATTATTATTATTATTATTATTATTAGCATTATTATATAGCGCCAAATCTATTGTGTGACGATTCCCTGAATAACCTCCGAATGAAGTCAATTAGTCTTCCTGTTAGTCAAAGCAGTAAAAAAAATGACCAGCTATAACTTATAAGAGCAGCCGAGGCATCATCAGAGACAGCATCATCATGGCACGCATTGGACCCGCTGCTGCAGGAAGAAATTTGTCAGCCAATGAGATATTACAGAAACAAACGGGGTGGGTGAAAGGCAGTGTAAGCTTAGTAGCTCATCGACATATTTACGAAGAAGAAATGCTGGCGTCTACGGTCTACTGATAATTAGGTCTAAGTTAATCCAGAATTCCGCCAAACAGTTGCAAGCAAATGTTGAGAGAAGGAATCTGGATTTCGTGCAACACGTCTGACGGACAGATGGCGTTTAAAGATTGACTGGTGACGTACTTTGCAAGCGACCAATTATAATTATATTCGTTAGAAGTGACTGAACTGCTTCTTAAAAGAAAAGTTATTGTTGAAACAGAAAGGCCAGTTATCGAAACAAGGAAGCAATTATTATTATTAGGAGCCGCAGTTTTATTTTTTCTCCGATGAGCTATTTATAACTGCAACCCATGTCTGAGCAGATTAGCCAGTGAGAAGAGTGATTGAAATACTTGTCAACAAATGCAATTCTAACTCACTTTATTGGCACATCCAATGTCATCCATGTCTGTATGTGCGTGCGTATTTATGTATGAATTATATTATATGTATATATTATATGTATGTATGTATGTATGTATGTATGTATGTATGTATGTATGTATGTATGTATGCATGTATGTATGTATGTATGTATGTATGTATGTATGTATGTATGTATGTATGTATGTATGTATGTATGTACGTATGTATGTATGAATGCATGTATGTATATAATTATGTATGTATGCATGTGTGCATGTATGTGTGTATGTATGTATGTATGTATGTATGTATATATGTGCACTTCGTGTATATATCCATATTCCATAACCGATACGAAGATTTTGTATAGGCAATGGAAGGAAACGTGCACTTAAGCATAGGTTATGCGGGCCCATAGCAAAACCAACAAGTTGTTTTACAATGATAGGTCTAATTTTATATAAAAATATGACGACGATGTAGTTAATAATTAATTACAGTATAGCCTGATTGTATATTTGAAAATGAGTGGAGCTAATAAGCAGTTTCCATTAATAGGCTAGCTTAGCAGATAGAGCGCAAATTATGAAGTATGGAATCAGCCATCTTATATTAAAGTGGAAGCAGCTTTTAGCATAATACCTATAGGCAAACTCATAGTTAGGTCTACTTATTAGAGACTGCGCGAATATGAAGCTCAAAATGCACCATGTTTAGTGCTTATTTTAGACGTCTCTGGGGGAAGTTCCCAAGAACGAATTCCCCATCCCAGAAAATAGCGAGGTGTTGTAGGCCTATACATGTAAATGCGTACAGTTTCCACCCAGAAAAAGTGAATGTGTAACAATTTTCCACCCTAGAAAAGGGGAAAGGGAATCGGCCTTGTAGGCCTACACATGCATACAGAACGTGATGGTAAATTGTGGTAAAACAGAAAGAAATAGCTACACTAAAAAAAGAAAAAAGCTCAGCAGTTTTTTAGCTCTATCAAATGACGAGAAAAAAGATCGTCAGAAAATTTGACCGATCGATGAAGGTGTCGTCCGTGGCTTAGCCGTCAGCCCAAAGTATCCGACCAAAACTGACTTTTTCTTCTTTCTTTCCCCTCACCTCCCAAAAAACCCGAATTCCTTCAGCGGGGGGGGGGGGTAGCTTAGCCACTGCACCATGTTATTGTATGGCCAACATGGAGGATGCAGCTTTCAGCACAATACATAGATCCATGTTATATTAAAATATATTTATATATATATTAATCAAAACAAGATTCATTTATAAGCCAAAATGGCAAAACTAATATAAATTTGGTTGTCTTGGAAACCTGAAATTGCATAGGCTACATGCGACAAGAGCAACTGTCAAATAAACTAAATAAGTGCAAATTGGTTCCCGATCTGTCCAATTACCTACACCCAGCGGTATATTAGTTCGTGGGCGGTGATGTTAGAAGCTTATGTAAGACCGTCTTTCACTAAACAAGCTGAATTTTTAATGGCGTCGTCTTCTTCTGCCGCGCGGTTGATAGTCATAAGCGCCTTTACAGCAACTCCCATGTAAATATTTAAAACTCTGAGTTATAATCATCAGTTATAAATAATCGGAGTCCAATTCACGAATCCTCTGAAGACCGGTACACTAATTGCAGTTTTATTTGCACGCTGTTCTGCTGCTGCTGCTGGGTTGGAGATTGGGAATAGTTATTGGGTGCAGACTAAAATAATTATATATTGAATGCTGCCCTTCGTCTTCAAAAGGCGTGCGCTGAAGCCGTGAATTGCTGTTTGCGGAGGCTGATTAGAAAGCAATAGAGAATAGATTGGACGAATGCAGCGAAGCATGGCGGTGATGGATTGATGATTGTGTGTGATGGAAGGTTGGACAAAATAATACACGGACGAAAGCGATTGGCGAGTGATCTGAAGCTTTTCGTTTAGCGCATCTGGAAATTTACGATAAAAAACTCAATACGATCAGGATGTCTTCAGAGGGAAAGTATAATAAGGACTAAGCAGCTGAAACTTGAAGGTTTTAAATAGATTAAAAATAGAAAAGCTTGGCCAAAGAGAATGGTCATTGACCACAGAGAATTTACACAGCAATCGACTGAGTTTTATACAAAACATTAGCTGTTGTATTCAAACAATCAGTCGATCACAAAATTTTTTATAGAACCACCTCAAGATCTCTACGCAGAGGCGCTCCCAACCCCGGCCTGAACATTACTTTACAGCTGCAGGTAAACGTTTGTAAAACCTTTTGAATGTGATATCAAGGATATCATTATATCTCATGATATTATTTGACTGCTGTCTCTTTGACTGTGATACCATTGTTGTCTTCATTTCTTATAATTTTTTTATAAATTTTACTTTATTTATTTTGATGAATTTTTATTTAAATTTAAATTAAATTAAATTATTTATTTATTTTGATAAATGTTCTAGCTCAAATAATTTAATTTTCTAGCAAATTTTTTGCATTGCATCACTGTGTGAGTCATATATATATATAGGCTATATGTTACTTTGTTATTATACTATGTGATCATAATTTCTTGTACGTTTTACGTTGACGACGAGATCAAAAAACTTGATTTGATTTGATTTCTAGATCTACCAAAACGTCATCCACATAACGGCCTACGTCAGCGTCTACACGCTCGTCCTCATGTCCTTCGACCGCTACCTCGCCGTCGTCCACCCCATCTCCTCGATGACCTTGAGGACCTGGTCGAAGACGTGCGTCGTCGTCAGCGTCTTCTACAGCCTCATCTGCATCCTCGAGTCGTTCGCGATGATGGACTTCGGAGTCGTCGAGTACGTCTTCTACGGCGAGTTCCGCTCGTCCTGCCTCTACATCCGGTCAGACAACGGACGTCGTCGCTTCTACGGATTCTTCTTCGCCTTCGCCTACGTCGTTCCCCTCGGACTCGTCTGTCTTCTCTACGGCCTGATGATCCGTAAGCTGCTCAGTCGAATGCCACGACCTGGAGGAGAAGGCGGAGGTAGGGGAGGGAGCGGGTCGCGGTCGCTGGCCGCCAAGATGCGATCCAACCGACGCGTGACGCTCATGGTCGTTGTCGTCGTCGTCGTCTTCGCGGTCTGCTGGTTTCCCATCCAGGTCATCCTCATCCTTCAGACGATGCAGCTGTTCCAGGAGAACGCGATCGCCTTCGTCAGCGTCAAGATAGCGTCCAACTGTCTCGCATATCTGAACAGCTGCGTCAACCCGTTCCTTTACGCCTTTCTGTCGGAGTCGTTTCGCAAGGGGTTCCGCGGCGTCCTCCAGTGTGGAGATGTCAGCTGTTGTTGCTGCTGCTGCGATTCCGATCGCTCCGTCTCGCTGCGTCCGGAAACGATGGGACTGATCGAACCGAAGGGAACGCATACACATACACATAAAAATACACATACACAGACGCATACACAGACGCACTCACGACGAATAGAAAGCGACGATCTGAAGGAGTTCGCTAAGACTAGAACGACAGGAGATATCGACATAATGTGCTGATCACCACACACACCGCCCCCTTCTAGAACTGATCAGCACCACACAATGCTGACAACAAATCTGAGAAGAGTTTAAGCAACACAAAATCTAGTCATTGTTCGCTGTGTGCGCGAAGCAGAGATTTAAGAGCATTATCGGTATCGTTGCATCATCAACTCGTGCAATACACGTATAGCGATTGAAACAGGAAATGGATTTAGAAAAACTTATCGATAGACTAAAATAATTAGATCAAACATATAGGCCTATATATTATAAGATCAACAGATAGTTTGTTGATTGCATGTCGATTCCTGTACGTGGTGTAGCCTACGATATACAATAGGCTATACATGTAGGCGCGCGCTTGAACTGCGGAGGTGATCGATACAAGAAAATCAGAACCTATAGAAACGCAACTGCTATGGCTGTAAATTGAAGGTAGGCCTAATAACGAGGAAAATCAGACTAATTTTGAGGTCTTCAATAGGTGCCTATATTATTTTCTGCAGTGTTGGGCTCAGAAGATCTACAGAGTTTTTCAAATGATGATTACTTTTTCTTCTATATATGTCTGGATCATCTGCCTCAGATTCCTTGACAATCGACGAAGATCCATGGTTGACGTCTGCTTCATACATGTAGATGCTTTGCGAATTGCATCTGCGCCACTATTATAGGGATTCTTCGTGTGTTGTTACATGTTTAATGACACTGCCATATCAAAGACGATTAGTGTCGCCAAGCCATTTAGGTCCCCGTGGACGGACCGTGCTAGCCCGAGATTTTTGAATCTCTGAAATAGCCAACTTCGGGAAGCGAATCGAGACCCGCATCTTTCTTTCACAGAGTCGCGTACAGACATGCGGCCAGTGCTCTTACCGATGTAGCTAAGCGAGCCAGTAGGGACTCTTAAATTTTGAGGGACTCTTCAATTGTCCATCCTGCATTCATGTGCTCTTGAGGCCAATTGAAGATTTGTTCTCATTCCGATTCTCTGCCGAACGAGACTCTCTGTGGTTTCAGGTTCTTGCATAGAACAGTCACACCATCTCGCATCTTGTAAAGATCACTTCGTTGCATGACATAGGCCTAAGTCTATAATTGAATGACCCTGCTGAGGTAGCTAAATTACAATGAATTAACCCGCGCCATCTTATTGCATAATTATACTCAATCTAGGTTACTCTATCTAGGACCATTTTCAAACACATATAGGCCTATAGTAATACTTAATTAAAATGAATAAATGAACAAAAAGCCACATCCCGCATTCGTCGTAGACGCATTGAATAGCAATGCTGCTTATCGGCCAACATCATCAAGATTATTGTCAAATACTTCTTTCATCAACCGATGCAGGTTCGCTGCAGTGTAGGCCTAATAATATTGTTATCATCAACTCAGTCGTATTGTTATCAGTTGTATAGGGTATTGTTTTAACTGCATTAGTAGGTCTATTGTTCCTCACCCGTCTAATATTCTTAACAGATGTTTCATGATGTGTTATCAGAAGCGTTTTTGTCTTCTATTGTTTTATTGTTCTTATCGTGCTATTATTGTTATCAGCTGCACAATCATCACATTACAATCTGCGATGTCTTGTTGTACTATACCTGCTATAAAGTCATTGCAAGAACTGTGATGAAATTTCTTCATTAGTTCTGAGAAAATTGACTATCGACTTGATGATCAACAACAAAAAATTTATCTAAAGTTTTTATGCTAAACTCGTTAAATCTCATGTGTGTTCACTGGCCTATTGACTCAAAGCGAAAACCCTAAAATCATTAAGAAATCAACACATGTGACCAACAAAACAGTTTGAAAAAGACGTCAACAGGCGTCGCATGAGTTGATAAAATAATAATTACAATCTAAAATAATAATTAATTTTTGCGCTTTGAACGCGGGAACCAGACCTGGCTAAACTAATCTGGCCACAATTAACAGGCCTATTTATTAGGCGCTCATGTAAAGTTGTTCTCGCGGCTTAGCTATTACATGCCCAGGAAATACAGAGATATATAACTATTTACAATCTAATAAAACGTACGAGAATGATGACCAAAGTGCTACTGTAGTCAGGGCCGTAAATTCCGGGGAGGGAAAGGAGGGAATTCCCCTCCCACTTTTCGCCTCGGGGAGGGAACGTGAAGGAATTCCC
This sequence comes from Lumbricus rubellus, assembly GCA_945859605.1. NCBI lineage: Eukaryota > Metazoa > Annelida > Clitellata > Crassiclitellata > Lumbricidae > Lumbricus > Lumbricus rubellus. The sequence continues at coordinate 25,916,650 of OX243815.1, read as the reverse complement.
CTCCCACAATTTTTCTCAGCTGCGTCACAAATGCTAGAGTCAGTAGCTGTGAGCGACTGCACATTGCTCGAAACGTGGATATAAGATTTGGTCTGTGGTATCAAAGCCGCACAGTTAAAAGAGGTGTAGACTAAATGTATCCATTGACAGATTAGAATCTCTTCTTTATTAATACAAAGAGAGAGAGGAATTTATGACTTAACGCGCCCAATATAGGCTATCATCCTGAAAGACTGCGGGGAGGAAGACAGCTAATCATACACACACGTGTGTCTTCTCTTCTGGTTCTCTGCCCCTAGGCAGGTTCGGCTGTCCAATGTCGCCACTCTTCCCCTCCACTGGGCCTTCTCCTTTAGTATGTATATATATATATATATATATATATACATACATACATGTGCACCCAAAATGGACAAGCTCCTAAACACCTTTGTGACTTGGTGCACAAACCCTCTCCGCAGTACCTCCCCCCGCTCCGGTCTGCTGATCGGTCTGCTTATCGACTTGATCTTCTAGTCCCTCGGGGCAAGGACTTCCATGGCCCAACACCATGCTTTTGCCATTGTAGACCCTTCTATGTGGAATAACCTAACCTCCTTTCTCTATCCCTGTTATGATCGATCTAATTAGAGGGTGACATCTTCAGCCATTCATTGCTTCAAGTTTTCTTCTTTCCTCGCGGCTTTCATACTGAGAGTGAATATATATAGATAGTACTGTAAGAGACGCTTTGTAAATTGTCATATAAGTTTACAATAGGCTACATACGTGCACTCATGGTTCATGCATACATAACATGTGTAGCCTACATATTAAGTACATAGGCTAATCATAATTATTGGAAGCGAGGGCTCTAAGTTTTGAAAGGAAGAATAGTGATAGGTCTATCAGTTCATCTCGAGACCACGTTATTCCGCATATTCCACTGCTGAAGACCTACAGAGGAGTACAAATAAATTTGAGCAAATAAAATTCGTGAATAGATTTAAGAAGTCTCATCTCCTTCGTTTTACCAAATGACTTCATGCAGGATGGTGTGCTGGTAACTGGTAAGTGCTACGAAAATAGTGCAAATGCGCACTGACTTCTCTATCAAGAACAGCTTTTCACACGCATAAACAATTAGCCATTGCTTAAAATTCTGTGCACCAGAAAAGTGACTAACAGCATTGTATAACAGCGCTATATCATCATGATCAGATTTCTGTCATTTTATATCTTCTAAGTTAGAAATCTGTTTTGGTTGCATTTTGTATTTGTAATCGCAATGACAATCTCCAGAGTACTTCAGCACCCACAGAAGCTATAAATATGAATGTATAGGCTATGCCTACTAAACCATACAGATGGAGAAGTTAAAGTGGAGAGAAATATAAGCCACTAAATAGGCCTAATACTTTAAACTCTTTCGGTTTGGCAAGAGAACCTCCAGTGACTAGTCGTGTTGTTCCATGTAGTTCGAACGTATTTTAGGCTATGTGCAGTAGGCTTATATAGTGCGAGGTTAGAACCAACAATTTTTAACACTAACTTTAGGGTGGGTTTTTGAGGGAGGTATAGGCTTACTATGCACACAATCCAGAAGGGAAATTTTTCCTCCCCACATGTAGTAACAGATTTACGGCCCTGACTGTAGTACATTGTCTGAACATGTGGACGAATTCGTGTACACGCGTGCACGCCGATTTCAAAGCTACCGTAGAGTTACACTACTCCACATTTTCCAAGATTTTGAGTATAACTTATGGAGTATAAATTAGTTCATCGACAACGCTGCGGCGTCTGAAGAGGCGCCATCCTGAACGTCACTTTAGCTTCGGCCGTCCTAATTTTGTGCCAAGCAACAGTCTATGAAAGATACATTAGTCGCAAATGGAGACATTCTTCAGACAACCATATAGGCTACCAACATAGCATAGCAAACATTCAGAATCTTCCTTCCACGCATGCCTTCAGCAGTTTCAGTTGTTCCCTATAACTGAATACTTGTACTTTAACCTGGTTCTGAAAGACGCCCATTAATGAATCGCCTCACGCGTCTTAGCTTTCATCGAATCTTCTATGTGCCACACGCCGTCCACACGGCTTACTGCAGCTGCTGTTGATGCGTAAAAGTCTCAAAAAAGCTGCGCACTAAGCTACCCCCGCAGACGACATCAGACCCTATAAGACGATCCTAATAGGTTGCGAATCCGATAAGAAGTGAAGTCTGTTGATGTAGGCTATTCTTGTAAGTTACTAAAACTCGATCATCGAATCTTTTAGGTCGACAATCCACGTGCCTGCATGGAACATCAGTGTAACTGCACCTATACAGGAAACCAAAAGCCTTTTTGTTTTCAATCAACAGTTTAAAATGCACTTGTCAGTCACGCAACTCAGAGTATAATATACTCTACTTCCATGATGGTTTACAAAAAACTGCTAATATTATTAGCAGTTTTTGTAAATCTTCATGGAAGTAGGCCCTACCTGACTTCCGAAGACGACATATAAATGTTCAGAAAATTTCAATTACAATTAGGCCTACAATCACAAGTTTGTTTTGATAGGAAGAATAAGCCGTCTGCAATTACAGAGTCCATAAATAATTACCCAGTTAAAAGGAAGCGTATTACAGGCCTACGATGCATATGCATGTAATCCATTTCATGTCTTCTTATTATATGGTATACCGATTCATACGATGCATAACTGATCAAGAGCCACCAGATATAATATAATTATTCACGTACACCGATGAATGCGGCGACATATACATACAGACTGTCGAGATCGTTCAATGCGATGCCTCGGCAAAAGCAGCCTCCTTTCATGTCCCGATGGTGTATTATAGATCTCTTTTCTCTGCGGCGTGTGCATTGCCTTCGTGGCAGAGATGCACCTAATGAACCGCGTCTTAGAACTTGTATTTACATTTCTTAAACCAGTTCATTTTATTTCACATCACATTCATTGATTAATGCATCGTCGTGTGCGGGCACCTGTCATGTCGAGTCCACGACGAGCTCTCTCATCGGTGGACAATAGCCGTAAACATCACTGTACTCTACTTCAGATCGAATATACCGGTATTGCGTAAAATGAGGTGACGAATTTGGTACAGAGTGTGCGGATTAAGGCTGAGTTAAGTCCATCGCCCCATTCATTCTGCGCGTTCATTGAATCATTGTGTCAAGGCATAAACAAGGTTTATTCATAGTCTATTAATTAAGGGTTGCGCTCGGTTCATTCAGCACTTTTAACCACGAGCTGTTTTGATTGTAAATCATTGTACAGTCACTTGTACACAGTGCCAAAAGTGTAAAAAAAGTGCCAGGACGCCCCTTACCTTTCCAAAAGAAGTGTCAGGACGCCCAATATATTTTCAGGTGTGCTGGGCAAATAAGTGGCAGGACGGCAGAGAGATTTGAAAATAAGTGCCAGGACGCCGTCCATGACCTGCCACACTTTAAGCCATGCTTGTACAGTCACTTACGGGGCACATAGTCGTTTAAGCGCGCTCAAGGTCTAAAGGCCTGAAGACATTGAAGCAAACTCGAAAGTTCGGTCACCATAACAACATGTCTGAGTTAATTAGGCTACCTTTCTATTTTAAGCATAGACATTAGACAGGCAATCCCTACATGAAACTCTTCATGCAGTCAACTATTTTAATAGCCTATGTTTAATTTTTATGCTTTTTACTCTTATGCTGAAATATCGACAATTAATATAATTATAGGTAGCTTTCGAAGAAAGTTTTCAACGGGTAATTACAAAGAACACTGTTACACATCTGTTATGTGTCATGCAAAACAAAATTTTTACAATATTCGTAGAATTAATTTATTTGCTATTATGCGTGATGATTAATCTGCGTGCATTTTTTTCTCATTTCCTGTCTCTATCTCAATGATCACAGTAAGAGAATGTGCAGGAAAACAGTTCAGCTAGCTCAACTTCATATACAGTTGGTAGTTTTTCACGTATTAATGGTCTCAACGATCCACATAATTATAACCATGGCAAAGCATTAGACTAAATGGATCTAATTGTCTATAATAATAGCCTAGTCTTCGTTTATAAAAAAAGCCACTGGTTTTTTGTCTCCAAGAACACTGCTTTATCGATGCCGCGAGTTTTTCATGCGAACAGCATGAAACGGTTTCTTTAATCTAATCCTTCATTAGCCGCGATTTGTCATGTCAGGGCTTGTGTACTTTCCTAAACGTCATTCTGTGGAAATATATATATAATATATATACATATATATCCAGCTGTTGCGTACATTTTTAGGAGAGGATACCAATTCCGAATCGACACGTTCGCTGGGATTAAGGCGGCGTTAAAGGGTGGTTAAGGCTTGCTTTCAGCAGAGAAAGATTTATTGCTCCTGCGAATGAATGAAAATGTCGTCATCGTCATCAGCAGTATCAGCAGCAGCAGCAACAGAGACTGGACGACGTCAAATCATCTGGAAGGCGGTTCTCCATTCTGTGAAACTATAAGAGTTCGATGATGATGATGATGATGAGGCTAGAAGTCTTTGTCCCATCCAGTGAGATCGTCGGGTGGTTCGCCTCCCTCTTCGGCAGGATACGAATCGAAGTTGGAAGTGTCGAAGCAGCTTTTCACCTACAGTGGATAATAATACAATGAATAGCAAGATTAAGCAGAAGCAAGGCATGTATAATTGCGACGATATTAAACACACCATGGACGGTTATGGACACAGCGCTATACGTCTTACATGTAAGTGAAACGAATTCGTGAGCTAAGAGCAATTGCAAATCAATCCAAGGCCATCCGAGAATCGTATAGTGCTTATAATATATAGGAGCATGCAAGATAATGTGATGTTAGCGTCAAAGTCTCGGCAGCCAAAACATTTAATTCAATACTAAAAGCTCTTATTGCAACTAAAAAGTACATGTAAAACAACTTTAGACTATTAGAATATGCAGTTGATCGTCTCACCGCTGGAATGTACGGCGCCTTCAGTGTTCGTTTGAAGACTTCGATCCAGTCGAGTCCTTCAAACCATTTGTGTCGTTGGATGTCTTTTATCCCATTCGATCCGAATCCTAATCTGTCCGCCGGATTATCTCTACAATATTAAATTATTAATAGTAATCAATTAACGAAATGCAATTATAATTAGCCAGACGGCACCTGGACTAATATATAATTAATTCCTGGATCAAAACAGGACAAGCGATTGTTAATGGTCATCGCATAGCGAATAAGAAATCAGGGCACTTGCATATCTTTAGCCGAATGTGAAGACCTGACAGCTACACAGATAATTAATTATTTATTGGAGTGACATTCGTAAACGTCACATTTCTTTATCGCCTAAAATAAATTAAGATTTATGTTCTAATTGTCCTGGATTATACAATATACAAAGGAACCATTTTCTCCTGTGTTCTTTATAAGCATCACAAGAGCTTCTTCATTGTTCACAACTACATTGTATTTAGGTATCTAATTTGTCACACTTCCATCTTGCTTACACTTTAGCATCGAGCATCTATACAAGAAGTGACTATACAATACATGCATGGAAATCTATGAAGCTATCTAGCTAATTAATATCTGACCACTTAACTACTGCCTAAGTGCTAGCTTAACCAGCATCAAGAGCTGTACTATAATACACAAACCGTGGCATGAATACGGTCATCGAACTTATCCAAGCAAGTGCGTTTTAAGACCGACAACATTTTGCAGCACAGAGTTCAATGTATAGGGTAATTATTAATTGTGCGTAGGCCTATACACAATAGAATAGTGTTTCAAGTGTATGGTTCAAAACATGACAAGAATTTTTATGCGATAATTAACGAGTCTGTCTTCTTTCCAAGATTAAGTGTCTTGAAACAATTGTCTGCATCTCGAGCATTTAAGATGCAGATAATGTACGTCTGCCTCTGTCTCTGTTTGCCTGCTGTCTGTCTGTCTGTCTGTCTGTCTGTCTGTCTCGCTCCACAAGTAACCACCTGTACAAAGGGTTGGAGTCCACTTCAAGTAATTAAGTTTTTGCATGTGTAACTAAGTTGTGCACCTATGTTTTACCATATTTCACCATTCCACTTCACCCTCATTAATTCATAATATGCTCAGTGCATGCCTTAATTATAGGCCCTAGCGTTCATTTGGTCTGAATGCGGAGAGTATACTTATACCGATGTAACAAACCTGCAGAGCTTCTTGATGAGCAGTTGTGCGTTTCTTGAGATGATTTTGGGAAAGTCGACGGCGTCAATGCCTTTCAGAATCAAGTTATACGTTTTCATTGGATCGACTCCACTGAACGGAGGGCTATAGAAAAGCAAAAGCAACAGCCACTGTTGAAATAACTATCAACGGCAAAAACTAAAAATACCCACCCATTATTTCCTTCAAAAGAAAAATCGATACTATAATACAAGTCATTGAATTTTCAGTTGAGCTGCTATAGGCCTAGTCTAGCACTGCATTCATCATTAAAATGTGAACATTTGTAAGTGACCAAGCGTGTCATTAAAAAAAATCAAAATTAAGTAGACTTACATTGTACGCCGCCAAGTCACCTATGAATTCTATATTTCCCAAATGTAGGTCCATCGATTTGGAATGGTCTCCTGTTGGAGATACGCCTGCTGCCTAAAGTTGACTTATCAGTGTTTTATAAAGGCTCCTTACAATCCTTTTCGCATCACCGTGGTTGGACTGCATGGGAGAGCCTCTGAATGGACTTCTTGAAAGGGCGCTATATTCATTTTTGAAATGAATGACTGAATTAATTAATATTATCTTGGTAAACGCCATTGAAATAGAGTATCGTTCATCAAATGACCCTACCTAATCAATCAATCAATCAGTCAGTCAGACAGTCAATCAGTCAATCAATCAATCAATCAATCAATCAATCAATCAAATACCTTCCAGTGAGCAGTTCAAAGATCAGAATCCCTAAAGACCAGAGATCGGAGGAAGTGTCGTGACCACGGCTCAGAATCACTTCCGGTGGTACGTATTCTGGCGTACCACAAAACGTCCATGTCTTGCGACCGTGACCAACTTTCTTAGCGAAGCCGAAGTCGACCTGCGGCAAAAACGAAAAAAAGCTTAGTCTGAGCCAGAGTAATAATAGTAGGCCTATTAAAACTATGACAGGTTGGCAATAAACGCAATGGTTAACAAAGAAGTAAAAGTAAATTAAGAATATAATGTTAATAAACACGAGCACGAACATTCCGTGAACAAAAGGTAGGGCAGGGCCATATTGTGTTCTTATTCTTGACATAATTATTATCATCGTTATTATAATTATTATTATCATTATTACTATCATTATTATTAGATCTATTATTGTTATTATTATTATTATTATTATTACTATTATTACTATTATTATTATTATTATTATTATTATTATTAGGCCTATTACTATTTTACACGCATTTATATTTTCCAAAGAAACTGACAAAGTCATTTAGGCCTACAGGCTAACGGTTATGCTCCTTTTTAATGCGTCATCTATATATTTAGGCTACTATTATTTAGTCTACTAGTGACTACACTTTCTCCACCTGGAGTGCTCAGACACTGGCAATCGATGTCCTTTAGTTTGATTCTGTGCACTCCCGAACTTTGAAAGTAAGACAAAATTAAACACGGCTGTAAGTCTATTGTTATTATGAGCACAAAGCTCCTTTACTTGCAATGTGGCCTTGCTCCACTTTTAGCTCATTAAATGTTCATGTTCCTACATGTTATTTACAAGTGATATCGATTCATACCGATGTACTGTTGTAGCCTACTTCTTTGTTTGCCTGACAGTAAGTTATTGCCATTTATATAAACCAGTTATAGGCAATAACCCTGGCTTGCTTTTTATTTAGTAATAAATCGTATCGTTCCGACATCATCGAGTCGTTTACATGTAGTTTGATCTAGTCTATATTTAATTATTTATATATAGGCCTGTATCGAGCTCGTCGCTTAAGCTGACTGCTAACCTTGAACATTCCGATAATATCGATGAACAGTATGTGTTTAGGAGACTGAAATCGGTCCTTGGGTCCTTAGTTGGTCTTGATGGCATCCCTCTTGTCATCTATTCTCCATGGCTCATCTTCTCTCACATGTCCTGGTTACTTATTTCTTAACCGCTCCCTTGCTTTCTTTTGCACTCCGCTCCAGTGCCAGCGGTACTCAAGTTGTATCATGCCAGTCCCTAAAGTCCTGTACTGTGCCCACATCGTGAGGCAGAATCTAAGCCCATTTCTATTTTACTCCGGTGCTATGTTGCATTTTGGATAAAACAGTTGTGAGGAGTTACTTTTGCCAAATTTTCACTGATCCTGAGGCAAATTCTACCCATAATGACCAGTACACCTTTCGACCTTCTGGCTCCACTAACCATTCTCAACTAGGCCTACAATGTATGGAATTCCAACATGCGTACCACGTTGAACCATCTGTGTCTCTAATCTCGATATAAATATGCCTGCATTCTATATCGGCACTTCTTCCTTTCACACGTCAGGCATTCTTACTTATATCTGAACAACTTCCGCTTTTGCAATTATCTGACTTTCTGCTTCATTGGCCCGTATCCATATTGCCAAATCGTCAGCATTGCGCTAAATTTACGACCTGGTCTCGGCGGCCTTATCTCAGATAAATGTTAATATAGGCCTATAATTATATTCAAGGCTCTCATCTTAATTCTTATATTCTCCGTTCCAGTTGTGTCTCACGTCACCTAAGGTTATTGTTCCTTTTTGCACATCACTTTATTTCTACAGCATAATTATTCGGATTTAATTTCCGTTCCAGCAGTGATAATAATTATTAATTAATTAATTAATTAATTAACATTTTAGAGATATTTCAACTAATCAATTATTTGATTGCTAAATTCTAATTAGTAAATGAATTTCTGTAGCATCCCAGTAATAAGCAGTGCCGGCGGCACAGTGTGGTTCGGGCTGGTTTGAAGTTGGAACCACCCCACTATGAAATATATGACCCACACAACTTGCCAAAATCCGTTGAGTTTCATTCGGGTCTGGAGTAGGGGCCCTAGAGGGTACGAGCAATAGTGACCTAGACTCCCACAGTCCCACTCGTCAAATTTGTACGTAACCATGCACCCCACTTTTTAAGGGCTGGCTATAGGCCCTTAGTAATAAGGTTCAATGTCTTAATCGATGTTCACTGCTACATAATATCATTGCGTGAATGTATATAGATTATAGGGCATATACACCTGATATTCCAGTAAATTGAATGGGGTGGGAGGAAACTGTCGTTACTTACTATTTTGATGTAGCCGATATCGTCAAGCAGCAGATTTTCTGGTTTCAGATCGCGATAGACGATTCCTCGACTGTGGAGATATGCGAGAGCTTCGACGACGCAGCCTGTGTAGAACCGAGCCATACCATCATCGAAGCAGTTCCTATGGACAACGGAGACACAATCGTATCAACAAAGAATGTCAAAGATACGGCTTTTATTAATTCGTATTTCCCTTACATAGTCTATACGGGGGCGTGGTGGTGTAGTGAGTATGTTCGTTGTCTTGAAGCCGGAGGGTTGCAGGTTCGAATCCACCTCAAGCCGTTGTGTAGCTACCTTGGACAAGTCATTCACTCGCAATTGCTCAGCACTTTCAGCGTGAAACTCCAATTCAGTGTCCGCGCTGTTGTTGGGAGCGCTTCTGAGTAGAAATCTTGAAGTGGCGAAACAACAGGTGCACATACAAACATACAAACATACACTGTACTCAGTGTACTTCCTTGGCTCGCTTGTTCGTATACCGGACTAGTCGACGAGTAACTTAACTGTCTGTCCAAATGGTTTTCAAAGTCACCATCAAAGTCTAATCCTGCCTGCTTCGACGTTTAAGCCCATGTGACTAAAACTTCCAGCAGTTTATACCTAATTCAGAGTAGGCCTATACTATAGTCAGTGCTATAATAACACTTCGGCCTACTCTAACTTAGGTCCAAACTGCTGAAAGTTTAAGTTGCGTGGAATTAAGCAACGTAGCAGGTATACTATAGCATTAAACTTATAAATAGTGACTAGTTTCTGATAAAATCTGTTTGTATCGCTAGTGATCAGATAAGATTAGAATTATTGTGGATACGGGTCAGTGTGAAAAACCTTCAATTAAGAAACTCTTCAAATCCCAAACTTGTAAACAAGGCATATTACTATTTTCTAATTGAGAAGTGAAGAGAGTGTATAAGTAGGCTATCCTCATCAAGTCTTTAAAAGCCATTCTTACGACGGGTCCATTATTTAGGATTTCGGTGCTTTTTATTGAATGGCTCAAATAGCTGTTCTAATTGGTGAGCAATAAATATAGGCCTACGCTTATTTAAAAATCGAAGTTTTTACAGTGCATTATAATATACAGGGTGCGCCAAAAACAAAGACCCCCCCTAAGATTTTTGCCAATATCTTGACCAAAAATAAGAATTTTGAGATGAAATTTTACTGTCTTAAAGACAGTTCATATTTACACATGATGGCCAGATTTCATCAAAATATTTAGAACAGAACAAAAGTTATGCCACTTTTAGTGAGGCCACCCACCGTTTTTTGACGATTCAAAAACGCGACGTAACAAAAAGGAATAAAAATCCAATCTAATTATTCTGGCCAATATCTTGGCCAAATGTGAGAATATCGAAATGAAATTTTACAGGCTTAAAGACAATTCATATCTGCATATGATTGTCAAATTTCATCAAAATATTTCTCAAACAACAAAAGGTATACCACTTTTAGTGAGGCCACCCCCAATTTTTGACAATTCAAAGACGTAACGCAGCAAAAACACGATTTTATTAAGTCTCATCTCAAATAATTATTATCAAATAGCCTTGATATTGACAGATGATCATTATTATTACTATTTAAAAAAGAAACAGGGTACCAGCGTAGCTGCACGTCACTGAGAAGTCACTTAGCAAGATGACAATCAAATTCTTAAAATAAGAAATAATAAGGAATGTGTCAGATAATCAACAGGTCCATCAAGAACTCTGCATAGAGACTCAAAATAAGTTTTGGCACGGATGGTGGGCACATTGAACACAAGTTGGGAAGCACTACCAAGTAAATTTGACAACAGTTATTTGAGATAAAACTTAATAAAATCACGTTTTGGTACTTTTTGTTGCGTTTCGTTTCTGAATCGTCAACAACGGTGGGTGGCCTCACTAAAAGTGATATAACTTGTGTTGTGTTTGAAATATTTTTATGATATTTGGCCATCTTGTGTAGGTGTGAATTGTCTTTGAGCCTGCAAAATTTCATTTAGAAATGCCTACTTCTGGGAAAGATATTGGCAAAAAACCTAGTTTTTGTTGCGTTTCGTTTTTGAATCGTCAAAAAACGATGGGTGACCTCCATAATAGTGGCATAACTTTTGTTCTGTTTGAAATATTTCGATGAAAGTTTACTATCAGGTGTAAATATAAATTGTCTATAAGACTGTGAAATTTCATTTCGAAATTCTTACTTTTGGCAAAAATATTGGCAAAAAACCTAGGGGGGGGTCTTTTTTTTGGCGCACCCTGTAGAGAAAGAGCAGTAACGCTTACTTGTCTCTGAGCAGCGTCCAAAGTTCACCGCCTAGACACGGCTCGAGCAACATGTACAGGTATTTGTTGTCTTTGAACGTTTTGTACAATCTGTAACATGAGATAAGAAAAACATTAATGTGGAATTAAGGAAGGCATCGGGTTTTGCTGTCGATTGTGGGATTCGATGACCATGATTAAAATCTCAATTTATCGAGTTCATGAATAAATTGTTGTCATCAGAGCGTACTAGTGTACAAAGCGCACAATAATTATGTAGGCTCTATGTTATCACTCTCACTCTCTCCCCGTTATTCTACTTTCTAGGCTTACTGTTATATTTATTTGAAAGTGGACTCGCTATATAGTTATATTTAAACATTCTTATATTATAGTAGACAACTAAGTAGCGTTTCGATAGATGATAATTGGCAGCATAAAAATTTCGGTTACATTACATCGATTACAAAAGAAACGAGTGCCAATAGTCACTACACAATTCCACTCACATTAAAGTTACTAGAGTTTAACATGTCTCAGATTTGTCATTGTTTCTGTTAGTAATAATTAGCCTACTCCACGTCAGAGGCATATAGCCTACTTGCGAAAGGTATATAATCAGCGCCCTTTTCTTCTGTCTCTCTGCTACAGCGCTATATAAATCGTCTAAATATTATTATTTATTATAGTCAATGTTGTTAACCTGACGATGAAATTGCATCTGGCTTCAATCATGATCTTCTTCTCATTCATGATGTGTTCTTGCTGTCTCGTTTCGACGATGTGATGCTTCTTCATCTGCTTCAATGCAAATGTCTTTGTGCTGTCGTTCTTTAGCTGAACCTGTATATATATATATATATATATATATATATATACATACACATATATACACACATATACATGTATACATATATATACGACAACGAACACAACAACGACACATTATTTTGGGAAAGCAGCTTCTATAATGGCCTTGAATCTGTTGAAAGATTTTAAATAACAGCAGCTAAATGGCGGATGCAGAAACTTTGAAGGGGGGGGGGGGGTGGCAAAAATTCTTGGCCTTGGGTCTGGAATTTTTTTCCCTCGTATCCGCCAAAAACGTTGATGACCTTTTTTTAGTCATCTCGTCGAAATTTCGTATGCCATCTTGTCCAGCAAAAAATTGACGACCTTTTTTTAGTCAACCAGGTCCAAATGTGTCCTCATTATACACATTGTTCCAAAGGTTGTTGGAACCAAATGGGGGGACGATACATGGGCAGTTCTAAATGAAGGGCCATGGCCGGATAAGCCCCCTGGATCCGCCATTGACAGCAGCGTCAAAGACCAATGACGCCATGTAATGTCGTCAAAATAGTTGAACGACGAGGCCAGATTTAGGCTAACCATTGTAAACCCAGAGTCAACAATGTCATTGCTATTCAATGCCTTGATTGCACAATGATTATACCATCAACGAGCTGTAAAATTACAATTAAAATAGTCTTGCTTAAGGAATTTTAAGTCAAGTAGCTTTCACATTGTTTTATCATAGCCTATACTTAGCGTCTAAGAATAGCCACATTTTAAAATTGATGTTTGATGGCAGTATCGTAGGCTTACGCCATAGAGCATTTCGACCTATTCGCTGAATTGGCGTTCTCTCCTTGGCTATGCTTTGGTCTATAAAATTAGCCTATGTGAGCTTTGCTGTTGTGCTAGATCGCGGTGCCCTCCACTCTGCTTTTTATGCGTGGAGATCTTTTGGTTCCTTGTGTTGGAAACTCATCCTACCAGCGTCGTTCTTTCCCAATTGTCTGGAATAGCCTCCATTGGAGATACGACTATTAGGCCTACCTATAGGGTTGGCTCATCAGTGTTTTACAGGCACCTTAAAACCTATTTCCATCATCGTGACTGGATTTGGAGCAATTCTGAGTGAAGGGGTGCCGTACAAAGTCTTGAGACTAATGAATGAATGAGCAACGTTTCTAGTTTCTTCACTTTCTTGGAGGTTTTTGTGAGTGCATGCAGCATTTTTCTTTCTTGTGCTTAATTCTTCTGGACTTCGCGCATGCAGCTTCTGATTGTAGGTTTTTCTCAGAGGTCGAGACCGTCGGGTAGCTGAGGTAGCTAATTATTAATACAGACGGACATGTGCTAATTGCATGGCCGGTTTTAAGGTCGGTTTTATCCATAGGCGTAGGGGACATTTCAGCAGTGAAATTAGAAAAAATTAGACTTTTGCCCGAAAAATTCTGACGACTTTGTTTTAGTCATGCTTCCGGCCGAAATCTTAAGAACATTCACGTTACTTTTGCCCGATAATGTTTTAAATTGTTTTCATTATTCCGGGTCTGTGTGCCCAAAAATCAGACTTGCCCGAAATTTGGGGGGCATTTGCTCCCCTCTGGAACCCCGTCTCCTACGCCTGTGGTTTTCTCAATAGAAGAGTTCTTGAGTAATTATCAAGCGATCAAGTGCTACTTGCGACTAATAATTAATTAATCCACTCGCACGATGACTGCAGGTGCATGAGTGGAAAGCTATAGATCTACTCACAAGTTCAACGCGACCGAATCCACCGACTCCAATCGTTGTCTTCAATTCAAAGTCGTCAAAACTAACGTCGTCCTTCAGAACGGATTTTAGCCTTCAGAAAAACACCGGTACATCGAAAAGCCAAAGCATATAGAAGCAAAGCAAAGCATCAAACTAACGAAACAAGACCCATACATGACTGACCATAAAGATAATATTAATAGGCAGTATATAGTTTTGACTTTGACCAGAGAGTTCTGAACCAGCTGTATACAGTTTGTTCAGATCATTTCCGTTGGTGCAAGAAAAAATGAGTTACAGTAGACAATACAATACAATACAATGCAATAAAATGCAATACAATGCAATACAATGCAATACAATACAATACAATGCAATAAAATGCAATACAATGCAATACAATGCAATACAATGCCATACAATGCAGTAGATCTTATTCGCGTCTCATGACGGAACCACTGCATAGATCTAATTTTATGAATATCCTGTAGGCCTATGTGCAATGAAGTGGAACCGCATATTATTATAAGACCTTAACATGGTTAAAATATCACCTGCAGTGACTACCGTATTAGACACGAAACTCAAATTACTTTTGCATTCAATGTTAGCGAGCTGTTAAAGCTTCCAAGTTCCAACTGAATAAACCTGAGTCAGTCAAATTCCGGGAGTTATTGGCTCGTGAATAGACTATTATAGTCTAGGCCTACCTGTACCGTACTGGAGAATTACTGTAGGCCTAATTCATTTTAAGAAAGATTCAACCCGAAGTTAATAACAACACAGTTACATAATATTTAGGCCTCTATTATTTGAAAATCTCTAAACCAGAGGCATCTAACTGAAGCATAGAGTTATACATGTCAGTGCCGAATGAAAAAAGCAGAGTTAGCATTAGCCATCAGATCGTTCTGATACAATTATACCGTACGAACAAGTCATCATTTTCACAAGAAATCCAGTTCAGTCAGACAAAAATCTCTCTTTCAAGTGCATTGTGCATATTTCTATATCAGTCTAATCGGATTACAAAATACGTCATCCATACAGACAAGACCAGAACTTTCTAAGTAATTTTTGTCTCAGACTTTATGAAGTAGGCTAACTGATGTAGCTCTAGAGCTTGTTTATATGTCCACTTGTTATAGCGCCCCTTCAAGCTCACTACTCAGAGGCACTCCCGACTACAGAGCGGACACTGCATCAGAGTTTCATGCCGAAGCGCTGAACAATTGAGAGCGAAGGACTTGCCCAAGGTCCCTACGCGACGACTTACTTGAGGTGGATTCGAACCTGCAACCCTTCGGCTGCACCTCAGAGGCACTCCCGACTACAGAGCAGACACTGTATCGGAGTTTCACGCCGAGGCGCTGAACAATTGCGAGCGAAGGACTTGCCCAAGGTCCCTACGCGACGACTTACTTGAGGTGGATTCGAACCTGCAATCTTCCGGCTGCAAGGCGACGAACACCACTACACCACCGCGCTCCACAGTGTTTGTTTGAGCTATAGCCAATAGCCATGCATCGTTCTTTTAGATATCTGCAACCTCTTGCAGCGGATCTGGACTGATTGAAAATCCAATAGATTTCTGACGGAAATTTGTTTAGATGCGACCACGGATTCATTCATTCATTCATTCATTCATTATGAGAATTTATATAGCGCCTCTTCAAGATACATGTAGCTACTCAGAGGCGCTCTCTGCACTAACTAGCCGAAATGATGTTAAGTTAACAGTCATAGCAAAAATAGCAACAAGTGCGTTGTTACCACAACTGCAATACATGTATTGTATTGCATTGTATTGTATTGCATTGCATTAAAACATTTAGGCCTATAAATTAAGTGTCTATAGTAGGGTGAACCGTTCAGAGACGCTCCCCGCGCGCAAGGTCATGAGAGAAGAAATAGGTTTTGAGAAGAAGCAAGGGCAATGGAGTAGCAGAGGTTACCAGATATAGAATTATAGAATTTGAGACCGAGTATATCTAGATGGGGACAGCGTATTCAAAAGAGAAAGAAACAAAGAGAGAGAGAGAGAGAGACAGACAGACAGGGAGACATACAGAGAGAGACAGACAGAAAGAGAAAGCAATTGAGGTAAAGGACAGGCACAAGTCTATTCCAGTATGAGGAACAAGAAGATCAAAATTACATTTAATGTGTGTGAAGAGCAAAGTAGAGAATGTGATGAGCCTGAAAGAGGTTGGAGTATGACTATAATACATCAGCTAGATTTTAGGAGAAGACAACCGTTGTGCTTTGGCGACCAAGATGAGGATATTGAGTTTAAGGCGTGTAGCGTGAGGAAACGAATGTAATAGTTCAAACATGTATGCGCACACATGTATTTACAATATGTTTACACATGATCACGTGTGCCTACAGATGAGATCAAAGTAGATCTTTGAAAGCCATAATTATGGCCAAGGCTCTCCAAAAGTAAAATAACCGATTAACCGTTTTCTGGCTATACAATAAAAACATGTCAAGCCTTTCCATGCATTGTGTTTTAAAAACTGATTAATAGTTTCATTGCCTTTTTAAATAGCACTTGGCCTATCTGCCATATAACCACTTGTTCACAATATTTAACCTGAGGGCTACTAAGCAGTGCAAATGTTATCTAAACTCCAAAATAACATCCTAAAATGCTGATAAATGGTTGCGATCACTGATAAACATTTTCGATTGTGTTAACACAAGTTGTCTGATTGGCATCTGTCACCCTCACACATGGGCGCCCGCACATAGGGGCAAGGGGGGCACTTGCCCCCCCCCTGGAAAAGTGAAACCTATTTTTTAAACTACTACTTTGGGGCTTTTAACAATTTTCTTCGCATTAAAACACTAACGATACGAATGAAAAACACAGTGAAAGTAAGAAATTTAGGTTTACAAATTTCTATGGGAAAAATATATATACACTGCCCTTCATGAACCTACTTTTAACATCTACTTTGGGATTTTTAACAAATTTTTCGCACTCAGAAAACTATTCATATTAAAAATAATACACAAAATGAAAATGAAAATTTTGCATTAAGAAACCTTACTAAAAAAATACCCGTTTTCTTCATTTCCAGCGCTGTATTTTTCATGCTTTCGCCACTGAAAAATTTAACCGTGACCACCGTAAAATTTTTGCCCCCTCCTGCAAAAATTTCTGCGGGCGCCCATGCCCTCACATTTAAATTTCTCAGCCTTTGCGGTATTTATAATTTGACGAATATCTTAAGGCGCTATATAAACGCAGTCCTATACAAGTAACCAAACAAAGTCGCAGGTCTTAGTCTCTTGGATGAATAACTAGCTGGGGTACCCGGCGGTGCCCGGGAATTTTAGGATTCGCCCCATTTCCCAATCCTCTACTTCCCATCCTCACTTCGCCTTCCTCCCTCCCTCGCCTCCCTCCTTTCCATGAAGCCAGAATAGAAATTAGCTGAGCAGACGCCCTTGTAACATGGCTGTGTTACGGCCATGGAAATCGTCATTGTTGTTATTATTATTATTATTATATTTTAAACCGAAAGAAAATAAAGTTCAATAAATAAGAAGCGTACGTCAACTATTTTGACGCTTGTGAAGTAAGTCAAGTTAACACAGCAATAGAATAGTCTTACTGTGCGTGCACTCAGTGCACTGCCTTGCAGTCAACACGAATGAAAAAGCTTTCGAGCGATGTAGCGAAAGGAAGCCAGCGCAGAAAGGAGACTGACTAATGTGACTATGCTACTAAATTCAAGCAAAGCCAAGCTTTGTCTCCTTGTACAGTTTACTGTGCGCTACGGCAGCTGCTGCTTACCAAATTAACTCGACTGAATCCGCCGACTCCTATTGTGGCCACTGCCTTCAAGTCCGGTATGGTCAGTGCTTCTATGAATGGATCGTTCTTCCTATAGCAGCGAATCATGAGTGACGAACAGATAAGCATAACCTAACTGAATGGGTTTCAGTGTACATAGCGAGTTTAGAAGGACTAACTGGTGTCACTTGCAAACTGTGGCATATATACGAGGTCAAAGTGATTTAAATAGATTCATTCATTCATTCAAGAATTTATATAGCGCTTCTTCAAGGGGACTACTCAGAAGCCTTCCCGACTCTAGCACGGCAAAAGGGGACAGTTTTGAGTTTAACCACAAATGTTTCGATAATAACCCCAGAAAGTAAACGTAGCTCCTGTGGGAGCCAATTCCAGACAACTGGGCCGATCACAGAAAATGCTCTATTCTGCATTGTTACAGTTAGTGCGAATGGGACCAAGAGTAAATAGAATGAGAGGCATGCATACAGCAATTGATGCTGAGAAGAGCAGAGAGAGACAGAGAGACAGACAGAGAGACAGACAGAGAGACGTCATCATTTAGAGGTACCTATAGATCTGTTGATACAAACAGACGACGAGCACGACAGGTAACGAAATGTATACATATATATATATATACAGAGGGAAATAGAAGCATGCATACAAACAATAAAGAGCTAATTATAAGAGATGTATTGAGAGGCTTCTTCGCTTGGATGCAATGCTTGAAGAAGAAGAACAGAAGTCGTTTGTTTTCTGTTGTTGGAAGAAGAGAAATATCTATATATCTGCTTGTATGTATGCTTGTATGTATGCATGCATGTATGTCTGTATGCATGCATGTATGTATGCATGGATGTCTGCATGCATGCATGTATGTATGTATGTATGTATGTATTGCATGTATGTCTGTATGCATGCATGTATGTACGCATGGATGTATGTCTGTATGCATGCATGTATGTACGCATGGATGTATGTCTGTATGCATGTATGTATGTATTGCATGTATGTCTGTATGTCTGCATGCATGTATGTCTGCATGCATGCATGCATGTCTGTTCGTGTGCATATTTGTCTGTATAGCATGTATGTCTGTATGCATGTATGTATGTCTGTATACCATTTATGTCTGCATGTATGTCTGTCTGTATACCATGTATGTCTGCATGCATGTTTGTATGCAACTATACATGGATGTTTGTATGCATGTATGTCTGTATGCATGTATGTATGTATCGCATGTATGTCTGTATATGTATTGCATTGTATGAAAACTAGTAAAAGAACTCACGATTCTGTTCTGTTGTCTTCGTTCGATGTTCTCTTTCCGTTAATCTGAGGTTGGCTCATCAGTGCAGACAATGACCTAAGTAAGACACGAAGCAACAAAACACAAAACAGTTCAACAGCTGACCATACGATCTATAAATGCTCCTTTTTAAAGTCAGGCCTAATTAATTAAAAGAACCAAACAATGAATAAGAATTTTTTAAAGGAGAAAACGAAGATAAAAAAGGTAAGAAGAAGAAGAAATAAAAAGGTTGAGAATAGAAGAAGATAAAAAGCAGGGCTTTTTTAACGTGCAGTTGTACACAAAATGTGCAGTTCTAAAATGGATTTGTGCAGTTATAGAAGCACTTCTGTAGCCTACAGTAAAAACTGGCAAAAAAGGTCATTGTCCTCCGGTCCTCCGATTGGAAGCACTTTACCATGGAGGATGGGAAAGGAAAGAAGGGGTTGTGCAGTTCTAAACATTTCTTAAAAACAGCATGATAAAAAGAACAAAAAGAAGTATACAGAGCTGACTGACTTTTTGTCTAGTACAAGGCAGTGAACGCCCTGAACGTCATTCGATGTAACAGTCGTCGCTCGTGTTTCTTCTCTGAAAGAAAAAACGACGCAGGTGTGAATTGAAATGACACCAGACAAAAAGGAATAAAGAAAGGTTGGCGATACATCCGAGGAGCTTTTCACAGGCGCTATATAAAATTTACAATGCATATATATTATAACAGTTAACAGACATCAAGGCGTGAAAAATTGTTCGGGTCACAACGCAGTATCAATCAATCAATCAATCAAATATTTTTATTTTGCAACCAGTATACATGAAAGGTTCACACATCGTTCACATTGGCTACAAAAAAGGGAGGCCCTAAAGGGATTTTTAAAAATCCCGCTGTCTAGGGACACCAACTATTAATGACTTGACGATGCAAAGTGGCCATGACGAAGTCTTTGCAAAATCAACACAGTGACTGACAAAAAAGATAAAGCAACTTATACTAGAGAACGGAAGAAAAAACAAAACACAAAAACAGGAAACTGAAAACCTCAACACTGCTGAGTCACAAACAATAATGAAAAAGAACAAAAAAATCTTAACTATAGGCTACTGAACTGTACTGTACAGAGACCAACTGCAATGCACATACTGAGCGAACACTACTTTAATTTTATTTCGTAACTTCTATTAGAAAGGCGCTAAATTTCTTCTTAAATGTCCAAATACTGGGGCTCAATTTTATTTCCCTTGGAATTTTTTCCCAAGTGGTAACCCCAGTAGACTTAATAGAAAACTGGCGCGTGTTAGTGCGAGCATAGGTTCGGTGGTACAAAGAAGAGTATCTTGTAAAATGAGAATGAACCTGGGATGAAAGCTGAAAATAATTTTTGTATATAGGTGGCAGAAGGCTTCGATCAAACCGGTACATAAATTCCCCTATTTGCAAAGTCCAAATCTGGTCGAGTTTTAAAATTCTAAGGTTGAGAAATATGGGGGCAGTGTGAGAGCCGTATGGAGCTCCCACAATAAGACGAACAGCTCTTTTTTGCAAAATAATAACTCTATATAATCTTGTGACATAAGTACAAGCCCACACTATGTTACAATAAGAGAGATATGGATGTACTAAGGAATAGTATAGTTTAATCCTAATACTAGATGGTAAAATGTAAGCAGTTCGAGCCATTACTCCAATATTTTTTGCTATTTTTGAGGCGACATGAGCAATATGTTCATTCCATGTTAAATGGCTATCAACATAAACTCCCAGAAATTTAGTAGATTCTACAGAAGCGAGAGAGATGCCGTTAATTTTTAATTGAAATTCACCAAGTGGAATTTTTTTCCTATGCTATTTAAACAGGATGTAGTTAGTTTTTTCCAAGTTTAAAGACAATCTATTAGCTTTAAACCAGTCGGCAATAAGTTCCAGCTCCACATTTATGATCTGAAATAGCGTATGTAAGCAAGAATGTGAATAAAACACGTTCGTGTCATCTGCGAAAAGGATGAAGAACAAGCGGTTAGAGACGTTCGGGAGATCGTTGATATAGAGGAGAAACAATAGGGGTCCTAGATTTGATCCCTGTGGGACACCATATAGGATCCTTTTTAAAGTGGAACGTTTGCCGTTATTTTCAACACATTGGCGTCTCCCATCCAAATAACTGGCAAACCAACTGAGTTGCAGACCACGTATGCCATATGTTTCTAATTTATTTAATAGAATTTTATGATTAACAGTATCAAAAGCTTTCGCCAAGTCAAAAAAAATACCCAAGGAAAATTCATTATTATCTATTGCATTAGAGAGCAATATTCCTTCCAGTAATTATATTTGAGACCATTTATTGTCAACAAATTATTTATGGCTTCATTCTGGTTACAGTTTAAGGTTGTAGCTTCGCTTAGAAGCGTCTGCTATAGTCTCTGCTGCATAGTTGAATTCAGTCTTTAAATTAGCACAGTTCAACATATTCCTTCCTGTCCAAAGTAACCTGATGCACATGTTCATCAAATGAAAGAGAGAGAGACAGACAGACAAACAGAAAGACAGACAGACAGAAAGACAGACAGAGACAGAAATGCAGAGAAGAACAGACATACAGATAAACAGAGAGAGAAGGAGAGAGAGACAGAAAGCCACAGAGAAAGACAGAGGGAGACCAAGAGAAAGACAGACAGACAGAGAGGCAGAGACAGAGAGACAAGATAGACAGAGACAGACAGAGACAGACAGAGAAAGAAAGGCAGAGAGAGACATATAGAGACAGAAGGCAGAGAGACAGAGAAAGACAGAGAATGACAGGCAGATAAACAGACAGAGAAAGACAGAGAAAGACAGAGAAAGACAGAGACAGCGAGAAGGAATGAGAGAGAGAGGGAGATAGAAATAGAGAGAGAGAGAGACTTACGAGTCAAGTGCTTGTTCACCGAAATGATCTCCTCGACCCAAAGTTCGAACCATCGTCTCTTCGCCTGAACCGGTTGTAGGTCGCTTTGTCTCTTTGGCCTGTCACAAAAAGATCTTTAAATTAAGTAGGCCTATAGCATATAATATAGCACATATATAGCACCTAATATAGCATATGATATAGCATATAAGGCACATAATATAGTATATAGTGTGGCATATAAAGCATATAATATAGCATACATGTATATAGCATATAATATGGCATATAATATCACAACAATGTCCAGGCCAACACTGCTAGCTAACTAACAGCCACTATTACAGGTCTAAGTCATCAGTCAATATAAGCATAGCACATAGGTCTAACTGTCACCATACCTTCGTTCTCTCCCGTCTTTAGCAGTTAAAGGTCTGCTCGAACTGCGAATATGCAGCCGTAAATGTTCTACTCATGCCCTCATTTACCCTTGCAGACGATGTTTTAGCAATTTGTCATCAGTGATGGGAAGTATTTAAAATACTAGTATTTAAAATAGTATTTTAAATACAATCGAAGTATTTTGTACTTGTATTTTAAATACTTTTGTGATTAAGTATTTTTACTTTTACTTAAAATACTTTTTTGGTAGTATTTTGTACTTAAAATTGTGATGATGTTAAAATACTTTTTAAAAATACTTTTAAATCTCACCAGCTGCAATTAGCTATGCAATATTGCATGCTACATTGCTCATGCACGAGGCTTCTTCCTAACTCAAACAAAGGAGCCCTTGAACAGAAGGTTTAAGAGACAATGACCCGTTAAACAGGCTGATAGTGGTTAGTCATTGTTATGGATGGCTGGGCACCGCTGACCAAGTTAATTACAGGTGTATTTGATGTATGGTGTAGGGGTAGAGTTTACAGATCACATGTACAATTGTACACCTCTATAGTCTATATTACATGCGGCATCAAATCAACACGCATATAATTATGTTTGAAATCAGTTTGATGTTTGACACCCCAATGGACTTGTCTATGCTGCTAGAATAGGACTTAGGCTAGATGTTGACTATCTAGATGTTTATGAATAGGACAAATGAGGATGGCGTGTCTATTGGCAGGTGGCAATTAGAACTTCTGTGACCCTGGAACAGGCGCAGAGTTTTATTACATCGACCTCCAGTTAATTTAATGGATCATGGCCTACATACTTGACCAATTACAGCATACAGGAAGACACCTATAACACTTAGTTGACCTGTGCTGGTGTATTGTATTATAATCACAAGGAATTCCTATACGGCATACTTTGAACCCTTACTTTAAAAGTAGCATAGAGGGTTTTGCTGATGGAGAGTATTGGGACAGGAAGTCTCAACATAGCAGACTTTATAAGGTACGTACGTTGAGCTTGTGTTCAGCAGTGGAAGAATTTTTATCTATCCCATTGTGCCAGACTTCTGAACAAAACTTTATCTAATTTAGTGTTTTTAAATTTTAAATTTGGAGAAATTACATTGACCATTTTTTCTGCATAAATATATAGTAGGCTACCGATATTTTTTATATGCCATTAAATTGTGTTTCTATGGATCTTGATGTTAACGAACTCTGACTAGAACTAGAACCCCATCTCTAGTGTCTTGGACTCAGACTCAAACATCTTTGGACCCAGAAAATTTTTGTTTTTATCAAAATTTTAAGAAAAATGTCGTCTTCACAAAATTGTTCTATGTTAAGAATTTTTGTCGCAATTTAATATGACTTCTTATTTTTTATGTAGTTTGACAGTGAGTATTTTGTACTTAGTATTTTAAATACTTTTCCAAGCCAAGTATTTTGTACTTGTATTTTAAATACTTTTGTAAAAAAGTATTTTTACTTGTATTTTAAATACTTTTATGACCAAGTATTTTTACTTATACTCAAAATACTTTTTGAAAGTATTTTCCCCATCACTGTTTGTCATCGTCGAATAGATTAACTTAGTAGAAGAATTTTAGCCGAAAAATCGTCAATCGACTCAACAAATTATTACAAGTTAGAGACTTGGCAGAGTTGTTAAGTACACCCCACTGATGAAAATACCAAAAGTCCCCATAAATCCGAGCTGTGCTCGAGCCGCCATCTTGGAAAATGGCGGACTAAATTCGGTCTTGTGGCAATAACTCCAGAACCGTCACAGCTAAAAAGAAATATAAAAGAGCAAAAATGATCCTCATTAAAAGGCAAAGAAGTTTGGTATACAGCATTTGTTTCTAGGATCAAAAATAAAAATGTTAGAGCTAGTTTTAGGTTGATCCTAAATCATCATTTGCAGCACAGTATTTCCATATATTCTTCCCGCCATAAAACTTTGTATGTCGCATTGATATACATAATGATGACTACTTTATCATATGTAACATTTTTATTTTTAATCCTAGAAACAAATGTTATATATCAAATTTGATCGTCTTTAAATGAGCATCATTTTTGCCATTTTATATTTCTTAGTAGCTGCGATGGTTCTTGAGTTATTAACGAAAAACAGAATATAGGCCGCCATTTTCCAAGATGGCGGCTCGAGCACAGCTCGGATTTATGGGGACTTTTGGTATTTTCGTCAGTGGGGTGTAGTTAACAACTCTACCAAATCTCTAACTTGTAATAATTTGTTGAGTCGATTTTCCTAAAATTCTTCCACTAACTCGTCCAAATGTAGAAAATCTAACTCATAGCTGATTTATCTAGATTTACTGTGTTCTTTTTTATATTTCTGTCGATGTATTTATGTCTTTGTTCGTTTGACTTTGTGCCAACTGCGGATTGCAATCAGCAAGCAATCGCTATTTTATTCAACTGGCAGACAGACCAGAAGCAGTTGAGCTAATGCTGATGATACTCTTGGCTTGCCAATCAAACATCTCATGTCATCATAAACTCACTGATGCTGAGGTGACAGGTGTCCAGTGGACGGACAGCAGTCCATATTATATACTGACCAACTGACCAACTGACCCACTGATATACTGACCCACTGACCACCTGACCAATGACCCACTGACCTACTGACCCACCGACCAACTGACCTTTCCTTTTGTGATGATGTAGAATGATTCGCTTCGGTTTCCCTGCTGAACGATGTGTTCGTAGTTTTTGTAGAATCGCTGAAAGGAAATCAATTTTGCAACATGTTAAACAAATTTTAAATAATAACTGTTTTTTCAATGCACAGATTGACTCTATCAGTGCAATACTTGCGATGTGTTTACTGGTAGTCTCATAGAGAATATATCTTACCTACTTAAATAATTTTGACAGCTACTTTGTCGTCGTTGTCGTCATCATCATCTTCATCGTCGTCATCATCGTCGTCGTCGTTATCGTCATTATCATCATCAGCAGCAGCAGCATCACCCAACTCAGTCCCGTAAACAAGCGCCTGTATAATTTAGGTCCCTATAATATGCAAGCTGCTAACTGAATGTTCCAACGAAGCATTGAAGGAAATAAAATTATTAATCTCGTTGTTCTGTACCTCTTCCAGAAATTCGGCAATCTTATTCACCATGTCATCCGTTTCCTTCTGAAACCTTGGAACCCTAAACAGAAGATCATATTTGGCGTCTGTAACTTCACGCTATTATCACTAACCACGAATATATGTGACTATTTATTTTATTTCATGATGTGTAGCCTAATATAAAAATTGTACAAATTCATTGAATAAACGAACGAACGAACGAACGAATGAATAAATGAATGAATTGAGATGGTGGATGAAAACGTTCAACCAAAAGAGAAAATCCAGCACAAGCGGAAGCATGGTGTAATTGGACGTTTGAAAATGGGGCAAAGACCTTGAAAAAAAGTCCTTAGAAGAAAGACCTGCTTTGCAATTGTTCAGTCTAATTTTTAACTCTTGAAATCTTATCTTATCTTATCTGACAATTTATAAAGCGCTTCTTGCAGCAAGAGCCTTTCAGAAGCGCTCCCAGTGCGTTCATCTAAAAATACACACCTTTTGAGCAGTTCTGCGTTCTCTTTCAGTCGCAGAAGTTCCGCTCGAATGAGAATACCCTGGAATACGTTACGCTCGATTGCCCACAGCTTGCATAGAGTAACGGCTGGATGAATTGAAAAAACACACAGCGCTGACACATTATCAACAAAGCAGCACTACGTCCATTACATTGATTTGTATGATATAAAATAGTATGTAGCAACGCAGCAGAGTGAATCATAATCCAGGCCATCATAGCATAATTATGGTAGATTTCACGCTATGGAGTATAATGACATGCATAATTATAATTTTATAATCACTACAGTCATCTCTAAATGACCAGTATGTCCAGCTGAGCACGTTCCAAAATAACTAACACAATTCACATGCATCGTATTATACCAATGACTATGAGAGCCGGTTCTATTTGCCCCCTATAGCTATAGCTTGCATATTCTTGTCAGTCCGTTGGAATGTGATGCAAATTAATGTAAAATTCACGAGCTTCAGACCAGTCTTCAACCGGTTTTAAAGCCTTGCACTGTCGAGAGCAGGAATAAATCCAAGATGCTTTAAATGCATGCAAGCAAATGGCTCCACAAGTGAAAGGCTATGGTATGCGCCCGTGAATAAGCTGGTCTAACGCCGGTGAATAAGATGGTCTACCTGACGTGGCTTTTATGGGCGCTGAGAAATTCTCGAAGATTTACATTACATTACATTACATTTGCATTATGCGATCGTTCAATTGCTTGCAGACATCAATGCAATACAACGTCTTTGGCAAACCTCTGACGGTAGCTGTCCTGGCGCAATTGTAGAGAACGGCCAATTCACCGAAGACCTTTCCAGATCCCATGTTGCACAGCTTCTGACCCTCCTTCGTAACCTCCACTTTACCATCTTCAACATATAGCAGATAAATCGCACATGTATACAGCCGTCAAGCAGATGCATGCACTTGCAAAAACAACTGCAAAAACAACAGCAGCAACAACAACAATAGCAACAACAACAGCAGCAACAACAACAATGGCACTTCCAACAACAACAACAACAACAACAACAATAGCAACAACAACGTCAGCTATACTCTGACAATAACAATTGGAACACCTTGCGAAAAGAAACCCACCAGAAGTAAATAACTTACGTTACACATAACTTTGATATATTGACCAAGGCTTGTGTGACAAGTCTACAGCTGAGCGCTCGAGTGACTGCCTTGAAATACCACTGTGTGGGTTATAAGGAGCGCTTCATGAAACGGCTACAACTGTGGAGGGACCCTGAGCAAGCACAGGAATTTTTTAATGTAATAAAAAGAAACATTTTGATGTAAGCATGTGCACGTATGTGTAGATCTATGTATTGTACATGTGTAGGCTCTGAGCAGCATAAAGCGTGCATAACATGTAAGCACGTATATTGTATGTGCATGTGCATGTGTAGGCTATGTGTGTGTGTGCGCTTATGGCTCTGAATATAATGAATATTATATAGCTTTAATAATCAGCTCCTAATTCGATACCTAAAGTCACAGTGGCTTAACCAGGAATTTCTGAAGGGGGTGCGGATGCATGTTTTTTCTTATATAATTGGACAAATAATCTTTAAAAAACCGTTTTTTCCTAAGCCAATTGGGGGAGGTTTATCCCCCAACCCTTTTGGCTACGCCACTGTAAGGTCATATACGTGTACCAGTACACGCATTATGGAAAACCCAAATAGGCTTACAGCACATTTTAAAGCCAGTTACAAGCTCCGAGCCAAATAGCAATATTCATGACTTTGAGATTTACAAAAAAAATTAATAGTTAAGTATATATGTTGTGCCAGAGAGGCTAGAGTAGTATTCTGCGTCTCTGTTATCATCATCGTCATCGTCGTCATCATCATCCTTTTCATCTAGCATCATAGGCTAATTGTTATCACCATCGTTGCCATGCCAACACCAATAGAATCGCTCATGCTATACGGAATAATCGACAGTGTCAGAATTATTCTTATCATCTGCGATGGGAGTTTTTGTGGGTGTAGGAGAGAAGGCATTGAATACATAATCAAAACTTAAGATTTTGAACCTTGCAATTATTGGATCTAGGTATACATGAGGGTCGCTGGTTATATACGTACGGTCGGTCATACAATGTATAGCCTATCATTATAGCAACTGTAGAGTCACAGTATAAGATAAAGAATTTAAGCATCGTAGCTCCATGACAAAATGATAATATTAATTAATTAATTAGCAATGGTTAATGAGAACAAGATAAGAATAGACAGGTATATGGCTACGAGTTGTTAATTAGTTCATTTGTATTGCTGTGATCATTATAAGAGCAGGTGGCCCCAGCTCTCTCTTTCGACACAATCATGATATACACACTTACAGCATATAGCCTAATGGCCAGTGAACTCATTATGAAGTCGAGTTGGCTATGGAGCGCGTGTGTAAGAAAAATATCAAAAGAACTGTCTGTCTTGGCAGCAGTATATATAGCTTGAATCACGGGAGAACAGATTGGACTGTCTCCCTGTTTTATATCGAACTCATCTGAACCCTCAAATGCAGAAATCCACCACCAGATGAAATCTGTGCCCAATATTGTGGACGCATTTTCCCCTCTGCCTGTCATGTTTTTAAATCCCCCGGCCTCTTGAATCACAAACCAACAACTAGGCTATAGTAGAGATTATCGCCACCAAAGCTCGGTTTTGTCAAAATGAATCCGGTGGACATCTCTTTGTCCCGGTCATAAATATGGTAATTCATTGACGAGCGTCACATGAGAAAAAAGTAGGCGTATAAACATAGGCTTATAGGCATGTAGACGTGTAGGTCTGTACATAGCCTATACTCGCTAAAGGCAATGATCTGATCGATCATTATCTAGGCATATTTAAGTCTAAACTATATGAAGAACACAAAGATGCTTACTCTGCTCCCGAGCCTCCCACGGAATGGAATCGACTTCCATTCTAATTATCGCTTCGTAGCTCAAGTTCACTTCCTATCTTCAAAAAAGGCTCAAAACTTACTATTTGTTATTTGCTCTTAGAGCCTAAGTACTTAGACATATTGTAACTTCGTCTCTCTCTGGCGGCCGATAATCCGCGCCTCAGATTCACATTTTGGAGTGAACTTGCACGCGTAAGAAATTTAGATCTATCTATGTAGTAGTAGTAGTAGTAATAATATATAGCCTACTTGAAAAATGTTCAGTGGCTAAGTTATTAAAGATAATCAATCAACATAGAAAAAAATCTGATTATTTGACATGCATGCAATCGGTGGATTATATACTTATTATGGTCAATGAGAGTTATTATGAGATGCCTGTTTTGAACGACATTGAGAATTTCAACATCAGTCACTACTTTAGAAGTTACGAATTAAGAGGCCATACTTAACGCCCACGCCCACTGACGTACATATAGGGCCTACAGACGCCATATTATATTACTAGCATCTTTATGCCATTTGCATATACAATGTACCGTGTGGTCGCAAAAATGTCCTTGAGTGAAGTAAGTAATGTTATTTTTATGCGGACGTAACTCTTCACCAATCGAGTATAGCCACATTCTGTTTTTAATGCTATGGCTCGACTAAATGGCGAGTATGATGGTATGCATCAATAGAATTCCGTTTTATGCCATGGTTTCACTATCGATATCACCAGAATAACTGCGATCGCAATATGGCGCCACTTTAACAGCAGCTACTCATTAGAGCCTCTCTTCAACCGAACCACTGCAGAATAGATTAGTCTAAAGTGTGCTTGCGTATTAATAGGACAGTGAAGAGATACGAAGGCAACATGGCAAAGTGCTATTCTAAGAAATGAAACGTCCCAAACGATACGCCTATGCTGAGACGTAAAATTTCGAGTCAATGTGACCACCAAGTCACGTATAGGCCTAATGCTGCATATATAGTGAAGAAATGAGAGACCAGGTGTACGGGCTGTATAGGCCTACAAGACACAAGGTTTTATTGCGAAACGTCTGTCAGATAATATGGACTACTACGCAAAGCCAATAAGAGCATAGGCTACATGTAGACTCAATTAGCTCTTGCATAGATAACCAGACCGCTTCCTCCTACCTAAATCTGAACTGATACCTACATGTACATGTCGCCCAGTTTAGTCGAACCGCAACGGTTAAAAACAGATTGTGGCTATAATCGATTTGGTAAAAAAAAACTGACATCCGCATTAATGGCATTACTTAGAATTCGCTTATTGACGCTTTGCGACCACAGTGTACAACTGTTGGTCTATTATATGTGGTTAGCGGACGGTATAAGTTTCCAATCTGGTGTAGGTGGTAGAAGCACATTTAACATGCATTCTTCAAACGCCTATAGAGAATTCAACTTCTTCCAGTCGAATGTCACACCCATATTAAGTACAGTCCGCTTCCGGGTTGCAAGTTGCAACTCAGATCGCTAGACATATATTTAGCGATTTTCGCTTAGGAGGATGAAAACCCGATTCGGGGACCGCGTTTTCTCAGTGACCGGCCCCAGATGCTGGAACAGTCTTCCTCCCGCCCAGCAAGCGGCTGACTCAGTTGACTCCTTCAAAATATAGGACTCAAGACTTACTTATTTTCTTAGGCCTATCCTGCTGCTAGCTGTTATGACAACGGTACGATGGATGTGTTACGTCGCCATAAAACTTGCCATTGCTATTATTGTTATGATTATTATTAGCGTTGGATTAGCGGAATTTCTACTATTTCAGTATCAATGACTCAATGGTGGTCTTTGAGCTAGTACAGCTATACTAACTCGAATCGGGCAAGTCTGAGTTGGGAGAAGATGTGGTGTGCTGATGATTGCTGAACTTCATACAGCTTGTTTAATATTTTATGGGACCTAATTATTGCCCGAAACACAAAACGCCCTTTTTTGGGAAGGGGCACTTTTTCCTCTGACCCCCGCCTCCTACGCCTATGTGGAGGGGACAGATCAAATTCGATGGAATCATTGCTGGAACACTGTCTGGTTTGATGAAATTATTCTTCGTCTTGTACGGTATAGGATGCTCATCTGGCCTTACAAACAACAGTAAGTCTGGTTTGTTTGTATGTGCACTTGTTATAGCGTCCCTTCAAGCTCCTTCTACTCAGAGGCGCTCCCGAATGCAGAGTGGACACTGCATCGGAGTTTCACGCCGAAGCGCTGAGCAATTGTGAGTGAAGGACTTGCCCAAGGTCCTTGCGCGGCGAGGTGGATTCGAACCTCGAACCTTCTGGCTCTAAGGCAAGCCACCACTACACCATCGCGCCCCTGGTGATTCAGACAGACACTTGCTGCCTATAGCATACTCCCTCTGGGAATTTTCTAATCTTAACTTAGCCATTTTGATCGACAGGCACTGCATCACTGGTCAGGGCACAAATTTTTAACAGGTATGCGCTTGCCTCTGAACAAACCACTTGAGGGAATGACATAATTATGTGCCTATGATTATTATCTAGATTATGCCCCTATACGTTTTGTCAACGGCAAAGTATAATTATAGGCTACACGCCTCCTTTCTACGAACTTGGCTGAAGTTCAAACGAAAGAAAGTCCTTGATAAAGTATTAATTTATAATAGGGTCACATCATGGGTGCATAATATTGTAGTGAAGTCTGTGCTATACAACGAGTGCATCGTGTAGCAAACTGCGAGGGGCGCGGTGGTGTAGTGGTGGCGTCGTTGCCTTGGAGCCGGAAGGTTCGAGGTTCGAATCCACCTCGCCGTGTAAGGACTTTGGGCAAGTCCTTCACTCACAATTGCTCAGCGCTTCGACGTGAAACTCCGGTGCAGTGTCCGCTCTGCATTCGGGATCGCCTCTGAGTAGAGAGACCTTGAAGGAGCGCTATAACAAGTGCGTATACAAACATACAAACAAAGCGTAGCGAAATGTACGGGCCATGCAGAAGTTAATCATTATCTCAGAAGCAGTAAGCAATATGCATACGTGAAGTATGTATACAAACTGTTTCAGTATAGGCTAATTATATATAGTAACTATTATATACCTTCAATGGCGTATACACGTGATCCTGGGTCGCCCTCCTTGATGATGATTGTGTCTTTCTTGTATTCGACCGGAAACATGCAGTCGACAATGTCTCGAATGTTGACAGCCGACAGATTCTTCAGAAACTCATTTCCCATAATGCCTTGCTTCAGGAAGTCCTGTGAACTGAATAACGTACACAAATAATTATTCACATTTTTTGGAACTGCAACCAACAGATCGCTTTCGATGCGAATTTACAAGTATAGGCCTACCATAAAATATTATTATTAATCAGGACCTCATAATTAACTTCATAATTAAATATGGAGCTAAAACAAAGGAAGACATAATAGTTACCGCCGATTATAGCAAAGATGATAATTCTCTTGAATAAGGAGACTTACCATGCAGAAGCATGAAGTTTATTGCACAATGGCATTTTTTGCTATGCTACGCCCACATTATTTAGGTCTACATAGGTTATATACTCAAGAGGAGAAGTCAGACGGTAATGGGGAGAGGTCAGAAGGCAATGGGGAGAAGTAAGAAGGTAACGGGGAGAGGACAGAAAGTAATGGGAGAGGTCAGGAGGTATAATGGGAAGAATTCAGAAGGTAATGGGGAGAGGTCAGAAGGAAATGGGAGAGGTCAGAAAGTAACGGGAGAGGTCAGAAGGTTATGGAGATAAGTCAGAAAGTAATGGGGACAGGTCAGAGGTATAGGCCTATACTGTGGATAACAAGGAGCTGAAATAATATAGGCCTACTGTAAGAGTAGAGCGATTTTTGGTGTTAGGGAGAAATCCTAGCAGTCGTTGTTGAGTGCAACATAAATAGAAACAACTTTTTAAAATTTATGACACCATGTTATTAATCGGTTTTCGCGCTAAATTATTGCGGTGCATGCAGCAAAATAGGAAACTCTGTTTATTTGTGTAAACTTTGCACTTTTCTTCAAAATGTAAACTCTAAATCACAGTTCTGTTTAAGCTGATCATGAATTGTTTTATCGGTACGCCTACTGTGCTGCATGCATATACATGTACACTAGATATCTTTGCTCAAAGAGAAAGGACGATTGGGTTTTCTGAAGTTTTCAATGGGTCTACGTTTTCTCTTATTTTTTAAGACATGCAATTAAGATTGACACTCTCTGTTTTATCTATTGTCTCACAAAATTATCTTAATCGAGCGACGGTCATTGCTGTACGAATATAATACAA
Source organism: Lumbricus rubellus (assembly GCA_945859605.1). Taxonomy (NCBI): domain Eukaryota; kingdom Metazoa; phylum Annelida; class Clitellata; order Crassiclitellata; family Lumbricidae; genus Lumbricus; species Lumbricus rubellus. The sequence goes on along the minus strand of OX243815.1, from coordinate 25,883,292 downwards.
TAAGTAGGCTACATGTATGTGGAAGCTAACGGTTTACTCTGGCCTATAGGCCTACATGAAATCTGAACCTCTCCATGTCATTTTATAGCCTTTTATCGCATTAGTACCGTAATTGTATATACATGTATAATTGTATAACCTATCAGATAGTTCTATATAATCTGAGAAATCCGATAGTTCCCAATTTTGTCCAAATGGAAATCTTCGCAGCTGTGTCGAATTCAAATGCAGTCTATGCTTCATGCGATACGGGTTTCAACGAGAATCAAAACCCGTTTTCAAAAGCTGTCATGTCGTTTTACAGGACAATGGTGATAGCGCATTGGCAAATTTTCACTGCAATTTGAACGCAAAGATGTGTAGTTGCATATATTAAATTTTCAGAGCCTCGGTTTAAAGACCGCGTATAATAGTGTCACATAGCTCGTATAGACTATATACACAGCCGGGACATAGTCGAGATGAGCATGCTAAAAAGCAAACGTAGCCTATATAAGGCTCATTCTAATAAGTCGTATCTATCAACAGTAGCCTATACAGTGAATTGCTGATGTTCAATGCTTTTCGAGAGTTAATCGGTCACTTGCTATGATCATCGGAATTCTAGTGTGGCAACTTGAAGCATATCTGTGTGAAATCCAAGCGACCGTTAGAGTAGACGATGGTGGAAACCTGAAGAAAAACAAGTGATAGGTCGAGAAGCAATCTCGCTGAGCCAAGTCATGGATTGAATTTTGATGGCATTCCCAAGGATAGAGAAAAATAACAAGTGAAGGTGACATAGATGTATGGGTGCAATGTGTATACATACGCGTACTACGCATAGTCATACAAATTACAGAGATATGTGGACAAACAGACAGACAAACAGACAGGTAGACAGACAGAATAAGAGGTCGCTGACAAGTGTCGGCTCTCAGTTTTCAGTATGAACACTCAAAAAATAGGACAAAACCGAAAGCCTCTTCTCTTCTACCGCTTCATCTTCCGCCTTCCCTTCCATCCGGTCTTACACTCCGCCATATTTACCCCAGCTACACTGAGATCAGTTTGTCGAAGACGTACGTTCCGACAATACAAACATTTTCAAACAACGAAAGCGCCTTATCTGTCGGTGTATATAGTGTCTCTCTGTATGTCCGTCTATGTATGTCTGAATTTGTCTCGGTATCCGTCTGTTCGTCTGTCCGAGCAAGACAGGTTTCGTTCTACTTCTGACTCTTCTTAAGCTTCGTCTTCATTCTCGTCAACCGACGTCCTCTCCTCAGGACTAGCGACCATTCAAGTGCACACTGCTTTGTATCCATGCAGGCCACGCACCAGATGCATTTCTGTGCTGGGTCTTCACTCTCCTCACCCAACCCACTCCACGCCACCCACCCCACGCCACCCCTCCCAACCAACCCCGGACAGCACTCGGTTTTACGGCACCGGCAGGTCAGTCAGTCAGTCATTCGTCTTTAAATCAACTCAGTCAAATGTCCTTGAGTTAGTTATGCTAAGCTCTCGTATTTTGACAAATCAGTTGATTCTCTAAATACAAGAGAGAGAGACAGATCAGAATAATACAGAGAAGAGTTTCATTGTATGGACATTTGTTTACAGGTTCCTTAATTGTTTCTGTTCAAATCAATTAATTTATATATTTATCAACCTTTCCATCCATCCAACCATGCATCCATACATCCAACCATTAGTTCATCCACCCATCCGTTTATTCTATCCATCTATCCGTCCATCCATCCACGTATATCTAATTGTCTATTTTAAGTTTTATCTTTTTATTTCGAAGTACTTGACCGTTGAAAATCTAAAACCTACAGTGCCAGTTTAATTTGACCCTCAACACACAAGTCGGTGGAGTCTTTGTATGACGGATGAGGTTTCCAACACTAAGTGACCAATAATTATTATTCAATTAAAAACTTAAGTAAGCAGTATATCAAATATATGCAAAAGTCGTATCTCATAAGACATCAAAATTCATCATTCATTCAAGTATTTATATAGCACTTCTTAAAGTAAACTACTCAGAGGTGCTTCCGACTTCAGCACGGCCACAAAAACAGTTTTCAAGTGCTTACAGAATGTGTCAGAGATTAACCTATAGTGAATCTTCACTGTGTATGAAGACGTAATTAATTAAGCAAACGAACAATAACGACGGGACGATATATAATCATTATAGTAAGAGAGTCGGCTGTTAGAGTTGAAGGCTGTCTCTGTTCCAATTGCTGACGGAAGCCATTGCTTGATGGTTTCTGCAGAGCTATTGAAGTGCAGCACTCAGGGACCTCTCCTTATCGACAACTGTTCAGCTCAACTGATCACCGCCGCCTATACATCGCACTTTCTGTCACCGCTCTGACTCTTCTGATAACGACAGACTGTGACAGGTGATCCTGCCACGGGTGGTCAAACGAAACCCTCCTACCCGTGTAAATTTCTCTTCGCAAGATGAGTCAGTAATGATAAGACGTATAAAGGATTATTCAGTAACTCCCAAACGAGGTAGTCGCACCTGGTATGGGATAGGTAGATCTATCGGTAGCAGACGATTATATCTACACTGCTTTCATCCACCATATAGCTCCAACAAGCTATCCATAAAGCTATGGTCTTATTAATCATTCCGGCCTCTTAGCGCACTTATTTCTCCATGCATGGTGACTGTAGAAGCTCAATGTTGATGTCATATAGTGTTAAACTTGGAAATGAGAACATAGGCTAGTTAATGTTTCGCAGGTAGAACTAACGCTCATAGGTTTAAGGCTGTAAGCCTACGCAAACAATGACTAGTACTAGTAGATCTCTTTGGGGAACTTAATCGGACTGGAGTGCATGATATTGAGAAATAGATACATAACAGACACAAGACAGAGACTGAGGCAAACAGAAGGAAGAAAGAGTAAGACTGAGTCATCTGCTTGAGTGCCGTGACTTGGCATGAAACAAGGTAGGCATGACCTAGATCACGACACAAAAAATTCCAAATAATATACGGAGTAGGCCTATGTGTGTGATAGCAGCAGAGGCTCGAAATATAAACACTAAGTTGCACAAAACGTGGTAGCATTCATATATTCGTGGTTTATTCGAAAATAGCTGACCTGTGGACAATAATACCTAAGACCTTTTGCTATAGGTAGCCTAATAGCAGTATATTTTGTCGTTGACGATATTTTATGCTCAATCGTTGCCTTTGCATTTTTCTATAGGCCTACCTGCAGCAATAGTGATACACTCGCTTAGATATAGCCTATAATTTCAGTGTCTAGAATAGATACCTACCTGCTTACTAGAACCATCTGTATGAAAATTTGCTATGCACGAATCACATAATTTACAAGATAAATTGTTATTTGAATTCCGATAAGCTAAAAAATGGGTTAGTCAACAAGAGAATATTAGTACCGTAAAGTTTGACGAAATCTGGGCTACGACTCGTCAGCAATTAAGAAGTCGCCTGGAGCAATAGACCGCAAACCTATGTAGGCTACTCAATAGACGAAGACAACAATGTCCATGAATGAATAATTAAGACAAAGTACTGAAAGTAGCCTACCTTTGTGGTTTCGGATGGATCTTGAAGGTCTCTTTACTGAGGTCCTGTAAGGACTTGGTCGGCTGTGACTCAGCTGCGATTCCCTGCCTGCGATACCCGATGCTGACGAGTGAAGAGGTGGTCGTCGGTACATGAACTACGCTCTGGTATTTGTCGAGTTTACTGTTCAACTCCTGAATGATGTCATCCTTCTCCTGAAGCAGTCGCTCCAGTTCCCGGATCTTCTCTTCCCTCTGCCGAACCGCTTTCTGCATCTCGGCTTGGCTGCCCATCTCGGCGGCTGCCTACCTCCGTCACCACCTCCGCTTCCGCCTCTATCGTACAAGGAGCGCCTGTCTGTCGACGTCAAGGTACAGACAACGACGATATAGACTAGGAACCTATAAAGGAGCAAAATTAGAACAGTTGGAGCATCAACTAGACTATTCGTGTTCAAACCATGCGCATGAAAACGGATTTTTCTCTTATGTAGGTCTATGTATTTAAACATTTATATATCGGCTTTTGGATACTTTTCAAAGGGCTGACGATATGCAAAATTAGACATTTCTATCACTCTGCTATTAGCAACATCGCTAACGAGGGCTGAATTTTTAGAACCGCAGTCCCGTCTTTCTTTTCCCATCCTCTGTGGAAAATTACTCCAATCTGATGACAATAACCTTTTTTTACTAGTTCTAGATGTAGCTGCGTAGAAGTGTTTCTGCAACTGAACAAATCCAGTTAGAACTGCACATTAATTTTGTCAAGAACTGTATGCTAAAAGCCCTGCCGCTAACATCAGAATTTAAATGTCGGCATCGGTGGTAACAGTTCTGATAATTAATTACACTAACACTTAGGGCCTACGACATTTTTAATGGATTTCGCCTGCATAATAATGAACATATACCTTGCATGCATGACTGACATGTAAACCATGTCATATATTTTCGCATATTATTGTTACAGACCTGTTCAATGTGTTCACGTACGTACGAAGTATGAGTGATTTATATCCAGAACTCCATATACAATGACATGTCATTATAATGTAGACCTATGTGCAATAATATCTGGTCGAATGCACGTCTAAACCAGTTTTCATTGCGGGCGGCAAGCACTGTATACATGTACGTTCAAATGTGATCCACAAAATGTTTTGACCAACTCGCACATGCATGCCACCCATATACGCACACTGGTCCATGTATACACAATACACATGAGTATCATGCAAGTTTGTCGATGTCCCCTTTGAGACAACAACACGTACGATCGATTATAGTAACAGTTTAGAACCAAATTTCTGTTGGTTATACCGTTATAAGACAATAACAGTGTACATGTATACACGAGGGCAATATATAACAATTGAATTCAGTGTAGTTCTTGTAGGCCCATAAAATGATTAATTTCTAGGCCAAAATCACCCTTACACCTAAACTTCAACAGGTAATAACAGCGATATGTATAGCCTACCTTGACATCTAACGACTAGAGACTGCCTGATTGAGTCAAACATTTTTTAGTTGACGTCATAGCTAGCAATGTGATGCATATATGGCTATCATCATATAGGCCTATGAATGCGTCTATCTAGGCCAATGTGTTAACACCCAAGACAGTGTTTACATGTTTATGATATTATTATGTATGCACATTCTGTGACAACTGTTTAGTCAGTCTACATGGTAGCCTATTCGTCGACGACTTGCGCAACGCTATACAAGTCCTTGTGAAAACTTAATTATCCATAGATCTATCACTGCCTAAGCTTATTATTAATCATCTAGGCCCAATCTAGGCCTACTTATGGGCCAAACAAATGGAAGCACGCTTCGCCAATAATATTCAGGCCAGAAAGCATTTCAGACATTTATATAGCGCCTCTTCAAGTGTAGCTACTCAGAAGCGCTCCCGACCCAACCACGGCTAAAGAGAACAGTCTTAAGTGCAGAGTAGAACGTAGTCTCAAAGGCTCTATAGGCTAGAAGGCTTTTTGACGAAAATACCATATCAATTATTAGTGTCGCCCTCCTCCTTTATTTTATCCAGGCTTGGGACTGGCATTGGCAGAGTGCAACCAGTGGCTGAGTTTGGCCAGTAGGCTTTTAACGAACGCAATTTTAATATGAGCCCTCGGAGAGCTTCTGTATGCAACAAGCCACACATTGGTCGACCGCCTTTTCTAGAGAGCGATGCCTGTACATAAGCACTTGCTTGAGAGCATGTGTTTAGTGTTTACCAACTTGCTGTCCACTTGTCTGTTGTAACTTTTGTCCTCTGCGGTGCTCCTAAAGAGACTTTCCGACACGAGCAGAATAAATATTTGCGCTTGCAATAATACTCTTGCTCATTCGGATGCGCCGAAGCAACCTCATGTTGTCCTTGATTACACAGAGGCCGAATGATGGTAGGGTGACCGAATGATGGTAGGGTGGCCAAATGATGGTAGGGTAGTCGAATGATGGTATATAGGGTGGTCGAATGATGGTAGGGTGACCGAATGATGGTAGGGTAACCGAATGATGGTAGGGTGACCGAATGATGGTAGGGCGGCAGAATGATGGTAGGGTGTCCGAATGATGGTAGGGTGTCCGAATGATGGTAGGGTGGCCGAATGATGGCACTGTGACCGAATTATGGTAGAGTGGCCGAATGATGGTAGGTGGCCGAATGATGGTAGGTGGCCGAATGATGGTAGGGTAGCCAAAATTTTATAAGGTCATTGTGACCGAATGATGAGCGGATGGCCAAAAGATTTTGCTGTGACCGAATTACGGTACTGTGACAGAGTGATGGTACTGTGATCGAGTAATGGTACGGTGGCCGAATGAAGGTGCGATGGCCAGTTGGTTTGATTCGAACCTCGTCCAATGAAGTCACTATATGAGACAATATTGTTGCCTAATTATATTCATATAAATATTATGCAATGCATGTCTCCATCGTTTTATTTTCATTCAAAGATCGGAAAGAAAATCTAGCTTCAATAAGCTACTTTCTTTATTACCCAGACAATTGAGACAAAATCAGATTAGGCCTATGCGTTTTATATAGATAGCAAGAAGTACACGTAGGCTACACAACAGAGCATTAATTTTATCTGCTTCAGGCCATTTAAATGCTCTGTATTACGTGGCTCTGTATACACTGCGGACAGCGGCAGAAAGCATATCGCACAGCTTGAACTTGAAGTCTGTGCATTGACGTTGGCGATTACCTTAAGTCCTAAAACCTAATGTTTTTGGTCCATATACTCACCGAGTTGAAGAGATTGGCACATCGGCTTAGTGTACTTCAATATCCATATTATAGACAGTAAGAAGGAAGCTTTGTTTACAAGACGCTGTTGTCGATTTATCCAATAACAATCCACAGGTAGTAGGCTATAGACCTACACGTTCCCGGCTACAGAGTTCCTCGGAATTTGATATAGATTATAGACCTACTACGCGTACGCAGAAGGTGAAATGCCTAAAACTTCGTTTGAACAAGTTACGAGTTGAATCTGTAGCGGAGTTTAGGCCTAACAGCAACGACACCAACGACAATGGCGCATAGTCCTACATGTACACTGCAGGCCTACCGTCATTGCTCAGCTCTCAAAAGTAACAAACGACCGACCGACCGACTGACTGACTGACGTGCCACAGCCAAACACGACGATGACCCGACTCATGACGACATTGCGCTAGACTGTGACAGCCCAGCAGCACTCAGAGGCCTACGACTGCCTCGTATGGGCCTTTAGTAATTATTATGTACACGTATACGGCTACAACCGTGTGTGTTGAGAAAGAGAAGGTATGCAGTATGGGCATTGTATATATCGCTGATCTTTTGTGCTACTCAAGTCTCGAAGGTATGCAAATAAAACTGAACTTCAACAGTTGTATGGTCTATACGCCGAGAGACGCAAACAGAGAACGGGAGACAGGCAGAGAGATAAACAGACGGATATAGAGACAGGCATATGCATACGTGGCTTGGGTATGTACGTACGCTGAAGGTGTAGTGTGGAGTACACTTGTGTACACAGTCTTGTGTACACAGTGTGCAATCGGACGGCTACAATCAATGCATGCTATTTGCGAAGGCTGAGTGACCTAATTACAGTCGCATGCCAGCCACTTAAACCCGTCCATCTAAGATAGGCTATATTTCCGATTGCATGTGTGGCCGCAGAAGGACTAATTGCCTGCTGGCCGAAGCCTGAAGATAAAGAACGTCCATTGAAATTTTTCTACACAAAAAGATCCGCTCGAATTGAATTTGTGCAGCTGTAAAAGCATTTTGGTGCGGCTAAAACTAGTTTGAAATGTTCATTGTCATCCAAATGGGAATTATCTGTCAGGGAGGGTGGGAAGGAATGAAACGGGGGCTTGTGCAGTTCTAAAAATTCTTTAAAAGAAGCCTTCATAAGCTGTCTGGTACACACAGGCTTGCAGTACTAGACACTATGCAGTAGCGTATCGTGTTGTTCAGGAAGCAAGCGCACAATAAACAAACGAATTGTACTTCAATGGCTGCAGTTCAGTGTGGCCAGTTGATTCGTGTCAATTTGTACTTCTACATCCGATGGCCACAGTCAGTAACTGAGAGTAACGGTAATTGAACCACTATAGACAACATAATTTTTATGTCGATTCCCGCATAGCAAGGTCACAAAATGTCTGCCTGACTTGGTGAGTAGGCCTAAGGGTTGCACCCGTGTAATATACTGCGTCTTCATATTTTGGTTGCCTATCAGCAGAAAGTAGTCGAAATTCACGCTCCAAACGACAGTCACTGCAAGACTGTTTACAGAACAAGAAGAGCAAGTCCTTGGGCAAGATTGCTTATTGTCGCCACTAAATTATGCCGCGGCTGCAGAGTATTCTGGTGCTGCATAAATAAAGTGATGCAAACAAATGGGTAATATGTAAGTGACGGGTCAATATAATAATTAGCGCTTTAGGCGACAGCTGAGAAGTGTGGGAATTTGCGAAGGTGGCCAGATAAGAGGCACATATTGAGCAGGAATCGGTGACACTGACCTGTGCTAAGTAGCAGTCTATGATTCATGGTCAGAGGTTAGAGTTGCTACTAAGGGTAAGAAGTTAGAGATGCTAATTAGGGCTGAAGGGTTTTTAGAAAATCTCATGGCACCAAACAGGCTGTTGTTGAAAATGCGAAGGTTGTGTATAATTTTTAGACCTTACTGACTGCATAATGTGCATTGTATCTCATCATATTGTATTAAATTTGACCAGTTATAAAACACTTCTCGCAGCAAGAGCCTTTCAGAAGCGCTCCCAGTACGTTCAACCCCGAGAGAAAAGGCATGGGTTTTAGACGAGAGAAAGACGAGTAAAGACTACCAGATAGGATGAAAGATATTGTACCTTTACTTAGTTGCTTCGTCATATATATATATATATATAATTATATATATATATAAAATTATATAGAGGTTCTATACACTGTAGGCTATACGACACCACCTGTTGCAGGTTTGTGCTCGCGTCAGTCTGACACTCGTCGTTTATTTGCTACCATTTATCAATCTGTCCTTTACGGTAGACGAGGTTAGGATACGATGATAGATTATGACTAATGACTAAATGAACACCAATCAAGGCTCGATGATTAATTATCAGGTTGCACTGCTACGCGATAAAGAATTTGTAACCATTTGCAGTATAGCGAGTCTCAAAGCCTCAATACTGACTATTAAAGATGTTTCGTTATAGATACATGTAAAATGTAAGTATGGTTGCGCGCACATAGCCTCATGGGGGCAATATGGCAATCACTTGTCCCTCTGGAAATTGACGCCTGTTTTTTAGTCGCTACTTTTTGGTTTTCAACAAATTTCGTCACACTTATAGGCAGTGGGCCTAAGCATTAATGATGCTAATGACACACAGGGTGAAACTGATAAATGTACAATTTTACATTAATTATATAGAAACCTATAAAAGTATTGTCTTAATTTCCTGCTTTGCATTTTTCAAGCTCGTGCTAAAAAGTTTAACCACGATCATGTTGTTCCCTCTCCATTGTATCTTCGAGCGTCCTGGGCTACATGCTAGGAAATATATGACCTACAAATTGAAATAAATTTATTTAAAATCATTTTGATGAATAGAAACAAATGTAGTTCGCAACATGGGCGGAGACCTAAAGGGGGACAGGGGGGACGGTCCCCCCAAAGAATGTGGTGGGGGGGACGGTCCATGTATTTGTCCCCCCCAAACTTTAAGTGTCAGGACATGGACACTAAATTGATGAACATACTGCAGGCATTACAATGTTAGAAGGAGATTTTCGAACAATTAACTAAAAGCCTGTTCAACACAATTAGAGCGATGCCACAACAGAACTGGAATGCATCAACGTCTCTTTTTGAAAACACATTTACTTGAACACCCTTATATTTTTTCTTTATGAATAATTATTAGAAAAAAATGAACAAATCTTCGAAAAAACTTCTCGATCTAATCATGAATCGAGATTCATCTCTACTTAACTAGTATAGATTCGACAATATAAGATCGGTTTAATTGAGATATATAATTCAATCACAACCAATTAATATTATAATCATTGAAACCATCTAATTTTGGATTCATCCACTACCATCAAATTCTTCCCATCTTTTTCGTCCGCCACAAGGCCGTAGCCAGGAATTGATTTGGGGGAGGGGGTTTCTTCGGCGTAGAATTTCTGACGACCATTTTGTAGTCGTCCAAATATCTGAAAACACCTTTTTTAGTTGTCACAATTACTTAGAGACACTTTTTCAACCTTTGTAGTCAACAAAATTTGTGAAAACACCTTTTTTAGTTGTCACAATTTATTGAGACACCTTTTCTAAAGACAGCTTTTTTAGTCGTCAAAATTCAAATACATCTTGTTTTATTCGTCCAAAGTTCTGAAAACACCATTTTTAGTCGTCAAAATTTCAATACGTCTTGTTTTATTCGTCCAAAGTTCTGAAAACACCTTTTTTAGTCGTAAAATTCCTATGCTTGTTTTATTCGTCCAAAGTTCTGAAAACACCTTTTTTAGTCGTCAAAATTTCTATACATCTTGTTTTATTCGTCAAAAATTCTGAAAACACCTTTTTTAGTCGTAAAAATTCTTATACATCTTGTTTTATTCATCCAAAGTTCTGAAAACACCTTTTTTAGTCGTAAGAATTCCAATACTTGGTTTATTCGTCCAAAGTTCTGAAAACACATTTTGTAGTCGTAAAAATTCATAAACATCTCGTTTTATTCGTCCAATGTTCTGAAAACACCTTTTTTAGTCGTAAAAATTCCTATACTTGTTTTTTCGTCCAAAGTTCTCAAAACACCTATTTTAGTCGTCAACATTTCTATACATCTTGTTTTATTCATCCAAAGTTCTGAAAACACCTTTTTTAGTCGTAAAAATTCTTATACTTGTTTTATTCGTCCAAAGTTCTGAAAACACCTTTTTAGTCGTGAAAATTCCTATACACCTTGTTTAGCAGTCAAAATTTCTGAACATTTCTTTGACTATTAAGCATTTCTAAAGACACCTTTTAGTCATCAATATTTTTGAATAAACCTTTTTTATGTCTGTCAAAATCACTGAAAACACTTTTTTTTAGTTGTCACAATTTCTGGAGACACCTTTTCACCTTTTAGTAGTCGTCCACATTTCTATACGCCATGTTTTATTCGTCCAAATTAATTTTCTGAAGACACCTTTTTTAGTCGTCAAAATTTCTAAACACGTTGTTTCAGTCGTCAAAATTTCTGGACTTTTCACTATCAACATTTCTAAAGACACCCTTTTAGCCATAAAAAGTTCTGAATAACCTTTTTTAGGTGTGTCAAAATTTCTGAAGACACCTTTTTTAGTGGCCAAAATTTCTTTATTTTGTCGTCACTATGTTTTCGGCCGCTCGTCCGCCCCCCCCCCCAAAGTTCGGACCAGGTCTCCGCCTATGGTTCGCAATGTAGCAAAAGTATTCTATAGTGGGTTAAAGTTAAAACGATCATCATCTGCAGGCTAATCAACGATTATTAATTATGAATGGAGAAGCACTTCGTATGATAACAATCATTGCTATCCTACGCCTAATTGATTGCATATTATGGATTCTTTTGTGAAAGCTGGCAAGCCCGTTCTGACTTCTGACCGATTGTGCATGTTAGTGAGTGCATCTGACATTGGTCATTGTGTCTGTTGAAAAGCCAAGTGTAGGCCTATAGACTATAGGATCTATGACCTACATGTATCTATGTATATAGGCCTACGGATTACTAAGAATGTGTGAACTATTTGGATTACTTTGTCTAGCAACATCTGACTTGAGCTCCTTGGTCTTTTTTGCCTCATAATTATTTGGAAAAGGCTCAGAAATGGTTTGCTCGATAGTGATAATCTGTTTTGAAACGGCTTTGACGATTCGTTCTTAAAAATCGCTAAAATACATATGTGGTTAAAATTACAAATTACAACGACAACTTTTATCTTGCAAACACGGAATTCTTTAAATAGGTTATTGCTTATAAATAATTATAATAACAGTTTTGCATCACAGCTTCTTTTGGCCGGACCACAGCGCATGAAAAAGTCTTAGGCCTAAAATGAAGGCTAGGCCTACATGCAGAGCAGAACAGAACACACAGATCCGAAAGTTTCTCTGAAGATGATTAGGCTACAGTTCTCTTAACAGGAAGAGGAGGAGTAGGAGTTGAGAAGGAGGAAGAGGAGGATACTTCGTGTTAATAGGTGCAACTGTCATTGCTTTCATTGCATCTGTTGAATGATAAGCTACAAGTGTGCATTGTGCATGTGGCTTATTAAGATGTGTGTGGGTGTGTGTGTGTGGGTGTCGTGTCTACTTCTGTACGCACCAATTCCTGCAAAGTATTGACTCGCCCTCGCCCTGTATCGTTCGTCACCGAAACTTCCTAATCTCTTCGATCAATAATTATAAGTTCGAAACGAGCGTCAACTACGCTCAGCCATAATAAGCATACATTAGGGATGATTAGGCCTATAGCATGCCTACGTTCTAGACTACTCTTAAGACTGTTCTCTTTAGCTGTGGTTTGGTCGGGAGCGATTCGTAGTAGATACTCTTGAAGAAGCGCTATATAAACCATATAAATGTCTGATATTGAATGAATGAAAAAATGAATGAATGAAGAACGTGAAGCTTTGTGTTTTTCCTCTGGTTCCTTTGCCTCTATATGATTACTTCTATCTTACATGTGCTTAATGATTCAGGTTGCCATTACTGACTATTGTTTGTTGCTTATTTTTTTGGTTTTTTGCTTTGGGTTTTTTTGTTTGTATTTTTTTTTTTTTTTTTTTTTTTTGTCTTTTGTTTTGTGGCTTGTTGCCAAAGGCTTTTTTGATCGTGTGATCTTATGCCACATTGATTTCTTTTCTGGTATTTTCTTTTAAAAAAATTTCCATTTTTCTGTTTATATCTCTAACCTCACCATCTTGACTTACATGTTACGTTCAGGGGTTATCCAGGTTAGCGGGACCTGTCCCTTTTTGGATGACCCTTTCTGATTGTTCACCGTTCATTCAATCAAGGTGTCCTGCGAACATTAATTTTTATTCATGTGTAGTCTAGTATTTTTTCTTTGCAGTATACCTTGGTTTTGTTTGTTTGTATCTTGTTCTCAGAATAAACTGATTTGATTGATTTAAGAATTCTAATGCTTTGGTCGAAACTGGTGTCGCAATTATAGTGAAGTGTTATTCGCAAGGCGGAGACACAGTGACACAAGTTTCTCTGTTGCATCTTATATATACAGGGTGGGCCAATATGCAACAACTTTGACGCCTTATAACTTAAGCAATTTTTATTTGAGCGTCTTGTCCTATATATCAGATTGAACATAATAATCCATTGTATCAATCTGCAAAATATTTAAGAGATACTATTACGACTTTTTGAGATAATGCTATTAATGTTCGATGTCCCTTTTTTGCCATGAAACTGCAAGAAAAAACCAAAAGTCTTAAACTTAATATGTCAATGACTCAATTCTAAACAATCACTAGTTCTAACAATTAATATCAATTCATATCTTGAGTGAATTTATCATAAGTCAAACAAATATTCAATATGTCCACCACGACTGCTATAACGACAGCATGGACACGAGACGACCATTGATCGATGGCTGAGTCCATCAGTGCTCGGGTTATTTCAACTCAGCGGTAAACAATCAGTTTTTTCAAATGTTCAACGTCACGTATCGGTTCACGATAGACCAGTTGCTGAAGACAACCCCAGATCGAATAGTCAACCGGGTTTAAATCCGTGCTGTTCGGTGGCCAGTTCTCCGGTTCAATAAACTCTGGTACGTTAGCGTTCAGATAGACAACCGTATGATGTGAACGATGCGCCGGCGGGAGAACGTTTGCGACCACAGTTGCGGCTGTTAGACGTTCCCGTGGCATCAATTTGTTTAATCAATCGATGTAGAGCATATTTATTCCATTTTCCAGAAGGGAATTCTATCAACATCTGGTGTGCTTTGTATTCGTTTTCTACTCTTAAGATTCTGATTAAAATTCTATCCTCTTCCGTGAGCGGCGCCATGACATTCAAAATTGAGAGGTGTGCGTCGCACCAATGTTTTTATTTAAACGGTGCCGTATATCAGCGCAAGATTTTACACAGTAGTAGAGTGGATAATTACCTTCAATTTAGTATATTGATTACGATGTTCTGATAAAAATTGTTCAAGTTATAAGGCGTCAAAGTTGTTGCATTCCTATTGGCCCACCCTGTAATATATCATTCTGATTACGATGAAAGCGATGAATGTAGGCTAACTATAATATCGATCGTACTTTTGTCAAGACTAGTGTTCCTTTTGCGGCATTAATTATTAAGGTGACATTCGCAACTCGGTAATACATATCCTACACGCACCACGCTGCAGGATTTGTTCAGTATAATAATTTTTATGTACAATGTTACTACCATCAGTTTCATAGATGTATAGGCCTACACTGTATGAGATAAAAGAAATCAAAGAAGGAGTCGAAGTTGGCAGAGTTGACATTCGGTGGATTGAAAGTTTTGAAACTCACGCTAATCCAGATTTCTCCTTGAGTAACAGGGAACTTCCCTACAAAAACCCCCATAATTATATGGCATCATCAATAGGTCGACAAAATCTTCTCGACCATATTCGACGAATTGGAAAAGAGACATTACTACCAATATATATATATGTAGGCCTATGTGTGGGCCTATAGACTAAGTTCTACTTGGCATGATGTTCAAAATAAGGCATCTAGCGCTACGTAAGATCCAATGAGAAGTTGTCCCCTCGATTTTGTGGAACGGATTGCAATTAGCATTACACCTGCAGATGCCTAGAGTACACTCAGACTTTAAAATAATTGCACAGCCAGCATGCGCAGCCTACGCCTGAAATCGGTGAAGCAAGGTGCATGCAGATAAACACTAACCTCCGTGCATCCCATACATCTTTCCTACTATACGGTTAGAGCTCCACCTAAAGACCTACTCCACCCATCGTCTTAGCATCCACTCCGCATTCCTCTGATTTCCACGCTTCCAAGTTCCACTTCCTTCTCTCCATTCTCCTGGAGTCCTGGCAGACGGCCATTTTGCACCTGACGTAGTAATCAGCATTACATTTCAGCATGGAATAGGGAAGCCGCTAAACGAAACTGGTTGAGATGTAAAAGCCTCCGTTGTTACCGCACATGATGTGATAGGATAGCCTACGCTATCGTCTACTATACTTTCGCAGGACTCTTAAACGTTGTTCCGGCAATTGAAAGCGCTGCAAGCACGCCAGTCCTATAAGCCCTTCGATAATTGCTCAGCTGGTGAGTGACGTCGCTGGGAGCGCTGAGATAAACGGTTAGACCTGGCAGTCATAGGCTTACAGTCTCAGCTGTATACGACCCGTAGACTATCGCCATGTTCTGCTTATCCTTTTGCCTAACCTTGCTAGTCTAGCTGAAGGCCTTATAGTCTACATGATGGATGAATTACATCTTACGCAAAGAATGAACTGAAGGCGTTGGTGAATGGAATTATACATGGTGGCTCTTAGTGCAATTAACGCATAGAACTGGCCTAGTGTGGTCCGTTTTTGTGGCTAAAATGCGACAGAACTTAAGAATATCATAGTACAGTTTAATCGGCAGATGGCAATGTGCAAAAACTTGACAAGTCTTTCTATTGCTCGGTCATAGCGATTCATATCCACTATCCAGTAAGGGACGTAACTATAGCGTTGGGCTTGGGGAGGGTGTTTAAGCCCCCAAACAAAGCTGAAGCCCCCAAAATAAATCAAGCCGTTGCATGCTTATAATTATAGACTTCTGCCACCGCACTCGTCATGCTCAAAGCTTAAGCCCCCCAACGAAAAATCATGACGAAAAATCATAGTTACGGCACTGTATCCAGTATCGCCACTCAAGGCCATTGTGAAGCTCAACATTTCGAATAATATAACATACATGTAGGCCTATATTTTTCCAATGTTACTAGAAAAACATTTCAATTAAAGAAATTCGGCATTCAACCAGTTAATTCATTCTTTCATTAATTACAAGAATTTATGTAGCGTTTAAAACGTTTGTATGTGCACTTGTTATAGCGCCCCTTAAAGATTCTACTCAGAAATGCTCCCGACTACAGCGCGGCCACTGAATCGGAGTTTCACTCGTAAGCACTTCCGACCCCAGTAGACCTACGTAGGCCGGTCAGAAAGTCGCTTAATTGGTTGAGGAAAATATAAAATTGTGACTATAAAAATTCTTTATTAACTGGCAGTTTATTCGCTGAAGTTTTCATGAGCAGTTCAGATGAATAAATGCATCTTCATGTATGCATGTAAGACATTGTAAGTATAGCCTATAGATATGTATGCTTGACTGTATTTATGTCCGCATTTCAGGTGTATATATGTTTCTGTCAGTATAGGCCTACGTCTGTGACTGCGCCTTCTACTTTTCCGCCTGTTTATCTGCTTATATGTTTGTCTGCTATAGCTTATCTCCTGCCAATAGGAATCCATTGCCATTGGCATGATTTCCATTCTGCTTCATCGCTAAACGATTCGTATAAACTTTTCCAGACCATACATACACACAGACATACATACATGTATACACCTGCTTCAGCTGCTGCTGCTGATAGCAAAGCTACTCTCCATACAAGTTCAGATGAATAAATGCATATGCATCTGAATGATGTTATGAAATGCGAGAGCCAATCACATGCATGCACCTCAGCTGCAGATTTGCATAATATAAAAATAAAGCAGCCAACGGGAATAAAATAGGCTTGACAAAGATTTCCTTACCCATGTACATTGTACACAATTAGCTCTGTCTGCAGCTCAAGTAATAACTTATCTTTTAACGGCCAACACATAAATAGTAGGCCTAGATTGACGGATGATGCATGAACTCAGAGACCTTATGAATGCATGTGCGTATGTGCATATGCATGCTTGTATAGGCCTATGTATATGGCTGTGTACCTCTATGTATTGCTGCAATTGTATTCCTTATTTTTGTTGCGCCTCTTAAAAAATACTCGTCAGAGAAAAAATCATTGTGCACATGTAGGCCTATATGCGTCAGTGCATATGCATGAACGTGTAGGCCTATATGTATGGCGTATGTACGTTGTGATTGCGCTTGTATTTGTGCATTCATGTGTGCATATAGTGCTCTGTGTATGAGTATATAATGTATACATATGCATCAATGCATTCGTATATTATACGCATACATTGATGTAGGCCTTTGTATAATGTTCTTTCTTATAATGTTTTTCTGCCCATGTGTACATACATATAATATACACTGTGTCCGGAAAAAAAGGGACCCATTTTGTAAATATGAAAATAAATAGTAAATATTAATCGATTTTCACAATTCAAAGACCGTTTTTATCCTAACATAATTATCTAACAATTGCGAAAATATAAAATTTCCAGTCCAAATAATGACGTCATGATGACGTCATTTGCACAAAAAGTCAAATTTAAGAGATAAATGCGCAAAATCATCAAAAATTTTAATATTTTCATGATGTAATTTATCAATAATAAAGTAAGTTTAATTTTAGTTTTATATCTGAATTAATTTGTGGTCAAAGTGTACACCTTTAGCCTCAGCGTAAGCTTCAGAACGGTCGCGCTAATAGCCAACAGCAGCATCGATAACCAGCGTATCAAAATCCTCCCCAGCAGGCATTAACAATTCGCTCACGGAGTTCTTCAATGTCTCTTATCCTTGTCTTGTAACCATCTCCTGCAATAGTCTCCACGTTTTATGATCAACTTGATTTAAGCTCGGTCCGTTGGGCGGCCAAAGATTATAAGAGGAATGAAATCCGGAGTCTCCTTAGTCAACAGTTCAGCAGTTTAACGAATTCAGTGAGCTGGGACGCCATCTTGTTGAATTGTTTATTAATCCGAGTATTCGCGGATATCAGACATCAATTTTATATGGAGGAGACAATTCCTGTAATGAGTTGCATTTATTTTTTACTCCTGGTTCTGTTAAATGGATTTCCGTTTCACCAAGAGCCAATATACCAGCCGAAATCATGCATGACTAGCCGCTAAATGAACTTTAGTGCAAATGACGTCATTCTGACGTCATCATTGTGACTGGGACTTTTATATTTTCACCAGTATTAGATAAATATGTGAGGATTAAAATGCTTTTTGAATTGTAAAAATCGATGAATATTTACTAATTATTTTTATATTTAGAAAATGGGTCCCTTTTTTTCCGGACACAGTGTATATACACCGTGAGGCATAAAAAAGGAAACCCCTAGAAAAATCGTTATCATTTTAACAATATTCAATCAATGTAAATGAAATTCAGGAAAGTTATAGCTTAATAGCAAGCAATGTAAATACATTTACAGTTTTTACTCTAACTGTCCGCCTTTAGCTTCTACGCATGCGCGAAGTTGCTTGCGCCATTCAAGCACAGCCCAGCAATAATTCGCTGGTCAAGATCGTTCCAAGCCTGCATTATTCGCTTAGGCCTACTAAGATCTTCAACATCACAGACCTTTGCTTTGTACACCATTTCCTGCTTTTCGTAGCAATAAGCTTAAACTACTCAAAATGATCGTCTGTATGTAGCAGTTGGAACTCGAAAGAGAGAAATTGCAGCCGACCGCCTTTTAAGCACACGTCCGACGTTTAGCAAATCCCTGATGGTGTCAGTCGGTGTTTCTTCTCTTGGGCGCACGTCAATTCATTTAGTTGAACCGGGGTAAAAAAATCAACGGCCAATACTACCGAGATGTTTTACTCATGGAAGGCCTTCTACCTGAAATTCGAGAACTCACTGAATTTTACATTCTCCAGCAAGATGGTGCTCCAAGGCACAGAGATCGAGAAACGATTGCACTTCTGACGCATGAAACTCCTGACTTCATAATTCCTACTCTATGACCCCCTAACAGCCCAGGTCTTAATCCCGTCGATTATAAAATATGGGGATTCATGCAGGAAATGGTGTACAGAACAAAGGTCCGTGATGTTGAAGATCTTCGGAAGCGAATCATGCAAGCTTGGAACGATCTTGACCAGCGAATTATTGACTCGGCGGTGCTTGAATGGCGCAAGCAACTTCGCGCATGCGTAGAAGCTAAAGGCGGACAGTTAGAGTAAAAACTGTAAATGTATTTACATTGCTTGCTATTTAGCTATAACTTTCCTGAATTTCATTGACATTGTTTGAAAATTGTTAAAATGATAACGATTTTTCTAGGGGTTTCCTTTTTTATGCCTCACGGTGTATATAGTATATGCAAAATTATGCATATGCATACATATTTATATATATATATATGTATATATATGCGATAGTTTAACTGCATTGATGTACCTTGGCGAATCCGTGGGTGCGTTTTTGCTTATCTTCTTGCAGCTGCAGATCTCGACTGTAACTCTGTCTATATTTAAGACAGACCTGGCTGCAGTGGTTAGTTAAACCAACTGGCTGAGCCATAGCTGCAGCAGAGAGAAGAGGAGAAGGAAGAGTAAAGAGAGGAAGAGAGGAGTTGAAGTTGGAGGAGGTGGAAAGGTGGGAAAAAGGGAATTAGGGAGGAGGGACAGGGTCACGTGTATGCCTTCGGGACGGAACCGGCTCATCGCTCCGTCGATACCAATTTTCGCTGTTGGCGATCGCCTAAGCCTGCGACTGAAGCCGACGGAGTAACACTCATTGGCGGGTAAGAAAAACAGCTTTTCTCTCTAATCTTACTTAACGTAATGTAACGTGATGCCATGTAACTCGTCGATAATAATCTTGTAGCGACATTTTCAGATTGCCTATCTGATTATGCCTTATCCAATTATTCCAGACTCTGTGAACGAGTGACAGATAATTATAGGGGAAGGGTTTGATTGAAAATCACCCGATCGAAAAAACATAATTTCTCTATACTTTTATTATCTATTGCATTCGGTTAAAATCATTGCTTTCTCTTCTTTTACCTCTTTCTTTTTCGATTTTGCCGCTTTTGCGACCTCTTTGCTTACACACTATCCTCCTCCTTCTTATTTTAAACGCACAGCGAACCATTGCAGAAATAATTACACTCAGTGAAAAATTATTTTCCGAAGAATTGCTATTAGAAGACTTTCTTTAAAAAAGTAAAAATGGCCCTCATCTTTCAAAGAATAAAAAAATAAATGAAAAAATTGACAACTTGGACAGAATAGAACACTTAATTATTTTTCCATAGCAAATTATTTAATTTTGAAGTCTCTAATTAACATTACGTAAGCTTAAACATTCTATTTTGATTCAATTATTATAATTTTACATGCTTTTAGTCAATTAAAATTAAGCCTTATGGCCCCCTGATGTCGTTCAACTAAGAAAAAGTGGCCCTCGTGTCCTCCAAATTAGCAAAAGTGGCCCCACAGTATAAAAAAGGTTGAGAACCACTGCTATAGGTCTACTGGATATTAGCGTTAAAGGGATTAACTACTATAATAGGCAATGGCAAGCAAGTTAGCCTACTCGACTTTAAATCTGTTTAGAACACATTCGAAGCTATTCGAATGCTCTTTTTGAAAATCTATTTGCACTCAATTTTTCAGATTTCCTCAATATATAGGCTATAAGATTCTCACTCACTTTATTTTCTCACTGTTTTCAAGTGCAATAAAAAAACACGAGTTTCAACTTTCTAAAACTTGCTCTGCTAAGATTGTTATAAGAATCACATTATTTTTTTATAAACAGCGTATATTTAGGCCTAGACCTACTTACAAGCTGAATTTAAACTATGAATTCAATATTTGAATTCAAACTTCAAATACAAATTCAGACTTCAAATTCAAACCTCTTATCGGGCATTCATTTAGTCACCTTTTAAGCACAATTTGCCGCATTTACTGCTGAAATGTTCACATTTGCATTTAAGATGAACTCAAATGATTGTTTCTGTTGGTGTCGTTGGTAGCCTACAACTGGATTTAATTTGAGCATAATTTTGCAAATTTTCACAAATTTCACCTTGAAATTTAATGTCTAATCTCGTCAATCTTATATCTCAATGTAAAATATCCGTCGATCTAAATACGACTAAAGCCGCTGAAATTTCTTTTCGAAATCGACTGTGTTGTTAGCTTGAAGAGATAAAAATTATGTAGGCCTGCTGCATGTTCAGAAATCAAAAATTGTTTTGCCCTTTATTTTAAATCTGACGATACTTTTATGAATATTATTAGGCCTACAAGTTCTGTAAGAATGATATTTTTAAATTTGAAATATCTAAGCTTAGAGCCATTTTATTTTTACACAACTGATATTAAAGCAGAAGGCCGTACGTAGCTAGGGGTGTTTTGAGTGTCTGAACGCACCTCCCCCCAAATAAAATAATGCTATCATGAAATGTGTATCTACTAACACAATCATGATGTAAAGACTAAGGGGGATTCAAGTTTGAAGCTCTTATTTTCATGCGACATTTCACAATAGATTAAATCCTCCTCCAAATCCCGTAGTCCGTTGATTCGGTTGCATATCGGCTTGCACATTGCACAAGAGCGAGTAAACACCTCCCTCCTCAACAAATAAAATCCTGGATACGGCCTTGATAAATCATGACGCAAAGATACTTCCTAAAGGATGAATTTTAAACAATAATTTACCCGGTAGACCAACATTCCAGCAACCATAATTAACCTCTATTGAATTTTGGTTTGCTTGTTCAGTTAATGTCATTTCTGCATATTATGTTCTACCGCATTGTGATAATGCAGTTAACCACGAACACGTTTGGTTCGCCTAAAAGTCCTAAATCATCCATGCGCAAATTTTATTCTACGTGTTTATAAGATTTAGCTTTCAAAGTACCCGGTATTTCGGGAGTGCATGGGCGCAGGAGAAAACTGTGAACACTCTGTCAACACTTTCTTGTAGGCCTAAACATCTGCATTCTGTTGGCTCCAAAGCTGCAGACCTTCACTTGTGGCAACGGAAGAAGCTACATGTATACTCTCACGTTGACCCAGAAAGTGCTTGTCGTTGATATAATCCATTCCTAATAATGACACAAATATTATTGAGAATTATCTTTCACAACAATTTGCAAGCCAGATCTTTGGCATATTTTGGCATAGAGTCTATAGCAATGACAATTGATCATAAACAATGTGGTGGAGACTGCAGCGCATAATTATTGGTAATTGTTTGACCTAAATGTCAATTTGCAGGTTTTCTTTAACATGGCCTCTTCATTTTTCAATGAATTTATCGGGTCAGGTTTCATCATTATCGCGGTATCCATTTAAGCAGCGTAGACCTATTATGTCTATCAATTAGTTCTGAAGATATATTGAGCATCAGAGGTTTGTACTTGTGTTGACTATTATTGGACAAATAAGATACGAAACGAACATGTAAGACCCTTGGAGTTCTTACGCGCGGATCTCATTACAGCTTCACAGAATACCTTCTGTCAGCAGAGCGTTTGCGAAGACAGATGGCACACATATAACACACATACAACATAATTATACATGTAGGCCTATGTGCGATTGTGAGCATTGCATAGGTGGTTGCGATCATGCTTGGAGGGAGGTTAGTTGTAGTCACTGTGTCGTATCGTGAAAGACGTCATAATGGCATAATGTAATACAGGAGAATTGCAACATTAGCCTAATGCACCGGTGTGTTCGCTTTTTGAACGTCTCATCTGCTATGGCTGTACAAATCGTCCAGTGCATAGAAGTCTCTGAATATATATTCATCCTCGACATTTTCAGTTGATGTTGCGGCTATTGAGATAACCCACCGTGTCCTAAACGATGCTCAACTGTTTATATCATGCAGGCCTACAGTCCTCCCTCTCTTTCTCTCTCTTTCTTTCTCTTGCTCTTTCTCTCTTTCTTTCTGTCTCGTTTTCTTTCTTTGCTTCTCTCTTACACTCTGTCTTCGTCTCTTTCTGTGTGTGTCTTTCTTTCTTTCTTATTTCTGTCTTTCTTACTATCTTTCATTCTGTCTCTCTCTGCCTCTGTCTCTCTATGTCTCTTTCTGTCTGCGTGTCCGTCTGCCTCTCTCTCTCTCTTTCTCTGTCCTTCTTTCTCTTGCTCTCTCTTTTTCTCTCTTTCCCACTCTGTATCCGTCTCTCTTTGTGTGTGACTTTCTCTTTCTTTCTCTCTTTCTTTTTTATCTTTATTTCTTTCTTTCTGTCTGTCTGTCTCTCACTCTCTCTCTCTCTGCCTCTCTCTGCCTCTCTCTCCTTCTCTCTTTCTCTTTATTTCTCTCCTTCTTTCTTTTTTGTATTTCTCTCCCACCCTGTCTCCGTCTCTCTTTATGCTTGACTCTTTCTTTCTCTTTCTTTATTTCTCTTTCTTTCTGTCTGTCTGCCTGTGTGCGTGTGTTACCGCAGCATTCCTACCTAAGTCAGCGACAAGCAGAGGTAGGTAGATTGCTCCACCTAGCGGCCGTTTCTCCAGCGCTCTACCACGGTACCCATAATACCCACGTAGGAGCCCGATGCTATCAAATAGCCGCCTTCGATCACCTGCATGGTAAGTCGGTCGGTTGTTTGGAGTAGAAGCACTAAACACGTAGTTATTTATACCGACCTTAGTCGCCCATCCGACTGCAGGGAGCCGTAATCCTGGCGCCGTAGCCGTAGACCCAACCGTTGCTGTAGCAGCAGCCGAGAAGGAGCCAGATCCCAGCTCCATAGCAACCCGTATATACATTGTACAGTCGCCAAGGTAGAAGATGGATATTAACGGCGAAATGGGTCCACGTGGGACACTGGGACATGTATAGAAAGCGATTTTATGCACTTGCAAAACAGTTGCTGACCTCCGCGGACTGGGCCTACATGTATAGACCTATGAGATAGCTTGTATAATGTATACCCACCTGTGCGTATAATTGTTTCCGTAAACACTAGATACAATTAAAAACATATGATGCGAGTTAAGTGACTGTACGCCTATACCTCGGTTCTGTATATAAGCAGCAGCGCCGTTCCTTTTCTGTTATTGGCCCTGCAACCTGGAATGGGCTCCCTGTGGAACTACGTCTAATACCTCGAGCATTTGAGACTACGTTCTACTCTGCCCTTAAGACTGTTCTATTTAGCCGTGGTTGGGTCGGGAGCGCTTCTGAGTAGATATTCTTGAAGAGGCGCTATATAAATGTCTGAAATGAATGAATGAATGAATAAGACTATCTTAATGTCAACCTGGCCTCTACAAGCTTCACACTTGATTATTAACACATTGAATTGTTCCTGAGGGTGAATTTTAGGAAGTCTATATTGAAATGAAAAAGTAGAATTAAAATTAAATTGACTAAATCCATGAAATTTCAGTTTCCATGAGGATAGAATATCCAGCGTTTTTACCCAGTTAACATAAGACTGTTACAGTAGCCTATGTGTATTATTCAGCATTACGCGGTTCTTTCTCGGTATTCAAACTGGGACAACAGCCTTAAGTCACACACATGCAGTCTGGTCGTTGTTCTGCATGCTATAGCAAACTTCATTTGCTTTCTTTAAAAAGCGCAGCCATGTTTGATGGAAATTTTATTATGAGAAGAATATAGACAGCAGAAACTTAATTCTGCATCAAGTCAAAAACAGATAACAAATCTGCCATTATTGCTGATGCATGAACGAATGAACAAACCAATATACGACGTATAAATGAGTGCATGAATGAATGAATGAATATAAAATGAATGAATGAATATTTATGTAAATGAACTAGTGATTGAATAAATGAATGAATGAATCTATGGTTATAAATTTTGCTTCAATGCTTAGCTTGTCTGGATTTGCAACAACAGTTCTTTATTAATTTTGATCCTGCTGGGCATCGTTAAATCTCGTAAAATGAAATAATAGGCTATGTTTTAAAAATAGTTATAACAGCTATATATATATATATTCTCAATTATATTTAGCTATGCTTGAGTGACTTTAAAAGCTGCTGTTAACTGACGCAGCTTAATTTTTTAAACACATATGTATACAATCGTGCAGTGCAATGATTTCGATGTAATGTAATGCATGTATGCTTGTCAGATAAGAAAAAACGCTTTTTACTTACTTCCTTGCTTACTTATTGAAGAAACTGCGTTTGAAGTGACGCAATGTATAACACACTGGCACGGAGATCAGCGGAGCTGAGTTCGAGTCCCGAAACCCCGTATATAAGATAGACGTGCTTTGTAGGTTTTCTTCTGTTAATGTTGGTAACTAATGTATGATCGATTTTAATTAAGATAAATAAGATAACTTCATAACAGCTATTAACAGATACATTCTCATCTCATTCTCCGGTTGCGGTCTGTCAACTGGGTTGTTGATTAAACGAAACTTGGTTTTAATTGTAGCACCATCAAGAGGAATGGTTGCTCAGTATATCCCGACGTTGGTGGTGATAGGCGCCGCCCTGGTCGCCTATCGGTTTCTGGGGCTGGACGTCTACTTCGAGGAACTCATTCACCAGAAGGAACTACGCGACAGCTATGAATACATCATTGGTTAGTAGTGTAGGCCTATTATACCAACCACACATGTGGACTATACATTTATGTAGACCATGGACGGAGACTTAGGGGGACAGGGTGGACATCCCCCAAAGTTTGTGCTGGGGATGAGATGCTTATATTCCTAATAGAAAACTAACATTGTGAAGAGAATTAGATAGGTACTATTTAAGTAAAATTGCATATGACAATCATTTCATGACATTATGTGCGTGTGCTGCTGCTGCTGTATCTTGCATTAGAAATGCCCATCTTAATAATTAATCAGGTATAAATGTACTTCAAACAAATCGCAAATGACATGTCTTCCTATCCAGCGTTGCATAGACACGTGATAAACTTTTGCAGCTCAGAGAATCAACTTCAATTATAGATCTAAACTGATAAGAATTATTAAAGTTGTAGGGCGTTCAGTCTAACTGAGAGTCGCTTATTAATACTGCCATGGCACCAATCGATTGTCTTGTGCAGTGGGAGCAGGTACTTCTGGTGCCGTCCTGGCCAGTCGTTTGGCAGAGGACAGCGACCGAGACATTCTGCTGATCGAGGCAGGAGGCGATCCGGTCCAGAACCCCAACATCGACATTCCTCTGATGGCCGACAGCGTTCGCGGATCTGACTTTGATTGGCAATACAAGACGACCCCTCAGCAACACGCCTGCCTTGCAAACATAAACAAGGTGACATGGATTGCCAAACTGTCCAGAAATAACGATGATAATGAATTACGTTGATGCTGCTGCTGCTTAAGATGATGATGATGTTGACAATAATGATAATTGCGACGTTAATAATGATGATGATGAATATGATGTTGAACATATCCATGTGTTGAACGATTCTTCTGAAACTGTCTTCCATTCCTTTGTTACTTTGACTATGTGTAGCATACGTATTCAAACTGTCTTCAAATGCACTTATTTGGATCAGCAAGAGAGCCACCAGGGACGTAGCCTAGTCAGACTTAAATTCAAGTGGAGCACTGTGGAGGTAAATCCGGGAGACATCCATGATCCAAGAGTGGAGACAATCCATTGGTAAAATCCCAAAATCCTGGTCATTGTTCAAGTGTATAAAAAATGCAGGAGCAGGCAACTGCCTCCTCCTGTCTTCATGTATCATGTAGCTAATCCTATTGTATAGCCACGATTGCAGCTATACCTCCAGTCCGAGCTTCGTTTGTTACCTCTGACCACTCAGACTGGGTTTTATAGCTCACTCAATTCTTCTTTGTTTAGCGATGGCTGGACTGGGAGCGCCCATGAGTAAGCTTCTTGAAGGACACAGTATGAGTTTCCCGAATGAATGATTAAAATGTGTATACACATACATGTACACACATGCATACGTACACGTCGTACACACATGCATAAGTACACACATGCATACGTACGTGCATGCGTACGCCGTTTAGACTCTATGCATCAATAACTTTTAGAATTCATCACTTTCATGCATAATTGTTCCACGCAGGAAGCGATATGGCATTTGGGGAAAGGTCTTGGCGGAACGTCAAACATCAACTACATGCAGTACCTGAGAGGCAGTCGCTATGACTACGACGGCTGGGCAAGCAATGGGGCGACCGGTTGGGGCTACAAGGACGTCCTACCGTATTTCATAAAGGCCGAGGATCAGCAGAACGGAGAGTTCGTTCGGACTGGTAGGAAGAACAAGACTTGCATCCTAATAATATTCAATTAACTAGAACGAAAATTATTTGGAGATGTCAGCCGAAGACAGAAATATCTCTCAGATAACTATGCAACAACCGTATAATTTGAATTCTTACAGACATCCTAAAATATCACTCGCAGTCTACATCGCAATTAATGTTCTTCAGGCTCGCCCCAAGACCTTGTCTAAGCACTTCAAGTCGTAGGCCTACTTTTTCGGTCTTCGGCCAGTTCTTTCGTGCCCGAAGATCATTTATAGGAATTATGGAATTTAAACAAGAATAGAGTCGGCTTCATTATATTCTTTGGCATAGTCTTATTTGTCTTTATTCCAACTAAAATCCTGTGTTTTCTCTCGGGTTCACCCGCACTGGAGAAGCGCCGCTTCTGAAAGAAGGTTTTACTGGGAGAAGCGCTTTATTAATGGTCAAATATAATACAATGCAATGCAGCACAATATGACAATATCGTTGTCGCCGTGTTTTGTGTGATCTTTATCTCGCTGTGTTTCATGGTTTCGCTGTGTGTTTCAGTGTTTCATGGTTTCGTTGTGTGTTTAAGTGTTTCATGGTTTCGATTTGTGTTTCAGTGTTTCATGGTTTCGATATGTGTTTCAGAGTTTCATGGTTTCGCTGTGTGTTTCAGTGTTTCATGGTTTCTATGTGTGTTTCAGTGTTTCATGGTTTCGCTGTGTGTTTTAGTGTTTCATGATTTCGATGTGTGTTTCAGTGTTTCATGATTTCAATGTGTATTTCAGTGTTTCATGGTTTCGATGTGTGTTTCAGTGTTTCATGGTTTCTATGTGTGTTTCAGTGTTTCATGGTTTCTATGTGTGTTTCAGTGTTTCATGGTTTCGCTGTGTGTTTCAGTGTTTCATGGTTTCTATGTGTGTTTCAGTGTTTCATGGTTTCGCTGTGTGTTTCAGTGTTTCATGATTTCGATGTGTGTTTCAGTGTTTCATGATTTCAATGTGTATTTCAGTGTTTCATGGTTTCGATGTGTGTTTCAGTGTTTCATGGTTTCTATGTGTGTTTCAGTGTTTCATGGTTTCTATATGTGTTTCAGTGTTTCATGGTTTCGGTGGAAGGCTGGCTGTGATGGATGTCGGTCCAACGACTGTCAATCAAATCATAGGATACTGCTTCAAAGAAATCTCTCTTAAGAAACGCGACTTGAATGGAAAGAACCAGTTTGGTAAGTATGCAGGAGAATCAATAGTTCGCTTAAGATAAAAGAAAATAATTGTAAAAACAAAACGCATTTCGCATTTAAATTTTTAAAACCTTGTGAACCGTCTAGGTTTGCACAATATTTGCTAATAAAGTTTCACGAAAAATATTTTACATTACGGCAACTTATTAAACAGAATTTCCTGTGAATTGTTGAAAATTTCTCTTTAATAAACGTGTGGACTGTGGAGCATTCTCATTTTTATATGATATAGACCCCATTGGTGTATGGTTTCACGTCGGTAGATTCATCTGTTTTTACACGAAATGTCTACAAATAATTTGCCGTTAATAGGCCTATCTGCTTTGTATTGAATACATATTTATATAGGGAAGTCAATAATCCGGCGTCTATAATTATTATTTTTTTTATAAAATTATTATTATTATTATTATTATTATTATTATTATTATTATTATTTTCTTGTTGTCTGACAGGCTGGGGTCCGACGCAGGCTACGATTCGAAACGGCGTGCGTTGGGGCACATACCGCGCCTACCTCCGACGCAATCTTAACCTTCCCAATCTCCACGTTCTCACTCATGCAACGGTTCAAAAGGTTAGATCGTCGTCGTTTATAGTGAAGACTGATATAGTACGTCGGCGAAGGCGATGGATCAGGGGAGGGTAGGAGGGGCTGAGATATTATCGGAGAGGTGTCGAATTTATTAATGATGCTTGGTGGTTGTGCCTGGTGGCTGTTGAAAGGCAGGTGCACAGTGGTGGCAAAGAGGTTGGGGAATAAATGATAATTCGGTATGGTGTTGGTGGAAAATGTGTTGATGGTTTGATAGTAGTGAGTCCGCTTCCGTGTTTCCAGTTTCAGGACATAAGACTCTCATGAGCTACTGCAGTCTTGTCTGGGTGGTTCCTTCATGCTTCAGGCTATCTGCACTACCTTTCTTAACTCCCTATAGTCGATCCAATTTCTGCTGCAGAATAAAAGTTTAACTCATCAATTAATGTGCACACGACGTGCGAAAAGAGATAGGTAGGGGCCTACGCAAATGAGTTTTAAACGAAAAGAAACTGCTTACATACAATCATGTAGGCCTTTTTGAGTGAAAAATTATTATTGTCTACTTGAAAGGCGAGTCTGGTTAAAATCAAGTCAAGAGACTCTCGCAGGCCGCAGCCAAATCAGTTTAAGTCGGAGTACGATTTCATATAGACACATCTGACACATGGAGTATTAGAGCTGAAACAGCTTCTTGTGTCCGTTCTCACAATTCAAAAGCTATAGTTAGTATAGTATATCCCGTCTCAAGGCGAAGAAAGTTTTTGAGTTCTCTATAATTATAATCCATCGTATTTCTTAGAAGTCTGGCGACAGGCATGCATCTATAGCCTAGCACTCACACTTTAGATCATCTAGCAGCTTTTCTGCTTTAAACAATTTCAATTTCTCAAGAAGTTGCGGTCAATGATTCGTCAACCATTTAAATCAGCGGTCCTGCTCAACATAACACTTAGAAGTCTTAGAATAATAAATAAATTATTTATTATTATGATCTGATCATTGCTATAAGGTTGGCGTTGCCACCGTTGTGAATTCACTTCATGATGCACTGTGATTTTGTTGCAAGACTATAAGTTCAATGAAAGCAACGCAGTTAGAGTCGATTTGTTTATGAGCACTTATACAAGGCTACAGGCTTTCCACTAAGTTTTCTGGGTATATGTTTGAGAGTCAGTAGGCCTACATCACACCATTGGGAGTATCTTGAGTTCTGCTGCTATTTATCTTCTTCCGGTTGAGCTAAAACAGGTTTTCACGAAAGCTAAACGAAGCATTTCCATAACAAACACTGAGAAAGGCGCTCCTGAAAGAATCTAAAGAGCCGCATTAGAGATAGTATTCCCATACACTGTACACAGTATACAGCTACAACTGCAATTGCGCAGAGAGGGAGAGGGGCACAGCCACTAAAGAACAGCCAGTGGTTGCGCCACTTAGCAGGTGCAGCACAACAACAAAAATTGAAGTATAAGCACACGCACACCTGTTAAAACAATAGTGCCATTGTAAGTATACTCTTTGTGCCCAACTGGCTCAATTACCACATATCATGTTGTAGGCCTCCATGTATGTGTGTATAACTGTATATATATATATGCATGTATATTGTACATAGTATTTATATATATATATAATTATATATATATATATGCACCGACATACAGTATACATGTAGACTGGTCGGCATATATACAAAGAGATTTTATTTTTCTTATCTTGCAGATAGTCTTCGAAGGCAAGCATGCGACTGGAGTGGTCGTCCAGGTGGGAGACAAGCAGACGGTTATTAAGGCCTCGAAGGAAGTGCTACTGGCCGCTGGTACTGTTGGTACTACGAAGCTCCTGCTGCAGTCAGGAGTCGGGCCTAGAAGTCACCTTCAGGCAGTCAAGGTCAGACAGATACATGTATGGTCGACATCCAAAACAAACATCCATCAGAATCAGATGATTAATTATTCATAACTCTGATGATTAATTAATTATTCATAACTATGATGATTAATTATACATAACTCTGATGATTAATTAATTATTCATAACTCTTCCGCATAATAAACTTTCCGCTTTTTATTGCGGTATGTATAAAAGTTTCTTTATACACTGTGTCCGGAAAAAAAGGGACCCATTTTCTAAATATCAAAATAAATAGTAAATATTAATCGATTTTCACAATTCAAAGACCCTTTTTATCCTAACATATTTGTCTAACAATTGTAAAAATATAAAAGTTCCAGTCCAAATAATGACGTCATTATGACGTCATTTGCACAAAAAGTCAAATTTAAGAGATAAATGCGCAAAATCATCACAAATTTCAATATTTTTATGATGTAATTTATCAATAATAAATGTAAGTTTAATTTAATTTTTATATCTGAATTAATTTGTGGTCGAAGTGTACACCTTTGGCCTCAACGTAAGCTTCAAAACGGTCGCGCTAATAGCCAACAGCAGCATCGATAACCAGCGCATCAAAATCCTCCACAGCAGGCATTAACAATTCGCTCACGAAGTTCTTCAATGTCTCTTATCCTTGTCCTGTAGCCTACACCTTCTCCATCAGTCTCCAAATCTTATTATCAGCGGGTTTTAAGCGGGCGGCCGTTTATCGGCCAAAGAATTAAGAGGAATGAAATCCGAGTCTCATTAGTCAACAGTTCAACATTTTGACGAACTCGGTGCACGAGCTGAAGCACCATTTTGTTGAAATGTGTAGGCTATACTATTCCAGGATATCAGGCACGACTTTTTTCATAGAGCGGGCAATCCCTTTAATAAGCTGCATTTATTTTCATTCCTTACATGGATTTCTGTTTTACCAAGAGCCAATATCAACCGAAATCATGCATGAATAGCCGGATAAATGCATTTTTATGCAAATGACGTCATTATGACGTCATTGTTGTGACTGAAACTTTTATATTTTCACCAATATTAGACAAATATGTCAGGATTAAAATGGTGTTTGAATTGTAAAAATCGATGAATATTTACTATTTATTTTCATATTTACAAAATGGGTCCCTTTTTTTCCGGACACAGTGTATATTTAAGTGGGCTACTAGCTAGATTTCTGCAATCTTGACTGATTTTAATGCTATGTAATTCGAACGATGTATGGTTTTCTAGTGATTTTGGAAGCTTGGAGTGACTTTTAAAGCGCCGCCACAAAATCGTGATTACTGGGACTGGATACCCAAGAGACCACTGGTTTTGAGGAGCAGCTCAGAAATTTTGTGGCCGCGCAAAGTGTGCCTTGAATACGATGGAGAATGCTGCCATCCTGACTGATTTTAATGCTATGTAATTCGAACGATGGACGGTTTTCTAGTGATTTTGGAAGCTTGAAGTGACTTTTAAAGCGCCGCCACAAAATCGTGATTATTTGGACTGGATACCCAAGAGTACACTGCTTTTGAGGAGCACCTCAGAAATGTTGTGGCGGCGTAAAGTGTGCCTTGAATAAGATGGAGAATGCTGCAATCCTGACCGATTTTAATGCTATGTAATTCGAACGATGGACGGTTTTCTAGTGATTTTGGAAGCTTGGTGTGACTTTTAAAGCGCCGCCACAAAATCATGATTACTGGGACTTGATACCCAAGAGCACAGTGCTTTTGAGGAGCAGCTCAGAAATTTTGTGGCGACGCAAAGTCTGCCTTGAATAAGATGGAGAATGCTGCAATAATCCTGACCGATTTTAATGCTATGTAATTCGAACAATGGACGGTTTTCTAGGGATTTTGGAAGCTTGGAGTGACTTTTAAAGCGCCGCCACAAAATCGTGATTATTTGGACTGGATACCCAAGAGCACACTGTTTTTGAGGAGCAGCTCAGAAATGTTGTGGCGGCGTAAAGTGTGCCTTGAATAAGATGGAGAATGATGCAATCCTGACCGATTTTAATGCTATGTAATTTGAACACTGGACGGTTTTCTAATGATTTTGGAAGCTTGGTGTGACTTTTAATGCGCCGCCACAAAATCTTGATTATGTGGACTGGATACCCAAGAGCACACTGTTTTTGAGGAGCAGCTCAGAAATTTTGTGGCGGCGTAAAGTGTGCCTTGAATAAGATGGAGAATGCTGCAATAATCCTGACCGATTTTAATGCTATGTAATTCGAACGATGGACGGTTTTCTAGTGATTTTGGAAGCTTGGTGTGACTTTAATAGCGCCGCCACAAAATCGTGGTAACTGGGACTGGATACCCAAGGGCACACTGCCTTTGAGGAGCAGCTCAGAAATTTTGTGGCGACGCAAAGTCTGCCTTGAATAAGATGGAGAATGCTGCAATAATCCTGACCGATTTTAATGCTATGTAATTCGAACGATGGACGGTTTTCTAGTGATTTTGGAAGCTTGGTGTGACTTTTAAAGCGCCGCCACTAAATCGTGATTACTGCGACTGGAATCTCACATACATACATACATTCCTTCCTTTCATACATACATACATACATACATACATGCATACATACATACATACATACATACATACATACATACATACATACATACATACATACATACATACATACATACATACATACATACATACATACATACATACATACATACATACATACATACATACATACATACATACATACATACATACATACATACATACATACATACATACATACATACATACATACATACATACATACATACATACATACATACATACATACATACATACATACATACATACATACATACATACATACATACATACATAGTACATACATACATACATACAATTGTATGCATACCTGTTTCTTGTTTCATGTAGTGCCCGCAGTATTTACTTACTTTGTGTGTTTGTGTGTGTGTTCTAAAGATTCCAGTTGTTGCTGATCTACCGGTCGGAGAGAATCTCCAGGATCAGGTGTATGCCGATGGAATCGAGTTCTTTACTCCATACCCTGGAGTTACGATTTCAACAGCGAAGGCTGACAGTCTCATCTCCTCGTGGACTTACTCACTCTTCGGAACAGGTACACACGAATAGAATGTCTCATTGAATGTCTCACAAAAATAAAATGTAACAAGGCTTAATTAACGTGCTAATTAAAAACAAATATTAGGCCTACTGTAAATTAAATGAAGATTCTGGTACATGTGATGAGGATTATGATAATCGCAATGACGATTATGGCAATCGTAATGAAGATTAAGGTAATCGTGACGAAGATTATGGCAATCGTATTGAAGATTAGGGTAATCGTAATGACGATTATGGTAATCGTGATGAAAATTATGGTAATCGTATTGAAGATTAGGGTAATCGTAATGAAGGTTAGGGTAATCGTAATGAAGATTTTTGCAATCGTGATGAAGATGAGAGTAATCGTATTGAAGACTATGGTAATCATTATGAAGATTATGGCAATCGTGATGAAGATTATGGTAATTTTGATTACAGTTGCATGCGTCGCAATTGAGATGTAACCAATTCTGGCAATCGCGATACAAATTTTGGTCGATAGAAAATAAAACTCAAGAGTTAGCAACAGGATAATTAGAAATATTATTTACAGTGCTGTTGACAACGATGCTGTTGATGCTTATGTATTTTCTGATTATTCTCATACTAATGATTTGGTTTGATGAAGACCATAGTTAACAGAGATGATGATGATGATGATGATGATGATGATGATGATGATGATGATGATGATGATGATGATGATGATGATGATGATGACGATGGTGATTGTGATAATGCTAGTGATGTTGCGACTGACAATGTTG
The DNA here is from genome assembly GCA_945859605.1 of Lumbricus rubellus. NCBI lineage: Eukaryota > Metazoa > Annelida > Clitellata > Crassiclitellata > Lumbricidae > Lumbricus > Lumbricus rubellus. The sequence goes on along the minus strand of OX243815.1, from coordinate 25,848,502 downwards.
CTAATGTTGACGCTGATGATGATGACATGCAAAGTGTGATGATGATGACGACGACGATGTTGCTGTTGTAGTGTTGGTGTTTTTGTTGTTGTTGTTGATGATGATGAAACCTTCGGCTGTAGTCTAGATGATCATGCGTTGTATTCTGGCATGCGTAGGTATGAAGGCGAGTCCGAGGTTCCGTGAATCGACGGCTTACATCCGACTTCGTCATCAACCTCCTCAGATCAAGTATCCTCTGCTCGCCCTGCAGATCGTTGCCAACCCACAGGCATTCGACGCCGCTCCCCTAAACGTCAAAGAAGAGGTCATTCACTCATTCATCTTTTATCCATTCATCCATTCAATCATTCGTCCATTCTTCATTCAAGTCATTCATTTAGTCATTCATTCAGTCATTCATCCATTCATATATTATTCATTCAAGTCATTCATTTATTTATTTATTCATTCACTCATTAATTCATTCATCCATTCATTCTTTAATTCATTCATTTAGTCATACATTCATCCATTCATTCTTTCTTTCTTTCATTGATTCATTCTATGCATTTATATAGCGCCCCTTAAAGATGCCTGCTGACGAGCGCTCACAATCCAGCCATTGATCCTTAACTCCCTCTACCGGATTACTATGCACAGCGTTGTATTACATGCATGAGACAACAGCCGAACGTATAAGACAGCAAAATCAAAGATCTATGACAGGAAAAGATAAAATGAGTGAAATCAATTGCAGTTAGGCTACTAGCTTCGAATTTAAATCGATTCGATTTAAATAAAAATGGCAATTAGTCTTCTCGGTTGATTTAAGGTGGATTGAATTTTTTTAAATTTCCAATCACAATTCTTGCTTTCCAATATCTGTGTTATTCCTCAACTCAGTGCTTTTGTATACATTGGCATCCTTCTCCAACGGAATGTTGGAGCGTGGCATGCATTATCATTCTGATTCTTATGTTGTTCGTGATTTTTATTATTTGGGCGTGATGATGATTTTTCAGACATGGAATGCCATTCACGGACAGCCCCTTACTCGGGAAGGTTTCACCCTCTTTCCAGTTCTGCTGCACCCGCGCAGCAGAGGAACCATTCGCCTGAGTTCCAACAACCCTGAGGATCCGCCCCTCATCAACCCCAACTACTTGGCCGAGGAAGTCGATGTTAAGATCCTTGCCGAAGGTCTGACGTCATTCACTCACTCATTCATTTATTTCAAGAATTTATATAGCGCCCATTTAGAATGCCCTCACTCAAATGCGCTTCCAGTCCAACCACGGTGATACAAAGATGTTTCAGGAACCTGTAAAACACTGATAAGTATTATCCATTCAGAATCTGTAAGTGACATGCAAGAAGAATAACTAATATAGGCTAATGCCATTCTATATCTGCTACGATCGTAAGGTAGTGTGTGCGAGGAGATAGGCTGGTACTGGGACCCATAATCGCTCTGTTACTCGACGCATAAATAAAAATTGATCTCACATACATGTAGGGATGGCTATTATAGGAATCGTTGCCTTTGTAGAAGAGCTTTGATTGCAATCAATCAATCAATCAACCAATCAATACTCGTTCATTTCATCGTAATAAGCTGACATACAGGGTGGCTCAAAAAAAACGTACCACCGGAAAAAATGCGATAACTTCGCTACCGATTGACCTTTTTCTCCGAAAATTTTCCAATTTGCAGGGGAATGAATTTGCCACAATCCCTGAAAGTTTCAGTTGAAACTTTTCATGTTTGCAAAAGTTACAGCTGTTCAAACTTAAAATTTGGTTTTTTTGAATATCCGGAGAATCTTGTTCCATTACATGTGATTTCATTACAATTTTTTTGGCAAATTGCAACACATAAAATGATGACAATGTCATACAACCTCACTAAGAGCTGTAGATAAGCTGTTTATTATGTAAGCTGTTAGTATATGGTCATATTTTGTATATTAAGGCCTCAGTTTGTGAATCCGTTACTGAACGTCATGGGCAAAGTTTCTGCAGAGGATAAAATGGGAACTCGGACGTTACGTGAACAGAGACTGGGACATCGCGCGGTCATAGCAAAAGACCCAGGGAAAAGTGAAGCCTGAAGCACTTTGAAGGCTATCTGCAAACGTGTTTATGTAACGAAGGTCAGATGCTGGAAGAGAGGCAGGAAGTTGTCATTTGATCTGACGGGGGAAAATGTCATGTTCAGGAAATTCGCTTGGTATTCGAAAGGGTTACGTTTGCAAAGCACATCATGATTTCAGTATCAGCTATGCTGGCGTGTGTTACAGCTGCAAGAAAAGACTGCATTTAATACCATTCAGTAGGTTAAATGTCAAACTCATCGCTGAACTCTCTTACCCAGACTCATTGAAGACCAGGCATGCTCTAACATCTGGTTTTAATTTCCAGCAGGACGGTGCGCCTGCTTGCTCGCACGGCAAGGCTGATTATGATGACGCTACCTTATTTTTGCCATCAAATGCAGTAAATTTATTGGCAAAGGTGACTAACAAACTCGCCAGACCTTAGTCCTCTTGCTTATCACGTCTGGTGAACTATTCTGGAACGCTGCAAGACATTTCATCCCAAGTTGGAGAACATTGGCCAGCTGAAGCAAGTCTTGCTGCTAATGTGGGGTCAGTTGCCGCAGGACCCGACCAACAAGGCCATACTGAGCTTCACAAAAAGAAGTTGAGCTTGTGCTAAGGCAGGGAGTGGACACTCTCATTATACCTTACAATAAAGTGTAAAACGAAATTCTGAGGTCGTAGTGAAAAGTGATATCATTTGACATGGAAATCTACAAGTGACGTTCATTTTCCGCGAAAATTTGAAAAAACGAAATTTTAAGTTTGAACAGCTGTAACTTTTGCAAACATAAAAAGTTTCAACTGAAACTTTCAGGGATTGTTGAAAATTCATTCCCCTACAAATTGGAAAGTTTTCGGAGAAAAATGTCAATCGGTTGAGAAGTTATCGCATTTTATCCTGTGGTACGTTTTTTTTTAGCCACCCTGTAGACGCAACGTACAAAACTTATTGCAATCGGTGCAGCAACTGGGTCTCCTCTCGGCATAACTGCAGTATCGGGGACCTAAATGTCGTTTAGTATCAGGTTAGACGCCGTGAAGGTCGGTCGTCATTAGACATCTTCCAAAGATATTGTAAAATAATACCGGTCCCAGAAACTACAGTTATGCCATGTTCCAGGGCTGTTTTAAAGGAATGTTTAGAACCGCACAACCCCTTCTTTTCCTTCCCATCCTCCATGGTAAATTATTTCCAATCGGAGGACAATTACCATTTTTGGCTAGTTTTAACTGTACAGAAGTGCTTCTACAACTGCACAAATCCATGCATTTAGAACTGCACATTTTGTGTACAACTGCACGTTTAAAAAAGCCCTGCCATGTTCTCTTTCAGGCTATCAGTTCGCTCGTCGCCTGATCAACGCTAAGACGCTGAAGGACTGGGAGATGGAGTTGACGAATCGTCTCCTTCCAGAATGCGCCAGACTCGGCAACTACACACCGGCGTACATCGAGTGCCACATTCGACATATCACTATCCCTGCTGGAGCTCCAGTTGGAACTTGCCGCATGGGCGCCGCTGGGGACCCGTCGGCTGTCGTCGATCCTTTCTTACGGTCAGCTGGTCACGATAACTATCTCTGATTAAATTATTATTATTATCCGATTCATTTGCCTGAATATATTAATTTTGTATTATAATCTGACAATGAGAAAATACAAAGCAATGACGTAATGAACGGAAGGAGATGTAGCCTATAGCTAACTATCTTCATCAGTATACGTTACCCGGTACTGCTCTCTGTCTGTCTGTCTGTCTGTCTGCCTGTCTCTGTCTTTGTTACCTGTTGTGTCTTTTGCGGTTTCTTACGACACAGCTTTTTTCTGTCTTTGTCGCTCGCTGTGTCTCCTTCTGCTTGTGAGTGAGTGAGATATAGAGTGAGAAAGAGAGACAGACAGACAGACAGACAGACAGACAGACAGACAGACAGAGACAGAGAGAAAATAACGAAGCATGGCACAAAGCAGAAACGTTTAACACAATTGTTAGACAGAGCAATGACGCAGCAAGTTGGAGAGACAATGGGTCGAAAAGACAGAGTAATGACGTAACACAATTGGAGAAAGTCGGTGACAAAGAGAGAGAGCAATGACGTAACAAACTAGTGAGAACAGCCGCGCATTCAGCTAAATATTGGTCGTTTTGTATTGTATTGTGTTGTATTGTATTAAAACATTTAAAAAAGCGCCTCTACTAGGGTGAACCGTTCAGAGGCGCACCCAGTGCGCAAGGCCACGAGAGAAGAAATAAGTTTTGATGAAAGAAAATGAGGAAAAGGGATTACCAGTTAGAAGTTGAGAGCGAGTAGATGGAGACAGAGTATTCCAAAGAGTGGGGCCAATATTATTGATGTAAAGGATTGGGACTGAGCCATAGCCGTTCTAGTAGGAGGAACTAAAAGATCAGATATATTTGAAGAGCGGAGTGGGCGATGTGAGGAGAAACTTCACAAATACTCCACATTACAACTAAATTAAACTGGCATCAGATATAAAACAATAAAAAATGAAGCAGACATAATAGGTAACAAGTTCAATGAAAGCGTCCTAAATGTTCTGAACCGTAACGTTCTTCCGTTACAGCGTGCGAGGCTTAAAGGGCCTGCGCGTCGTCGATGCGTCCATCATCCCGACAGCGAGCACCGGTGACACGTACGCCACTCAGGTGATGATCGCCGAGAAGGCGGCGGACATGATTCGCGAGAAGGACACGGTGAAGGCGATCAAGGAATACTTCAAACATCTCATCGAGTCTAAGCACAAAAAGATCATGGACGACGAGGAAGGTGCGGAGGAACCAGCGAAGGAGGCGGAAGGAGCCGCCAAGAAGCACTAATCATCTCTTCTGCCTTCAGAAGGGGTCGCTACAGGCACTCTATAAATAATATAGCCCAGAATATATAGGCCACAAGCAATAGACGAACTTGTACTTCTGTGCTTCCGCGAGTGAAGACGGGACGAAGAAGGTACCGCCGGTAATAACAAGTCGCTTGAATGAGGGCTTCTTTTAAGGAATTTTTAGAACTCCACGACCCCTTTTCTTCCTCTTCCCCGTGATGGTAAATTGCTGCCAATCGGATACAATGACCATTGACCCTTTTATATTACTTTAACTACACAGAATTGCTTCTACAACTGCATAATTATATCCGTTTAGAACTGCGCATTTTGTGTGGAACTGCAAGCTAAAGAAGCCCAGGCTTCAATGCGAGTGAATCTTTGCAAACCGAGTGTAAAAGTACGAAATTGTTTATTGCAATTGCCTATAGTCTGTCAAGAAAAATCCCCAAGGTTTGAGGCTGTTTGATAAGTTTGCAAATAACTTGTAGATCACGTTTCCAATAAGTCTTTGGTTTGATGCAAAATAAATTTTTAAAAACACCTCAAATTGTTACAGTAGGCTATATGGCGTTCATCACGACACTGTGTCAAAGGAATACGAGTCAATAACTAGTTATATCTTTTGCCATGCAGCTAACTATGCAGCTTACACACACCATAGGCCTTTGCAATTGCAAGAGTTTTTGCTCTTTTCTTGACACGGAAGCCTTTGACCGCCAGCTTCGTGTGATCTATTTAGGACCATAATAGTCTTCTTGTCCTATAATTTTATTTACCTCGTGTTGGTTGGTTGTGTAGGGTGCTACTGCATCAATAATAAAGTGATTTTTCCAAAGCAGGCCGTAGTGTGTGATTCTTTCAAACGCAGATCTACTTCTGAAAAAATTAAGATGTTCGATATCACGCTTTAAGGAAGAATTTTTTATATTTCACTCCTTGCTTATCGGTTTCTCCTTCACGACATGGAATTTCAGTCCATTTTTTTTATTCTAGCTCTGGATGTCATTCTTCTTAGATTTTTTAGGCCTGTTTTTGTACGCATAATGACATACCATTGTTTAACCACAAATTAGTATTACATTTGATGCGTTCGTATTTATTATAAGTAAGAACATAAGAACAAGATGGCAGTTGTACAATAGCGTGAATTGGTTATTGCCTATGATATTATAATTATATTGTTTTCAACCAAACGCTTCAAGCCCAACCTGTGTTACATTAACTCGACGGACCGTAGGTCATTGCTAACTAATTCGAAAATATATTCATCAGCATATTGTGCAACTGTCCCAAGGCACATTGTTACAATATTATGATAACGTTCATAGGATGCTAACTGACGAAATAAAACTGACAGATTGACGCTGTTGCAGAAGATAATGGTTTTTGTGAATGGCGGACAATCTTCGCGCTTTCGCATTGCATGACTTTTGATCTATTTGTGGCTCTATCTTTACAGGATTCTTTGTCAACATTATTGTAGTTATAATTGCACGTTCAGTCGTAACATTGTAACAACATACTTTCAGCAGCACAAACTACTGTCAATTTTGGCATTGTTGTAGGCTATGCCATAAATTTTCTTTCTATCTAAGGTCAAGCATGAGAGAAAAACCTCTATGCAATGGCCAATAACGCTCTTTGCTCATCAACATCAGTCAGACAAATCGATTTTTACTGACCTTGATTTAAGATTAAATAATTTCAACGTGATCTCGAATTGAATAATTGTAAGAGAGATAAATGAAAAAACAAGAGTAACAACACATGGAACAAGAAACGAAACTGTTTCCTTGTTATGCGTTTTGAAGGCATATTCATCAGTATCTAAATATGCCCACAATTTCATTTATTCGTATTTTTTTAAATTACTGCGTAACAATGTAGCTGCTGGCATTGGTAGCTGCACGAGGCTATAATGACACTCTGTTAGTAATTTTGCTAACTTGTAAATAAATTACCTTTCCGGTTGTTTGCTTAGATCCATAGGTTAGAAGTGTTGACTGTCCAGTTTTCTTGTTTCCATAGCAATCCGTAGAACAACAGAACTTTATTAGTTGAAGACAAAAGAACTGTACTGAATATTGTGTTTAAGTTATCGACCTAATGAACGGAGGAGGTCTTGCATGTTTGAAACTGAGTGTGTGTGTTTTGTTTAAGCAAATTAGTGCACATCACTTGCGTTTAAAGTGCGCGGTAAAGGCCTACTGTTTCAACTTTCAAGCAAAGTCTGACTTTGGTGAAACCACCACATGTTACAATTATTACAATTGCTGAGTGTTATGCACACGCTTTGTACAAATACTGATCTGTGAATGTGTTAAGAATTTTTTTGAATCGTTGTCTTTTCTTTTCTGACTTTAGGGCCTATGACTTGCATGGGCAAACTATAGTACAGAGGACCGAATGACGACGCTAACCCTAAGCCTACCCTAACCGACCCTCAGGATGCTTAATCTGACCTAGCCGACCCTCACGACGCCTAATCTGACCTAACCGACCCTCACGACGTCTAACCTGAGCCCTAACCGACCCGCCGGTCTCCGATACTATGCTTATGCCCTTGCTTGGAGACGGGCTTCTTCGCGTGATCTTGAAAGCGTTGCTATTGCTTATGGGCCATCCTCTCCAGCTCTGTCTTGTTTGGAAGTAGTAAGCCTGTTACCATGTTGCTTTGGTAACCACATCAATTTTATAGTAGGCCTATACCACTAAAAGCAATACTTTGTTTCAAAGATTTCAGAGAGTGTTAGAATGCGATGCGCTACAGTGGGTGCCAACGCTACAGTGGGTGAGAGGCAGAAACAGAGACACGTGCAGAGAGACAGAAACAGACAAAGAGACAGAGAGACAGAGATAGAGAGCAGTGACGTATATTATCAATCAATTCACTTTATTGCAACCAAAAAACAAACACAAGATGACAGCAAAAGTGGAAAATATGTATGTAATGGCTACAAAGGGGGCCCAAAAGGAATGAACATTCCGCTGGGGAAGGGTCATCCATGTAAAAAATTCCCAAGAAAAATTAACAAAGATAGCCAAAAGAAAAAAATTAAAACAAATTAGGCGATGACTGATTGCATAAGTTTAAATTGTCAAAAGCAAATAGAAAAAACTTAAATACGTACTTAAATCCTTAACTACATGTGGTCATGTGCATTTTAAGTAACTTTATCAGAGGAAAGTAGAAAAGCACGAATTCTCTTTTTAAATAGCCTACCTGCAGACTACTGGATTGACGAATATCTACTGGTATTGTGTTCCATACTTTAGTGCCATAAAATTTAGCCTAACAGTAAAACGCCTAGTGTAACAAACACAACTTACTATACTAGCGTCATTTAATGTAAACAATAATTTTAATTAAGTCCAGTTTCAAGGATAAACTTGATTCGGAACAGAGGTGTAGCGCATTGCATAAATTTGCTAATTTCATGTAGGCCTATGCAAGAAGAAAATTCTATTCTGATTATATTGAAAGTAGACCAAAATCACAATTGCTGTCCTTTAATTGGCACTTGGCTGGAATTAATTCCAGGAAATAAGCCCACGCATTGGCACGCATTTGCAGTGTTATAAAGAGGACAACATTCAATCAGGATATTCGTCTTTTAACTGGGTTGTTTTAAGGCGTGGTATAGGCTAATTTTACGTTTGACGCTAATATTTTAGTAATTTGATTTAACTTGTGATTTAATTTGTACGTTTTATTACCAATTATTACTTCGATGTATTATTTTGATTTTTCTCAACTTACTTTTGCGAAGTTGATAGTTTAATATCCTGTTATAATTATCCACAATGGTCAAAGCAATATTTTAATATTCTTATTTGACTGTTCATCATCTCTTTAGTCTTTACAAAGTGACAACTGCTTCATATTTCTATGTAGGGTCTAACCTAAATAATCACGAGACTCGGAGGTCTTTAATTTGCCTAGTAGTTTTGCATTTAATTAATATGGACAGTTGGATCTCATAGACATAGGCCTAGAGGCAAGCATCCGAATTTGAGAATCGAAAGAAAAGGAAGAGAAAGAAGTTGCCCTAAAAGATGAAAGATTCTTCGCCCAAGTATTAAACATGGGCTAGATAGGTCTAGGCTAGATAGGCCTAGGCTACTATAGGCCTGATTGCATCAATGAAAATTCACTTAGCCTACTAGAATTTTATATTTTCTTTTAGTGAAATTCTATCATCAACTTTTCAGTTTAAATGCAACAGCTTCAATCATTCAACCAATTTTTTCAGTAGGACTATCTCGTTTTCAGACTTGCGTTGGACCCTCAAAGGTTCGTATGCAAATAGTTTATGTTTAATAATAAATAAACATTATGTAGACGCTTCAGTTCCCAAGATTCGGGAATTGATGCGGGAGCGTAATATACATAAATAATAATAGTAATAGTAATCTTTTCTTTATTGAAACGCCTGCAAGACGCACTGTGCTTTACATTTAAAAGTTATGCAGTAATCTTAATTAAACTTAACTACTAACTGAACATACAGCTTTGCAATTACACGGCGCTAATAGCAGCCTACAAAGCATATCCGCCCAACGGGGGTCGAACCTGCGACCTCTCGCACTCTTGGCCAGCGTGTTAACCATTACTCTACCCCAGGGGCTACGGCGATTTCAATTTAGCCTCATTTTATGCAAAGTTCCTAACCATTTGAATTTATGAATGAACATGTAAGCTTATGTGCACCGGTGACTCCTAATCTATTTGTAGGCAAACTAATTCCAATATTATAGCCCCCCATTGTCGTATAACTCAAACGCTTCTCCACGATCACACCATTTGAGCACACACACACACACACCATTTGAGCACACACACACAGTCGCCCCACTCGACAAACGCACACAAGTCATTGCAACGACATTATCACCATCAAAGTCGACAAAAGTCGTTATTTCTCTCATTATTGCATGGAACACAACAGACCGATGTGACACGGTATTATACGGCATGTATACGGTTAGACAACAGCATTACGACATCATCATCATCATCATGCACCTTTTCTCGCGAGAGGCATAACTGTTACTGGTGCAACATTCGTTAATCGCCAGTACAGTACTCCGAGGACAGACGCCACACGGACGAGATGGCGTTGTACGCTGCAGATGAATGTGAATGCGTATACGGGCGACTTATAATAGGAGCGAGTTGTGTTATGCTTATAAGGCTAAGCATCACCATTCGTCAGTAAGACATCATCATCTCTACCGCTGGCGTATTATATACGGTATTGCGAGACTACGTAACGTGTGTGAAGTTAGCTTTCGCTAAGCAGGGTATCTCTGGTTGGCGAAACGGAACGTCAAAGTTTAGCAGGTGAGTTCTAGGGCATGTATACGTGTTGGTGAATATATGAATGTGCACCGCCGAGGCGGTTAGGCCTACTGAGAATCTGGCATTCTACTGATAACGCGTTGGACGTTGGTGCATCAACACTGTGTAGCCTATGGTTCGAATCTCGTATAGGCGTCATGAGGAATGTACAATTTGTTATCTCCTTGCAGCTAGCGAATCCTAATGATCTACAGCCACCACTGTTTTGTTGGACTTGTCGCTTAGTTGTCGGTTACTCTCCGGACCAAATTGCACGCTGGTTTCTGCCTCCCTTCTGTCCCACGGCATCCAGTTTAAAATTTGAATAAAACTGTTTGGTTGGCGTGGTTCCATCATACCCTCAGACCATTCCTATTTCCTGCTACTGTCTTATCACTCCATGGCTCACCGTGTCAAAGTAAAAGAACATAAGGCAAATTAATTTTTACCCATGCATGGATTCCGATATATATCTTCTTAATTGCCAATTATAGTTGACATTACTAATTCATTCATGCATTCATTTCTAAAATTTGTATAGGGTAAGGTAGCCCATTATGGGCACCCTCCTAATATGGGCACTCCGAAGAAAAGTATTATATAAAACTTTTTCGTGAGGCCATCTCTGAGATCTCTCGAACTCCAGCAGAAGGGCAGCGCAATATTTGATGTACTTAAAATTTAAATCTGCGCAGTGACTGTTTGATTTTTCACAAATATAATTATAAATGACTGTAAATTTTGGCACAGGCGTTAGCCATTTTCACAATTCTTGTTTCCTCCATTGTATTACGTGTATCCGATGGATTCTTTGAAAGTAAATGTTTTTGTTTTGAAAATTGTTTTGTGATCAAGTTGGTGTGCGTTGACATGTGATTCCTGTAACGCATTATTTGTTTAGCCGACTTTGAAGCGTGTCATAGGTGAGAGCCTAACATGGGCACACCTATCCTGCCCGAATATGGGCACTAATATATATGGATTGAACATGGGCCCGAATATGGGCATGCCCATATTAAGTCTATTGTTCCTGTGACTACATTGTGCGTGAACTTAATATGATGGGTGCCCATCATTAGGAACCAGTGCCTAATATGGGCACTTCAGAGCTCTTTGTATTTTCAATATGTTTGTAGGTAAATCTCAACATTTTAATGTCATTTCAGTGAGTTTCTAGTTGCTAAAGTGTTGAAAATTAGTTTGACAAACATTCTTTTGCTTGAACTTCATTGGTCTATGAACTACAAGCAAAAGTCCTTAAGGTGCCCATAATCGGGTACTTTACCCTATATCGCCCCTTCAAGACGTTTGCTCAGTGGCGCTCTAATAATGTCACAGGGTGGAACGCTATTTACGAAAGCCAAAATAGGAGATAATGGTTTTTTCTTTGGAGAAATAACAAACTAATTGCTTATATATTATAGGCCTATTTTCAATTAATTTTGAAAATATGGATGAATGGGTAGGCCTAATTTGGGTTTCGGTCTATTATTGCTAATTTATTTCTTTCGTTGTTCTTAGAAAGTGATTCTACTTTTGCAATCTTTATATTGACTGGGTCAATATCGTTTAGATAAAATAATTGCCCATAACAGCAAGCGCACGTGCAATTACATCAATTGCAAACTTCCCCATTTGTGAGTATAAATGCCATGTACATTGTACACCAATGCTGGACAAATAGCGCCAGTAGAGGCGGAAAGGAGGGTAAGGGGAGCTAAGCCTCCCTCCCCTAAAGGCGATCCCTTTTTACCATGTAAAAATGAAAAATTTCGACGTTCAGCCCCCCTCCCCCAAATTTAAGCTGATGAATAAAAACGGTCATCAGAAATTTTGGCGGTGAAAATGATGGAAAATTTGTCCGAAGTTCAGCCCCACCTTAAAAAACAGAAATCCTGGCGCCGCCACTAAATAGCGCAGCTGTTTGAAGATATCTAGCCTATTAGTTCCGGTGTGGGCCTAAATGTTTCAATGATACGTGCTGAAGAGGACGAAGATGTATCGAGGAAATTGTTAAATTTTCAGGAGCTTCCAGACATTAACTGCTAACGTAGACCCAATGTTAATGAGCAGTATAGGCTTCCTCATTAAATTTCTCGGAAATTTTCTTTAATTTCGACACCATCAATAATTATAATTATAGTGAATGAATCGACCGTAAAAGAATTCCTACTATTCAGCATTGCTCCAATATTATTGTCTCTCAAGTTTCGAACCAATTGCATTCACAATTCAAAACTAATTGTTTCTGCACAGTGCAGGCTATTTTTCCATCTCATTTTAAGTTGATTAGATTAAATTCTGCGTCTGCGTCGCAGTCTACTGTTCATTTCATTAAGATATTTACTAAGCCTATTTCGAGAAAAGACGAGACTTTTTATTGCAAGATTTAAACAGGTCTAATTTTATTAGAATATCTGTTTTTATTTTCAATAACGGAAAAAACCTTTTCGTACAACATCGTATAATTTATTATGCAGGAAGTTTCTTAAGCGGAGGATGAATACCAGTACTGGCAGTAAGGCATTAGACCAGTCGCTGTCAGTTAATTGACTCACATAGCCTAATGAGGCAATTGCCTTCTGGTTTAGGCCTACCAATCTACTTGACGTTTGAAGCTGTGATGCAGTCGGTTTCGATCGGCATAAAGGTGATTTCACAATTATTGAGATTGATACCGGTACATCACTTCAAGCTTCATATGACACAAAAGTTATTGCGTTGTAGCTTTATTATAGCCCAAAATATTAGACAAAAAGGTGATTCAATTTAATTAATTGATAAATTAACTTAATTAAAATGAAACAGTAGGCCTATGCGTATCAGGAGCATTAAATGTAAAAAAATATAAATTTATCTTTTTTAATAAAATAAAAGAACAGGGTATTTTAAACATGTTTTAAAATTAGATTATGAATAAAAACCAATAAACACAAACATATTATTTTCGTACGCTTTTCCCGATGTGAAGTATCCTACATAGTAGCCTACCGATTTTGGTCTGGACTGCCACATAGGCTAAATGTAACTCATTATCAAGTGTGGAGAGCTATAATTATTATGCTGGGGAAATTCCAGAATCTGCGGCCAAAACCAAGAGCGATAAGAGTATTGATGGTCATATTAAACTGGAGCTGATATGGAAAGATTTAGGGGCCTACCTCTGGAATACACGAACAATTGGGTCATTAAAAAGTTTACAAAGAGACTCAGAACAAGTGTGGGCACTGCTGGTGGACACATTGAACACACGTTATTAAGCACTATCATCTTTAATTGATAACAACAGCCTGATTATTTGCGATGTGACTAATGAAATGTCTTTTAAAACCCTTTAGCCTACTGCGTTGTGTTTTTGGATCGTCAAAAACAGTGAGCTCACAGTGCACTCACTAAAAGTTATATAACTTTTGCTTGGTTTGAAATATTGTTGCAAAATTTGGAAGTTGCACGTAAGTATGAATAGCCTTTACGCTTGTAACACTTCATTAAAAATTCTTACTTCTGGCCAAAAATGTATGTGCTACATTTTTTTAACCCACCCTGTATATTGACTATGATATAGATTGCCTGATGCACTTTATAAGAGAATTAGACTAATTACTCTAGCGTATTTATGACAAATGACACAAAATGAGACAGGGATTTTGAAAGATCATTTGGAGCCTCGTCACTTCGATTGTTGCTGGGATGCAGAACAAAGCTGTTGTGTCCGTACTTCTTGATTTCAAACGACGACAAACACTAGCCAAATAATTACTGCAGGAGCGAGGGTGGAAATCACCATAGATCAACTTACATAGGGATTCAGGAAGCCTACAATTACTCAAATAACACCAGGAGTAGGCCTATACGTTATAATCTCTCGAGCGTACGGTGTAGGGAGCCCTTGAGCTCATAATCGTGAAAGTCTGTATACATGCATGCACGTATAATTGTATAGAATCTATGTTCTGTATATTGCAAGTGCTATGTATGGTATTTGTATTGTAAGACTTAATTCGAACGATGGACGGTTTTCCAGTGAAATCTGGAGCTTGGGGTGACTTTCAGAGCACCGCCACAAAATCGTGAGTGCTGGGGCTGGATACCCAAGAGCACAATGTTTTTGAGGAGCAGGTCATACATTTTGTGGCCGCGCAATGTCTGCCTAAAATGCCATCGAAAATGCTGCAATCCTGCCTGATTTGAATGCTATGGAATTCGAACGATGAACGGTTTTCCAGTGACTTTGGGAGCTTAGGGTGACTTTTAGAGCACCGCCACAAAATCGTGAGTGCTGGATCTGGGTACCCAAGAGCACAATAGTTTTGAGGAGTTGGTCAGAAATTTTCTGGCCGCGCAATATCTGAATAATAATGTTAATATGAGTAGGCATATATATATATACATAATATACATGTGATTAGATCTACATATATACATGTATAAATCATGCACGTATCGTTATGATTTTCGGGTGCCTTACGTCTGGTGAAGCACATACAAAAAGTTGCTCGATTTCGGACTTGTAACTGCAAAGAGTCTAATTATTATTATATCGGCAACAGAGATGGTCGCCATTCGCCAATGAGCAGTGAATAGCGCCAAATATTATGTCGGCGTCTTATTCAAATTTACAAAAGCTAAAATTTAGCTTTTCATATCATTTCAGTATAAAGCATATTTAAGTTTTCTAGCGATATAAGTGATGGCACTGATTTCATTTGGATCAGGTGTAGGCCCATGCCTAATAGTCGCATACATTCAACGTTGCTGTGATGGATTGTGAAATGTATTTTAGACATTATGCACACACACTGTCGCGCGTGCTTCATACACAATAAAGCCTACACACGTGCACATAATGCTCAATGTGATGCTTCTGCTATAGGCTGTCTGCTAATTTCAGCTAATAATAGAGAACCGCTATTACATTCAATTTTCACGATAGTGAGCGTTTGGCAACAACATTAATTTTAGCTTCTTGCATTGCGAACCAGTTTGTCCGCGTGTCTGCTTGCCTTTCCGTGCACGTGTTAATGAAAACGTATTTAAGCTTATACCTCTGCGTTTCTACATTTCAGAGTTCAATATCCTGTCTTCATACAAAACAATTTTGACTTTAAGTGCCGATAGTTATTATCATTCATTAAACTTCGTTGCGTAAGAAATAAAACCGTCAAAAATTGTCTCTTTTAATTTGGAAGAAACAGTTTTTCAATATGCAAAAGCTGAGGAGAATTATGTCAAATCGTCCAGAAGACATAATTTATTATTATAGGCTCGTGCTACACAGACGTATCTTGTATCGTGAGCACTTAAGGAGTCTTTCAGGAACTCTTTTTATTCGACTTTCCTACAGGGTGGGCAAAAATAGTACCGCATGGGTACTTTTTTACACACTCTGTGCACCTGTGATTAAGCCTTTGAAATTATTTCTTTCAATTTCATTGCGAAAGTCGGTTTAATTACGTTTGTTAATTATAAGCCTATTTCGATCAAATCTTTTATGACAGGTACTTTGGCGCAACACACGATTCCGAACTTTCTAGTTGCAACTCTATTAATAGATTTCAGGTTCGTTTAAGGAATTTAATAATCCACAAAAAACTCCTGGACAAGAAAAATTAAAATTTCAACGCATGCTGTTGCTTGCGAGGCGACATAGTAATTATTATGACGGCGTGTGCAGGCTGCCTGCTGAATGCATGCATGCATTTGGGAATTTCCGTCAATGGGATTTTTCACGATTTTGATGACGTAAATCAATGTTGATATTAAATCTGTCTGATACAGCGAACATCTTGGATGCTGTAGGCCTACTTGCCAAGATGACCTAGCTGGCTAGGCCTACGTCTTGCGTTATTTTTATGTGGCCTGTAAATTACCAAACATACAAGCTTAGACTGGTTAGTTATATGAAGTAAACATTTGAGGATATTTACATTAAAGGTGAGTGGAAAAAGTGAAGTGTACTGCAACTGGCATACTAATAAATTCTAATTATTATCATCTTCGCAAAATAATTTAGTCAGCAGTGCTTCTGCATACATGTAGCCTCAGGCTGAGGGGCTGAAAGTGGTTTGGGAAAGTTGCCGGGTCTCACTTTAACGGACGAGCACGCCTTTGACCCGTAAATTTGTCTGAGGACGTGTTTTTTTAGTTATGTGCCCAAAATTATCCAAAATCCTACCATTTTTACCCTGTTTTGTCACCTGGTGACCTTTTTGCGACCCTGCTGAGACCCGGCAACAGCAGGTCTCGAAAATCGATGCCGGGTCGCACTTTCAGCCCTACAACATATGATTCGATAAAATCTTTGTGTACAGTCTTGAGATTCCTGCAATATTCCGAAGTTGTATAGGCCCTACTTATTTTCCTTTATTTCTTTTTTCAAGCGCGGTCTAGAGTTGTAGGCATGGAAAAATGCTTTATTATTTTTTATTTTTTATTACCCGAGGTATCTATAATCCCTCAGGTGTCAGATATTAATAAGCAATTTTAACTCTGGAGTGGCCATCCGAGTCGAGATCTGGGAGAACAAAAGTGCTGTGAAAGGCAACGGCATTGAAGCGCTGGATAATAATTGACAGACGCTGGAATAAGTAACTGGTTTCTCTTGGTTCGCCAGAAACTTGAGCCAAGAGACGTCCCAGGTCGGCGAGAAAAGCCTGACCCTTGGCGTTGATTGGTCTCATTATTATTATTATTATTATTATTATTATTATTATTAGTAGTAGTAGTAGTAGTAGTAGTAGTAGTAGTAGTAGTAGTAGTAGTAGTAGTAGTAGTAGTAGTAGTAGTAGTAGTAGTAATAGTAGTAGTAGTAGTAGTAGTAGTAGTAGGAGCAGCAGCAGCAGCAGCAGCAGCAGTAGAAGTAGTAGTATCTAGCTTTATTATTATTATTATTATTATTGTTGTTGTTGTTGTTGTTGATGTTGATGTTGTTGTTGTTGTTGCTATAGTGCTCTTTATTACCAGTACTGTTATTAAAAAGCATTTTTCCATGCATAGGCGTACAACTCCGGCAGTGCTTGATTTTTTGCAGAAGCTCCCCCCAATGACTAAGCTAGACTTATCACTTATGAGAAAGCAAAGTATATTCTAATTCTATTCTGCCAATAAGACATCACATTTACTCTGTTGGAAAATTCGAGTCAGACAAAAGCCAAAAATGTAGACCGTTTGGCATAAATAACATACAAGAAATATATATTTTATTCCCTACATTGAGCATTACGTGAAGTATCCATTCCGCTGCAGTTCTAGTGATGCAACTCTTGCGACATATTACAGCAGCATGTTTTATTTGTTTGTTCTCCACGATGTTCTAACGTTCTAACGTTCTAACACCGTTCGCGTGACTGTCTCTCTCATCGAATTCGTAATATAAAATTATAGTTATACGATATTTGTTCAACGTCGTTTAATTCTCATCAATTCCACAATAATAATTATTATTCAGGTCTCTTAATAGATGCCTGGAATCGACTGTGCAACCCCCGCCCCCGATACCCCCTACCATACCTCCCCCCAGGCCCGGCCTTAGGGTTTGCGGGGCCCAAGGCAGCATCGGGTCCTCAAGCATAAAATTACGCAGTTGGTTTCCTGTCAATACGGCACTGGTGGGGGATAGACACCTAAGATGGGACACTTAACGTTGTTTCCCAAATTTCCTTTGAACTAATAGCACTATTTTATAACAAGCCACACTGATGTGGCCTATAGGCCTACAGTATACAATAGTTATATTTAACTTTCAAATGATGCATGAATAGCAATTTGCCAAAAAGCGATATTATTGTCATTAAAAACAATTACTAATATGTCCCAATTTAAGCAACTAGGCCTATATCCATAAGATAGGACAATAATTTCCGTAATGTCAGATTGGAAAAATTTAATAATGTGATATAGCATCAGCGAACATGAAAAATTACAATTATCAATCAAATCAATACAGCAGCACATTTAACAGTTGCTAGGTAGAGTTTAATTAATTTAATATACATGATATGTTATTCGAAACTCTTGAGAATGGCTTCCTCTGTATATAGCGGTAGCAATTAATCTATAGGTGTGTCCAATTTTATGAAGCGTTCCATCTTAGGTGGCTTTGCCTACAACCTTATGTAGGCCTATCTAAGTAATGCAAAATCATCAGCACGTGGACTTAATTAAGGGCGAGAGAGGCTCCGCCACGAAAAATTGAGAATTTTTACAACTGAGGCCTACGTTTTGGTTTTTGACAAATTCATTTGCGCCAGAGCACTAATGATGCTAATTATTTATGAAGTAAATTTATATAGGCCTAATTTTAGACACCTCTATGAAAATATCCATGTCCTAAATTTCCTGCTTTGCATTTTCTAGGCTCTCGCTATTTGCGAATTTGAAGCAACATGAGTTAATCATTGTTTTCCTGAGAACTTTCTACATGCAGGCCTATAGGCTTAAAAAGTAGGCTATAGCGGTGAAGAAGTTTCTTTATTTCTTAATCACCCTGTCACATTCACGTGACAAAATGACTGTACGCATAAGCTTAGTTGTTATGCGACGAAACCATTGTCAATCTCGACAAATAAAAAATTATAGCCAGCAGCGCGGGGCCCCTGGAAGCGCGGGGCCCAAGGCGGCTGCCTCGCTCGCCTTGCCCTAAGGCCGGGCCTGCCTCCCCCGACCAGCGCCTAACAGTAACTGCGTCACCGCCATAATTATTTCGACAATGTGTTTGCCGAGTTCGTCTAAAGTCAACTCGGTGTGCATTCACGACTCGAGACCCTGTGGAAATCTTCGGTCGACGGCTCCCTGACCCAGGCCGAAGTCGAGACATTAGCGAAGGCAACGTCGATTAAAAGTCGTCCGTTACTGCCGCCTCATCTTAGTTATGATGATGATGATGATGATGATGCTAGGTGATGCGGTCGCTATTTCTGGCTCGTTAAGATGCTGCTATATTTGCCGCATCGCATCCTTTTCTTTGTCGACACGCATCGATGCATTGCATTGGTAGTGCTAAAAATAATCGCTCATCCGACACGTTGCGACGTAGGCAGTGGCGGACAGAGGAATCAGATTACAAGGATCGAGTGAAACACAGTTGGAGGCACGAACAGACCAACGGTTATCGGCTGTGAATAAATAAAGCCAACGTAGATCTATAGCCTATAATATATACAATATAATTATTATATGAGGCAGAGTATCATCATTAAAGAAAACCTACGTTGAAATCGTATATGCTATAAGCCTATAAGGCATTGAAAGCGAAAACGATGGTGCAAATTCTATTTATATTCAATTATTCAGAAGGTCTGAAGTTCTTGATGCAGGGCCGCATTAACAAGGTGCAAAGAGATCCATTCTCTTTATATTCAATATTAGGCCTATGCATCGTCTAATATTTTTAATTTGTTCCATTTTCGATGACATCAAAATGTTTTATAAAATTAATATTGCAGTCTATTGTTAAAGTATACACCTTTTACGGTTAGGAATATTTGAGCTATGCATGGTAAGACATTTTTTTAAACCAGAGCATATTTTCAGTAGTGGCATCGTAGAATTAAAAAGTGCAATAGCAAAGTAGGCCTATTTCTCTGTCCAAAATACATTTTTGACTGGGAAAATTTTTTGGCAGTGTTTTGGCAGAATAATGATCGGGGCAAAGGGTTTTTAACCGGAGTATTTTCCCTGATTTTCTCTGCTGTGTTGCAGCCACTTTTGAGAGCTGCATGAGAATAGTCGCGTTGACCTACAAATTGGCATAAGAATTTACAAAAATTTTAATCACGCGAAAATCTACTGTTTCAGAACCTTTCTTGGGACATCTCGTGCACATACATGCAAACAGAAAGGACAAACTTTCAGAAATGTAGTATTTCCTATGCCTATGCATGGCGATGATAATTAATTATTGTGCTTGAATGTTGTACACGCGTCTACAGGATGTACGGTCCGAGTATTCCACGTCACGTCTGCCCGATCATCTCCATCGTATTCTTCTGCTTCCTCATCTGCTGTGATGTCAAGCCGATCGACGATGCCGGATTCCGACCAGCCTGGGCAGAAGTGCCATCGGATCGCTTCTCGACCATGGAAGAAGAGGAACCGGTGGTAGTGGAAAAGTATCGTCAACTGCTGATCGATCCATCCTCTCTCGGATCCTATTCCGTCAAGAAACAACCGGTTGTCGATCCGTTGACATCATCATCCGACGACTACTCCGTCGACAAGCGATGGCAGCCGACCGGTTTTGATCTGAAGGACGCCTACCGTAAGATGGCGTTGGCCATCGTCCTGCATAGGAAGGCCGTCCGCAGTCAGAACTACGTCGAGGGAAGACATCGCAGGTTCAACAGCGACAGCAGCGTCATCCTTCCGGACCTGAGAACTCGTCTGACGATGAAGCAGTGATGAAACACCGATCTATCTGTCTGTTGTAAAGACTTTTATCCGTTTATATGGTAGCTCGTCTTCGTTGTTGACTTTACCTTAAAATATTATTCTAAGCAAATAAATACTTCTGCTGTAGCTGCTGTGACTTTTTAAAATGAATGTCTGGCTTCACCAGCTTCAGCGTCTACCTATAATTGATAGATCAATGTTGTTTTTGTTCTCATCTCTTATCGTTCTAAGGAAATAAATACAATGTACTTCTCCTGTAGCTACTACGCCTTTCTAAATGTCCGTCTTTACCATGCACTATCAACGTCTATAGCTATTATAGATCAATGTTGTTCTCTATAATTCTAAAGGAATAAATACTTCTGCTGTAGCCTAGCTGTTACGCTTTTCTAAATATATGACGTCACCAGTATCAACGTCCAACTAGCCTAGATGTGTGGCTCTTTCGCTCTAACCTCTCTATTTCATCGCTTTCTCTCGTATAGCATATACATGTACTATACCTGTCTATGCTTCTATGGCTCCTTGGTTGCTTCTCTATTTCTGGTTATTGTCTGGCCAATCCATCATCATCTGTCGTTTTGATATTGTTGACATAAAAGTCTGAAAACCTAGGTGATCCTAAACAGATTAATTATTGTATAAAATCGCTAGAGTTTTTCTAATGCTTTGCATTGAACTCTTTTATATAATCACAAGATATATCTCAACCGTCAGCCATCGTGATGACTTGTCTTGTCAGAGCACGGCCGCAAATATAAAAAATATTGTAAGAAATGTCTTTGTAAGATTATTACACAATCGCCGGTTTTATAAATTGCTTTGTCAACTGATTGAAAGCATACTGTAAGTACCGTTAATGTATCTTTCAAATGATCCAGACACAAGATATTAGAAACAACTGCATACGAGCATCTGCAAATTATTGTGTGTTACTGTTTGGGGGAACTCGGAACAACATTAATAGCATCTCTGATCAGATGCTGCGAAAGTAGCGTAATGTGATGACAATATTGTAATGTCGTTTGCATGTACATGTATGTCAGCGCATTGAAGCAATTTTCTGAATCGCTTTTGTGCCTCCAGTTTTAGTTAAAGCCAAAGTTTGCTTTCAATGTTCTCTAGGTATATCCTAAAACAGACTTTTCTCGAAGTGACCTGTCTGCCAATCGGCGTCTACTTCAAGTTTACCTTACACCGCTGACCGCTGTAATAGATGGCTAGGCTGTCTAAACTAGGTTGAGTGTAGCCTAATTGTTCAGCCAAGATCTTTTACCTCACCTGCATTGGTCTCTCTTTGCAGATTACCAATATAATTCAAGTCATAAAGGTGAACTTAGTCCACAAAGTCATTTAAAAGCATGTACTAAAAAACTCAACCATAAGTGCTGAGTAGGTTTATAGCCATAATTGTCAGTTGTGTTAATGTATAGGTTACACCTGCAGCGTTTTGCTTGTCGTTTTGTGGAATTAGACGAATATACAAACGTAGGCTACTATTATCTAAATCCAAATATCCTAGTCGAATGTCAGTCACAGTGATGGGCTTCTCGAATCCCAATCCCCAAAAGAACTCAAATCCGAGTCCCGAATCCAACAAATCTGTGGCTGCCCACCAGTTTGCACTAATGACACAATGCGAGTCATCAATGGTCCGATTGCAAGACGCGTGGCTGTCTGAGAAATATAGTCTATCACACGGAACTCGAAATTCTAAACATACGTGATCAGTAATATGAGGAATCATCAATTAGAAATCGTGTCAGTGTAATTATTTATGAATTTTTATGCGATTAAAGGCGTGTGTCGACAGTTAAAGTGAGTCCACTACAACTGACCCATTTGAAAGATGCAATATAGAGCTACTATATATTATACAGTATGCAAATTTGGGGCACGGTGGTGAAGCGGTAGAATCGGAAGCTTGCGGGTTCGAATCCACTTCAAGCCGCAGCGGCGCAGCGTATACGGACCCTGAGCAAGTCCTTTACACCCTCAATTGCTCAATGCTCATGCGCTTCGGCGTGAAACTCTGATTCAGTGTCCGCGCTGTAGTCGGGAACGCCTCTGAGTAGTAATCTTCAAGAGGCACTATAACAAGTGCTTATGCATACTTACATGTATATATATATATATAGGACCTAAATATATACAATAATTAGTTTTCTTATATTGTCATCGTAATTAATACAGAACATTTTTGCAATATTCCATCAAAGTTTCCTTTCTTCACTGTAGAAATAATTATAGTTTAGTTCATTAGCTGCATATAATAAAATTACAATAAGCAAGCAACGAGTGCAACATGGCGATGTAAAAGTTTGCAGGCCTATAATAACCCCCTATATATACACATGTACATAGAGCAAAGAAATACGTCCTCGTAGACGGTATAATTATTAATTATGCTTATGCGAAATGTTCCTCAATGAAAGTCAGTCTTGAGAAGTTCAGCTCGTATGGTCTCATCCGGTGTCGGATCCATGAATTCTTTACCGGAAAAGTCTGTGAAGTTAGTGCACTCCAGAATGGCGGAATTAGGCACCTACAACGCAACCGTGCATATTTGAATTAGTCTTATGCATAACAACCGTGACAGCAGACAAATATGGCGCTACAAAAAACCAACGACTTAGGTCTATAAACGAAGCAGTAGTAGGCCTTCCTCGCTTGATGCCATCGTGTCTCGTATTTAAATCTTTCAGTCACGGTCACCATCAGCAAATTTATGCCCTGTTTTTCTCCCCTACCCAGTTTCCGTTCCCCCCCCCCCGCAAACCCTCAATTTTCAGCGCCCATCATTGACATAGTGATGGCTCTGGTGAAAGTTCCTGTATCCCATGCAAATTACTCGTATATATCGAGTCTAAGGCAAAGGACCAACACGATCTAACTACGACTTGTAAAAAAGAATGCATGGTTAGCTAGGTCATTATTATGTTTTATAAAAGAGATTTTTGGCAATCATGGTAGAAAAATTCATATGTGACCCGAGATAAGAGTCAAAACCAATGTTGTCTGCATTAGTCACTTCAAAACATATTTGTCTAAAGACCGTTTTCTGATAAACGATATCTGAGCCCACCCACCACATCGTAGCCCACTTGGCTAATCAACACTCTTGATCAGTAAGGCGTATAGCCTACCTTGAGCAATGGCGTGTAGTTTGGATGGTGGTGCTTATAGACGGGGTCGTTATCAGCGCGATTGTAGGCACATAGGAAGGCGTATCGTCTTATATCGCTTTCGTTCCTATCACTCGTGTGAAGAAGATTCGAGTGAAAGAACAGTGCATCTCCTGTATCACATGATCAAAGTAAAAAAGCATACTTTCACACAATTAATCTGGACATTGAAACTGACTATAATCAAACCTACATTATTTATATTATATATATAATTATTATGCATTATATATATTATATACAATACATGTAGGCCTATATGTTAATGATGCTGATGAACCTCCATTCATTAATGACCGCTGAAAAGAGAGGTTGTGAAAATGTGTATGCTGTCAGAGGTGTTGGCGACGGAGAGCAACATAACCTGGAGATGCTGTATTTAGTAGCAAAACACTTACCGTACCGGTACTATTTATGCCAGATAATGGAGCTTTGTAGGCGACGCAAATTATGTGTGTATTTCATTTGAATCGCACATCACATCATGTTCGTGTTAATATACATGTACCTGTTCAGCTGCTTTAGGCATTTAACCACCAAATACATGTATACCCTGGGTGTGGAACTGAAGAATCCACATCAGAACACGCATGGCTGCATCACAGCTTTGGCTTGTCGCTAATTAAGCTTCCTCGGGCGTAGGCTACTCGGATGAGAAAAACTATAGGCTGATATCTGTTTAGATGGACGTATGCATCATGCATGATGTAAGAAATACATTATGTATACATACGTGTAGCTGTGCTAACCTGGATTTAGATCCGTGTGGACGTGTTCAAAGTGTTCCGACAGTTGGTTGACTCTTTCCATGTTAGCCGCGGTTTGTGCGTGAGCGGGATCGAGGTCGTGTTCAATGCGACCGCATCTTTGTGTTCCCTTCAAGACCTTCGTCAGTTACAAACAATACTGCAGCATCATAGAACATATTTAATAGGATCACTATCCAGGGACTTTGCATAAATGTAATAAATTGTCTGACTTTATGGGCGAGACTGACGTGTCATGTTTAGGTCATTTGTCTAAAGCAGCAAATTCTAAACCGTAAGATCAAAATTTAGTAGTAATCGTAACCATGGAATTACGCTAACCTTATGTTTATTGGTCGCAGAGCTGTATCAAATAATAAAGCAATGACCAAATTTAGTTCTTTATACCAGACTAATGGTAATCACGAACACGTGATTGTACACACAGTAGCCTAATATTTTTGTACTGGTCGCATCACTTAGTAGGTTAATTAGAATAAGGTAATTGCAAAATTTAAACCTAGGCCTATCTATAATCCGGCTTGATGGAACTGCACAGTGTACACTATACACAACATTAGGTTATCACTAAACAATTAATAAACACACGAAGAGAGTAGAGACGAGGAGAAAATCCAACCGAAGAAGTTCTGTGGCGCCTTTGGACTATAATTTTTAAAATGTACAAAACTTGGATCGAGGTGATAAAAATTAATAGCCTACAATGCATTAGAGAAGCAAAAGTCGTAGACTTCTTCCACTCACCTGGAGTCCTCCGTTTATCCGATTGCATGGATCCAGAGCGATGAAGACGGTCAACATATCAGGACGAAGACAACCGTTCTTATACCAGTATCTGTCAATGATTGATTGCAACACGAGCTGAAGATATTGGTTGATAGTTATAATCATGTCATTTGTTCAATATTTATCAATTTTTTTTAGCTCGTATTTGAAGTAGCCTAATTGTCTGTGTGTGTACTTCGGACTTAACGACACTTTTCATTTCGAAGATGATTAGTGTCGGAGACAGAGTACAACCTCTCACTCCACGTTTATATTGCGACCGAGCCACCCGCAGTAAAGATCCGAGAAATTAATCTATGATAAACCGACCGACCGGGAACCGAAACCGGGCCGCCGGCGTGGCGAGCGGGTTACCAACCCACTCGGCCACTCAGGATCTCTAGCCTAATTGTCTATTTGATGAAAAAATATATCTAGGCTATTTGATGCAACATTATTATGCACTCAAACTTTGGATCCAATATCTATTTAAGACCTCTGAATAATGATGCAATAACGATGGTCATTACAGCGCATTTGCCTCAAATGTTTTTATTGTTGAAACATTCAGAAGTTTATTTTCAAATTAATTAAGTTTTGAAAGTGTGCATGCCTACCCATAATCCTGATGCCAAAGAAACTTCCCTCCTGTCAGTGGCTCTTTCATTATTAACTTCGAGTGATAATGGTAGACCTCACCACCAAGAAGCTAACGAAAAAAATATCGCGGTAATACCACCAAGAAGCCAATGAAAATAATTGCGATAATACTACACGTGAATTGAGTGTGTCATTGAGAATTTAAAAATACGAAGGTATAAAACGAAATCTTTACAAAGAACCGGAAAGAAGAAGAAACTTAGTTGAGCCGTTTTAAGATTGAAGCTACCGGCGAAATTTTGCCTCGTCTTTAAATACCTCAGACTAGGCCATTAATGCTAGTATTTAATTCAATTCAATATCAGCTGGAACGCTCCAATTAAATATCATATTTTTCTGCCAGTACAAATTCCTCGTGCTATAATATTATTGTCTGCAGCCGGAGAGTCACGTGGTCTTTCACGAGCAGCTGATATGATTATGCAGCATGAAGAATATTACTTAGCCTACTGCATGTCTATAGGCAAAATATCCCAAACAGGTTATTCTGTACCTTCGTAGAAAATGCTACACTAACATTCAATCTTGAGCTTTTATGCGTTACGTTATTTCTTAACTGACATGGTTGCAATAGTGACAAACAAGACGTTGATATCAGTTTGAACGGAGGAAACAGTTACCTTTTCGCAAGTACCGGCCACCTTTTCCGATCTGGCCATCAGTCCAGTCACGTCGTTTCCAGGATGTCCCCAGAGGACACGGCGACTCACTCGACCATCCTCATCGACCACCTAAATTCAATGCATTTGACCAACACAAAAAATAATTGCAAGTTTATTTCTGCGTTTATTTAAACGCCGCCTCACCTAGAAAACTCTTTATGTAGGTTTCTCCAACAATTTCATGATTACACACGCAAGACTAAGATTGACCTTCAGCCACATGAGGCACACAGTAGAAAGTAGGATAATTTCTTATCGTATAGTCGTTCCAGACTGATGATTCACCACGACGTGGGAGCCACGTAGGCCTACTCCTAGATAGATCAAGTCTTCTTTGAAACATTAAATAGTCTATAACAAAACTTGAATGATAGATTAATTATATGGAAAGTGTCCATTTGGCAGTAAGACAACATGAGGGCTTACACGTAAATTGACAAGGTCCATTTAGACGCACAAGTACATGTAGAGTGTCTCAAGATTCTGATTGAGGATGATGGCCCTACCTGCATGCAGACAAAGTAAATATGACAAACTGCAACTCACTTCCCATGCCTTTTCCATCATTGTTGCGTTGGTTGTTAGGCCTTTCCACAGATGTTCCAACTCCTGCTTATCTAGAAGGTTTCTACAGAAGACACAGCAATGCGTTAGCGCAACATTTCTTTTTTCATCTTAAATAATCGGCACAATTCTTTGTTATTGCTTTTTGACCTATGAGGAATCCGTATTCGTTCATAACGAGGATTCATATTATATAAACAGTGTCTCTTCAAGGCGAATATTCAGTATTAGAAGTAGTCGATATCAGTCAGCCTAATCCATTCATCCCGTCATCACCTTAATGAAAGCAAATTAATTATCATCTTTATCTATAACGGATAAACATCATATTATGGTGAATAAGTGAATAAACCTGACGACGATGGCACCGTCCCAGTCGAAGACTTCTTTAATCTCTGGTGTCACTTCAAATGACTCCGGATCATATTGGAACTCTACAAGAAAATAACCACCAGTTAACGAAATGAAACGACTACGTCATGAATATGGTCCAGAGTAAAATACCATCTTGAAAACTATGAGTTAATAATTGTATGAAAATTGAGCCTGTATTATTATAAAGGCCTGGTGACCCGATAACGAGGACGCTTCGCTAAGTCATAACCTACGTCGTCCTACGATACTCGGTGGTATACTAATAATTAAGTTAACCTTTGTTGTTTTCATAGTCATCTGTCACTGATATAGGTCAATTCTTTACCTATGTTGCATTCTAATTTATTGCAGTTAAAAGAACAAAGCGTTTTCACCAACCACATGCAGCCGTACCTACTATTCCTCCTGGTCTCTCCAGTCTTGGCTTCTTTATGTCGGCCATTTCCAACAGCTAGGAAAACGACCTGAGGAGGAGTTGTTGCTCCGGATGAAACCTGAAAGAAAAACATGCAATGTGAGTTTCCGAAGACGACTTCCCCCCCCCCATTTAGCCTTTTCTTCTGTTGAAGGTCTTAGTCTCTTGTAGTCAGGCTCGACCCAGATTTTTTGCCGTTGTTTCACAAATTCACCGCCCCTGTCGCGACTGATTCTCTCAGCTGCGTCAGCTCAACGCTGTTGCACACTCGTCTACTACCACCAGCGCTAAGATGGATTGCTGCCTTTAGTAGAGCGATGCCTTTGGACCTGGATCCAGCCTGCTGTCCTACCTCAGATGTCCTGGTTTGTTGCTCCTCTTTCCGTTCTACCGAGAATGGTGGGCTTCTCGTTCATTCTCTCCTGCAGCAACTAATTAGAGCCCCGCATTTTCAGTCGTCGGTAGGCCTACAGAACTCTGGGACGGGCTTCTATTTGCGCTGTGCTTGCTTTCCAAGGTCAACTACGACACGTTCTGTTGTAAGCTGGAAACTGTCCCCCTTTACCCGTGCTGTGGTCGGGAGTACCCCTGTGTAGTGTGTAGTAGTCTTGAAGAGGTGCTATATTAATATATGTATTGAATTTACTGAACGCAATTGGTCACATTCACCTGTAGCCTATCGGCATCTTTCCTCAATCGCTGCTTGTGCAAAGTCGCATTAGCTAGCTTTGCTGACTTATCTTTAATCTAACTAAGAGAATAATAAGTAGGCTACTTATAGACGTCCTATGCGAAATGACCGATGTCCTGGAGCAAGGCATATCCTCGCAATTAGATCCTAATGTTATCTGCCCAGCACTGTTTTAATGTACAACATTACTAAGTCTAACCTTGGAAATCTTTGCCTAACGAACGAAACCTTTCGGTATGCAGAAAACTAGGTCAGAATTATAATGATGGGATGGAACAAAGTCTTCTATAAAAAGCTTTGGGCTGTACAATCTGTAGGACAAATATTCTATCTTCAATGAGACCACGTGATTAGTCATTTGACTGTTAGATAACCAGCAGGCGACAGTCTGAGGAATACTCCTTTTAAATTATAAAGCTCTTCTCGCAGCAAGAGCCTTCCTTTCAGATAGTGGCGGCGCTAGGGGTAGGGGGGAGGTTAAGCCCACCTAAATGACGCTTAGCCCCCCCCCCCAAAAAAAAAGAAAAATGCGGAAAATGTGTACGACCATGGCGTTTGTAGACCTAAGAAAGAGCCAAATCAGGAAAATTAAGTCCAAAACCATCGGACGACTTAAAAAAAGGTCGTCAGATATTTTGACGGAAAAAATGAAATATTTTCTTGGGTTTCAGACCGAGCGACAGACTTGTATTAATTGTCTAAGTCCGAATGTCCAGTTGAGTGCCAGTCGTAATGATGGTAGCCCACAGTTCATAAAAGTGACTTGAGTCCGAGTCCTGAATCCAACAAGTAGGCCTAGAGTCCTAGACTATGTTTTTGGTCACCAGTTTTCGTCAGTGGCGCGACATCCATGGGTTATCTATTATCCCGATATTAGCCTAAGCATATAGGCCTACGTGGCTGTTCAGGAAATGTCGTGCTATAAACCATAGGCCTAACTAGAAATTTTCAACATATGCTAAATATTATAATTATATCGGTCATAATATAATAAAGTGAAATTATCATATAAGGCTAGAAATGAAGGCGTACTTGATTGTGTGATTTGTGTCCCTGTTAATAGAATTTCTGATATGTGTCAAAAGTTAACGCAAACAAAGAACAAACCAACAAACAGTGTGGACGATGCAATACTGTATGCAGACACTATACATAGGCTATACACAAGTACATAAAGCCACATATTTTTGTCTATAATAATTATGTCACCATTAACATTTATATTATATCGGACAATGTGGTCTAGATCAGTGGTTCCCAACCTTTTTGGACTTTAGGGCCACTTTTTCTAAGTTGGAGGACACGAGGGCCACTTTTCCTTAGTTAAAGGACATTAGGGGGCCACAAGCCTAAAATTTAATTGCATATAAAATTGTTATAATTGGTTAAAAATAAAATGTTTGATGTTATTTATAGACGTCAAAATAAAATAATTTGTAGGCTAATATAAAACAATTATATGTTATATCCTGTCCAAATTGTCAATTTTTTCATATATTTTTGTTAATTCTTTGAGAGATGAGGGCCACTTTTGAGGACTGGCGGGCCATTTTTTGAGGCCTCGCGGGCCACTTTTGGCCCGCGGGCCACGGGTTGGGAACCGCTGGTCTAGATGCTCCAAGATGTTAATGGTATGGAGCAGACCTGCTGACCGGACCAGTTGAAGCTGGACAGCATGACACGAGACAGACTCAGACAGAGAGTGGCGTCGGACTCTTACGGGCATTGAGCCCTATGATATTGATGATGATGATGAACATTTATATAGCGCTTCTTTGAAATGTGTCATGCGAGTTTCTTCCTTCGTAGCCAGTGGTTTACTTCATTAGCTGCATATAATTACAATAAGTAAGCAGCATGTGCAGCGTGAAGATATATTAATGTGTGTTGGCGTATAGTCTATAGAGCGTAGGCGAAAGTCGCTCTCGTTGACAGTAGATTTTTGTGCGAAATGTTCCTCAATGGAAATTGGTTTCGATCAGTTCTGCTCGAACGGTTTTATCCTGAGACGGATCCATGAATTCTTTGCCGGAAAAGTCCGTGAAGTTGGTGCAATCCAGAATGGCGGAGTTAGGCACCTGAAATGCAACCATGCAGTTTGAAGCAGATAACAGTGACAATAATTTATAGGCGCTACAAAAACCAACAAACTTATAAACCAGTAGGGCCTAATTGCCTTTGTTGCACGGGAGCTTAAGTTGACAAAGGTTTCTTCTATCATGTATGCTAGAAGTGAAGTCATAATTATTGATGAAGTGAAGTGATAATTGAAAAAGCAAAGTGATAATAAATTGATGACGTGAAATATTACTGAAGAAGTGAAGTGTTAATTTTAAGTCAGTTGCAAATAGTGGCATCAGAAGTTTTTCTTTCTTTGGGTCAACGACTTACTATGTTGCTTCATATTGTAGTCTTTGTTTTGACCTAGGCTATACCTTGAGCAGTGGCGTGTAGTTTGGATGGTGGTGCTTATAGACGGGGTCGTTATCAGCGCGGTTGTAGGCACACAGGAAGGCGTATCTTCTTATATCGCTTTCGTTTCTATCACTCGTGTGAAGAAGGTTCGAGTGAAAGAACAGTGCATCTCCTGTATCATATGATCAAAGTCAGACAACATGCTTTCACACAATTCACTAACTTTGTGCTGGCAACATTAAAACTTCTTGTGCTTCATTTCGCTCTCTTACTGAGGCCAGAGCGCAAAGAATAACATGATGACCAACTACAGATAAGCTTACTCTTGATCAGTGGGGCAAACTGGGGCATATGCTTCATTGCTTATACCTTGAACAGTGGCGTGTAGTTTGGACAGTGGTGTTTATAGACGGGGTCGTTATCAGCGCGGTTGTAGGCACATAGGAAGGCGTATCTTCTTATATCGCTTTCGTTCCTATCACTCGTGTGAAGAAGATTCGAATGAAAGAAGAGCGCATCTCCTGTGAGATGTGATGCAACGTACAAAGTAGACATTACTTCCCACTCAATACAACTGAACTTTGAAAGTGCTAAAAATATAATGCCCTACATAAATATTTTATCTCAATTCAAACAGATATATATCAAGGTATAGCTGGTCTCCTAAAATATTACGTTAAACCTTTTCACTATAGTAACAATGTTTAGGGATAGCAGAAATTAACGGCAAGGGCTCGCTACTCAAGATTGCATTGAATAAAAATGAAAGCACGCATTTATTTGCTAAGGTCCGACCAAACAACAAACCAAAATAGAATGAAGCGGCGCATTAACTACGTAGGCTGTAATAATGGTCAGTACTCAGTAGGCCCTATGTACATTCTACTTCAGATCACGTTTGTAGTATTCCAAGATATAAGCAATATATAGGCTAATAAATATTAGGCCTATATTGTTGGTAGAGAGCCGAACTCTCCCAGACCATCAGAACCCATACTGATATCTGACTCACGAGACTTTCAAGTCGCAGGTTTGACCTGTTTCAAATAAAGATTCGTGTGTGAAATTGTAAAGCAATGGAGAAAATGGATCATGTCGGTCGCTAGAGCTCAGAGAGCTGAAAGCACAAGGTAACAAGGCGTGAAATTGGAAGTTAATGTGAAGGTCAAATGGAATAAATAATAATTATTTGTTTAGACGTGAAAGACAATTATGGCTAAACCTGGATTCAGGTCGGTGTAGATATGTTCGAAGGTCTTTGACAGTTGATTGATTCTTTCCATGTTAGCCACAGTTTGTCCGTGAACGAGATCGTGTTCAATGCGACCACATCTTTGTGTTCCCTTCAGAACCTTCGGCAGTTGCAAACAATAATACTTATAAGTAAGCTTATTTAATCGAACAACATCTCTGTGCAAAGTCTTCGTATAAAATATTATTTAATGGCTATCATTAGTGATTGACTGCTAGTTGCTTGGCTGTCTGGCTGATTGACTTACCGACCAAGCTGAATTGTTGATTGACTGACTAAGCTGAATGGCTGATTGACTGACTGACTATGCTGAATGGATGATTGACTGACTGGACAACTATATAACTGATCTACAGACTGGCCTCTTCTTTTTGATCATTAATCAAATTCCCCAAAAGCTAAATCATAAAATCATACGGTAATCATGAACGCGGAATTGTGTTTACTATTAAATTTTGGGTACTGATAGCATAACTTATAAAGTTGATTAGAATAAGGTAATGGGCAAATTTATCTATAATGAGGCTGGATGAAACTGCACACAAAACAATTAACAAGCACATGATTAAACGGAAGGAAAATCACACCCGAAGAAATTATGTGGCGTCTTTGTTCTATAACTTTCAACATGATATGTACTAAATTTGGGCCGAGGTGATAAATGCAACGCATTCGAGAATGCAAAATTCAACTCACCTGTAGTCCTCCGTTTTTCCGATTGCATGGATCCAGGGCGATGAAGACAGTCATCAAGTCAGGACGAAGACAACCGTTCTTATACCAGTATCTGTCAATTGTTCATAACAACACAAGTTGTAGCTATATTGGCTGACATTTGTAACCATGGGATTTCTATCTTTGAAGTAAATGCACGAACTCATAGCCTACAATTTATAGGCTATTACAGGCTACAGTTTCTCAATGACTTTAGATATAAATGCCTGCGTTCCAACACTGAACCTATCGACTGGTTAAGAATTCGAGTCAATGGTTTACACAAATTAATTATATGGTCATTTCAACGCATCATCAAACGTCTTTAATGGTGAGAACATGCATTACATTTCATATCAACACAAATTTAAGTAAATTTGAAAGTGTGCCTGCTTACCCATAATCCTGATGCCAAAGATGCTTCCCACCTGTCAACGGCTCTTTCATCATTAGCTTCGTGTGATAGTGGTATACCTCACCACCAAGCAGCTAGCAGAAATAAACAGAGTTCATGGTACATGCAATTATATGCATCCCGGGACTGCAACCTTCTACTGCATGGCTGTAGGCCACTATGACATGAAAGAGGAATTCTTATATCATACACAGTGGAAAATTAAGCTTGGAACAGGAGCTCCTATAGCATATAAGTGTCCCAAAATTTATCAACTGACCGCCTCTGTGACAATAGTAATCACTGATCACAGGAAAATTACAA
Source organism: Lumbricus rubellus (assembly GCA_945859605.1). Lineage (NCBI taxonomy): Eukaryota > Metazoa > Annelida > Clitellata > Crassiclitellata > Lumbricidae > Lumbricus > Lumbricus rubellus. Next base: position 25,814,664 of record OX243815.1, on the reverse strand, counting down.
TCGTTCTGAAAGAGGAAATAGTAACCTTCTCGCAGGTACCGGCCACCTTCTCCGATCTGGCCATCAGTCCAGTTACGTCGTTTCCAGGATGCCCCCAGAGGACAAGACGACTCGCGCGACCCTCACCATCAGCCAACTGAAACCAATAATGTTCATTAATTACTATTGTGATTGTTCATTGTTGTTCAAACAATGAAAACTCGTTAGAATTCATCCTGACCTGACTACATAAGACAAGAATCACGGTTGATGATTGCTTGCGAAATGAAGGCATAGAAAATATCGCGTCGTGTCTAGGAATTTATAAGGTGCCTGTATCGCAACACAGGATAAATAAACAAAGGCGCAGCATAAACTAATCAGAACAATGGCATGTACCGGTATCGCGTGTTGTATGCATGGAAGCCAAGTTCAGAATGAGAACTGACTAATGCGATATTTCCGCATTGCATACTGATATGACGTGACGTGTGAACAACCGGATTTCTAGGTAATCCTGGATGACTTCAAGTCTTCTTGAAAATATAGAGGAAACAGCATAGTGTGGAAATGTAGGAATAGCCTATACATGTACGCAGCATGTCTCCATTTTAAAGCAAGACAAAGCACTTACATTCAAGCAGACATCTATAGAAGGACAGTTACAATGTCAGTAAATTCTGATTCTGAGATGGTGTCACTGAAAGAAATATATTCTAGCTTAACTCACATCCCATGCTTTCTTCATCAGCATTGAGTCGGTTGTTAGGCCTTTCCACAGCTGATCCAATTCCGGCTTAGTTAGAAAGTTTCTACAGAACAGACAAAATTAGTTTAAAATAAGCCTATAACGATGTTTCTAATCTAAAGTGATCTACAGATTTTCTGTATTACCCGACAAAATTATTAGCAATTTATGCGACGCCAGTGCTTAATCCACAGAGCATCACGAGATGGCGCAATAAAAAATCAAATTGCATACTCTTGATGAGATCAATAATTATTGTTAGGTCTACTTGTCAATGATACATCAGTCAGGACTTAGACGTCAGATCAAAGTGAAAGATCGCCCTACATCCATACAACTCCGTTACTCGCAAAAAGCATGGGCATTAGATGACAGTCACTTACAGGCAACAGCAGAGAGGAAGCGTAAGTTTGAAATGATGCTTAGTTTGTCACGCATATGACTCATCAACTCCGCCACTGCACGGTTGTACTCTGCCAGTGTCAGTCCCGAGTCTGGATAAAGGAGGAGGGTGACACTAATCCAGCGGTTCCCAACCCGTGGCCCGCGGGCCAAAAGTGGCCCGCCAGGTCTAAGAAAATGGCCCTCATATCTCATTGAATAAACAAAAATAATATGAAAAATTACAATTTGGACAGGATTGAGGACATAATTATTTTCTATTACAAACTTTTATTTTGACGTCTATAAATAACATAAACACTCTATTTTGATTCAATTATAACAACTTTATACGGTATACGTTTCTAGTTGATTAAATTTTAGCCTTGTGGCAATGAGACAAAAGTGGCCTTCGTGTCCTCCAACATAGAAAAGGTGGCCCTAAAGTCAAAAAAGGTTGGGAACCACTGCACTAATCTCTTTGATATGGCAGTGTCGTTATAAACACGTAACAAGTATACGACTCATCATAACCGGTTACTATTCACGTCATCTGGATCGATACATTCATCCTATCGTCACCTTAATAAAAACATGTTAATTGTAACCTTTATCCATAATAGGCCTAGTAGTCCGGCTGCTAAAATCCTCAGGGCAATCGTGCAAAAGCAAAATATCATTTTATGGTGAATAAGTGGATATAAACCTGAGAACGAAGGCTCCGTCCCAGTCGAAGACTTCTTTCATTTCTGGTGTCACTTCAAATGACTCCGGATCATACTGGAACTCTGAGATTTAAAAAAACCGTCTGTCCAAATTATTTCACGAATGCATTCAAACAACAAGCTTTTCAGAATATCATGAATATGCCATCTTAAAACTTAAAAAGAAAGATATAAAATTCTTGCTTGTTTTATCATAAAGACCTGATGACCCGAACAAGAGGATGCTCAGTCTAAATATAACCCTACTCGGCGCTAGGATGTGCGTCATGCAGACTTTTAGACAACTGTTTTCATGGCATACATGCAAAGCTGTGCTTTTTCTGTGGTTGCTATAGCTGTAGGCATATGGAATGGCCTCCTTCTTGGACTGCACCTATTTCATAGGTTACTCTTTGACACATTATAAGCACTTGAACTCTGTTCCTTTGGCCGTGCTGGAGTCCGGAGGAGCTCTGAATAGTTTCCTTGAAGAGGTGCTATAATTATAGATACTTGAATGAATGAACGAACGAACGAACGAACGAACGAACGAAGGAACGAACGAATGGTGCACGCTTTCAAAATTCACCAATTCGCACAGATTTTCAATTTTCAATCTAACCCACAGTTAATGCCAATTACGCGGTATGCCTACTTGTGCATGACTCATTTCGGATCATGAACATGCATCCTTGCATATTTCGAATTTAAAAAACCTGTCTTCCACGAACTCTAAACGTACCTACGATTCCTCCTGGATTTTCCAATCTCGGTTTCCTTGTGTCTGTCATCTCCAGCAACTATAGTAAGCTTATACACTGACGATCGAGCTGTTGCTTCAGCTGGAATCTGAAAGCAAACAGGCAAAACAGAACTAGGACCAAGTACTATAAAAAAATTTTATTGCCCACGTATTTTGTAGAGATGACTAGAAGTCTAAGTGAACATATTGCACCTGTTTTGAGTCGTTATTATAGTGATGCGTGACAGTTGAGTGCACGGTCGCGGGCTGTGCTGTGGTAGTCTTGAGTCCTGTTCGTTCCGGTGTTAAGTCTTAACCTTGGGAAGGTACATGTAGGCCTACGAGTACATTGACCTCAATGTAAAGGGTTGGCAACCCGCCATCATATGCCGATGCTAAGAAAAATTGAGCTGCCAACAACTGTACATGCAGCTGCCCTTCACTTTCTTTATGTATGTTGCAAATTCCGCTGTGCTAGTTATTGCAGCCTTTGGTCAGAACGTGCTAAGTAGGTTACAATCACCTGTCGATGTTTCGCCCCCCAACATACATTAGCTAATGTTGCTCAGCCCTTTCATTTAACTATATAGCTTACATACAATAAAATGCCTATATATATAAGAATTAATTAATTTTCTGCCTAATGTTATTTTAATGTGAATATTGTTACACCTACCTCAGAATTCTACCCCTCAGAGAACGAAACCTTGTGATAGACAGAATTCAGGTCATGTTATAATAATTATGGGCTGGACTATCTGTGGGATTTTACACGGCAAAAATTCCCGTTTCAATGCGAGCATGTGATTCGTCGCTTGACTGGATGACTGTCAGTGTGTCCATAAACGACAGTCTACTGAATATTCATATTATATAATAGGCCTACATACATGGATAATTCGATATACATTGTACAATGTTTTATTTCGGAAATTTATATAGCGCCTCTTCAAGGTAGGCTACTCAGAAGCGCTCCCGGCCCAACCACGGCTAAATAAAACAGTCTTTAGGTTCTTAAGGAACAGAGCGGAGTGACCTCTGGGAATTAGGCGCAATGCAACAGGAAGACCATTCCAGGTGATAGGACCAGCAACTGAGAATGAACGACGCTGTCGCATAGCAGTCCGCGCGCGGGGAACCAGAAGCTCAATTTGGTTCGCCGATCGAAGGGTGGATCGACGCAGAACTCCTAAGGTGGAACAGCAGAGTTCTCGAAGATATGGTGGAGCTAGTCCTTCAATGCACCGCCTAACCAAGGCACAGACCCTGTATGCAATCCGCTGTTTAGAAGGGAGCCAGTGTAAGATATCCCGCATATAAGATGAGACATGGCCATATTTTGGGATATGACCAACAAGTCGCGCCGCAGAGCGGAGGACTCGTTCCAGGCAGTCAATCCGGCCAGCCAGTAGTCCATAATAGAGGGTGCTACAGTAGTCAAGGCGAGAAACTACGAAAGAGTGAACAAGAGTAGAGGCAGCACTAAAAGACAGAGAGCGTGAGACCACCTTAAGTTGACGCAACTGGTAGTAACAGCTTCGGCATAGAAGGTTTATATGCCGAGTGAAAGTCAGCTCTTGATCTAAAATAATACCAAGGTCCCGCACAAAAGGTGAGAATGTAATCAGAGGAAACTCTAATGCTAAGGCGTCCATGTCTATTTTTGCCAGTTGTTGACGCGTTCCAAACCAGATATATTGCGTCTTGGTAGGGTTCAGTCTCAAACGGTTAGAGGACATCCAGGCCTCCAAGGTTTCCATGGCCCTACAAATTTCTCGAACCGCATCAGCAGCGGCAGATGCTGAACAGTGAGCATATGCCTGGAGATCATAGTAGTAGTTAATTGTGCCCTTTGAGGGTCTTTTATTATTTCCTGAGGGGGGTGCTCGGTAGTACAGTGGATAGCGCGCTGGACTGTCGACCAAGAGGTCAGGGGTTCAATTCCCCGCCGGGGCAGAAATTTGAAACGAGATTTCTGTTCCTCTAGCCGACTCAGCTATGATGAGTACACGGTCAGTGGATGATGAGGGAGAGGATTGGCCACTGCCCTTTGAGGGTCTTTTATTATTTCCTGAGGGGGGTGCTCGGTAGTACAGTGGTTAGCGCGCTGGACTGTCAACCAAGAGGTCTTTTATTATTTCCTTCCTGATTCCTCCTCTTCTCCTTTGGGGTATTTTATTATTTTTCCTGATGCATAATTAATTACTTAGCTACCTTTTAAGAAACCTGATATTGAAGATAAATTAAGTTAAAATGGTGCTAAAGGATAAGCTGGGGATGTACCTATTAAAAGCCACGCAGCAACCGGCCTATAACATCGTTGACACTTCACACAGAGCACAATACGATAGATCTTATGACACGCGGTGCAATGCGATAAAGTCTTATCCTACGCGGTGCAATTTGTTGAAAAATCGTCCTTCACCTCTGAATCTGTCCCCAAACTTCCGGTTCTGTCCCCAAGATAAATGTTTGTCCCGAGATAGGCAATTTTACAGGACACGAAGACGCAAATAAACTTTTTTCTAAATTTTTTTTCTAAATTTGTTTCTAGGATTTTTTTTCTAGGTTTTTTTTCTCAGTTTTTTTTTCCTAGGTTTTTTTTCTAATTTTTTTTCTAGGTTTTTTTTTCTAACTTTTTTTCTAGGTTTTTTTTTTTTTTTTAGGTTTTTTTTTTTTTTTTTTTTAGGTTTTTTTTTTGTTTTTTGTTTTTTTTCTAGGTTTTTTTTTTTTTTTTTTTTTTTAGTCATCCGTCCCAAAAAGTCAAGAATTTTGTTTTCTCGAATGTCTTTTTCTTCTTAGAACAGGCTGCGAATGTACATTAGAACTTGTTATTAAAGCGTGTTCATAGAGAAGTAATGATTGCACAAGGGCTGTAGTAGTAAATCAGTTTGCTAATAGTAAATCAGTTAAAATCACAATGATATCAAGTCTTTATTATCAATCCATGTATTGAATGACTCATCATAGCCTAACCATTTAACCAAAGACCGATTTCCTCTTTTTCTTATAATCTTTTCTATTTTAAATGTATCTTGCGTTGTCGATTGTAACTCGGCTTCATAAAATGTCCCTTGTATTTGTTCTCCATTATAATCTGATATTTTATAGGTTATAGGGTCTGTGTATTGGATTTGTGTTATAGTAAAAATTTCTTGTGTCCAACGATTTGTGTAACCTTTCTCAAATGTCTTTTTCTTCTTAGAAATTCTTACTTTATCTCCTACCGAAAATTTAGGTTTAATAGTTTCAGGTACAGCATCACCATACAGATTCATCCACACAACCCATTCGTTTGCTTTGATACTCGCTTTAACAGGAGTCATTTTAATGGAAGAATGTCTTGTGTTGTTGTATAAATTAACCATATTATCTAAAACATCGATATATCTCTGAGTTGAATTCGCTGTAAAATATTTGAACATTTTCTCTTTCACTGTTCTATTAAATCTTTCTACGATACAAGATTTCTCTTCATTCTCAGTTGAGTACAACTGCATACCTAATGATTTTACCTGTTTATTATAGAATTCAGATCCCTTATCGACCCAAAGTTTATCACCTCTTCTTTTACTCGTATTAAATATTTTAACGAAAGCATCTGCCACAGATTTCCCAGTTTTATCTTTTATCGGAACAACCCATCCATATTTGGAAAATATATCGATGACGCTTAACAAATATTTCACACCAGAATTAAATTTAGCATAAGCCTGCATGTCAATCAAGTCTGCTGCCCAAACTTTGTCCACTCCCTGAACATAAACAACTCGCTTCCTGAACTTCCTGACTATAGGTTTATGCAATTCGTCAGCAAGTTGGTCTGTCCATCTCAGAGTTTTTTTTTCAACCCCATTCCAAAATGGGTTTTCGTTGATAAAATTGGTTTAACTATAGATCTTTCAATTCGTTCGCGGAAAGAAGGATTAGGTATATTATTTAATTCATCTATCATAGCTCTGTCAGCGACGTTTCTCCCTGCTGTATCAGTATGTTTAGCGTAAGCTAGGTCGTGACGATAGGCTGCTGCATCAACTCTGTCTACTGGTTTACTCCAATCTTTTGGCGTCCCATCAGGATTCAATCGCAAATCCAATCGAGTTCCTGGACCCGTGAAAGAATGTCCTGGAAGATGTAATTCTCCTGGATACTTTGCCCATGGAAGTTTAATGTTGGAAGTAGCAGAATTGAGAGCTGATACCAAATCACCTCCTTGTACAGTAGTAGACATTTTAGTAAACTGAGTTTTTCTAGCGCCACAATCAACGCATACACATCTAAGCATAGATCTACCATTCTTACTAACGACTCGTTGAATATCTCTACACTCAGTTTTTCGTTTACATTTTACGCAATACGAGCTGTGCTCCATTTTAATATAATATAATTAAAATGGAAGTCCATGACCTGTCATGGAATGAAGATACATCTAAACGCTTTAACAGTCCTCTCTTACCAAGAAGCATCAGAGGTTTGATCGTAGGTAAGTCTCAATGCGGCAAGACAATATTACTACTTAATTTATTACTGAGACCTGGTTGGTTAGACTACGATAACCTGCAAATCTTTGGAAAAAGTCTTTTTCAATCAGAATACAAGATACTAAAGAAAGCATTCGAAGAGAAATTACCAAAGGAAGCAATTATAAGACTTTTTGATAATCGAGATGAAATAATGAAATTAAATGTATCACCGACCGCCGTAGTCGAGGAGATGTCTAAAAACATGGAAAAGAAATCGGATATAGACTGCAAGTTCTTTGAAACCTCTGAAGATGTTCCAGATCCACGAGACTTAAGTCGAGATAAGAAGAATCTCATGATTTTTGATGATTTACAATTAGAGAGGCAAAATAAATGCGAATCCTATTATATAAGAGGTAGGCATAGTAATGTAGACTGCTTTTACCTAGCACAAAATTATTTCAAACTGCCTAGACAAACTATAAGAGAGAATGCTAACTTTATATGTCTATTCCCTCAAGACCTCAAAAATATTAATCATATATACAGCGACCATATAGGCGTAGATGATATGACCATTGAAGAATTTCGTAAACTATGCAAAACTGCGTGGGATGAAACGCATGGTTTTGTGGTTATAGACCTTACTAGTAAAACAAATAAGGGCAAGTACAGATCTGGATTAGATACATTTTACATTAAATAAAAGCAATAATAAAATGATAACAAAATTTAAGATTTTATATTCTAGGTTTAAAAATAGCTATCTAAAATGGAAACCCTTCTTGACGAAATTTTATCTAATACTCAAACGATTGCACGCAACACAGAGGCTAAAGAATCCTTTTGCATTTTGTTGAGCGAAAGGAGCACACGAATTCGAACGAAATTTAATCCACTAATCGAACTGGACAAAAGTAAAACGTATGAAATGGCTCTTGTCAATCTTGAAACTTACTACAGTTTTCCTAATATAGATGAAACAAATAATAAATTCGTATATTCGTCAGATAACGGTGTAACATGGGAAGATTTAGACATTCCAACCGGTTGCTATGAAATCGAAGACTTAAACGATTACATACAGAGAATTCTAAAAGAAGAAGGTCATGGACAATGTATAAAGTTGCAACCAAATAACAATACTTTGAAGGCTGTTTTGGAAATTGATGAGAACTATAAAGTTGATTTTACAGTACCAAATTCAATTAGTACCGTTCTAGGATTTCAGAGTCGTGTATACTCCGAAGGATATAACGAATCCGAGCACATAGTCGATATAAACAGCGTGAATAGTTTACGAGTTACGAGTGATGTAATAGGATCATCGTATGCCAACGGAACTACGGAGAACATAATTTATTCTTTCTTTCCATCGGTCGGGCCTGGTTACAAGATAATCGAATCTCCTCACAATCTCGTATATCTTCCAATAACGCTATACTCTATTTCATCGATGGAAACAAAACTAATAGACCAAAATGGAAAACTAATTAATTTAAGAGGTGAGGAATTGTCGATACGATTTCACATAAGAGAGGTTTAATTTAAAGTTTATATTTAATATAAGATGAGCGCTTACGCTAAGGTCAAAGTTAATATTTCTGAAGGGCAAAAAGAGAAGATTAAGCGAGCTGTTCAAGTCGGAACTGGGGTGAGTATAAGACTTTCTCATGAAGATATAACTGGTGAGCATGTATTAGCTCTAAACCAGAGGCAAATTAACAAGTTAACTAAAGCGTATCAGAATGGAACTGGTGTGACAATTAAAATGGGTAAAAAGCAATTAGAAGACAATGCGAGAGTCGAAGGCGGATTTATTGGCGCTATTCTACCGTTCTTAGCAACAGCCGGAAAGTTTCTTCTGTCTAGTGTTCTTCCGAGTTTAGCCACAGGAGCCTTAACAGGATTGGGTTCTGCAGCTGGTTCCAAAATTGTCGATAAAATAAGTGGATCTTCGATCTCACATCCGATAAGTGGATCTTCGATAAGTGGATCTGGCGTGCTGTACGTTAAGAAAGGAGGAATATGCTGTAAGATAGTGCCTGCTGGGGAAGGTCTTTTTCTATCTCCGTGGAAAAAGGGTATTTCGATATCAGGTTCCGGTCTGTTTATGAAAAGAGGAACAGGATATGTCAGCGGTGAAGGTCTTATACTTGGTCCCAATTCACCATTTAAAAATATTCCTATTCTTGGAATGTTACTTTAAACAATCTCTTTTATAAATGTCTGGATACGGTCACCCAATACACAAATTTATCACCAAACGGAAGCCTCGTGTGAGTACAATAATTTGGTTGCCTAAAGTGGTCACTCACGCTCCTGCAAGACAACGAACAGGCGATAGATATGAGATTTTTGCTCAGCAAGCGATAACGATTGAACCAAAGACAAATATTACAGTAGAAGTAGGCCTTGGAGTCCGAATGACCAGTGGAATGTGTCTAGTCTCTCTTAGACAGAAGTTGAAACAACTCAGACTGAGTCTTCAAGATGGTACTGTCCTAGAGGACGCAGAGGATATAATAATTACAATTCAAAACAACTCAGATTCACCAGTTACTATAAATGAAAAAGACTCAATTTGTTATGTTAATTACTACGATGCCTAAATTGTACGTTTTATGTTTACGTTTTATGTTTACGTTTTATGTCTACGTTTTACGTTACGTTTTAAACATTATACTTATAATAAAAAATGTCGCTACTGAAAATTAGCGATCCTGCAAAAAGAGATTTTATTATCGAAGAGTTTTTAAAAACGAAAAAAAATATTAAACAAAACTTTCTCTCTGAGAGAATAGATGATCTTGGACTTCAACGAGAATTAACGAAAATCTACAAACCAATAGTCGACTCTCAATCAGCAATTTCAAAAGAACAAAACGCTTTGCTGTCGACAATAAAAGATAACTCTGCAGCAACATCACTCGCTCTAAAATCACTTCCAGATTCGTTGAAAACTATTCAATTTCCCCAGTATCCGTCTATAGAGGCGTACGATGACGATGACCCAGTAGAAGACATTAGAAGGTTAGAATTAGGAAATATTGCAGTTGAATACCTTAAAAAATATGCTTCTGATAAAAGACTTGTGGATACAACATTCGGATTAAGATCAAGAGATGGAAAATTCTACATCGGTGACAGCGAAGCCTCAATCCAAGGAAATGATATTACAGTTGGAACCACAACTTATCAAGGAACTCCAGGATTATGGGAATTGTTAACGTTAGCTAGTCCAAACAGTTCAATTTATGATAATCGTGATCTCGAAGAATACGCCGAGATTCTAATTAAAACGAATGCCATGAGTCAGCCAAATAAACCAAACAAACCTAAATCGTCTAGAAGTGTAAAATATGCAAAGATAATAAAACCCATATGGGACGATTACATGAAGTTAAGAGGTAAAACAGGAAGCGGAATAATTACCATTCCTTCGGATCCAAATGAATTAGTAAAACAATTAGAGTTACGATTGTATAGCTACAAAGCGGGAAATACGGGTGTAAGGAATGAAATTGTAGGTATGACGGATGAGTTACTAAGACAAGGAGTGATAACCAAAGATGAATATAAAAAATTGATGATCTAATTTAAAAATTGATGATATAGAAATGCTGGTCGTTGCGAGAAGAAGTTATAAAAAAGTACACGTTGTCGGTGGAGCAGGAATATTCGATTCCATCGCAGGATTTCTCAAGAGACTACTGACATCGAATGCAGCCAAACAAATTGCGAGCACAGCTGTCAAAGAGATTGGGAGTGTTGCTAAGGATAAGGCTATCGACGTTGGAAAACGATTACTCAATAAGATACTCCAACCAACCACCGTTCAGCAGCCGATAACTCAGGAAACTAAAGTAATTCTAGCTAGATTACTAGGATCGAATCCGCAAATGACGGGAGGAGCTATTAGAATTCAGGATCTCGTAAAACGCTTAAACGGAGGTGGTTTGAAAATGGCTTAAGGTTATTTTCTTATTTAAAAATATATGTATAATAAAATGCAATCCGATATTCTAAGATTCACAGAGCAACCATTGATCGATGAAGGTATCGAGCGATACGAATGGCACGAGTACGAACCTGTAGCGAGAACTAACCTTAACAGTTCTGGTGAAATAAGAATAAATATTGAATTACAAGACTTATACAGTCACCCAGCAGAGTCATATCTACAATTCGAAGGAAGACTAATTAAAGCTGACGACACCGCATACGTTAATGCCGATTTAGTCGCTCTTACGAATAATGGGCTTATGTATCTATTCAGTCAAATATCCTATCAGTTATCTAATCAAGAAATCGAAACGCTATTTCATCCGGGTCAAGCTACAACGATGCTCGGTTTACTTACGTATCCAAACGATTTTCAGTTGACTCAAGGCTTAAATCAGCTGTGGTATAAAGACACTGGAGCGACTGCTGTTATTGCGGACAACCCCGGCTTTGCCACTAGACAAAGCTTTCTCATTCGCAAACCAAACACTAAAGGAATGTTCAGCTTTACTGTTCCGTTGAAGCATATTTTCGGGTTTTGCGATGATTACGACAAGATTATTTACGGCTTTAAACAGACGCTGACTTTAGTTCGTAAAGCCGACGATGATGCAATATTCCGAGATAACGCTGCAGCTGCTGGAAAAGTTGCGATAAACAAAATTTCATGGTTTATTCCACACGTTATTCCTTCCGATATGGAACGAATGCAGTTGTATAAGACGATTGAATCGAAATTAACGTTGCCAGTTGCGTATAGAGCTCGTCAATGCGACACAATAACGGTTCCTCAGTCGACAAGTTTCAGTTGGCGTCTTAGCGTAAAAACTTCACCGGAGAAACCTAGATATATCATCGTTGGATTTCAGACGGACCGTAGCGGTAATCAGGAAAGTAATCCGTCGCTATTTAATCACTGCGACCTTAAGAACATATATGTGATGATGAATCAAGAAAGATATCCAGCTGTCGACCATAACCTGTCGTTTCCTAATCAACAATTCTCCAGAGCGTACAGAGACGCGTCCTCCTTTAGTCAAAAATTCTATGGTATGGATAAGTTGATTACCCAAAGCAATATAACACCTGTAGATTATAAAGAATTATACCCGTTGTTCGTGTTCGATGTAAGCAAACAATCCGAGCGTTTGAAATCTTCAGTCGTTGATATTCAAATTAAGGCTCTTTTCAATGCAGCAGTGCCAGCCGACACAGAAGCGTATGCTGTCGTAATTTCAGATAGGTTGCTGCAGTTCCAATCGGATGGACAGAAAATGAGTGTAGTGTATGGAAAATTGATTTAAAGAATACTTATATATTATGAAGCTACCAGAGCTTAGAATGTTAGCCAAGCATCACGATGTTACAGGCACTTCGCATCTCAACAAACCTCAAATGATAGCTGTACTGATTGAAAAGAATATTCTTCCGACGGACTACAAGTCTGTGTCATATCGACATGACACGTTGGGTAGTATCAGGAAACAACCGAGAAGAGTAGATATTATAGATCGAGAAACTGGCGTTGTTACCTCGTATCCATCGATGTATAAAGCTGCTAAGGCGTATGGTCAGAGTGCTGGTATAATAGCTTATCATAACGGAAATGTCTGGAGAGATAGATACGAAATTAAAGTGTATGAGAGATAAAAATGACATGAAATTAGTGGATCTTCGATCTCACAGATAAGTGGATCTTCGATCTCACATGTTTTAATATTTTTGCGTGGTAAGATAAAATGGATTTAAAGAAAAGTAGTTTAAGAAACATGAACCATGTTGAACACTTGCTCGACTCGCCGGTTCCTGACATTAAGGTTCCTACGCTTACGTCTACACCTGGTAAATACAAACCAGTAGCGCCTAAGAGAAAATACAAAAATAGGGTTAGATCCAAATTAAATGATTTTGCGGATTGGTTACTTAGTTATGTGCCTGAACAAGACAATAAAGTCGTTAACGAAAAACTGGAATCATTGAAGTCAACTGTTTCCAGGATATTTGATAAAATTAAAATTCGAGAAACGGCGTCGGCTATTAAAGGATTCACCAAGCAGTATAGAATAGATGGAATTAATGGAATGGACGCCTCTTCGTTTCTTGATTTCGTTAGACCGCAGGTAGTAAATCTGTTGTCGAACAATCGCCAGACAAAGACTAATTTGGTTCTTACTTGTACTATGGAACGAGTAGATATGAAATCTGGAATAGTGACTTCTGAGGATATACCATTCGTTTCCAGGGCAGAAGTTATTTTAGAAGCAACCGACTTGAATGAAATATACAGCAGAAAGAAGGATAAAATCATGGAGTCTATTGCTAGTTTTCAGATGCAAGGAAGTAATTGGAGATTTAAAGCCGTTGTAAAATTAGATATAAATACGGTAAAATATACACCCTTAAGAGGTAGTTCTTACATTCCTCTACCCAGCTTCTTAGCTAATAAAAAGGCAATCATCAACATGAAAAACCACGACGAAGAATGCTTCAAATGGTGTATCACTAGAGCTTTGAATCCGGTGGATGACCATCCGGAAAAAATAACGAAAGCTTTGAAAGAACAATCGAAAAAACTTAATTGGAGTGGCATTGAGTTTCCGGTAGCGACTCATGCTAATGTGATAGGTAAATTTGAGAGAAATAATAATATTAGTGTTAATATATTTGGTTACGAAAAACATGTCTATCCGCTTTATCTGTCTAACTGTGAAAGCGATATTTGTGTAGATCTTTTGCTTATATCTGATGGAGAAAAAAAACATTATTGCTGGATAAAGAATTTTAACCGATTGATGACGTTCCGAACAGCAAATTCGCATTATTCAGCGCACTATTGTAAAAGGTGTATGAATGGTTTCACAACGACAGAAGCGCTTAACAACCATGATGAGTACTGCAAACACCATAACGCACAAAAAATAGAAATGCCAGAACCAGGAACTATGTTAAGTTTTAAAAATTATAACAATTCTATGAGGGTTCCGTTTATAGTCTACGCAGATTTTGAGTCTTTTGTAAAACCGATCGATACATGCCAACCAAATCCAGAGTTGTCGTACACTAATAAATATCAAAAGCATATTCCTAGCTCCTTTTGTTACCACATAAAATGTTTCGACGATAGTGTATATTCTCAAGATCCTGTGACGTTTACGGCTGAAAGCGAAGATGATGATGTTGGTCAAATATTTGTAGATAAACTAGAAGAGAATATAAAACAAATATATAATCAATTTAAATTCCCTAAGAAGATGATATTTACAGAAGAGGACAAGAAGTGTTTTGATGGAGCTACTATATGCCATATCTGTGAAAAACCGTTGGGCGAAGACCGAGTGAGAGATCACTGTCATCTTAGCGGTAAATTTAGAGGGGCTGCTCATAACATTTGTAATGTAAACTATAAAGTCCCCAAGTTTTTCCCTGTAGTGTTTCATAATCTTTCCGGGTACGATTGTCATCTGTTCATTAAGAAACTGAGAGGTAATAATGGAGAGAAAATTAATTGCATACCTAATAACGAGGAAAAGTATATATCTTTTAGCAGAGAGGTCGTTGTTGATAAGTTTGTAAATAAAGAGGGAAAAGAGATTACCGTCAAGCGACAACTGCGTTTTATCGACAGTTTTAAATTTATGGCTTCTAGTCTTGATGCTTTATCGAGGAAACTAAGCAAAGACCAGTGTAAAAATATTGGGAAACGATATACTGGAAAGAAGCTCGATCTTTTGCTGAGAAAAGGCATATATCCTTATGACTACGTCGATTCATTTACTACCTTTAATGAAACCGAACTACCACCAAAATCCGCATTCTATTCTAAGCTAAATGATTCGAATATTAGCGATGAAGACTACGAGCATGCAAAAACGGTATGGAAGGAATTTGGATGCAAAACATTCAGAGAATATCACGATTTATACAACGTTTCGGATGTTCTGTTACTTGCCGATGTTTTCGAAAACTTTAGAGATGTGTGTATGAAGAACTATACGCTTGACCCTGCATGGTATTTTACATCTCCTGGTTTAGCCTGGGATGCCGCTTTAAAATTGACAGGCGTGAAATTGGAGTTATTGAATGATTACGATATGATTCTGATGCTTAGGCAAGGGATGAGAGGAGGAGTGAGCACAATATCAAATCGTTACGGGAAAGCGAATAATAAATATATGAGCGATTTCAATAGTAACGAAAATTCTACATTTATTACTTACCTGGATGCGAATAATCTATATGGATGGGCTATGATCAAAAATTTACCTACTCACGGGTTCAAATGGATGAACGAAGATGAATTAAAAAATTGGAGAAGTATTCCATGCATATTGGAAGTTGATTTGGAATATCCTAAAGAGTTACACGACCTGCAAAACGATTTTCCGTTAGCCCCCGAAAGCATTGAGATTAACAAAGTCAAAAAGTTAATTCCAAACTTAAACGATAAAAAGAAGTATGTGCTGCACTACGATAATCTGAAGCTGTATGAGAGCTTGGGTTTGAAAATAACAAAGGTGCATAGAGGTGTACTATTCGAAGAAAGTGATTGGTTGAAAAAGTATATCGATTTAAATACAGCTCTTAGAACGAAAGCTACTAATGACTTTGAAAAAGACTTTTTCAAATTAATGAATAACAGTGTCTTTGGAAAAACTTGTGAGAACATTGAAAATCGTGTTGATGTAGAGTTAGTGTGTCAAGAGGAGAGGGCTATTGAACTAGCCGCTAAACCTAATTATGAGAGATGTACTATTTTCGATGAAAATCTAATAGCCGTTCACATGAAAAAAACTAAATTGTACTATAATAAACCTATATATCTTGGCATGTGTATATTAGACTTGAGCAAAACGTTGATGTATGAATTTCATTACAATTACATCAAGGATAAATACGGAAATAGAGCTAAATTATTATTTACCGATACAGATTCTTTGACATACGAAATTAAAACTGAAGACTTTTACTCAGATATCGCAGGCGATATTAAGACTCGATTCGACACAAGTGAATACCCGAGAGATCATCCATCTGGTATTGAGGTTGGAGTAAATAAAAAAGTTATTGGAATGTTCAAGGATGAAGCTAGTGGGAAACAGATAAAAGAATTTATTGGACTCAGAGCAAAGTTGTATTCTTATAAGATGGCTGCTGGAGATGAGCACAAGAAATGTAAAGGTATTAAGAAGAATGTTGTCCAGAAAACTATTACTCACGAAGATTATAAAGACTGTTTATTTACTAAAAAAGAACAACAACGAACGATGAATGTTATTAGATCTTATCATCACGATATTTATACAGAAGAAATTAATAAAGTTGCATTATCTGCAGATGACGATAAACGGGTAATAATGGAGGATGGAATTCATACTTTGGCATATGGTCACTACTCGTTGAAAATTTTTAATTAATGTTTATATTAAATAAATGAGCGTCAAACAAATCGATGTTTGTGGAGTAGTGCTACCGAATATTGCTTTATCGAATGTGGATCTAATCGAAGCGGCTAAGAAACTAAACATCAATAATTTTAGAGGAGTATTTCTCAGAGACGAGCTGCCGAAGAAACCTGGACGGAATGAGTGTGGGATATTGAATCTAGATGGTTCTAATGGGGTGGGAAGTCATTGAAATCTATTTAAAGAATAAATATATATATATAAAATGGAAGACTCTAAAGTGTGTTCCAAATGTAAGATGGAGAAAAGCTTCAGCGAATTTCATAGAGATAAATCAAATAGGAGTGGGTATTATTCTAGTTGTAAAACGTGTAAAAATATCAAAGGGAAGGAACTTAGACAAAAATACTCGATACTAGAGACTAGGGAAATAAAAGATAAAAAAGTTTGCGGTCGATGTAAGAAAGAAAAGAACATAGTAGATTATGTGAAAAATAGATACTGTAAAGATGGGAGAGATAATGAATGTAAGGAATGTAAATATAAATATAATCACGCATATTCTGAAGCTCGAAAGAAATATGACCCAGGCTTTAAACTACTCAAAAGTATGAGGACCAGGCTGGGCGACGCATTAAAAGGCAAATCGAAGTCACAAACGACGAGGCAACTTATCGGTGTCGACTTTGAAATATTTACTAAATGGATCGAATTTCAATTAGAAGAAGGAATGAGTATGGAAAATCACGGTTCGGTTTGGCATGTCGATCATGTTTTACCAATATCATCGTTCAACTTGCTAGATGAAGAAGAACTTATTAAAGCTATGAATTGGAAGAATATACGTCCATTGCTAGCACTAAAAAATATCCAAAAATCAAACAAAATAGATCGCTGGCTGTATGTAGTGCAGGAAGTAAAATCGAATTACTTTTTAAAACATTTAGATGAAATATAAAATGAGTTCTGCAACTGTGAAAAACATCGATGTCGAAGGCGTAGTTCTTCCAAATCATCCGTTAACGAATTTTGAATTATTGGATGCCGCGAAGAAGCTGAATATTCCGAATTTTAGAGGCGTTTTCGTGCGAGACGAGCTGCCGAATAAACCTAGACGGATTGAATGTGGGATATTGAATCTAGACGATTCTAAAGGAACCGGTCAGCATTGGTGCTCTTTCTTAAAGAGCGGTAATGAGAAAATATATTTCGATAGTTACGGCCTTCCTCCCCCTCTGGAACTGATAAAGTATTTACGCCGTCCAGTGTTATATAACAGCGAGCGAATACAGCCGGATAACGAAGTGTTTTGCGGCCATTTGTGTCTGTATGTCTTAAAGAAGACGATGAACGATGGAATGAATTTCCAAGAAGTTATAAACGGCTTGCATTAAAAATTATTATATATAAATATATATATAAAATGCCTATCGATAAATTTGGTCACACCGCTGCTGGAGGAACATCACGAAGAGTAATCGCTGGAGGTGTTACTCTTAGCCAAGTAAATGCTAATTTTCTTCGATTGGATGGGACAAATCTGCCGACTGGAAATTTAAAAATGAATGGACATGTGATAAAAGGTCTCCCAGTAACGAATACTTCGACAGCCGGAATGGATGAAGCTTTAAGTAGGGGACAAGCCATTGATTTGATAACGAATCACAACGATTCTCCGTCTAACGATAATCATTTGACGAATAAGAAATACGTTGATGAACAAGTTACAAAGTACGTCGATAAATCTCTGAAAAAGTGTCGTGCTGGGTATATTCCTCCCTTGGAAGCTGATGTAAGTGTAACAGGATTCGTTGCTAGCGCCAGTTCTTGTTTTGCCGGAAGCAAAGCCTACCATGCTTTCACTAATCTCACTGACGATGTTAACGCAGCTTGGGTTTCGGGTGAAGATGAAACTGTTTGGTTACAAATTAAATGTCCTGAGCCAGTTAAAATTTGGAGAATTGCGTTGAAAACCGTATCTGTATCTTATTGGAATTTATCCGCTAGCAATGATGGAGCAGTGTTTGCACACTTACATACATCTTCAACTCCTTCAGAGACTATTCCGACATTTTTTAATATTTCTACTACGGATGCGTATCAATATTACAGAGTTAGAGTACTGGCAAAGGATAACGATCTTCCACGAGGGATTCAGGTAATGCAATTATATGTATACGATGACTAATCTGCATTAAAAATTATTATTATATATAAAATGCCTGTCGATAAATTCGGTCACACCGATGTTGGTTCATCACAAAGAGTAATCGCTGGAGGTGTCACTCTTAGTCAAGTAAATGCTAGTTTTCTTCGATTGGATGGAGCAAACATCGCGACTGGAAATCTAAAAATGGGTGGTCACAAAATTAAAGGACTGCCCACAACGAAGCCTTTGACAGCAGGAATGGATGAGGCCTTAAGTTGGGGTCAAGCCATTGATTTGATAACGAATCACGACGATTCTCCGTCCAACGATAATCATTTGACGAATAAGAAATACGTTGATGAACAAGTTACATTGAAGGTGTCTAAAACTGGTGATACCATGACTGGTGATCTAATCTTAAACGTTGGCTCCGATCGTCTGCGTTCAATGGGTTGTAAGGACTTGAGAGGAGAAAATAAAGAATTCACTATTTTCTTAGGTAGTATACGAAATAAACTACAATGTTCGTTAAACAATCCTATTACATTACAATCGATGGATGGATTTCGTTTTAGAATAAACAATGAAATCATGTTAGAGATGGTTAAGTCACTCGATGGCACTCCTCCGTCTAAAATAAATGTGTATAAGTCCATCTTTATGCATGATGCTTACATTACAGGACTACACGAACCCAACAACGCCAGCGATGCAGCTACGAAGCAGTATGTAGATTCTATCTCAATCGGTCCCGCGCTTAGCATTCATTCTTTAACTTGGCAATTCTTAATCGCTAAAACTCACACAAGAGTTACTTTCGATAGTGTAAGATTCAAAACCGATGGTGTCATAAGTGCGGGACTGACCCGTTTCACTCCCGGTAAAGCCGGATACTATTTCGTTTCGACGTACATAGAATTTGGTAACAGTAGTACCACTCCTGGTAACGTCTACCTGTATAGAAATGGGGCGAATTACATGCAAATTGCGGGCGGAGGGGGAACGGGAGCTGCGTTTAACAATTCAACCGGTAGTTGCATAATTTTCGTAGCCAATACCGATTTTCTCGAGATATTCGCTTATTCACACATCGCACTAAATATATTAGCTAGAGACTTTTCGGCGGTATTCTTACGACCTTGATTTTTAACTGCTTTGTAGCTTATACAAAAGACCAAGACTTTTAACTGGTTTATTGGCTGATTGTTTCTTCAATATCAGGTTTCTTTAAAATCAGCTAAGTTGTTAATTATACATCAGGAAATAATAAAAGACCCCCAAAGGAGAAGAGGAGGAATCAGGAAGGAAATAATAAAAGACCTCTTGGTTGACAGTCCAGCGCGCTAACCACTGTACTACCGAGCACCCCCCTCAGGAAATAATAAAAGACCCTCAAAGGGCACAATTAACTACTACTGATCATCAGCGTAGGATTGACTTAGGATTGCATTTGCCAGTAAAAGTGGTCCAAGGTCTGCAGTGTATATTATATATAATAGGGGACCTAGGACAGAGCCTTGGGGCAGTCCAAACGGGGCAGGTGTCCATGATGATCTAGTAGTCCCACAAGCCACAGTGTAAGAACGGTCCTGAAGGTAGGAAGTAAGCCAATTTAGAAAATTTCCTGAGATGCCAAAAGAGATAGAAAGTCTAGTTAAAAGGATATCGTGGTCGACGGTATCGAAAGCGGCGCTCACATCGAACAACGCCAAAAGGGTGACCTGGGAGTTGTCAATGGCCGCATAGATGTCCGAAAGAAGGCGAAGAAGTAAAGTCTCCGTGGAGTGGTCTTTTCGGAAACCTGATTGAAAAATTGGAAGGAGATCATTTTTATTAAGGTAGTGGGTGAGCTGGGCAGCTACAACTTTTTCAATTACTTTAGACAAAAAAGAAACATTTGCTATGGGTCTAAAGTTAGTTGGATCCGCCATATCCGAACGTTCACTCTTAGACACTGGAACGACGATTGACCGTTTTTGTGACTCAGGAAGCACACCATCACGGAGAGAACTATTGCAGAGGAGTGTTAGAAAAGGCAGTAGAGTGTCGACTAACTCTTGGAGGAGGGACGTAGGGAGAGGGTCTAGTTCGCAGGTCTTCGGTGCAGAGGTAAGAAGGTTTATATGCCGAGTGAAAGTGTTGTTCATATTATAGTCTCAGCTTTGCTCTACGCCTGATTCATCCAAGCGCAAAGACCAGCATCAGGCCTACTGTTGTCTGCAATCCTGCCAAAGCTCCATTTTCTGTTAAACGTGCATTTTGTCACCGAGCAGTAAGCAATGAACACTATGTTTACTGCATGCGTTACATCATAATGGAAACAGTCAAACAGCCAAACAGGGTATGCAGAAAGTGGATATTCAATTGTATTTTGCCGCCAATAGTTTTGGCGTAAGCTGAGTTATAGGTTACTCACAAGTTCTATGTAGGCCTACATAGTCTATCTGCTTGTGGGCTACCCAAACGTTCTTAGTTACAGATCTGAATTATTCCCAACCAAGTTTCTTATAAGCCCTAACGATAGAAGATCTACTTCTAACTTGTCACTTTCCTGTAGAATTACTAACTCTTTCTAGCACTGTTCATAGGTATCATCAACTTATTTTCGGTCTCCCTGCATGCTTATCTGTCATTATGTATCACTCTCTGTCTGTCTCTGCCTGTCTATGTCTATCTCGGCCAGACGTAGGCCTATATGGATATCCCTGTTTGTATTGTCCTGTACGCAGATGTGTATCATTAAATAAAACTTTTCGTGCACATTTTTATTTTAAAAATCCATGCTATCGTGTAGAATTTCACGCTCGGCAGAGCTGTCACATAGGCTAGTCGTAGAAGTAACTTCGCCTTGATTAATATAATAGAGGGTTGGGTTAGAGTGTAATGTATACATCTAAGCGCCTTGAGCATGCATGCATGAGGAGTCTGCCGACCGATGGTGGTCTATTTCAGAGAGTTAAATCATGGGCTCTCACGGCCCTTACACGAGGATATCATTCAAACGGGAAACGGTGGCTGTGGCCTCCCCTCCCTTCCACCATCAATTCAGTCTCAGAAATGAACATGGTCGAGGAGGTCATAGTCTCACTATTATGAACATAGTATATCTACTTCAGACCTGTGTTGAGTATGCGCTTATCAGGCATCTGCATATCTGCCTGTAGTCTGAGATGATGGTTTAAGGTTTGCAGATCCGCCCATGAGTCTGAAGAAGATGGAAGACGATCTGCCACTGACATGTGCTGGACTTTGACCATGTTGTCTTCTTAAGAAGACTTCGCTAGAAAACGCATCCTGCTGGCCTGGTATATACTGCGCCAACATTTCATACCAAACGTATATGTATACCTACAGTTTAACGTGCATAGGTCTACGTGCACACACGCATGCAGTCATTGGATCTACATGTATACATGCAGCTCTGCATATGTATTCATATGTCATAAGACCTATACGTACCGTACCTGTATACCACATGAATAATATATGCATACATAGTACATACGGTACACGCATGGACTTTTACACACGTACAACGTCGTACATACAGGGTGGCTCAAAAAAAATACCCCACCAGCAAAAATGCAATATCTCCGCAACCAATCGAGCTTATTCTATGAAAATAACAGGATTTGTAGAGGAGAGAATTTGCAACAATCCCTGAAAATCTCAATAATGAATCTTCATTACTTCAGAAGTTACAGCTGTGCGAAAACAGTTTTTCATTTTTTCGAATTTTCGCAGAATCACTTTCCAATACCTGTGATTTCTTTAAGATTTTTTTGCAAATTTCAACACATAAAGTGATGATGATGTCTTATGACCTCACTAAGAGCTGTAAATAAGCTGTTTATGAAGCAATCTGGTAGTATTAGGTGATATTTTATATATTAAAGTCTCAATTTGTGAATCCGTACTGAACGTCATGGGCAAAGTTTCTGCAGATGATAAAGTGGGAACTCGGGCGTTGCGTGATCAGAGGCTGGGGTATTGCAAGGTCATAGCAAAATACCCAGTGAAAAGTGGAGCCTGAGCACATTGAAGGCTATCTGTAGACGTGATTATGTAGCAAAAGTCAGATGTCGAAAGAGAGACAGAAAGACAGTGGTCGTTTGGTCTGACGGAAAAAAGCGCGATGTTCACGAAATTCGCTTGGTAGTCGCAAAGGTAAAGTTTGCAAAGCACATCATGGTTTCGACGTCAAATCTGCTGGCGTGTGTTACGGCTGCAAGGAAAGACTGCACTTTATCCCATTCAGTTGGCTAAATGTCAAACTTACCGTTGAACTCTGTTACCCAGACTCATTGAACACTGAAGGCATGTTCTAACATTTGGTTTATTTTCCAGCAGGACGGCCCGCCTGCTTGCTCGAAAGGCAGGGTTGATTATGATGATGCTATCTTATTGCCATCAACTGCGGTAAATATATTGGCACAGGTGAATGACTATCAAATTCGCCAGACCTTAACCCTTTTGTTTATTACGACTGGGAAGCTATGCTGGAACGATGCAAGACATTTCATCCCAAGTTGGAGAACATTGGCTAACTGAAGGAAGTCTTGCTGGTAATGTGGGATCAGTTGCCGGAGGAGTCGATCAACAAACCCATACCGAGTTTCACAAAAAGAATTCGAGCTCGTATTAAAGCAGGGAATGTGCACTACCATCATACTTTACGATAAACTGTAAAACGGATTTCTGAGGTGGTAGTGAAAGGTGATATTATTTGACGTGGAAATCAACAAATGACGTTAATTTTTCCGCGGAAATTCGAAAAAACCGAATTGAAAGTTTAAACAGCTGTAACTTTTGCAAACATGAAAATTTTAAAGTGAAACTTTCAGGGATTGTTGGAAATTCATTCCCCTACAAATTGGGAAATTTTCGTAGAAAAATATCAATGGGTTGCGAAGATATTGCATTTTATCCGGTGGGGTATTTTTTTTTTGAGCCACCCTGTATATGCATGCATAGTGTATACATGCATTCGTAATTTATACATATACCTACATAATGCATTCATGCTTATAAAACATACAAACATGCTTGCAAGTATACACAGATGGACATTCATGCATCCATGCATGCAAACATACAAGGTTCTGATATACACTACTACTAACCAACAATTTTCTGATATACACTATTGCTCTACTAGAAACTCCTCTCACTATCGTGCCATATCCGCTCGATTAAACTCAAGAAGATTCCATATAAAATACACTGGACCTGGTGTATGGAACTCGATTCCTAATCATATTCAGCAAGCATCAAGTTTACCAAGGGCTAAGACACTGCTACGTGACTGTTTGATTAATGACTGCGAAGATGTTTAACCTTGTAAGCACTGTTTTTGTTTTGTTTTTGTATGTGTGTGTGTTTTTTAGTTAAGTTACTACATTAATTTTCATTTCATTCTGTTTTTAGCCTACTGTTCAATTCATGATATCAACCGTTTAGCCATTAGTTAAAATGGCACACTATGTGTCCCTGTTAGCGGAATATTTATCCCTTAGAGGAGAGTGGGGCAAGAGCGGCCTGCGGGGCAAGAATAGACGGAAGGATATCGTAAAGCAATACGTATGCGAAGCGATTAAACTAAGCCACGTTTAAAGACATTTTTCAGCCGCATCGAACGACATAAGATTTGTTAAATTTGTTTGCAAACTCTATGAGTAAATAATAATTTTTCGATTTTTCTAAAATCATTGTAAATCGGAATAGCTAGGAATAATTTTTTATAAAATCAAATTTTTCGATGCTAAATTTTTAGATAATTTTATGTTGCAAAGACATAAAAAAACGCATTGATTGCGCGTATTGAATTGAATGAATTCGAAAGATGTTACTAGTAATTAGATAAAAAAAATTAATTGCTTTGGTACCAGGGCAAGAGTAGCCATGGCAGCATGGGGCAAGAGTGGCCTCAACTTTACTATAAGTTATTATTAATTGTTACTATTATTATTATTATTACTGTCACTACTATTAGTACTAGTATCATTGTTTTTTATTATTATTATTATCATTAATGCCAAATTAGTCTCAGGGAAGCTATTATATATCTTCAAAATAGGAATCCAAAATATATGCAGCGTAAATACAAGGATAAATACTGTATGCCACTCTTGCCCCACCGGTGGGGCAAGAGTGGCTTTTCAAGAGCATGCAAAAAATGTTTAATACCCAAAAATCAGATGAATTTTTCTGAAATAGTTCGTGTGCCCTGCAGAGCCAAATGGTTGGTCTATGACAAGGTATAGTCGATTGTTTCAATATTGTCATCTGCTCAAAGATATTTAGACGAAATCCTTAAGGGGCCGCTCTTGCCCCACCCTCCTCTAGAGCCTTCCATGTTGCCATCCGATTATGCGAAGCATCTTGTACTTTGACTATTGTTTATGGTTGATGGTTACAATAAATGAATTGAATTGAATACACACTCATAGGCCTACGATGTACATAGTATAATATGTATTATAGTCTTGTTGCTGAAGTTTGGAAATAATATAATGACGTTCTTGTTCTCTTGTGCCTTTAACAATTCAGACTGGATAGGACTGCTAATGATAAATAAATATAATCTATGGATGTGGAATTGTGGATCAATGATGCTGAAGTTTCTTTTACTACACAAGCTGAGTCTGCTAACCGGCTCTTCGGAAATCTAATTATACCAGCTGCAGAGGTCTTACTTGTCCATGTGTCATCATCTCGAGTCATTATGCACATTCAAGTGTTCATTCAGTCCTTCAACAAGCAGTCATTGCTTCAGAGTTCAGTTGGTCTTTCTGACGTATAATTATTAGGACATGGTCGAGTAGTTGAGCCAAGCAGGTATTGTAAGTCAGCATCATATAGAAATATTGAGTTTGGATGACATGTTAATTCTTTTTGTATATATAGGGCCTAGGCCAACTATTACATTTCTGTTATTTCTTTCCGGATGGCCCCTCTCTTTGGAATACTCTGTCTCCATTAATTGAATTATTTGATATTAAGCATTGTTGTTTGTGAAGACAGTGTTCGCGTTTGTGTCCCTCTGATCAAGACAACTTAGCCTACATATATACTTAATTAGCTATAAATTCATATAATATTATGGACGAATACCAATGATGTTATCATATTCCGTATGTTGTATAGGCCTTCTGTGGTTGTGAGCGTATATATAATTGTGTGTGTGTGTGTGTGTGTGTGTGCGTGTGTGCGTGTGTGTGTGTAGGTGTGTGTGTGTGCTTTGGAGAGGCATGCATCCAAGAAGATGGCAATAAGACGACGAAGGCGGTCGAGAATCATTCGTCGAATTAATGCAGAAACACAGACAATGTTGTGTATGTTTCTCTGTGTCTGTGTTTGTATTTCTATGGCTGCAGTCTGTTTGCCTGTGTACATGTAGACCTATACGGTACACGTGCAACCGTGCATCTGCCTTCATCCAGTGCTTAAAGTGTAGGAAAAGAAGTGCCTGGACGCTCCTCACCTTTCTCTGTTGTACGGGCCAAATAAGTGGCTGGACGGTGTGCAGATTCTAAAATAAGTGCCTGAACGCCATCCATGACCGTCCAGGCACACTTTAGGCCCTGCCTTCATCACTTAAAGTCTTAGGACGCAACGTCTTTGTTTGTGGGATTTGGACCGATCACTGCGACCTGAGAAACAAGGAAAGTCAAATAGCTTTCAGTGTAATCAACGCATTTTTATAGCGCCACTATTTCACTGCGCTATATAACCATTATCCCTACCATTTACATCAGACAATAATTTATGTCTGCTTCAGAACAAACAAAGCATTTGTAGGCCTACAGGGTGAGAATTGCCGTAGGCTTGGGGGTTTCAAACCCCCAGTCTTTCTGAGAGCCCCATATTAAAGTATGTTTTCACACCCCGATTCCAAGTGGATAATGGTCCACCCCACCCCCCCCCAGTTATTTTTCCACAATTCTTACACTGCATTTGTACCTATATAATATGCAATTGCGTTATGTAGGGTAGGGTGGGGCAAAACGCCCCCTTTAACGTTTGACAGCACCCACAGTAAAGTTGCGCCATCTGAAGTCAACCAAAATTGGTGAAACGTAGCTGCATTATATGGACTATTCAGTAGAAATGTTGATTTTACTTAATGTTAAACCAATTCGAGAAAAACTCAATTTTTATTCAACTAGTGTAAAAGGGCTTCTTGCCCCATACCTGGGGCAAGAAGCCCTTTTACATGGGGCAAGAAGCCCAATGGCGTACATCTGCATTCAACTAGTGTAAAAGTGCTTCTTGCCCCATACATGGGGCAAGAAGCCCTTTTACATGGGGCATTATATACCATAGAAACATTCTTTTAGCCTACACAATATTGCCCAAAGCAAGGACAATTATATGAATAGGCCTGTATATTTTGTAACATTAAAAATTATATGAAACTAACCAAATTTATTGATGAAATTGGCGTTTCCATCTGTATTGGGGGAAAACGCCCCGTGCGGGGCGTTTTGCCCCAACAGCGTATGAGGCCTTTTCCCCACATCCATGGTTGTCTGCTATTATTGATTTTGTCGGTTCTTTATTAAATTGAATTGATAACTTTAAACTATATTTCTGTTGTGCACTTATTGAGCTAAATAATGACATAAGGCTCATGCCGATCCCTTAAACATGAAATTAATTACAGCTGAATGAACTGCATACGAGAATTAGAAAATAGACACGAAAAACAAACTTTTATTTCCTGTCTTCCACCGAAACAAGAAATTGGTCACGTTTTAACTTCTTATAATTCTTAATGGCGTCTGCTGTCATGGGCAGCTATCAAATCCCACCAAAAGTCGCCAACTGCAAAGATATTCAGCGGGGGCGTATTCCCCACACTAGGCGTTATGCCCCACCCTACCCTAAATCACTTGCGCTTTGCCATACCCTTAGAAGAACAATGATATGATAGATTATTGCACACCACAGTAGAGCATAATTTCCCATATCGACTTGGATAACTTTACGTGACTGATTGTGAAATTGTGAATGTGTTACTAGCAGTCTGACTTTAAAAAGGAGGTGCTAGCAATTAGCAAAAGTGGATGAATTTGAGTATGTTCCGCAATATTTAATGAATTGAAGCCTCTTGTAGGATGCAAACTGTATACCGGTACCGTACGCGTATACTATAGGCTACTCTTTCAGATTGAAAATAGTTCTTAAAATGGACTTTCTTCAAGTTAGGTTCAACTGTAGCAGTTAGATGTCAGATCATTATCTGAATCGAATAAACCCCAGGCAACTCATTTCAGGTCGAAGAAGGCAATGTGCTGAACTGCTGATGCTTCATGTCACCGGAGTAAGGATTGAGCATAATTTGTCAGTCTGAAACAATTTATAAAAGAATTTTGTTTTTGTGAAAATACTTTATTTCTTCCACAAAAGGTCCATGTTTACGTACAAAAGCGTAGCAACGTCCTTCAAACACTGGCTTTAGATCAGCGAAAACTAAAAAAAGAATGAAATACAAGAAAATATGACAAGACACGAGTAGAATAAGATAGGAAAGCTTTCGATCAATAATTATATTCAGTTTCTAAATGAATCTAGAAAATAGCGAAACGTGCACGCTTTGAAAGGCAAAAGTTAATGAATTGATCTCAATATATTACACCAATCATTGAACATAATTATGCTTGAAATGACCATGAAATTTTGGATATTACAGTCACTAATCTCGACATAAAATACAAAATTTCTAAGAAGAAAATAGGTAACCTCTCTTAGGCTATCTTTAAAATCCCTGCTAACAAACCGGTACTGCACAATATGCACAATCACGCAAATGAACATTTTCCACATAGTAAAACCGTGATGATCCCTCGGAAAAACTACATGTACTTCGACATCGAATGCATTTAAAGGCGACGTTTTTCGAATTTTATTCATGAGGTCAAATACGGACAATTTATAGGGCATAGTGGGCATTGGTGGCATGTATGGGCGGGAATTCTAACCCAGCCAGTAAAGCATTTTCATAGGCACTGGATGACATACATAGAGGTGCCAAACTGGTCTCCTCTTATGATCTGAGTAGCCCAAGGGTCCTGGACTTAAGTTGGCACAATGACAGGAAAAACAATATCACCAATATGCTATAATATACTCAAAGGACTTTATTCTAAAACAAGCTATCTCAGAGTACAAAATTAGGATGTCATTCTGAACCTGTTCAAGAACTCATATCCTTTTCAGGAGAGGTCAACAGCTAAAGAATGTCGCCATACAATCATATACCGCGGAACTCTTTCTGTCTCTTTTTCTTTCTGAGCAAGTTCTTATTATATTCAGACCTAAATAATATACATAAGTTCTTTTCTACCTGCTCGTATTTACAATTCCGCATAAATCAGACGTGAACTGCTTTCATCCCACTCAATGCTGGTTGCACTGGCTACATCCCTGTAATCCCTACTTGCATTCTGCTAAAAAAAAATCGAAAACAGCACAAAGGCCGAAGAACTTTTGCGAAGAATTACACAACCAATCACCCGTATATAGCAGCTGTTTCATCGGCTGGCATTGGCAATTCGTTCGATAGATGTCTCACTAATCGTGACTTAACTTCGTGTCGGCTACTCCATCTGTCCTGTGTCGGGAACTTTGAATTTGTCAATCGGACTATGATTAAAAAAATGTGAATTCATTTTATCCCTAAACATCTCTGTCGCTTCTCTTGTAACGCAATTTAATTACATCCAGCGCCGAACCTCGATTTGAGAAGCTACTGTGTGCACCATAACTTTTCAACTCAACCATGGGCGGAGTTTGGTTTCCGTTCTTGGGGGGCTAACCCCGAGTCTGGGCCTTATTGTGGGGGCTAACCCCGAAAAGGATACCATTTTCATGGTAAAAAGTTGAATCTGGACCTTCTTGGAGGGGCTTAGCCCCCTCCCCCTAGCCCCTGATAAACTCCGCCCACGAACTCGACCGGAACATTAAATGTTAGTTAGCGAATCCTCGTGATATTTTTCCCCTTAATTGGCTTAACCTGTGTGAAGAGCAGATATTATTAAACACACTTTTAAACACATTATAACCAAGTCAAGCGTGCTGATAGTGTGCCCACGATAAAACCGCAACCGAAAGAAAGTGCTATGAAAACAACGCTTTAGAAATCTTCAGCTTAGACTGCAATTTGTTCGTGAACGAGTGGTGCATGCTCGAGTTAAGCGGAGATTACCACAGCAGTTAAAGCACGCATACGTGTATCTCCAGACTGAAGAAATACCTTAAATTAAAGCAGGGAAAACGGAAAGTATATCAGCATCACAAGACACTGGAATGTATACAGTGCTAGATAATTCTTAGGTATACTTTATATTTGTGTTACCCGTAGACATAATTTTCTCCGGTGAATGAGTGAATCATTCATTACGTACACGTAGTCAAAGTTCAAGTGCATTGAAAACCCCACAACCGTAATTACAATGTGCGACCATTCGGAACGGCGAAGTTCAAGACCGTAGCTATGGGGGTGTTTTGGGTGTTTGAACACCCCCCGAAATGGGAAATGCAAAAAAAATATAATACGTTTACTAGCACTTGATGTAAAACCATGAAATAAAACCATGAAGCACCCCCCCCCCAATTAAAAATGTACAAAATAATAGAATGAGTACTAGCACATAATGAAAAAACATGAAATTAGGCGAACAATGGTAAGAAAACCGTTTCCGATGACTAAAAAAAGGTCGTCAAAAATTCTCCGCCTTCCAAACACCCCCGAAATCAAAGCCTGGCTACGGTCTTGGCGAAGTTGTTCCGACTGTGTGAGCGTTCCTAGGTCTCTTTAATCAGCGGTGCAACCTCTATAGAGTGAAGAAATGGCAGACAGTGAAGTACTGAAACGAAATCCGGTGAAGTATGACGGTGACAGTGGCAGCCATCGACACATGAAGACAGCGGAGGAGGTGGAATCCAGTAAGGGCTGCTGAGGCAGAGGAGGACTGACTGTTGGTGAGACTGTATCTCTGGCCGGCAGTATCATCGCCGCCTAAAGTGGCCCCCGATGGGAGACGCCACCAGGCCGTCGTCGGTGAGTCGGTCAATCGGAATGGACGAACGGTTATACCCTGCAGCTGTGGCGTCGGTTGTTCTACCAACAGAAAATATTACCACAGAAACATGAGAGTTGCGAAGAAAAGTCCGAAGACACCTTCTCAAAGCAAAGCAACTTTAAAAGTAACCTACCATGGCCACAGTAATTTAATTATTGCAATAAACATCGCCAGATAATTATGATAACTTCTGTGGCGCCAAAATGTGATGCACAGCGAATTGGTTGATATGATTCTGTTCATCGTTTTTTGGCACACTGCACGGAGAAATAAAAGCATTCAAGAGCATTTGGATTTATAAGTGCGCCAAGTTATCCATCACCGCTTCATATAATTATACAGCTGAAGCTGTAGCGATTATGATGCACAAGCGACATGCACCAACGTTGCTAATTACGTAAAGAGAGCACAGATGCGGGATCGCTTCCCGCTGCCATCCCGAAAAAGGTCCACTCAACCTTCCATTTGGCGGGTGGCGTTGGTAAAATGAGCAGTAGGACGTGATGGACGACTTGCATGGCTGCCAACAATTAACATTTTAATAATTTGTTATCCCGTTCATTATTGATTGTAATCATACTGCGTTGTGTCCGTTTTACATTAAACGAAGTCCATCGAATGAATGAATGAATGAATGAATGGATGGATGAATGAATGAATGAATGAATGGATGAATGAGTGAATGAGTGAATGAATGAATGAATGAGTGAATGAATGAGTGAATGAATGAGTGAATGAATGAATGAATGAGTGAATGAATGAATGAACGAACGAATGATTGATTGAATGAATGAACGAACGAACGAATGAACGAATGAATGAATGGACGAATGAACGAATGAATGAGTGAATGAATGAATGAATGAATACACTCAAGACAAGAAGTCACGAGGTACTCAGGCTCAATAGAGAGGGTCAGGGCATACTGAGAGCTGTCAGTTGGACTTGCTGTGTGTTGATGGCGATGGCATTTTCGGCGACAACCGTATATGTGCGGAAGCTGTGAATGGACGCCTGTCTCATGTGTAGCTGTGTCTCCATGAAGCCGTCACTTCGAACCTATACGGTATCCACAAACATTTCACAATAATTACAACAGTAGTACATTGATGTTCGAATATACATGTAACTGCAGTTGCGAACAAAGAGAAGATTCTCTGCTAAGAACTGTTTTATAGATCTATTGGAATAAACATTGACGGGTCTGAGACAATCTCATAACGACTATATATATAGATCTATATATATACTATATATATATATATAGGAGTAAGTGGCTCCTCCAGCGACAGTCGACGAATTTTAAGCACTAAGCATGAAGCATTATTTAGTTACATGAGCATATATATATATATAATGTATGTATATAATATATATATACATATACATGTACATCTGAAATGACATTGCACTGGTTAACTCTGCGTGACACTGCTATTGCTAATTATTAACAAGGGTCGTTAATTGCATTCTAAACTTGAATTCTTAAAATTGCAGTTTTAATCAATTGCATTTATTAATTATTATACACGCTCTTACTAAATCTACTCTGCCTCATGTTTTTTAACTTATAGGCCTAGGGTAGGGTCTAAGGTCATCAAGAGAATATAATTAACCATAGTGCAAGATGGCTAATACTTGATTAATAAGCGCGCTAAACAATTGAATGTGTGTTCTTTGTCTTACCATGACAAGACTCCAATATTCGTTCATGACTTCTCCTTTTCCCAACGTCGTACCGTTGACGTCAATAATCCAGAACAGCGACGTCACTTCGGGTCTTGCACGTACCCTGCAACCGAGAAAGACGTCACGCTGACCGAGGTGGGCAAACGCAGGGGAACACGTGATGACCGGTCCGTCTGTGCAAACAGAAAACCAATTCACCTACTATGAAGTATGAATCACACCTAAGAAGTGATGATCTCTCAAATAGCCACATATGCAGAATATCAGTTTATAGGCTAAATATAATTATGTAGAGCAGGAAACCAGTCTACAGGATATTTTTAGGTGTGGTGGAATCGGTAGTCTATACAGTATGAGAATTGTGGAAAAATAACTGGGGGGGTTGGCCTATGATAAACTTGAAATTGGGGTATGAAAAACATACTTTAACATGGGGCTCTAAAAAAGACTGGGGGGGAGGGGTTGAACCCCCAACCCCCCCGGCAATTCTCACCCTGAGTCTATACACTACTATCAACGGAATCGGCAGAATATCGATGCTTAGTGATGATGAATTAAACGATTTCGGTCGATTGCAACTTTGCGATTAGTTCCGATTAAAGTGGCTTCCAGTTTGTCATTATACTTGTACTTCCTAATCTCTCAGCCATTATTTCGACTATTGCTTTCCTTTATTTTAATCACTATTAGCCTATACGCCTGCAGCATCGTGTTTGCTGCGGCTAGTCAGAGGGGTTGCTCAAAGATTGATTCGAAGGAGGTGTGAGTCTGGTTTTAAAAGGGATGAGAGGGGCTGAGCAGATATTGAGGCGGGAATTGTAGGGTGTATAGATACTAGGGTCGGGAGCGCTACTGAATCTGTGAATATATATATATATATATATATATTGTTCAATTACAATTACAATTACAATTACAGGTATGCATCAAAAAACGAGCAATGCTCAGACATCTAGCAAGCCACCCGCAGCGGTGCTCCTGCTGTACGCCGCTTTGTGTCGGCATCAACTAATAGAGACTCTTTTGAGCAAGCAGTGGGGCTACTTACTCATATAACGCTGCATGCATGGCTCTGTCTATTGGTCATAAATCAACGCTTTTATGGCAGGCCTGTTAGGGGATTTGGTCGGTCTTCATAGGCGATATATATAATTTTATATATATATATAATTTATATATATATAATTTTATATATATATATATATATATATATACGACAACAAATGAAGATACACAGTGGTCGAGAATTGAGCAGATCGATAATAATTATATAGTGACCTCTGTCGTCTAATTCTTCATCCATAACTTTATTCCAATTTTCGGACACATCCTTCCGCAATTTATATTGCGCATTTACATCCAGGTTCGAGCATCGTATACGAGCTATACAGAGGCAGCAGCATCAGCAGCAGCAGCAGCCTCATCAGCCATTTCATCAGCATCAGCAGCAGGCATAGCAGACGACAAAGGATGCGGAGACGAGGACAGTCTCAGAGGAGACGTAAGAGATGTTATCGGTGACGGAAGACATCTCCTGTGGCATCTGCTGCTGCTGCAACCGTGCATTATATGAGATGAGATTCAGCTGCAGCAGCTGAATATGGTTCCGCTTAAAAATGACCGTTGGAGCTTCAAGTGTACAGTATAACCACGCATGCATAAGTGCGTTTGTCCATGCGTAGGCCTATACAATGTATAGGCTTACGCATGGACAAACGCACTTTGAGTGGAAAAACAAGGCGATAATTGTACTTAATAGTATATAATTAGGGTACTATATATGCTGATGGAAAAGTCGAACATGGCGAAAAGATTTACTCCTTTCATTGAAAAAGGCACATTAAGCAGTAGGCAGTAGTTCGATTGAAATGCAGACAGAAAGTAGTTGGTCAGACTATTCAATACATTTTCGTCAGTTTTTCACGCCCTACGTAATAGTAGCATGATGCCAAATTAATCGATAAACCGAAGTTCAATTTCGGAAATCAACGGATGACAATTTTTAATGCATGTAAGTGCAAACCCATGTACATGTAGTCGCTCAAAACTCCCATGTTCAGGAACACATAGGACGATGTTTACAAAACGTGCCAGTTCAAAAACTTCACCAGCGAAATACAATACGCAGACCTGCATCATAGACACACATTGTTCAGTTTCTGTGAATGCTTCATCATAATATTATACCAGTGCATATTTAACAATGTTCCGACTTTAATTTACGGCCCATTCAAAACAACGGATGCAGGTTATTACACATATAAATAATAATAATATAATATAAATCAGAATTTTTCCGTGGGTTGCATAGTATACGACGACGTTGGTAAATGGCTTTATCGAACATGCACCACAGCAGCAGCACTCATCCTATGCATCTCTCTCCAATTCATCTCTCTCCAATTCCTCGTTTCATTCGTTCGTCTTCGTCGTTGATATGATTTCCTTTTTCGTTCGCCGCATACGATGAGGCTGTTTCGCGGGCCTTAGAAATGTTTGCCGAGGGAAATAGATCGCCGACCGCGGGTCGTCCCGGCGGCGCCCCTACTCACCCCCGGGGGACGGCAGCCGTGGGACAAATAGGGCGTCGGTGACGACGGAGGAGGAGAGGGCCAGCAACGTTGACTCCATGGAGAGATTGGTGGGGGGTGGGTTGGGTTGGTGGGGGAAGGGAGGGTTGAGGAAGGCTGCCGAGATGCCAATTGAGATAGTCATAGATGCGTTGCGTGTGTATGCCAAGATGGACCGCACGTGATGACGACGGTGACGATGCCACACACGGCGCGTTGTCTCTCTCTCTGTCTCTGTGTGTGTGTCTCTCTGCATCTCTGTATTTCCTTCTCTGTCTACTCATGTATGACTCTCTGTCTGTCACTGCCTGTCTCTCGGCCTGTCTCTCTGTCTGTCTCTGTCTGTGATTCTGTCTGTCTCTGTCTGTATTTGTCTCTGTATTTGTCTCCCATCTCTCTGTACTTCTCTCTCCCTCTTTCTCTTCGTCTGTCCATGCAACGTCTTGGCAGGTGGTCGTTGTTGGTCATCTCAGATATTGACGCTAGGAGGCGACACGGATGAGCTATTTCTACATATGTGCAGTTCTTCTTCCGTCGCGACGACAAAAGCCGACAAAAGCCGACAATCAGCGACGCAATTAAGTCTTCTTTGTGTCGGGTGCTTAGCGCAAATACGAATGCAAACTACGCCAGTTAGTGGAGAAAGCGGTGGCACCCAGGGCAGACGATCTCCTTGGAAAATGTCACGTCGTGCTAAGCCTATTATTACACGTGGCGCCAACCTACACTACGGTCATACTCTAAGAAACCAGCGTGTAAATACACGCATGGGCGCCCGCACATACATGTAGGGGCAAGATGGGGCACTTGCCCTCCCTCCTGGAAAATCGATTTCCTTTTTTTTTAACCACCACTTGTTGATTGTTAACAAATTTCTTCGCTCTAAAGTGCTATAGTAATGTTACAAGATTATGCCCAATGTGAAACTGAGAAATTGATATATATAGAAACCTCCGTGTAAAATAACCATGTTCTTAATTTTCTGCTTTGCATTTGCAACCTCTTGTTAAAAAACTGACCGTGACCATTGTTTTTGCCCCTCCTGCAAAAATTTCTGCGGGCGCCCATGAATAAACGCACATATATTATTTTAGGGCTATAATAATCTATAATAGCTTTAAAGTTTGATCATACATATATATATATGTTTTCTATACATGTTTGTATGTATGAGCACTCGTTTTAGCGCCCCTTCAGGATCACTACTCAGAGGCGCTCCCGACTACAACACGAACTCTGAGTTTCACGCCGAAGCGCATGAGCAATACTTGCAATGAAGACTTGCTCTGGGTCCCTACGCGGCGGCGGCTTGAGGTGAATTTGAACCCGCAACATTCCGATTCTACAGTTCTGTCTGGTGGTCTCTCTTCTGCTTTGTATCTTCTCAAAACCTGCTTCTTCTCGCGGGCTTTGCGCACTGAGAGCGCCTCTGAACGGTTCACCCTACTAGACGCGCTTTATAATTGTTTAAATACAATACAAGTTACAATACAATACTGTTACGCATGCATAATATTATAGATGCATGCAATAATTATATATAATTATATGGCCTGTAAACTCTGTATACTGCAGAGTCTCCACGGGTGACCGGTTCCTTTAATTTGTTTGTCAATGTTGGAAAACATGAGCTTATTATTATTTTGAACGGAAGATACGTTTCATCGACGACAACCGTTTGCACTTCACAGAAGAAGACGAAGAAAACTTGGACATAATTCCTTTGTATGGCGCCGTTTTTAAAAACAAGTTCAACGAAGCCTGACTGCTTGTCTGTTTCGGACTGTTCCTCTATTTGTCTCTGTATCCTTTGTTATACTTTTGTCAGTGGTTCTGTGTGCCATCCCATTGGTCCAGTTCTCGTTTGCTTCTCGCGGCCGGTCTACTGAATATTATTACAGAAGAATGGCTACAATATCATCAGCAGCCTCATATTATTCTGGCTAATGACGCGTGAACGTAGACAGAATGTCGCGACGACTATTCTATCCACTGTCCAGTCTTCTTCACTGGATGCCAATATTAATAGGGATCATGCTGAGGCCAAACAATGGCTATCCTTATTAATTTTTGGGTACGCCGACCAAACAATGGATATTTCCGCTTACAATACAGCCTCTGCGTTTTGTTATACGAGTAAGCCTCTGTTTTCCTGTCTTTCGTTCTCTCTCTGTCTCTGTCTGTATGTCCGTCCGTCCGTCCGTCCGTCCGTTCGTCCGTCCCTCCCTTCTTCCCTCCCTCTCTCTACCTTCCTCTTTCTCTATCTCTGTTTGTCGCTGTCTGTCTGTCCTCCACTCTCTCTCTCTCTCTCTCTCTCTCTTTCTCTCTCTCTCTCTCTCTCTCTCTCTCTCTCTCTCTCTCTCTCTCTCTCTCTCTCCCCCTTTTTACTGTCTTGCTCTCTGCGTTCTGCCTGTTTCTCGCTCTGTGTAACTCTCTGATTCTGTGTGTCTCTCTTTCTCTATCTGTCTGTCTGTCTGTCTCTCTCCCTTTTGACTGTCTTGCTCTCTGCGTTCTGCCTGTTTCTCGCTCTGTGTAACTCTCTGATTCTGTCTGTATGTGTTTGTGGGTTCGCTTCTGTAAATGCTCGTTGTGACTTAGTGCTATCAGTTGACTTGCAATGCCATGGAACAAAAAAAAGCATAGTTGTAAAAACGTTTTTTTCCGTTTTTTATTCTCTCCCAAAAAACGTCGTTTTTTTCGTTTTTTATTTTTCCCATCGTTTTTATCGTTTTTTATTTTTTCTTTATCTTTATTTATAAATTCACTTTCTATCATTATTTTCCTTAATTTTAATTTTTTTCTGATATTTCTTATGTTTTCCGCCAACTCTTAAGGATCCAGCTAACTAAAGTCATTATTTCATCGTTTAACATCATCATTTAAGAGATAGCCTCGTTTTTTACCGTTTTTTATTTTGTTTTCATCGTTTTTTACATCTATGAAAAAAAGAGCAAAAACGAATATCCGTTTCCTTCATTGTTTTTATTTTATTTCTACTTAATTAATCTGTTTTAATTATTTGCCTGAATTTCAGTGGCAATCGTAACATAATTAATTAATCGTTTCCTCATGCAAATGTCTGATTTTCATTGTACGCCATTCATTTTTAAACTCATCCTTTGCTACATCATAGTCTATCAAATTATTAACTTGCTCAATTTTAACTCTATGCTTAATTTATTTTAATCTTCTTCGCCAGTTTCTGAGCGCCTATAATTGTCAGCCTAACGATGATGATGATGGTTCTCTGCCCGAAGGCAGGTTCATTGGCTTTACGCCCCTGGGGATGAGATGAGCGAGGTGGTTTCCCGTTCCCTTCCCCACAGACAATGATGGGTAAGCAACTTGCCCAAGGTCGCTCCGCATCAGCCTGCGCCCCTGCGTCCCACACGTGCTAGCCCGAGATATCTAAATCTCTAAATGTCAACTCCCAGCCCGGGGCTTGAACCGCAGTCCGTTGCAACCAACAGACGTAGGCCTATGCCGCTCTCGCTTACCGGTGCAGCTAACGAATACAAAGGTATAGTAGCAGCGTATATACTTACAGTGGATTTCGATGTTGACTTCGGTGACATTTGCCATCAGACCGGGAACAGTGACGACGCATTTGAGTCGTCCATCGTCTTCGTCCGCCGTCAGACTCAGTCCCTCCGTCGCTCTTTCCGTCTGAGTGACCATCAGCCGCAGTCCCAGCTTCCCGAAGAACGACGTTGAGCTGGTCAGCGTAAACTGGCCGCTGATGTCTCGTTCGTTCAGATAGATGGCGATGTCTGGTGCAGGGTAGCCACCACTGCTGAAGCATCGCAGTGGCTGAGGTCGGTTCTCGATGAAGATCAAACGACGATGGTGAATGTCAGACGAAGAAGATGAAGATGATGAAGATGATGAAGAAATGCTGTCAGATGAATTGTCGCTCGTCAGGAATAACATCTTCACCGACGCTGCATTGTAGAAGAAGAAGAGTAAAACGAAACAATTGAAGAAGAAATTGAGATGAAGAAATTGAGATGAAGAAATTGAGATGAAGAAATTGAGATGAAGAAATTGAGATGAAGAAATTGAGATGAAGAAATTGAGATGAAGAAATTGAGATGAAGAAATTGAGATGAAGAAATTGAGATGAAGAAATTGAGATGAAGAAATTGAGATGAAGAAATTGAGATGAAGAAATTGAGATGAAGAAATTGAGATGAAGAAATTGAGATGAAGAAATTGAGATGAAGAAATTGATATGAAGAAATTGACGAAGAAGAAATTGAGATGAAGAAATTGAGATGAAGAAATTGAGATGAAGAAATTGAGATGAAGAAATTGAGATGAAGAAATTGAGATGAAGAAATTGAGATGAAGAAATTGAGATGAAGAAATTGAGATGAAGAAATTGAGATGAAGAAATTGAGATGAAGAAATTGAGATGAAGAAATTGAAGAACAAATTGAGAGTAAGAATACGGAATGCGAAGAAAAAGAAGAATAACATCAACAAGAGGAAGAACAACAGCCCGAACAGGAAGACGAAGAGAGAGACAGACAGAGAGACAAAGAGAGATATATAGAGAGAGACATACAGACACGCAGACACACAGACAGACACAGAGCGAGAGAGAGACAGAGAGACAGACAGAAAGACATACCCAGAGAGAGACATAGAGAGAAACATACAGACACACAGAGAGACAGACAGAGCGACATAGAGAAAGAGAGCCTATGGAGTATGTCCAATGTTCATGGTAAATACGGATCATTAGCACAGTGGTCTATCGGTCAGTTTGACCAATACAAGTGTCAACTGCTAACCATATCCGGATCCAATACTCGATTAGTCGAATACTCGATTAGTCCAATACTCGATTAGTCGAACAATCGAATAACGACAGAGTCGAGTCTGACAAGTCCCTCCACCCGATGTAAAAACCATCTCACTGTTAAATAGGGAAAGGCCACTGACTTGCCATATGCTGTACTCTTTTGTTCAAAGACACTTGATTCCAGTGGACATGGTGCATAGACTGTGGAGGTGAAAGTGGTGGTCTTAGTGGTAGGCCTACTCCTATTGGTCATGGTGGTGGTGTTTTTGTTAGTGCTAAGAGTTGTTGGTGGTGGTGGTGGTGATGGTGTGGTGTTGGCGGTGTTGTTGGTGGTAGTGGTTGTGGTGGTGGTGGTATTGGTGGTGGTGATGGTGGTGGTGGTGGGGCGGGGGCGGCAGTGGCGGTGATGGTGATCTTGGTGGTTGTGGTGTTGGTGGTGTTGGTGGTGGTGGTGGTGAGCGGCGGTGGCGGCGATAGTGGTCTTGGTGGTGGTGATGATGATGATGATGATGATGACGACGATGATGATATGATGAGGATGACGCTGCTGCTGCTGATGATGATGATGATGCTGACGTTGATGCTGACGTTGGTGCTGACGTTGCCGCTGCTGCTGATGATGATGATGATGGTGATGATGGTGGTGGTAGTGGTGGTCTTGGTGGAGGCAGGAGGCCGTTGTGGTCGCGGCGGTCAACTGCGGGGACAAAACTCAGCTCAATTGGACAGATGGATTAGGGATAGATTACGGAGACAGTAACAGGTTTATGCTCGTCATGCATCAAAGATACTAATGCGGTTAAACGACGACGAGGTCAACGAAGCTGGAAACGATCATTGTCAGTCGACTGCGACAGATGGCGCTAGAATCAATGTCAGGTCGATTCATCTGTCGTCGTCGTCAGTGTCATCGTCTCTGTCTGCCTGCGTGTCTGTCTGTCTCTGTCTCTGTCTCTCTCTGTCTCTCTGTCTCTCGGTCTCTGCGTGTCTCTGTGTCTATCTTATCTGGTTATCTACTTCTCTGCTTCTCTGTCTGTCTGTCTCTGCCTCTGTTTCTGTGTGTGTCTCTCTCTGTGTCTATCTAATCCGGCTATCTGCTTCTCTGCCTATCTACCTGTCTATCTGTTTGTCTGTCTGTCTACCTCTGTTTGCCTGCGCCTGTCTTCTTTCTTCCTTATTCTGTTATTATTTTCAGTCCATC
Source organism: Lumbricus rubellus (assembly GCA_945859605.1). NCBI lineage: Eukaryota > Metazoa > Annelida > Clitellata > Crassiclitellata > Lumbricidae > Lumbricus > Lumbricus rubellus. The sequence continues at coordinate 25,773,738 of OX243815.1, read as the reverse complement.
CTTCGGCTGTCGTCTGCTTCAATCTCTTAGCTTAAACAATCGTCCGTATCTACATTTTTGTGTGTCTTTTCATGTTTTGTTTCTCTTTTGTTTTTCTTAATATTTTCAATAGCAATCGTCCTTTCCCTATGCAAGGTTCAGTGTTTCAATGCAGCCTATCAAGCTAACTATTATACTTATTAGGCTATATGTTATATAAATATATATATATATAATACATATTAGACACATACATAGCGCAGACGAAAACTATAGGCCTACATGAACGAGAATACAGTTATATACCATACTTGGACTAGCACTATAGAGTAGCACTGAACTTTACAACTGAATGACTACCTTGGAGATCACTTATTCGTACCCATCGATGTCAAATGGCTGAGGTCAGAAACTATTGTTGTTGTTGTTGTTGATGATGACGACGACGACGAAGAAGAAGAAGAAGAAGACGATTATGATGATGACGATGACGACGACGACGGCGATGATGATGATGATGACGACGACGACAACGACGACGACGACGACGATGATGTGCTGCAGCTTATTTGTCTACTACGAATGAGTGCTGATGAATTAAGTGTATATACCTCGAACGAAGATGAAGTGAGTGACCTGAGCGACAACGATGGACTTCGGACCTCGGAATTCACACGTGTAGTTTCCACTGTCCTCCGATGTCAGACCTACAAGACAATACATGTATAGCGCACGAAACACAATGAAACAACTAAGGCAGATATAGGTAGGAATAATTAAAGCAGGTGGGTGGAATTAGTCAATTAGCAGAGAATTGATTAGCTAAACTGAAGAAAATAAAAACAACAACCTTTAATTACTCTTCAGGCTAGAATTAATCCTCTGGGGAGGAGTCAGCCACAATAAAAAAACACAATTGTCCTATCTAATGTCATCTATAATCGGCAGTGGTTTAGTCCAGCCTATTATAACCTGTGCCAATATGATCCAATATGGCTTATTTTCGTTCAGTCCAACTAATTATGCACTCTAATTCAATATGGTCTAGTCTAGTAAAAGTCCATGTTAACGTAATTCATTCTAAAAGTCTTAATTTAATCAAGTATAAACATAACATAGACTACAAAAATTTATTAAAATGTAATACTATAGGCTACCATTTTTGGATTTATAAAGCGTCTCTCACAGTCCAGCCTAATTGGAGGCACTCCAAATATAATACGATATATGATACGATGATTATATTATATGCAACAGCATGACATTTAATATTAAATTTAGCATAATTGATTATAAGCGGCCTACAATAATTATGAACAATGAAACATAGAAAATATGTTTAACATAAGAGTTTAAAATATCTGTAAACATAACATTGGCCCCTATTTGGATAAACCAACGAAAGAAGCGTAGGTTCACTGTCCCTCATTCGAACGATTTTTTCTGAGTAGAAAAACAGGTACCGTGTTCCAGAGTGACTGAACGAGTGAGTGAATGAACGAATGTCATGGATTTTATGCTAAGACTTTAATAAACTAATGAAAAAAACGTGTTCGCATGGAATAAGAAATCCGTTGACTGACTGACTGAACGTTAGATAAAAAAATTACGATGGACCGACTGACTGAGCGACTGTAATTTAATTAATTCAATTCAGCCTAGTGTCTACGTGTCCCCCTCATTCCGTTTCGTGAATAACTTACCAGATTGATTTGACGCCTGAACCGTGTCTATTTATTCCTACGCCAGTCCGGCAGTGAGGGGAAGGGGATTCTGTAAACCCATGCGCAACATGTTCGAAATAGTTCGTGCAAATCGAAACCATGGCAACCGGCTGTGAGATGCAAACGGCGGGAACGCCTTCGTCTGCGTCCGGACCCGAGGAAGTGTGATGAAGATGGATGAAGCAAGTTAGCGTTGGACGACGACGACATGACAGTTCGGAAAAGAATGTGATTAAAGATTTATTTAGAATCCGACTGTGCTGCCGCCCAGCGGACGTTGTCGGTGTTTGCTGGAAAAAGTGAGTGGGAAAATGATGAGTGAGGCTCATACATCTATGCTCCGGTGGCGTGATGATACACATTGCTAATGCGTCTGTTTTTATTTTTTTACACCACCGAGTCCAGGGTTAGATTGGCGAGATGAACCCTGCATGGACAGGTTGCTGTGAAGTAATTTGAGAGAAAAAGTATAGTCCTGCTGCGGACACGCTTTAAATATATTTTATGCTGATTATAGAGAAACGTCTGAACCAATATTCGGACTCAACAAAGCATTCACAGGACTTACACTCGAAACTGAAAACATCGCTTTTTCATAGATCAGATCCTATCCTGACCCATCCATGCACTTCCCATACTTCAACTCTAAGCATCATTCACCATTACCGTCTAACTAACCGTCTGCCTGACTCTTCGGTTTTTTACCCCCCCCCCCACCTTCTGCCTGTCAACTTTTTTTAATGAGCGCCTATGAATAAGCTGGTTCCCTTGGCTTCGCTCTTGTGGGCGCTGTAGAAGTTCCGTATTTACGATTCTGTGAATGGGGTCATGTCACAGCCGGACCAGCCGCTTGCTTGCTTGTCAGCAGGACATAGCATTGCATGTGAATCTGCTTGATAGCATATAGGCACAACCTGCCCGAAGTCGTAACGTATAGCAAAGTATTGTCAGTCTCATAAGTTAGTAGGGCCTATTTAGACAGAGATCATATGTGATGTCGGGGCTCGAAACCCGTCGTTTGCCGCTTCCTAAATATTGAGCCCCTATGTCACATATGGTTGCAGTGAACGCTTACTTTTGATCCTCAGTCTGAGGCAGTATCTCGGAGGATTCTCTTCGAGCGTCGATTCGAATCGATTGGTGGCGAGGAAGGGAGGCATGATGTTGCCAAGAATGTTGACCTGCATCTCCTCCAAACGCTGGTGCTTCTTCCACACGAACGGTGTCTCGAACATGTTCAGATTGTCCACCTCGAACTCGCAAGAGATGTCCAACGTCTGTCCGGGGTTGAGGACGAACACCTGACCCTCCGTCAACATCGACATGATTGTTGCTGCAATCAAATAACACTGTCACTACATGCTGTAATAATATTGTGGATATTATGTAGACAAATGATTAGGCTAATTTTTTTATTATTTAATCAAATCAATAATAAAATAAATTAATAATCAGAATAACATACTGCACAAATGCACATTCTGCAGGTAGGGTCAAAAAGTAATCTCTCTTTTTGCCAATATCTTGGTAAAGAAATAGAATTTCAAAAATTATTATGGGCTTACTGGTAATTCATATATAAGCCCTACGTACAATAGCCAAATTTTACCAATAACCTTAAAACAGAACAAAAGATATATCAGTTTTAGCGAGCCCATATACACTGTTTTCTGACGATTCAAAAACGTAACACATCAAAACGTAGCAAAAAATGATTTTATTGAGTCACATCTCAAATAATTGTTATTTGGCTATTGTACGTAGATATAAATTGCCTTTGAGCCCACAAAACTTGATTTGAAAATGCTTACTTTTGGCCAAGATATTGGCAAGAAGCCGTAGGGGATTACTTTTTGCCCACCCTGTATAACAGTGTATATCCATGTTATGTATTTGGATGGAATCGGGCGCCACCGCAAAACTTCGTTCATTTATTATAGCAGCAATAAATTTATTCAGTCGTCTTAATTGTCGCTGTCGTCATTGTCAGTTAATTATTATCAGATCAGGAAACACGGAAGACCAGTTGAGTGGTGATTGATTCCTGGAGATGCATTAAATCCTACGATCACTACATCCCACTACAGCGGCTGCTGCAGCCTTCTCCACCACCACAACCACCACCACCATTACCACCACTACGACCACCATCACCACCACCACTATCACCACCACCATTACCCCCACCACCACCACCACCACCACCACCACCACCACCACCACCACTACCCTCACAAACACCAGCACTACTACAAAGACTTCTAGCATCAGCAATGTCATCGCCATAACTGCCAGCACTACCTCCACGACCACAACACGAATAAAACCCGTCGTAGTAGGACTCAGCAGAAGAAGAAGAAGCCATTAACGACCCTCATCACAATCGGTGCAGCAGAGAAGAATCTTGCATCGAGAGAGTGGAAACGGAATGAGAAATTATTGCATGGAAAGAGTCGAGAGACTGCAGACGGAAAGACAGCAGACGCCGACAGAAGAAAGCAAAGACAGAGGCAGACAGAGGCAGACAGACAGACACAGAAGAAAACAAAGACAGAGGCAGACAGAGATAGGCAGACAGACAGACAGACAGATGCAGAGAGAGACAGACAGACAGACAGAGGCAGAAGAAATCAAAGACAGACAGACATACAGAGGCAGACAAGCAGACAGACACAGACAGAACCATATACAGAGAGATAGAGTGGGAAGATAAGTGAGCTTGGGACGACCAAAGAGCCTGACACTTGAGCCAGTACTCTTCATGCCCTGACGTTCCGCAAGACAGCAGCACGGAACCGCAGACGGAACCACCCTTCGGAACCACCCTTCGGAACCACTCTTCGGAACCACCCTTCGGAACCACCCTTCGGAACCACCCCTCGGAACCACTCTTCGGAACCACCCTTCGGAACCACCCTTCGGAACCACCCTTCGGAACCACCCCTCGGAACCACCCTTCGGAAGGAACTCTAGAGGAGGAGGAGCGATCGGCGGCAATTGCGCCTGAATTATTAACGACGCATACTTTACTCATTGTACGATGATTAGGATGGACGCTAAGTGTGTGACTGTGTGTGTGACTGTGTGCATGTGTGTGTTTGCGTGTGTGCGTGTGTGTGTGTGTGTATGTGTGTGTTTGTGTGTGTGTTTGTGTGTGGGTGTGGGTGTGTGTGTGCGTGTGCGTGTGTGTGTGTGCCTGTGGAGGACACGGCGACACCTGTATGCTGAGGAGAGAGGAGGAGGAGGAGGGGGAGGAACGGCCGGTGGAAAGAAAGACGGGTGGAAAGCGGCTCTCAAGGAATCTCAGGAGAGATCAGAGACAAATCGAATACGTATGTATGCAGTATGTGTCGACGCAAGCCATTCCATAATTTAAGGCCAACAAAACATGTGGGCATATTATACATATACAATCATACATATATATACATATACATAATACTATATATATACATATACATATATGCTCATACATAAAGACGACAGGCTCATGCTCTCTGCATACAAATAGACACAGGCCTATAGTCTTTAAGGTGTAAATCTCAAAATTCACACTAACATACACACACCTATACAAAATAGGCCTACATGATATCATCATCATCATGCATCATCACCATCATCATGAACCATGGGCTCATAACGTGTATAGGTGTCCAACGCCATTTTCACTAAGTTCTTCTTCCACCGTTGACTGTCCATATATTCCAATACATGATAGGTCTGTATGACTGTTGATATAATTATTATGATTATTATAATTATACTAAAATTATACATTATATAATATATATGGGAATTCTCATTGCAATCCTTCAAATCTTCTAGTGATGGAACTGAAGTCTTTTTTTTCTTCAAATGCAGTCTCACTTTCAGTTTTGACGCCAACAGTTGATGGTCTGAGTCGCAGTCTGCCCCTGCATATGACTATGGAGCAAGTTTTTCGTCCACGTTGTCAGGGCCGTTTTAAGAAGTTTGGGGGCCCTAGGCACAAATCCTAACGCTATTTATAAAAGTGACCCGATTTCCGACTCAATCTCTCAGGCTCAGCTAATTATAAAGTAGGCCTATTGCTCTAATGCATTCCTAGTGCATATCTGGCATTTTGCTACAGTTATTAGGCCTAATATAGTTCTAAACTGCTAACTCAGCTGATACAGCAATTTTTTGGAAAAAAGAGGAGACTTTTGGATGTTTGGCCGCACTTAACTTTCCATTTCAATTGCCTCCTTCTTTCTCTTAGCAGCACCGCTCATATAAATCCTACGCATTCTCTTTAGGTTGCCTGATAGTTGGCTTAAATTAATAGACCTACGTGTAGGCTACATTGTTGTCAGTGACAATAATATTGACAACAGATACGATGTTTACCTTCTATTATAAAATTTATAATCCAAACTTAAAGAAAACAGTCTTCGAAATGTACGGAGAACTTTTAGCTGGGCTACTTACGGACGATTTATGTAAATGACGTCATTGATATGGTTTAAAAGAAGACTCAAATTTAAGTGTCTTAAAAATTATATAGAGCATTATTTTGTAGCTTGCATCTAAGTGAAATTTTAAAATAAATTTATGTATTTGATGCTTGACGTAGGGTAGGGTGGGGCAAAACGCCCCCTTTAACGTTTGACAGCACCCACAGTAAAGTTGCGCCATCTGAAGTCAACCAAAATTGGTGAAACGTAGCTGCATTATATGGACTATTCAGTAGAAATGTTGATTTTACTTAATGTTAAACCAATTCGAGAAAAACTCAATTTTTATTCAACTAGTGTAAAAGGGCTTCTTGCCCCATACCTGGGGCAAGAAGCCCTTTTACATGGGGCAAGAAGCCCAATGGCGTACATCTGCATTCAACTAGTGTAAAAGTGCTTCTTGCCCCATACATGGGGCAAGAAGCCCTTTTACATGGGGCATTATATACCATAGAAACATTCTTTTAGCCTACACAATATTGCCCAAAGCAAGGACAATTATATGAATAGGCCTGTATATTTTGTAACATTAAAAATTATATGAAACTAACCAAATTTATTGATGAAATTGGCGTTTCCATCTGTATTGGGGGAAAACGCCCCGTGCGGGGCGTTTTTCCCCAACAGCGTATGAGGCCTTTTCCCCACATCCATGGTTGTCTGCTATTATTGATTTTGTCGGTTCTTTATTAAATTGAATTGATAACTTTAAACTATATTTCTGTTGTGCACTTATTGAGCTAAATAATGACATAAGGCTCATGCCAATCCCTTAAACATGAAATTAATTACAGCTGAATGAACTGCATACGAGAATTAGAAAATAGACACGAAAAACAAACTTTTATTTCCTGTCTTCCACCGAAACAAGAAATTGGTCACGTTTTAACTTCTTATAATTCTTAATGGCGTCTGCTGTCATGGGCAGCTATCAAATCCCACCAAAAGTCGCCAACTGCAAAGATATTCAGCGGGGGCGTATTCCCCACACTAGGCGTTATGCCCCACCCTACCCTAGTGTTATTTTCTTGGGCCACCGCGGGGCCCCCTTTAGCGCGGGGCCCTAGGCCCGTGCCTCGCGTGCCTAGGCCTTAAAACGGCTCTGCACGTTGTAGATACGGCTATCCATTTTAACTCAGATTTTTAAAAACTTGGAAATCGACAATGTTGGCATTAATTATGGAAACCACATGAGAGCTTATGTAACAGGCTATATGTATCTTATTTATAACTATGTGTCTGCATTCTTCATTCGTGTTTGAGACATTGACTTTCAACGCATGCAAGCTTTTTGATATTTCTGACAATGCATTGCATAGCCGACGTCGTTCTTAGTGCCTCAGTGTTCTTCTTTTAAGAATCGCCTCAAGGCTCATTGCTTCTCATTGACATTCAAATGCAGTCTATCTTGAAAAAGTAGGCCAATGCATAGTGCACACATTGCATAGCGATATAAGAACTAAAGAACAAACATCTAAATGTTTCTGCTGCTCTTTCCTAAAGCCTCTTGGCAATTCTGTCTGTCGTGTAGACCGAGGATTAGACTTCAAAGAATTTCTTTAAATTGGTCACATGTATCATGTATCGTGTGTCATGCATCATGTATCATGTGCCATGTGTCATGTATCATGTATCATGTATCATGGGTAGCAATTGGTAATTATAATCGAGAGTCTTTAATTCAACATAGTCTGCAGATTAATTAGAATATTTTTGCCCGGATGCTGGGCATTGCTTGCGTCGTCGCTCATGCACTCGAGTTAAAGATCCTACAACAGCATAATTACTGATTCGAAGATCTAAAATGTTCAACTTAAACAAATATAGTTTACGAATAGATTGCATGCGCTAAGAGAGTGAGAGAGAGACAGACAGACAGACAGAGACAAGTACAAAGACAGAAACAGAGAGAATAGAGAAAGACACGTAGAGAGAAGATAGTTACAGAGTCAGAGAGACAGAGAGAAGATAAAGCATAGCCTAGAAGCGTAAAGAACTCGGGTAACCTTTTTTAGAAATGACATTGACATCCGAAAGAAAATGCGACTATCCTTCCGACTAGACTGTCGGAAGTATAGGTCTAGACATTCCATGGCCTGAAAGAGATGCGAATCGCAGGAATATTAGACGAGGAGATATCATGCGGGCGGCGGTGATTGAGAGTTTTAACATCAAGGTCCACAGTAGGAGGATATAGGAGATGATGCAGCACTACATGTAGCGGCCCCTATTATATGCAACATGCGAGTCAAATAACTAGACGGCGCCGACACCGCCTGGGAATTGCCACGGGCATCACCATGCAACCCCCCATACCATGTACAGGGATCGACATGGTGCGCCTCGCTCTTGTATACATGTATACATGTATACATGTATACATGTATACATGTATACATATACAATATACATGTATACGTGTATACATATAAAATATACATATGTGTGCAGATATACATATATTCTCATTGTATTATGTGGAAAGCAAGAAATCGCAGAATCAGTATTTCGTAGATAAAGAACCTATATGTGTTCCCATGAGTATGTGATAGACCGCTTTAATAGCATCCTTTGCAAATGGAAAGCATAAATATATATATATATAGTCTATATACATATATATTGCAGACAGCCTATATGTAGGACATAAATTTTTATATGTATTCGACCGCGTTTGGCCGTATACATATAATATGGTTTTCACGCTACACTGTTAAACTCAGGTCGTCTCTTTTATGTATAAGTCTTACAATACTTCTGTGTTGAGTTAATTTCAGAAATTAAATAACATAGGCGTGTATACAAACATGGTGCATTGATGCGTGTGACTTCATTGTGGCCTTTTCCGAGACTTGTGCGCACAGTTATTCTGGTTAAGAAAAGCAGTGAGTTTACCGGTGTCCAGTGAAAGTGCAATTAATGCAAACCCTATGGAGGATCGGCGACTAAACATCGTCTACTAGACCTATAGTCTTTTTGAGATTGCAGTGCAGGATCAGTTGGGAGGTATCCTTAAGATATAATTATGATGGGCTATTATAGGTAAGGAAAATAGCGTTGAAGGTTTGAATTTGGTTTATGAAAAGTTATCAAAATGTTACATTTTTCATAATATATAGGTCTAAGCCGTCAATCAAAATCTGTGAAGTTCCTTAGCCAGCTCCATGGTCTTATGAATCCGACGCTGGTTGTATGTGGAAACCGAAGAAAACGAATAAAATGAAGAAAATGAAGAAAACGAAGAAAATGAAGAAAATGAAGAAAACGAAGAAAGAGAACGAAACTTGGTAAATAAAGAAATTGAATGCCAAAGAAGAACCTTCTGATGATGTCGATGGTGAAGAACAAAAGGTCGGTGAGGATCAAAAACAAGAAACAGTAAACACAAGCGGAGGCTAAAGAATCAGACGGCGAAAGCAGATAAAGACAAAAAAGAAGTATGAAAGGAAGACGAGGAATTCAAAGAAGAAGAATACAATGAAGAAAAATGCAAGTAAGAAGAATGCAAAGAAGAAAAAGAAAAAGAGCAAGAAGAACAAGAACAAGAAGAACAAGAACAAGAAAAACGCAAGAACAAGAACAAGAACAAGAAGAAGAAAAACGCAAGACCAAGAAGGACAAGAGGAACAAGAATAACCACAAGAGCAAGAACAAGTATGATGCATGGCAGAATAATAAATAAATAAATAAAATAATAATAAAAGACGAGGCCTGACCCACCAGATGTTCATTCTTTAATTAATAATAGTCCATAACTCCTTGGGGGGAATGAAGTAACTCAGGGCAGCAAAAAAAACAATAATAATAATTATTATTGTTATTAAGCTTGGTCGCTTTTAAAGGAACTTTCTCTTCAAACCCTGAAGACGAGGCCTGACAATTCCGGACTAGTTTTTAATCAATAGTTAGTAATGAAGTCCCTGAGGGATCCTAAATACCTCGGGGCAAAAATTAATAATATTAGGTACTTTGAGCACGACGTGGGAGACGAAAACCTATAACCTAATTTTATTCTTTTAGCCTACAGCCTGAGGAATCTTTATTACCTCGGACGAAAGAAAAATAATAATATTAATAATATTAATACTATTAATAATAACAATAATAAAGAAATATGGTGTCTGGTGTGAGATGTCACAGTGACGGATACCGTGGCTCCATCTTATTTAAATTCAACGTCGGGCGCAGCTGGAGCGGCGGCTGAGCTGGCAGCCACCAGAAAGAACGCGAAGTACAGTGAACTGTCCTCAACCTATTTATTTGTACCACTGGCCTTCGAGAGTCGAGACCCTGGGTCCAATCAACGAAAGCGGTCTTGTTTTCATCAATGATCTTGGAAGACGTCTTTCCCAATTTTCCGGAGACTCTAGAGAAACTTGCTATCTCTTCCAGCGTTTGTCGTTTTCCATCCAGCGCTTTAATGCCGTTGCCTTCCGAGGCTCTTTTGTCCATCCAGATTTTGTTGAATAACAGTGATAATAATAATAATAATAATAAATAATATAATATAGTAATGATGATGATGATGATGATGATGATAATAATAATAATAATTCCTCTCGGACCTGGGACGAAAGCTAAGCATTGTAACGGGGGACGCCCGGGAGACAACATTTTTGTTCCAACGAATCTCACTCATGATGCAACGCTATAATGCTGTGCCCTTTAGGGGCACTTTCGCCGACCAAGAAACAGAAGATGAGTAGGGCCGTTCCAGACTTTGATTTTATGTTAGGCGCTAGATAAGTCCCCGAGGGATCCTGTATACCTCGGGGCAAAAAAATAAATAAAAAAAATAAAAAAATAAAAATAATAATAATAATAATAATAATAATAATAATAATAATAATAACGCGATCGCATTTCGAGGCACTTTCGCTGATCTAGACAACGAAGAGTAGGGTCATTCTGGACTGGTTTTTATACTGTAGTTAGCTATAAGTCCCTGAGGGATCCTAAATACCTCGGGGCAAAAATAAAAAATAAAAAAAAATAAAAAATAATAATAGTAAGAAGAAGAACAACAACAACACCAAAACAGGAACAAGAACAAGAAGATTAAAAATACAAAGAACAATAAGAAGGAGGAGGAGAAGAGGATAGGAAGAGGAAGAGGAAGAAGAAGATGAATAAAAACAAAAACAACAGGAAGAAATGGGGAAGAAGAAGAAGAAGAAGAAGAAGAAGAGGAGTAGGAAGGAGAGGGAGGAGCAGCCCCTGCGTCAGAAGGGCTTGAGTCTATTATTTTTTAGTTTCGCTATAAATATAGCCTATTGGATGGCCAAACCTTTCGCTTGATCTTCCACTGACAATGTACATTTTGCAATCAGTGCAATCGTTATACCTGAGTTGACTATGGACGCAAATGAAGCCGAGGTGAAATAAGATATCTGTCCTGATGGAAATTTGAATCCTATAGACATCTCGGCCAGCCTCAGTCCAACGCGCTACACCTTATAATATTATAGACTGTCTCGTATCTCTTGCACGCAGAACGGTTATTGTTTCGTCCACCTTCTAGAGCAGGGTGCCAACTTGCCCCACTTCCCCTATATACCGTATGCAGGTTGTTTACTCTGGTTTCGCTTCATTTTTTTAAATTTTTATAATGAAGAGCGTCGAGGCAAACATGTCTAATTACAAGGCGGTCACATTTCGAGAATCGAAAGTATAGTGGACTTATAATTATTAGACTATATACTTTTTTATTTCAGATTTTTATGCGTGTTCATTGCGATTTTCTGCCGTATACCTCTCGGTAGATTATACAACGGCTTTCTTTCGCTTTCTTTTTAGACTGATAATCTTGCGGTAAGACAGTAACAGAGTTTCCTACTATCAGGCCATTTACGGTGCTATGCTTCTATCTTCTACTGTCTACAAGCACGTACACTGTACAGTACACGTGGGGCGCGGTGGCGTAGTGGGCATGTTCGATGCCTCGCATGCAGCCGGAGGGTTGCGGGTTCGAATCCACCTCAAGTCGCCGCGTACGGACCCTGGGCAGTGGGCAGTCCTTCACTCGCAATTGCTTAGCGCTTCGGCGTGGAACTTCGATGCAGCGTCCCCCCGCTATGTCGGGAGCGCCTCTGAGTAGTGAGCTTGAAGGGGCGCTATAACAAGTGCACAAACAAATAAAAAAAAAACTTATATAGACCTATAAGGATGGAGTTATTAAGTCAATGTATACGATACGAGTTTCAGTCTATGTACAGTCGATCTCTCGATTAGGCTACTGAATGACTCAGTGCCCGATTAGCTCCATGGGGTGCGCTCATTTCTCGACGTTGCATTATTGCATGCGAATATTATAAACGCATTTCCACAACATTAACGTAGACTAAAGTACGGGTTGCCATAGTAACACGAACATGCACTTGCTGTCGTTTGGTTCGTTTATGCACTTGAACGACACATCTGCAACGGCGCCATTGGTGATGACTCTCAGGGGGAGGAGGAGGAGGACGAGGAGGAGGACGAGGAGGAAGAGAAGGAAAAAGAGGAGGAGGAAGAGGAGGACGAGGAGGAGGTGGAGGATGACGAGGAAGAGGAGGAGAAGGACGATGAATAGGACGAGGAGGAGGAAAAGAAGGAGAGAGAGAGGAGTAGGAGGAGAAGGAGGAGACAGAGGAGGACGAGGACGAGGACGCGGAAACGAGAGGAGGAAGGACAAAGGTGAGAACTCCAGTTGCTAAGGAGAGACGAACAGATGGACGCAAAAGCGGACAGACAGGTGGGCGAGAGATGAATCTGATCGGACTGCATGATGGTCAGGATGCAGCTAATTGCCATGGATGGAATCGGATAATGCTTTCTCATCATTTTCATCGACACATTTTGCAGTTTCCACTCCCGTCCTCTATTCCAACCTCCAACCCTCCCTCCCTCTTCCCTCCCTCTTCCCTCCCTCTTCCCTCCCTCTTCCCTCCCCCTTCTCTCCCTCTTCCCTCCCTCTTCCCATCCTCTTCTCTCCCTCTTCCCTCCCTCTTCCTATCCTCTTTCCTTCCTCTTCCCTCCCTTCCATTTTCTCCTTCATCTCTTTTGTCTTATTCCTTCCATCTGTTCCGCCTTCCCTTTCAAGTCCTCTTCCTTCAATCCATCACCTTATTCGATCCTTCCCTTTACCCTCTTCCTTCTTTCTTTTCCTTTTTCATTTCCTTTCTCCATTTTCCATCCTTTGTTCCTGTTCTTCATTGTCTTCCTTCTTCATCTCTTCCCTCCATTCCTTCTTTTCCTCTTTTCCTTCCTTTCCTCTCAACAGTCGTCTGTCGACGCGCTCTAATTAATGTTACCGCGATGACGATGCACCCTCTCCCCACCCCACCCACCCCTCCCCCACCCCTTCACCCACCCCTCCACCCCGTCGTCCGACGAATCAGGGACGAGGAGGATTTCTGGGAAGCGAAGAAACGAAAGAGAAGCAGACGACGCTGGAATGACCAACGCGGGAAATCTTTTGCAAAGTGCGCGGATTGATGGCTCGACCCATTAACACAAGCCAGCCACCACCAACACCACCACCACCACCACCACCTCACCACCAACACCACTACCACCACCACCACCACCACCACCAACAGTAGCAGCACCAGCAGCATCCTCTGAGCCACCACGTGCCTCCTCCCAACCACCATGGAGTGCACCAGTCTCCTCCGAAC
>OX243815.1:25484899-25754899 GCA_945859605.1 Lumbricus rubellus | reverse complement strand
ACACAGCTAGTTAGTTATACATAAAACTCTCGGAACGCGTTAAGTTCAGCGTCAAAGCGACAGCATCTCCATAACACATGCCTTGATATATTTATAATTTTAGGAAGTATACTATATGCATGCATCCACTTTTAATCAACCATGCACGTTGCATAAACAATTAAACATATAAACATTAACCTTCTTCGACGCAGACGGAGTGTAGAAAGACGATAGAGAGTGGAATGAAGAGCTTGGCTGTCGATCCTCCTCCGAATCCACCAATCCGAACCTCGCCCATCCTTCTCTGATGCTTCTAAAGATGCGATGATGACTCAACAACTGCAGCAGCAGCAGCAGCAGCAGCAGCAGCTGTCAAAGAGCGTCTTTGTCTAATCGACGGCGTCCGCAGTTCTGCAATATTAATCAGACTACAATGGATATCTTCACCTATGATAATACACTGTAGAAGCAACATGAATAGAACAACGCCAGCCACTGCACACTGTACTTATTGGACGCATTTGCAAAACACTATACGTTCGTAGTTGATGGATGATCCCTCGTCTTCAAAGCTCAGAACTGCGCATACAACCATAATACGACCATAGATGCAATTGTTACATTGCAGACCATTGCAATTATTGTGCGCCAACGACTTGGTGGAGGTCCTTAGACCTACGTATGTATATACAGGGTGGTCCAGCACAAATGAATCAACTTTGCATGCGTATAATAACTCTGCCGATGTTTAAAATTCATTAAATTTTGTGCTTTATGCGTCAAATTAAAAATATTTCGCTCTAGTATTAAATGTGAGAAATTCGAACTGGTGCTGGCTTAGTTTTTAATTATAGCCTATGCCTGGAAAAGCGCTAGCTACCATAATTATTTTGTTGTTTTCTGTGACGCAATCTAGTGCAGTTTCCCTTGGATATTGACAAATCGTTTTTTGCTAACATACGCATAAACATGCACGATCATTTTGGGTGTTTGTAGGAGTCTCTGCCAGACTACCATGAATATCGTCTCATCGCTAAACCAACTCCTTTCAATTTTATCAACAACGGTTACGTGCACTGCCATGCGCTGCTTCAGACGTAAAGAAACGGCCGGTGTCATGAAAAGGATTATACCCCCTGAAAGCTATCCGGGGGGATGAATTAATCTATCCCCCGGATGGAATTAACCGGTCTAGACTATCCGGGGGGATAAACCATTCTATCCCATTTTTTGAAAAATGTGTATAATTAAAAAATTTATAGGCTACTCTAATCAAAATTTAAAGTCACTCTAATTGTTTTAAGTGACCTAAGCAATGCTCAGAGAAAGGCAACTCGAAATTATTTAGTGTCTCCGAGTGTTTTTAAGTGTTTTAAATGTTTTAAGTGCTATAAAACCAAAGCAAAACAAATTATCTAGTAGGAATAAACATTCCTGTTAGTGTCATTGTTCAAAACAAAGCAGATGAAAATTAATTTGCAAAAATAAATGCACGCGGAAGTGTTATTTTTGACTTTTCCTCATTTTGGGGGATACTATTAATATGGGGGATACTCTATTTCGTGACACCGGCGTGCTGCGAATAACTTTAGCTTTAGATCGTCTTTTCCAATACGTTATACGTACGTTGCTTCTAGAATTAACTATCTGGTTCGCGTTGAATTTCCCGGGGAGATTTGCTTGTAGGGTCTACCAGGGTCATTGTCTCTACTGCAAATTTACTCGGACAAACGAACAATGTTAGCGGATGTGCGCGGCGGGTGCGCACCGATTCCTATGGTTTACGACCAGCAGGTCCTGTTTAGGCTGTTTTGTCAAATTTCCATAGCAGTTGATTCAATGTATTTTTTTTATCCTATCCTCTGTTAGAAAGCTCGTTAATCATTTCAAACGAATAATTATTAAATCCCTTATCTATTCGGAAAAATTAGAATCAAAACGCGACCATCGTCTGTCAACGGCGTCAGATTGCGTCAAAAACGACAACAAAATATGGTACCGTAGCTATATTAATAGCGCTGTTCCGAGCATATAATTAAAACCTAAACTATCACCATTTTCACGGATAATACTAGAGTAAAATATCTTTAATTTGGCGCATGAAGCATAAATAAATTGCAAAAACTGCCGGAGTTATTTGCACTCAAAGTTGGTTCATTTATGCTGGACCACCCTGCATGTATATAGGCCTATAGTAACCGTCTCGGACGAGAATCGAACTCGCACCCTTCTCGTTGCAGGTCTTACCGCTCTTACCAATCGGCCACCATGCCACACGCAGGGCCGGATTAACAAATGTGGCGGCACCGTTCAGTAAAACTGTGGCGGCCTCAACCTCACAAAATCACGACAGAAGGACATACAAAACTCGTCGTATTCAACGAATTAAGCTTAGAGTCTAACCTTCGTCTCTATAGTAATTGATTCGTTCCTTTTTTACAATATCAACTGGTTTTTGATCAGGGCTTTTTTATCGTGCAGTTGTACACAAAATGTGCAGTTCCAAATGGATTTGTGCAGTTTCAAAAGCACTTATGTACAGTTAAAACTAGCAAAACAGGTCAGTGTCCTGCAATTGAAAGTAATTTACTATGGAGGATGGGAAGGAACAGAAGGGATTGTGCAGTTCTAAAAATTCCTTAAAAACAACCCTGCTTTTGATACCTTAGTCTACAGCGTCAAAGTATACAACTTTTAAGGTTTATGAATATTATAATGATTTATAGTCAGACTTTCTTGTAGCTATGGCATAGCCAGAACACTCGTACAAGTAGGCCTATATAAGCCTAAACAGCGCAGAAGCGATTTTTGCCCCTCAAAAATTTTTGACTGGAGAACATTATTCTGGATGTCTTTTGGCAGGATAACATCCAGGGCCAATATTGGTGCCCTGATTTGCTGTGTTGTTGTAGTGTCGTTATACGGATAAGCAACTTAATATATTTTCGCGGTTACCGGTAGGCCTACGTCAGTAGACCTAATTCGTAAAACAGAGTGTTTTATGCCTACTGTCTAGCGTACAAAATAATTAAAATGGCGTAGTAGGCCTATATAGACCATTCCAAATCTACTATGAATAGATCTATAGACAATATAAATAAAGATGTACAATAACATCAATATATAGCCTATAGAACGAATGCTGAGGGCAGCAGCACAGAGCTTGGCGAGTGACCGTGGACAGCGGAGGTCTTTCATTTGTACTCATGGGCGCTAGAGGGATTGCATCGGAAGCTGATGACGATGACGATGATGATGACGACGACGATGATGACGATGATGACGACGATGACGATGATGACGACGATGATGATGGTAATGATGATGATGATGATGATGATGATGATGATGACGACGATGACGATGATGATGATGGTGATGATGATGACGATGATGATGATGACAAATTCCAACCATGACAACACTGTATAGGCTATACGGTATGTACAGTGTAGTTTTCAACTGCATTCTTCATTTGTTGTATTTGAATGATAGCCTACATCTCTTATGCATAATACATATATGCTATGCTGATATTCTTCATCGTGATCAAGTGCTATACATGTATATAAGTGTAATACATGTATATCCTTATCCATGCATACTGAAAAATACATATTCGTCTCTGCATGCGTTCACATAATTTATATACATGTACATGTATGTATAATTGTATATGTATAAAATTGTATATATTAATAGGCTACATAATGGCTGCAGGCATGTAGAATAGATCTTAAATAATAAACAATTCTGCTCTAGGGTTATTAAGACACACAGTTCCATTTGATTCATATAAATCCATTCACAAGTGCATTCATCTTAAACATAATTATATATAAAATGCACATTGTAATAAATACGGCCTATAATAAAATATGTGCATACACACGTGTAATTGTATACGTGTGGGTGTACATCGTTAATGCATATACATGTAGGTGCATGTGTGCACGAATTTGATGCATAAATAATATTATTTAATATGATTATATGCATATTATACACATTTGCGTGTGCATTGTTGGAAGTATTTGGCATATTGTTGCTACTGCCTTTGCGTTCAGTTTCAATGATACATGCAGCAAGCAAGATATGAATCGTCGACTGCAGAGTCAAAAGGCGCCATCCTCTTCCTCTTCTTGCTCCTCCTTCTCCTCCTCCTCCTCCTCTTCCCATTCTCATCCTCTTCATCGTCGTCATCTTCGTCTTATTCCCTCCTTATATTCCCTTCGCTTATATGGCTCTTTGTCTCTTGCCGAACACAATGCAGTCGCTGCTGCTTTTGCTGCTGCCGCTGCTGCTGCTGCTGCTGCTGCTGGTGGTGCTTTAGGCGCTGCAGTTCAGTCATAATCTTTACGCGGTCGGCCGAATCGAACACGCCTCGCCTCACATGAAGCCAATCAATCAATCATATCTGCCTTTGTTCCATCGATTCCTTTGGCCAGCTGCCGCAGCTAAGCATCTTCATCCCGATACCCAAGTATACATATACACATACTGGAGGAGGATGTCTAAAAGCGCGCCTCGTAATCGCCGATCCGTGGTTGATGCGGCGGATACAGCAGCAGCCACAGCAGCAGCAGCAGCATGCAGACTTTTTAAGCTAACGAGTTTATTAGGGCGTATTATTTACTGACACTTAGACTCGGCCGGGAATTCGAGATAACGACGCATGCAATTGGCCACAGAGCTTATTTTATATAGCGCCAGCATATGCACGGCAGATTTGTGTGCGCGTCGGATTCGGATTTAAGGACTTTGTGCGACTTTAAATAAATAAGCTAACAGATACGCGATAAGCAAAAAATAATGGTATAGACTATAGGCTACATGAATAATTATTTATTGTTACCATGAATGAAACATTTGAAATGCCCTATGTATAGGCTACGTCTGCCTGCCTGCTTGCCTTCTAACTCCGCCATTGGCTGCATTCTGCCAGTGCCAGTTGTTGCTTAATGGTACAGTTATTATCAGTGTGACAATGAGGATCTACGATTCTACGGTATCCAAAATAGCAATGCTTGTTGGTGTTTAACGGCACTGTGTCATAACAAAGATGATCAGTGTTGCCCTCCTCCTTTATCCATGCTTGAGACTGGCACTATCAGAGTGCAAACAGTGGCGGAGTTAGACTTGCCAATGCTTCAAACAGTCCTTTATATTACGAGTCGCTGCTTTCAGGCACCTTGTCCATTCAGGTTTGTCCATTCATTAATTTTGTACAAAATATGCTATTGCTGAAGAGAGCAGTCAGGTTTCACCTCAACTATTGCAGGCTTACAAGCATTGTGTATTGTACTCACTCATGAATGGATGCTGGTCAAATCGATCATAATAATTGAAATAGAGGTCAGAGTCCATGTCAAACGTGAGAACTCATGTTTGGCCTCTATATTGTTTCACTGAATTATGTAGACCAAATGCATGTGCTCGTAGGCTATAGGCCTATGAATGGGCGGTCACATTATAACCAAGGTAGTGGACGAGCCGAGTAGTTGTGTGGTGCGAATACTAACAGGCCTAAGCAATGCCTTCTAAGCGTTTTAGTCGAAATATGCGAGCAGCTGATATAATGATCGTAATTTAAGTATGAAATAAGCAGCAGGAGACACTAAAATTAATCTCCCATGATCCCATCTATGATCTAACCGAAAATGACTGAGTGTCCTATTTTGAGCAGCCGTTCGATTTTACTCAGTCGACTATCTCCCTTTGATTTAGCCTACTGTCATTTTGGTGAAGCAATAAGCATTATCTGCATACCCAGTCATGTGACAATATACCCACCAAACATGTTCCATTATCGCAAACTTTTTAATTCCAAATGGAAGTCTTACGTCTTCACAAATTCCTAAATTAATCTATCCATCCAATCCGCTTTCAAATATTTTTGTATATTATAGACCAAAATATAAACTAATATTTACAGACCAATACGTACGCTTTCGTCTCCCAGAATAAAATAGGTCTACTAAAATTTACATGAATTAAAATTTTGCAAAAATAGTTATAATTAAGCCAACTGATAGCATGCCTATCTGTGCGTTTGGCATTTGCTAGTGCTGCATTTAAATATATACATGTATAGGGCCTACATACCCATACTCGCTTGCAAGTTATAAATAATTATCCCATTGAGGACGTCATGCATTTACCTTTCGTTCCTTCGCTATTTCACGGTCGACTGGCTGGCTGCTGATGTTGACGGAGTTGATTCGTTCGGCAAACATCCACTTTAGCTGCTCAAACACATTCGATTACAACCAACACAGAACGTTGTCTAGTCGTCTTATGCCTCGTGAGCGAACTTTATTGACGCTTGTTGTTGACTCGACCAACACTTCAAGCGAGAAGAAAAGGAGTCCACATGCAAGACGTCGGCTGCTGAAGAGGAAAAGCCGGGGCGACGCCTAACGACGAAGACAAGACTCAAACAGCAGAAGCAGCAACAGCAGAAACAGCACCAGCAGCAATAGCAGCAGGAGCAACAAAAATAGCAGCAGCAGCAGCAATAGCAATAGCAGCAGGAGCAAGCAACGATCGTTATATTTCAGTCAGTAGCTTACAAAGCGGTCACTCGAACGGCTTTGACGAGCATCAGTCAGAGCCTCTCATAATTATACGTATAGGTCCCCCTCCTGTCTCTCGACCAATTTGCCCGGCAACCGAGAACAGCGCTGCTCCGACGACGGCCGCATCTACACACAGACGCATCGGACGATCTGTTGCGCATGCGCCGCGACCTACCGATGCAGGACCTATACATACATGTACAAGCACCGCTACCGTGTTGGCGATGGACAGAAGATAGGATCAGCAGCAGCATCAGATGCCCCTGACCGACCGACAGACCGATCTGCCCCGCGTGGCTCAGGCAGATCGGGGCAGACGGGGTAGAGGTGGCACAGGAGCGCGCATGACGATATAATACGATTGTTGGCGCTTAATTGGAAGCAGACGATGGATCGCTTGGAAGGCCTTTTGAGACGGATCCCCTCGGTCTATGGGGGAGGTGGGGGGTCTAAGAGTTCAACTTGATGTCACCCCGTCATACGGTGCTTTTTTCGTAGGAAAAAGGAGCCGGAACACATAAAAGATGCAGGGTCTCATATAAATATAATTATTTATATAGCACAAGATCGTGCTGCCGTTCCAGTGCGTTCCGCCAAAAATATAGGCTACAGTAACTGTCTTTATCTAACCAACTTTATCTAATAGTCTATTGACTAGCTATAACAAACTGGCTGGGCAACATTAATTAAGGAGTGGACTGGATTGACATTGGGAGAAAATGATAAGATTGACGGAGGACAGGAAGCGTTGGAGGAACATTGTACATGATGCGGCCGACCCTCGGATCGACGATGGCTGAGAACAGAACTATAATTATACTAGAGGTAGCAATAGAACGTAGCCTGGACCTAAGTCGCGTCCCATTTTAAATCTTACACAATGTGCTAAAATGTCAATCATGGTTTGCTGTAGGAAAGGAAGAAAATCAGTTGCTGTTGAGTTACGCCCAAAATGAAACAACAGGTGGGAATTATTGCTGGCAACTTCAGTTGACTCGTCTCGGAACATGATGGCAGCCAGTGTTTAATCTAGCACTCCTGCTTTTTTTTTGGGGGGGGTCCAAGTTTCGGAGGAATATAAAAGACACTTTACAAGTGGGTCATCTTGTAAGCCATTGCCTACTGTAGGCCTAGTCAGCTAAATACAAAAGCTTAGGAGGACCTATAAAAGCCTAGTACGCCTACTAAGATATTTATATTAAGTGGCGGCGCCAGGATTTAGGCTAAGTTTCGGGGGGCTGAACTCGAGAAAAAATTTACATTTTCATTCGCCAAAATTTCTGACGACCATTTTTTTAGTCATTTGGTTTTTTTTTTAAGAGGGCGGGGCTAATCATCTAAATATTTAAATTTTACATGGGGAAATGGATGACCTTTGGAGGGGGGGCAGCCCTCCTATAGCCTCCCCTAGCGCCGATATACTTATAGCCTATTGGTAGATATCTATCTATGACAGTCAGTTAGAATGCAAATCATTAATTGTAGGCCTATAACATGCAGACTTCGATATCAACTATAACAAATGCACGTAGGCCTACAAACAAAGAAGCAATGGACGGTTGCCAATTAAGCTTAATAAGCAAAAAGGCAAGTCCAAACGAACCATCATTTGCATAAAACTATAACAACACAGCAACATAATCCTTCTGGCATACGTGGCGCATTCTACATTGTGACCATAATACACCCGGAGGCAATGCATTCCAGCGCGTCATTGACCAGACGCGGGTACATTACTCGCAGTCGAGATTATATTATTATGGCGTTTGCATTAGCGTCATGTAGACGCGTACGTGACGATACGTCATTAGACTCGTGACGTTAGCATTCGTAATCTGGCAAACGAGAGGAGGCAACCGAGCGTCCGTTTGTTAGACCGCCATCTATCGTCCTGACCACGCTGCCAATCGAGAGACAAAGTCCATGAAAATCGCGCCACGGATCCTAATGGACTTAGCTCTTCATATCCGGACAACATCGAGGGAGCGCGCGCCTTATCCTCCCCGTCGTCTGCCTTTTAGCGTATCCCTCCCACCGCGCAGCTCCTTAATTCTGCTTTCCGCATGTTTGTATCCGTGGTCGTCTCTTCTCTCCTCCTCCTCCTCCTCCTCCTCCTCCTCCTCTCCTCCTTCTTCTCTTCCACCTTCTCGTTCTCTGTCTCCTCCTCCTCCCTCTTTCTCCTCCTCCTCCTCCTTCTCCTCTGTCGTCTGCGCAAGGCCGCTCGTCATGCGCAATCTCGTTAGCACTTTCCGATAATGCCATCTAGCGCCATTGTCGATGCGCGTCGCCAAATTAACTTAGAACAACGAGGCAGCGGTCTCCACGGATCGCGAACGAACGGGGGTGTGAGGGATGGGTCGAAGGGAGGAAGGTGGGTGGAAGGGGAGTGGAGGTCAGGAGGAGGAAGGTGTGCCACTGTTCGATGGCAATGCCATTACTACGCCATACGATACCTTCTCAGCGGGCAGGGAGGCCATCCCTTCCCATCGTGTTGCCGTCCTCTCTTCTTGCCAGTGGTTGCCCCGAGCGCCTTTGGGAGCGTGACCTCCTGCTCATCAAGGCACTCCACAATGCGTTACATGCTAATGACTGCACTGGTTCAATTTCGTGAAACAAGTCTTTAATAACATCATCGTTGTCGTCTTCATAATCAGGATTCAAATAAAGGTTGTCATTAGTTCCATTTGATATATATGAGAGAATCATTGTTTTGGGCAGAACTGATAGTCCTTCATCACCAAGGCCATTAGTATACCTGATAACAGATGCTTTCAAATAGCTAATGCAACTAAGCTTACCTATCCCATAATCCAGTGCTTTAGTGTGTCCATTAGTCCATGTATGTATATTTGTATGTACATACTTCGTGTATGCATGTACATGTCTGCAGCTGGGCATTTACATCTGAATGGCATCTCTAAAGATCTTCTGAATCGCATTGGATATAGTAAAACAACTGTAGTACATGCGGGGGCGGATATAAAGAAATTTCAAGGGGGGGGGGGCTAAGCTCGTTGGGTTGTTTGTATAAAATATTTTTCTGCATTGACTAAAAGCTTGCTGTAACCTGATGGGGAGGCCACACACATCCTGTGCAAATCTTAGAATATGGGGGAAGGGATTATGGCCGATTCGGGTCCCCCATGTATGCAATGGCTCAAACCCAGGCACAAATAATATAAAAAAGGCTGACCAGTTGAATAGTCAATCAATCAATCAAAATTTATATAGCGCCCCTTCAAGGTATCTACTCAGAGGCGCTCCAAATAGTCTCTAGCGAGGATGTACAGCGAGTTTGTGTAGGAACATTAGGAAGCAAGCGAATGGAGGCAAGCACACTGAATCACAGTACATAACAGCACAACACAAATGAATTAGCAAAGGAAAGAAAAGCAGACAGTCGGTGCAACATCGTATATACATCATGCAACAAGAAGAAGCAAACATACAGCAGTGCAACATCGTATATAATACATCATACAACGAGAATCAAACATACAGTGCAACACACTGATTACAAGGTCACAATGTTCAGAGAAAAAGATGTCTGGTTGTCATGGGGGATCATCCATGAATGACGTCATGCACCTATGGTGAGGGTGGGGGTAAGAGATCACATATTTGGACGATGTGTGATGGTCCATAACGAGATATCATCTGACTTTCGTGTTGACGTGTGTCGATGAGGGGAGAGGTTCAAAAATCGACCTAAATTGCTTGATGTCATTTATAGACGACCCCTGAAGGGACACTGCACACCCTGAAGGGACACTGCACACATACTCTGGATGAATGAATGAAACATAAGACGATTAAAGAACGAAGCAGACGACACCGATGTCGAAGACCTGAAGTTGTTTTTTGCGACAAACGCGAGTGCGATCTTTCCATCAACAAACTCTCATCAAAACTGAACTCAAAGCGTCTACATCTAGAAATGCAAACAAAACACGATAATTTTCCTAACGTTAGTCCGCTGCTGCTATAGATGCAGGAAGGCAAAAAACAAAACAAAGCTGGCCATCACAACATTAAAACAACAACTCTTACATACACGTCGAACTGCTTAAACCACACAATGCGCACAATCTGAAAGAGGCGCAGATAACCTTTACTCCAGCACATCGGCATCACACACGGCCAACAGCTTGTCACAGTCAGGCCAACGAACTTTATTATTCAATACATGAGTGCAATAATTTTGGCTGGATATATCATAATTGCTCGCTGACCATGTACCACTAGAAGCAGCTGTCTTCACTGAGTAGGAAGACCTCGTTGCTTATTGTCCTGTGGCCACCGCAAGGCATCGAATGTCCACGCAAAATTCAAACAGTGGCCAACATAACAGTATTAACCCCTTACCCGTTTGTCCCGAGAATATCCGCTGAAAGCACGGGCTTAACGAGAAAAATTAATGGGTAAAGGGTTAATGGCTTAAAAACGCATCAACAATACAAGAACAACGGCTCACGAATTTTGAAACAAATTCAATTTTTAAGTGTGCTTTTAAAGTTTGTTTTAACATTGATGAAGTAATTAATAACAATCAAATCTTACATCTAGCATAATATGAAACTCAATGCAATCGTAGAACAATTAGGACACGTTAAGTTACTTTCCCCCCCGAATTATGATCACCATCAAAGAAAGCAACATTAAAAAAAATTGCATTTTAATTATTTCTGTACTTGCATAATGTATGCTCATAATGTATATTTATTTCATATACGCAAATAAAATTATAGAGAGCTTGATGTCGTAGTGACCCTACACAAATGTGTCTATGTCATAGTCAGACTAGACAAATGTGTCTACGTCATAATGAGACTACACAAAATGTGTCTGCTCCATACTAGAACCCACAAGATGACTTAGCCAGTCAATAAGTAATCAACCCTTTCGTCGTTATTCCAACTTTCATTTCACGCTGTAGAGTCAATAAATTAGAAGATCACATTTCATCTTCACTTTTATAAAAAGTAATTGAGTTCTATACAAAACAGGCAAGAGGTCATTTAGCCACATGGGTGAAAAAGTCTGAGCAACGAGAAAATACTTAAAAGAAGCAAGCACCACTGTAAATCAAAACCAAAACACAGTGGGCCTACGTCAAGGCTCTCTCCATATATCTAAAGATGTACGAGAACTATTCCAGCAATGTACAATTATGAATGTTCGTAAAACTGTGACTAGCACGGTCCAGTTGTGTACTATCAATGTACCACTGAAGACAATGACTAAAGGTACATGACCTATATCACATGGTTCAACATTCGAAAATATCACCAAAGTGACATCCACTTCTAACCTCGTAGTACCATCCTATTAAGTTCAGCAAAAGAATCCAATATTTCCTAAACATGAAACACAAATACTGTGGTAATCATGATTACTGTAGGTCTATCGTTTGTCTCGGGAGCGCCTCTGAGGAGTTTCTCTTGAAGTGGCGCTACGATTACGATATGGTATTCACACTCAGCCTCCGTTGCAATGATACAACAGCCACCAACGTGTACTGCCGCCGACCATCGTTTGAAATCATCCGTATCTGGAAGTGTTCAAAATGCCAATGAAATGTTTATCAGCGGCAACTTCCAAAAAAGTGGCTGGCCTTACCTGGAGACAAGCCATGCAACCTGCCTCTTTGGAACGAAAAGTATGAGCCTGAGAGCTTAAGATGCAAAAGGAAATGACTGATAAAAAAACAAGTCATAGCATAGGACATAACTGAGAAAAACATATAGACAAACTGTGAACAGTTTGAAAAACAATTACTCGGCTCGAAAGTTATCAGAAAGGGCAAAACACAACGAGCATCGCCGTAAAAATGTCAAGTGACAGTGAATTTACAGATTGCCTTTGCATTAGCAGATTATTCTTCAATGTACGAAACAATCACCGAAAGCTCAGATCTTTAAGCTCATTAACAGACAAAGCTACGTATCAGAAAAACACACTTTTCTAAGAAAACATTCACACAGAAACCAAGAAGCCAGAGAAACATCTACTATTTAACCCTTTGATAACTAGTCACTACAGGGTTAACAGTGGGTCCACTGTCTAAACACTAATTAACCAACAATAAATGCATCTGTCCACAAATGCTTTCGCACGCGATTTTAGAAATTAAGAATCTACAGACTAAAAAGTTGAACACTCAACAATCTATACAAGATTAGCACGAAAAGAAGAGTGTGCATACATCAGTGACAGCCTTCCATCTGCTTAAAGCAAGACATTTTGCCCTTGAGATCCAACTGATTTAGCAAAGCAATCGTTTAAAAATGCAGCATGTCAACAAACAAAAAAACTACGATCGTAACAATTACGTTGTTGTGAAAAACACCAAAAGAAGCCCAATTGTAAAGACTGGCGGCGACATTGTAAAGCACAAGTTTTACATCTAAACTATTTCTCGGATTACTAGATTTGCCAACAATCAATAAAACTTCACTGATGGCAGTTATTGTAACTTAAAATTACAGGATCACAATACACTGGTTAGTAACAAAAAAACATGTTTTAATAAAAATGCATTACTTGGATAAATCAAGGTGTTAGCAAAATCTGTCTAATGAATGTGTCAGTACTACTGCAAAATCAAGGCACAGAGTATCAATGATGGTCCAAACACAAAAATTTTCAGAATTGAGAATACACTTAGATGTAAGTAAACAGTACAGAACAAGCACCCGCCTAAAAACTGATAAAATCAAGGTCCTTCTAATCTAACCTAATTTTGAAATCTCTACGAGTTTGTTATCATTATGCATTGGTTAGTAACCGCTATACCGCTATAACTACAACTCAAATGGTTAAAACCCAAAAAAATTTAAAAGAAAAAATTGCAAGGAAGAAAACAAAACCAAGTAATTTCAACGACGTTGGACGAGCTAACAGTCGGAGCTACAATTCAAGTGGAAACATAAAAAACCTTTCAAAACAGTTCTACAGCTCTGTACTACTACCGCTTGGGGGGGGGGGGGGGGAGTGATTCAAATACGTACTTGAGTACATGAAGAACAGGTTACAAACAGTTAAGAGAAATTACACCTTATCTAACGTCATAATTTTTCAGACGCATGTGTAATACTGCTACAGATTCATCCGTTTTCCGGCTTTTCCCCTCTCGTGTTCTGGTTGTCAAAACACCGTCGTCATCATCTTATGATTTTACGGCAATTGCTTGCGGTTCTCCGTTGATTGTCATCGACTTCATTATACCGTTCTCTTCAACAGTTACCGTCTCGACACCATTCTCCACAACTCTACAATACAATACAATACAAGACAATGCAATACAATACAATACAATAGACTGATTAACAACTGAAAAAATATGTTTAAGTGAAAATTCAATACATGGTTAAATCAATGGCGCAGTAAAATCACCCATAGATTAATAAAGTCTGATGAATCCCTTCCTGCAACAAAATCGAAAACAGGTGATTGGGCTGTTTGGGTCGCTGGCCCAAGTACATGGAACAGTCTTCCATCACCCATACACAAGACAAAAAGCTTTATTGCCTTAAAAAAACAGTTTAAACTGTACTTTCTGCTGAACTCTGAAGCTCACTGTGTGTAAAGCATCCTAGAAGTAGCTTGCTACTGATGACGCTATATAGAAATTGTTGTAAATACCATACAATAGACACTAGACAGTCACAATACATACCACCTATTGTCACATTAAATCATTACACAGTAAAGGCATCAATCCAAGTGCTAAGCTAATAATGCCCGTTAGTGAACAATGCGGCATCTTGTGGCTTGGACTTTTCCTCTGCTCCAAGGATTATAATTATCAAACTGCTTCTACCATAATTATACAATGGCGCAATGTTAACTGGATGTTACTTGCGATCGATGTCAGGCAAAAGTTATATATAATTGTCATGCCTTTTCATCGAAATGCCAATTAACTTATTGCTATACACATCAACATACATAAGAACACACTTAGTATAAACACATTCGTGAGGAAGGTATAACTGCTCATGAGTCTATATAAAATGGCCAGAATGAATGTTTAAAACTATCATATGTTGGAAAATCAGAATACACGAAAAATGGAATGAGTCAAATTTTTATTATTTCATACTTACAACAAGCAAAATTTGCACTGAGAAATGACTAATCTTGACAA
Source organism: Lumbricus rubellus (assembly GCA_945859605.1). NCBI lineage: Eukaryota > Metazoa > Annelida > Clitellata > Crassiclitellata > Lumbricidae > Lumbricus > Lumbricus rubellus. The sequence continues at coordinate 25,740,190 of OX243815.1, read as the reverse complement.
GACAGAGAACTCAGAAAAATAACTTCACTATGTGGCAAGTAGTTATCACAAAAATACACAGAAATTTAAGGTGTTATATTCTGGCTAATTAAAACATGACAAAAGAACCAGATGTACCTCGACAGCAAACAAATACTCACTTCTTAGTGGTTATCTTTCGACCATTTATGACTGTTGTAGAGGTAGAAATGGATTTCATATTCACAGGACATGAAAATGCTGCTCCACCCATCGAAGCAAACCTACAAGTCCATCCCAAAAATATACAAATAATGAAGGAGACACGCACTAGCACCTGAGACAACTATCACAATGGTGTGGGCAGGTCCACTGGAACTACCTGGCTCAACCAAGACTGCGTTGATTGTGCGATACCATCTTGGTGACTCAACAATGAATGGACAACCAACAGCATAATGGGTGAATATTTGAAAACCGGTAATTTTAGGTGCTCCATACAAGAGAAAAAAAGTTGTGATTTTTATTGTTAAAAGTTACATAAATCGAAGTGCAAACATAGTCCAAAGATATTAACAATATGATTCATAACGGATATGTCCTAGAACTCCCATAAACATATCGTTTTGAAAATGGTAGGTGTAGCACACGATGTCACCACCGCAACCGCATAATGTCACCACCGCAACCAATTAAAATGTCAGTAAACAAGTTGAATAACAAAAATTTATTTGCAATTTATTAGTCCAATAAAAACTGCATGATATGGAAAAAGTAAAATAATGTGAAATTAAAATGAACACCGTCAGATTATCAGAAAAAAATTATAGGAAGAACATAAGTTTAGGCGCAAAATGTCAACACCGCAACCGAATGGCATCAATAATATTCTAAACTGTCATAGAAATAGTGATCATGTAACAATAATGTACATCAAAGCTGTTGCATAAATACATTTAAGTAAGCCAGCCGTTATTAAAAAAAGCTTCAAAATATTTATTCTGAATAAAGTTTAGGTAACAGAAAGCAACAGTCTTAAATGTCACGACCGCAACCGTCAGCAAATGTCTTAATGTCAGCAAACTTCAAGACATAAAAATATTAAATAAAGAACATCAAACCACAGCACCAAACTAGGCCTAGGCCTACTTTGTTTCATGCTGCTGAAATGCAGTGTATAAGCCAGTTATTTCTAGGAACTGAAACAAAAACTGAACACAGCATAACTGCTTTAAATATTAGCCTACAAGCCTATTTTTAACAAAATAGCAGGGTATGGTTACTAAAATGGATAAAATTTGACTTAGAGTTAACTGGTAGCCAGACTCTACTACTGGAACAGTGTCAAAACACAATGGTTTCTCATGTTAATAGTCACTGAAACCCTAGCAATTGAGCAAGTGTCAGAGCCGCGACCATGAAGTCACCACCGCGACTGCTTGCATGGTTGCGGTTGTGACGGTTGCGGTGGTGACAAAATTGTTTAAAGTTTAAATATTAGGCCATCCCCGCTTCACTAGCGTATACAATTATAGGTCCCGTCTCATCTGTACTTGCTTGCGATTTGATACATGACAATTGAAATTGCTTAGATATTAATGGTATGCCTGCATTATTGGTTGCGGTGGTGACCTTCAATAAACATACGCGTGATGGTTATCCGACATTTATTGCTAATAAACTGTCTTAAATTATCGTAAATTACATTTACAATACGCTATCGGCTAGTGAAGACGCAGGAGATGCAATGTAGCAGTGCGCAAGCGTAATCAACACACGCGAGGCAGTGCTAATAGGTGTGCGCCAGCTGCGGTTGCGGTGGTGACATAGAAAATTGAAAGTATGTTACAGACGTTTGAAAAATTATTTAACACTGAAAACCTATCCTTGAAGATTAATTCTGTACTCACTGTGATGAAAAATCATAATCTCTATTAAATGTTCACAAAAGTTTGTAAAATTATTAAAATGCATTAGCTACTACTTGGAATTTTAAAAAAGTAACCTACCTTGGATACAGGTTGCGGTCGTGACATTTAAGGCTTTTCTTTCAATAAATCAATATAATATATAAATATTAAAATTTGGTTTTTGAATAAATAGATCTGCTCAGTTAATACCTATTTAATGGTGTTTCGCTTTTTAAAATATGATAACCCGATTTTTATTTAGCATGATGAAACTTAAAATTACCTATTTTCAAATATTCACCCTAATATGAAGCTAAGTTAATCCAAAATATTACAATTGTCCAGAGTCCAGAAGATTGGTTTTGCAGATTAAAATCATTTTAATTTTCAAACAATCCACACATAGAAGAAAACCATTGGAACTACAAATGCATAGCTCAAGAAAAGGGCACTTATATTTACACTTCCGAGCCTGAAGCCCAAATTTTACCATGACAACATATTAGGTATAAAAATAAACAAAAGACGTTTGCAATATGTACTAAATTTGAAAGAAAAACGTAATAATTTCAAAACTATAGAGCTCTGCGAATTCAATGATTAAATTTATGCTTCATCATGAAATCAGATAAATGAAATCCAGTTAGGATTAAATTCGTTATTCAAAAAATAATTAAAAACACTGGCTACATGCACTCAATATATAATTCCTTGTAGGTGCGCTATATAAAAGCCATTAAAAGGTCAACAATAATAATAATTAATCGGTGCATTTACCCAATGGCACCGAAGAATGGGTCGCTGAAAAATGGGGAGAATCCAATCAGAGAAGTGGTGCTGTAAACGCGGTCAGGAGGCGGTTGAGAGTGTTGGCGACTGCGATGGCCGAGATGGGCGTGGTTTACGTTGTGACCAGTGGGTGGTCGGCTGCAAATCAATCAAAAACAAAAACTAGAAAAAACATAAATTCTTCAACTCAAAAGATTGGTTGCTAGGCAACACAGAGCTTTCTCGGTGGCAGGTAGCTCCATCAGGAATAACCTCCCATCTGAGTTGCACTTGTTACCCCTGAACAATCAAACTGAGTTTCAAACGTTCTCACTCTTTCAGTCTTTGTTCTGTTCTTCAGCCCCATCTAGCCTAGACCCTGAGTAGGTTTCTTCAAGAGGTATATGTCCAGAATGAATGTTGAATGAATGGTAAACTGTATTTTCTTGCCAATACTGCCACTCATTCACCATTACCTGCATCACAGGTCCCTCTACTTATCAACCCATAGGACATCAATGCTATACTGAACTCCAATCTTTTCAAGAATTCCTACCACAATCCATCCAAAGCTTCACCTTCTAAGTTTCTTGCCCTTGACAAAATCTGCCTTATAGCAGCTCCTCTCTTTGGCAATCAGATTCAAATCTTCCCATTTTACATCTCTAGACAGCACCCTCTGACATGTTACAGCACTCATGAATAAGCTGACCAGTACCCTCTGACTGATTAAGAACCATTGAAAAGTGCTTTAGAAATACGATTGCAATTACATTTTTTATCAATACTTATAATTAACTTTTCATTTGGCTTCACCTAACATTGTTCACATTAATTATATTCATTTCACAGTAAAATAAATTTAGATAGCAATGTCAAGCAACAAATTAGTTATTTCAATTTGCAAAATTTAATTGAAGAAAATTACACCATTCATTGTGCCCACCCAGGCAGCATAACTGGAAGACTTGATAAGATCCACGCCATGTCCCCATGGCAATTGGCTCATTAAAAACAGAAACCGTATATCGGCTAACTCACTTAATTCCATCAAATGGTGAACGAAATGAACTGTTCAGACGATCACGCAAGGGGTGTCCAAAAGGAAAATCTGCAAATTAAAATTAAATTCCAATACAATTAAAATCAAACAATATTACATATGAAGAATATATAATTAGGATGATTGATATATAATATATGTGATACATCTATGACAACAACATGATTAGCAGCAGAACTGATGACTCGCAGTTAGGAAGCAAGTGATACATTGACCAGAGTAAAATGGCTAAGTATGGACGTTCCTGCTTGAGGGTCACTGCATTTATTCAGCGCTCCAATTAGAAAACGTGGACAGGTTCACATATCTCGGTTGCGATATGACGTACGATCTCGATTGTAGGCAGGAAGTAATGGTCAGAATTGCAAAGGCGACGGCAGCACTAAAAGCTTTAGACAGGATCTGGAAGAGCAAGGCCATAAAGCAGGGAACTAAACTGAGTGTGCTGAGAACTTGCGTTTTCAGCAGCATGCTATATGGATGCGAGGCTTGGGTAATAACAAAAGACATCGAGAAAAGAATACTAGCTTTTGAAAGAAAATGCTATAGGAGGATTTTGGGAATAGTGTGGACACAGAAAGTGACTAACGTGGAACTGTACAAACGAATACACCTCAGGGAAAACATGATGCAGAGGATAATCCAGAGGAAACTGGGTCTGTTCGGTCACATATGCCGAATGAGTAACGACAGAAAAATAAAGACATTGGTGTTTGGATTGATGGACGGGCGAAACAAAAGAGGGCGACCACATAGAGAATGGCCGGATGATTTAATAGACTGGTGCGGAACATCATTGCAAGAGCTGAGCCACATCGCACTGGAAAGAGAACTGTGGAAGAATATGGTGAAAATGGCGTCGGACACCTACGGGCGATGAGCCCACGGTTTATGATGATGATGATGATTCAGTGCAGTTTATTGTTGGTAGAAATTGCACCAACATAGAACAAGATGCAACCTAATCAACAATCACTTGCAGTACTCAATATACTACAATTACTACATGGATATAAAATCAGTGGTTGCTTCAAAGCAAAACAGCATGCTTAAAGTAGAAATTTCTTAATAGTACAAATTAAAATTGACGAGGCTCAAGAGATGCAAGACATGTTATGAAAGACATGCAAGCTGCAAAAGATGAGACTTTCTAGCTCAGACCAAAACAACATTTAAATAACAGAACATCAGAAACAGATACTGAATTTCATAAGATCAAGTCAGCAACCAAATAAGCTCGCACTTGTAGCAGCATGGCTGTGTTACGGTGCCATAGAAATCCTCACTGCTATTATCAACCCATTAATTAGCAATACAGCTCAACACAGAAGATTTCGGCAAGCCAGACTGGAGTCATACATGGTATACAGTACACACTGATACAATCAAAATACATTAAACCACACAGAGAGAGTATGCCTGCCTATGACGTGTATCAGCGGCTGTGAGCCGATCATGGCTAAAGTTTTTCCAAGTTGTTGGCTCCTCATTAAGATATTTACTCATACCAGGTCTGCAGAAGAAGTCAGCAAATGGATCACGGCCTCCGAAGAACTCTCGGAAAACGTCGAACGGATCTTTAAACGCAAATCTGTGGAACTGGGCTCTGAATGGTTCATGATTGAAGTTAGATGCACCATTGTTGCGTAAGCCTTCCCTCCCAAATCGATCGTAGGTAGCACGTTTCTGTTCTGCAGCAAGAAAATAAGACTGCGCATAATTTTCTGAATCATTTCCGTCTCACCAGAAAAACCTTTATAATAAAATCTAAATAACAAGTGATCCTAATCATACAATTTCAAAGCTGCCTGAATAAGACAAAACCAGAAAAATTTTATTGAAAAAACTTAACTCCTTGGAGAACGTACATTTCCGATGCAAAAATTGGTACATTTAACATCTTTTCTTTAAGCGAAATTAATGCGGTTTGCAAGTGGACAACAGAAGAACTATCCTTTTCTATTTAGAGCGGCGTACTCCCAATGTCTATACACATCCAACTGCCAAAATGACACTGCGTTGGGGCTTAACATTATCATTGTCACTGGTTGCATTTTACTGCAAAATTTCATATTTATGCAACTATGCATACATGTATGTAACTATGTGTGTATGCATGCATGAATATATGAAGTATACTTATAATATTGTCCCTCAACTACAACACAAAGTTCACTTATACATAACTAAAGTTTAGATCACTGAATAAGTTACCAATGGCAAACCGTTGCATTCACACACTTAGAGACCTTGAACATCTAAATTATTTGACATTGTATCCATTCACACACATTTGTTAGATATAGAAAACATGTCAAAGCAATTTAACATTCCAAACATTTTGCCAGCTGTACTGAAGATATACAAATAAAAAGGAACATTATTAAAAGGATTTTACTGAAACTTTTTATTACTACAAAATACGAACTGTCGGATAAAACTTCGTAGGCTTCGGAGATTTCTTTAAACTTTTTCTCAGCCTCTGCCTGGTTTCCTGGATTTTTGTCTGGATGCCAACGAAGAGCAAGTTTGTAATAGCTGAAAATATTTAAAAAAATTCAAGTATTTGTATCACATGTCAGTGATGTCATGTATGCAGATTGCAGATAAACATTAAACACAAAAATAAAAATTCAATTAAATGTCTTATGGAACAAGTGTTCCTATTTACCTCTTCAACTTGTATTAATATTAAGTTAATAAAAGTCAAAAACTATGACTGGAAGTATAGCAATTATGAAATCATCATGCATTTAAATGAATTAAATAAAATATTTATAGATTTGGATGTCAAATTCTGAAATGTGTAGTTTCAAATATGCAACAGTAAAAGACATAAAGAAATCTTGAGCATGATATTCAGGTAAGCATATTCAAAATCACAAAGTTATTAAAAACTGTTTCCTCCTTTCTGTTTAAATTGTGCTTACCATTAGAAAACTCCCATTTTTCAGTACTATTTCTTGTTAATATACATTTTAAACTACAACTCATCAGAAAAACTAGTCTTACGCTTTCTTAATGTCACTTTCGGAAGCCGATCTGTGCACACCAAGGACAGCGTAATAGTCCGCTTTGGATGACATTCTAAATCATGAAGCTCAAGAGTGGTCACAGAAAGATCTGATATGAACAAATCCCAGAAAATTTTCTCGATAGGTTATTCCCTAACGTTTCTTCAGTTTAAGAAGAAACATCTGAAACAAATAGAACAGCAAATTATTTGTCAATAAATTATTTATTCAAAGACAATTCGCTAATTTGCTTGGATACACAGGTCTGTTTGCGTGAAGCTTCTGCGGCGGAACCTTCCGCCAGATAATGCCTTCCGAAACTGCTTATACGGCGGAAGTTCGGGAATCGACCCGAACAAGAGTTTCTAATGGCTAAACTAACCCTAACACTAACCCTAACCGACCCTCACGATGCCTAACTTGCTGTTCGGGTCGATTCTACACGTCTCTCCGGTATACATTTGGCGCATGTGCACATCCTTCCGCCGTATAAGCAGTTCGGAAGGCATTATCTGGCGGAAGGTTCCGCCGCAGAAGATTTATCCGGTCTGTTTATTGAATTTTCACTTGTTCATCTTGAGTGTTCTTTGATCACAGTACATTTTATACATCCATTGTATGGCCTTGCTTCCAAACAAGAACACCAAACTAAAATGCAGTTGACCTTCAGCGAAGAATAATAATTACAAAAGCAAACCAACGTACGGATTCTCACGTCTTATAAAGTCGTTTTTTAAAACAAACTTCGTTTCCAAAAACATTAACCTTGCTTGGAAACAGAATAAAAGCACATTCATAAAGTGGTCGATTTTCCAGAATTAAATTCAACACAAAATTCTCAAATAAAATTCTGCGTCACAAAACAGTGACATCAATATCTTTGTCTTCACAAAGTTCTCAGAAAAAAATAATAGGCCTTTACTGTCTGTCCCCGTTTGAGTAATAGCTCATTGTGTTGAGAGCGTCACGTAAAATTCAGTTAGAACGATAATTAAAAATTTATAAAAACGTTTGTTCAAGTAATCCAATAGAACCAATAATACATAAATATATTATCTAACAACTTGTCAACTTACGAGCGAGACATATTATTATGAATTTTAAAACAAACAAAGGCCATTAAATACAACCACCTCCACCCCAGAGAAGACATGGGTTTCAGATGCAACAAATGACGTTTGTACTTGTATCGCCATCTATCTATTAATTATATCAATACGAAAGTGAATAAACTCGACCAACAATTCGAATTATTATGCTTATTTAGTCCAATAAAATATATAAACCTCAAGCTAAAGCAAAACTATTGTGAATATTTAAAAGCAGATAAATCTTTGCATAGAATGTTATCGGTCACATGGTGGCGTTCATTGGTGGTATCAAATTACATTCATGGGTGTAGAATTTAATATCAAATACATAGTCTGTGATTTGGACGTTACGCAGTCAACGAAATCTCGCGAGTGTGTAACAATAATAATGTTATTTAATTATCAAACGGATAAAATGTGTTCTTTGTTGCTATGCCTTTTAGGCCTAACGATTTCCAACATATAGGCTAGTTTACAAATGAAAATTGTTTCGTGTTAAAAAAAAACTATTCGCCGTATTCGGTCTGAATAAGCAGCTGCTGGTGCCCCGCACTTGGCTTAGCCTACAAGACTTAGTGGCGCGTTGTAAACTAGCACCATCCTGTGCTAGCACGCATGTCTAGGCTACTACGATTGATGATCGCTATCTATGGCTGTAGGCGCAAAGCCAACCAAATTCAAATGTTTATTCCGCAATAATCTCAAACGTTCAGCATTACCAGAAGCCCCTTCTCAGACAGTTGAGAACTTGAGAGGGACCAGCCTTATCTTACAGAGCAGCGAATCTTTGACCTCTTGGATCAATCACACCATAAATATATGCTATATAGGCCTACAGCTGTTGGAGCTGATGTAGGGCCTAGTCCTAGGTTACTTCCTGCATGGTTCCTGAGATGAGACCCGCAGCCCCCGTTCTATTGGAGATCCTCACGCGGCTTATCCACCAATCGCTATCGCCACAATCGCCAACTCATACGGCCTGCCAGAGAAATGGAAGACAGCCATAATTTAGTAGGCCTATCCCAGCGGATTACCGGCCTATATAGGCCCTATTCATAATACCGGTGCTGTCCAGAATCATTGTCGAAAGAGAAGTCGTGCGAATGCGCGATCTTTCATCTATCCAGTCTTTGTTGCTCCACCAATGTCCAGTATTGTCCACCCAACTATAAGGACCAGTACACGTTCCGCCCGACTGGTTCCACAACACTGACAACAGCAGAACTCATCTCCATCTTGCACCACGTCGACCATGCACCGCTCTCCTTGAGCACAGTTAGGCCTATGCATCATGTTATCATGATCGTCTCCATAGACTTCTCTAAAGCGTTTGATTCGGTAAAGCACTATACACTCTCGCTGAAAATCTCTCTAAATTTGAACTTCCTGATGCAAAATACAACTAGGCCTAGGACCCTAGGTCATAAACTTTCTGTCAGCCTTGCTGCATTATAAAAGGCCTAATCATTATCATCATCGTTTGCTGTAGGTCTCTTAAATCCAGTCAGGGCTATAATATTATGGAGATACGTACCTCGATCGGGTCAATTTATTTTAAATAATCACTATAATTATAGTGGTGCGTTAAATAACGACATCGATCAGGTAGGCCTATATATGCCTATGTACATAATTATAAGAAGGAGACGGAGGACAGGAAAAAGTGGCGAAGGCATGTCCATGAAGCGACCAACCCTCGAATCGAGGAAGGTTAAAGACAAGACAAGACAAGACGTACAAGACATAATTATAATAATTAGGCCTATACTATATACACCGTGAGTCAAAAAAGTAAGCCAAATTGTTTTTCATATATCTCTAAGTCTAATGCCTGATAACATAGGACGCTAAAATTTTCCAAATATTTAGATAATTGGACGAAGAATATGATTCCAAAATTTCATGGGATAAAATTGAACGGATAAAAAGATATGAATCTGTAAATTTCATATGCCGAAATTGCCGTTTACAATCAATTTTTTGTCAGATTCAATTAAAAAAAGTAAGCTAAACTGTTTTTATTATATCTCCAATGCCTGATAATTAATCATGCTAAAAGTTTCCAGAATTGAACCTAGAATAGGATTCCAAATTATCATGTACTAAATTTGAACGGATAGAAAGATAGGAATATTTAAACTTCATCTCCGGAAATTTCAGTTTTCAGCAAATCTGTTATGGTGTTCGCTGCAGTTTTGATGCCTGATAGTTCCCAATTTTGGTCTTCAGTGATCCTGGAGTAAAAGTTTACGGAATAAAAAGTGTGGAGCGTGCATAGTGAAAGACCGAGTCTACCAGACAGCAATCCATGATATAAACGATCTGAAGCAACGCTTGTTGGAAGTGTGGGATGGCCTGAACCAGAGGATAATCGACGATGCTGTTGCCTAATGGCGCCAGCGCCTCAAGGCTTGCGTGCAAGCTGGAGGATGACATTTTGAGCATCTTATTTAATTAAATAATCAAATCATACTGTTGGGGTCATATTGCTAGTTCAATTATCTACATATCTGGAAAAATTTAGAATGATTGATCATCAGGCATTAGAGATATGAGAAAAAGTTTGACTTAGCCTACATTTTACTGAATCTGACAGAAAATTGCTTGTAAACGGCAATTTCGGCATATGAAGTTTAAAGATTCATATCTTTTTATCCGTTCAACTTTATCTCATGAAATTTTGGAATCATATTCTTGGTCCAATTCTCTAAATATTTGGTAAATTTGAGCGTGATATGTTATCAGGCATGAGAGATATATGAAAAACAATTTGGCTTACTTTTTTGACTCACGGTGTATATACTTAGCTCATACTTGCAAAGGGCGAAAAAGGCCCAGATCGAAGGACGAAATAGAAGATGTCAGGCTGGTATTTGTAGAATAGTAGTGTTTTGTTGTTTCTGAGTTAAATCAAGTCATTCGTGTGCAGAGATGTGAGGTTTAATAAGATGACTGGCTACACCCTTTGACTATATCTATAGGCTGTGCGATGCTGTAACCTTAGCGTTAATCATCTATAAAAAAGTGATTTAAAAAAACTGTCAATGCCACTACATTAGTTAAAAGAATGGCGATGTTACCGGTAACTATAAGGAGGCTAATCAGAATTCTTTAAATTGATTCACTTCAGAAATTGAATAGCGGTCACCAAGAAAAATTAATTTGATCATTTTTGCTTAAATAAATTCTTGTCCTCCACTATTAAAACATAATATTATATTAGCTCAAACTGTTTTAATTATGACTGCAAAACGTCTGAAGAAACTAAGCACATCTGCAGGCGTAAACTCAAACGCCAGCATCGGTAGATTGTGAGAGCAGGCCTATGTAAATTTGACCTTATAGTAATATTATCGAGGCTTTGTGTAATAATCGCTCACAGATTTTCTGTTATGAACTTCGTAATTTCTGCGAACATCGGATCAGCCTCTGGAAACATGCCGACATAATTCATGACTCCGTGAAACCCGTTTTCAGCGTTGTAGATTGTGACTTTGTTCTTCGCCTCCTTTAGTCTAATGGCGTAGAGCCAGCCCTCGTCACGAAGAGTGTCGTAGTGGGCCGTAAAAACATAGGCATCCGGAAGATTTTCCAGGTTATCAGCAGTAAGAGGCGAGTAATATGGATTCAGCATCTTTTCTTTGATCTCACTCCACACCTTTTCGTCTCCGTCGGGAATATCTGGTTTCACATACCCGGCGAGAAACTCGTTGGGAAGCTTTTCCAGGTTCATATAGGACTTCGCGATAGTCTGCCGGAAGCTCTTGGTCACGTGTCGATTGCCCAAGTAAGCGTTTTCGTGGTCCTGGTTTCCGTCGATATACATTGCCGTAAAGAAGGTCATCATGTCTCTGGTCAGAAGGGGACCATCCTTATTCTGTAGCATTGAAGGAAGGTCAAAGTCCAGGCCCTGAATGACAGGATATATAGGACCTGAAGCTTGATGCGAATGGGAAACTTTTCATCGCGGAGTCTTAGAGATACGGTCGCAGCCAAATTCCCGCCAGCGCTATCACCTGCAATAATATATCTGATTACAGTCATCTTAGTCACAAACTCACAATTATACACCTTTGTTGCTGTAAACGTAAACCGTTTTGATCAGACGAAATAGACACAATTTGAATTTTAAGCAGATATGGAATAAAAGTTACAATAAATTTGAAAATATTTGTGCATGATATTATTATAGTGGCAAAAAGAGATTTATAGGCTAACATAGTTTCGACTCTTCACTAGGCCTACATAATCGAAGCAATTGCGCTCAAAATTCAACTATTGCCCTTTCACAGAACTTTCATTTTCAATAGATTAAAGATTTTCACACGTTTAAGCAGTAGGCATAAGATTATGGTTGATTGACTATTTCTAGCCTGACACACAAACGATCGTCAAATGAAATTTTAAATATGCCACGTGAAAATATCCCTTACCAGATACGGCAACTCGCTTTGGATCTACGTTGAAATCCGCAGCATTCTTCAGAAAGTATTTGGTTGCGGTGGTACAGTCGTCTATGGCGGCTGGAAAGGGAAACTCAGGAGCCATCCGATAGCTGCAGTTCAAATAATCATAAATGCGTTAGAGAAAATCTGAGTACAAAATGGTTCGTGCATTGCAATACATACCAATTGCATCCAAGTTATTTTACTTATTTATTATAGTGATCATTAGTTGGCATCTTTAAGGAATAGAAAAGTCTTTAAATAAAATAGAAGCCTAATGAGTTTGAATAAACAGTTTAACTTTTGAAACACTGTTACTAAACGGGTCCACTGGCACTGGTAATAATTATTGCTACAACCAGAATGAATTTACCAACGACCATTGACCAGTAGAACAGTTTCCTTGTAGGCATGGCACCCGTGGTCGATCAGAGCACTGAATCAATAGGCCTATTATTTGTTACGAATAAGTTGAATAACTATTAATATCGACATGCAGTTCTATACGAAAATTAAAGTAACGGACACGAGTGCTCGCATCGTGTTTTAAAGTTTGATGCCAACTTGCCAAGCATATAAATGCCTTTCCAAATTCTTGAATTCGTTCATTATGAAATTTCACTCACTGCGCTCGTTAGTCTAACTTTTGCAACTACGTTAACCAGCACTGCTCACGTGTGATGGCTAATTAAATTGTGAATTTGCATGGTAGGCTACTTTTGGACTGGTAAAGACATTCGAAAACACCATAACATGATGAAGTTTCCTTACTCGACTGACACGACAACAGTTTTCGTTTCCTTGCATAAGCGTTTCGCTATTGATTCAACACTTTCTAAACAGACAACAAAACATTAAACTTTACCAGTTAATTTTTTAAATAATATTATATAGTCTATTTAAAAAAGCTTAAGAGATTTTAGTCCAATGCATCGGCTTGAAATATTCACGAATGTTTATACCTATAGTGTTTGACTTTTTCTCAGTTAAACTTAGGCTAACCCATGTGGCCCTGGTTCTTGCCACTTTATACTTTTGTCTCGTTAGAGTGTTAGAGTCGACAATCGTAAGCATATACGGCACTATAATTATGTTCAATGCGTGGCCGCTAAGCCTACAGTTGCAATGCTGGCATTATGTTGAGTCCCTGTTAATTACTAACCAATACTCCCTACGGTCCATCCTCCGCCGTGGTAGTAAACTATTGCAGGTAAAGTTTCATTCAGAGAGTTGGATGGTTCGTAAACTCTAACCGGAATTCCATCGAAAATCGTATCACTACTCTGTAAATACATTATACAGACCAGAATCAGAAACCACAAGATTTGTAATTTGCTGCATGACATAACTAGAACATTTACAAACATATTTTCACTTATAATTATGTAGGCGGACAGTAGGCCTAATGGGCTACTATGCAGTGATAGTGTTCGTAGACGCCCTTATAGACAGACATTTCCCGCGAGTTCAATCATGAAATTTGTTCTGTGTTGACCTCGACCTTCGAAGCCTAGGCGTATATATTGACTTCTAATCTAATGATGTCGTTAGGTTAAGATAGGCCTAATTGTAATCAGTGATGACAATTGACAATGTGCTTATTGAATTCAAAGTTCAAACTTGCAATTAATTTATACGTAATAGGAGGCTATATCCCTGATCATAGAGCTTGATAGACTAGATAAAGGCCTGTCTGAAGATATCGAGAAGACACGAAGGCTCATAAATACCGTAGCTTGACATTGTATTTAAACAATCGCTAGCCTTCTTAAGGTGCGCCGGTTCTATTCCGCCTGTTACCTTGACTGAAATAAAATATTATTTTACCTAAATAGCTCTTGCTATTTCTATTTCTGAATTTCCGTTGTCTACATCTTTTTACAGACAGAAGTAGAATCGCTAGATCTACTATTTGCATTTTAATAGGCTATATTGCCCAAATAAGCGATATATTAAATGCTTTAAACGTGTTTTACATGTAAACGCATAATAGGCTTAGGCTAGGCCCTATATAACGATGCAGAATGTTTTGGCACTTCGTTTCATATTTTTAAAATATAAATTCCAATCTAAAGACAAATAGGCCTAGCATGCATGTTTGCATTAAAGCATTTTTGTTCATTAAGTTTATGTTACAAGCCGCATCCAGAGTAGGCTATTAGGCCACTACAACATTCTTTTCTATAATGTATAGGAAAAAGGCTTAGGCTTACTTGAACTCCGTGCACATTCTTTAGATCATCTGGAAGACCGTATTTTAGTGCAAAATTAAAAAATCCTCTGAATATTTCCGCTTGTGAACCGAATCCAAGGCATGACCCGACACGAGACTGAAAGCAACAAACAACAGCTGAAAATGTGCGATCTTCAGTGTTCTTCAGCTATTATTCTATCATCATCATCATCATCATCATCATCATCATCATCATCATCATCATCATCATCATCATCATCATCATCATCATCATCATCATCATCATCATCATCATCATCATCATCATCATCATCATCATCATCATCATCATCATCATCATCATCATCATCATCATCATCATCATCATCATCATCATCATCATCATCATCATCATCATCATCATCATCATCATCATCATCATCATCATCATCATCATCATCATCATCATCATCATCATCATCATCATCATCATCATCATCATCATCATCATCATCATCATCATCATCATCATCATCATCATCATCATCATCATCATCATCATCATCATCATCATCATCATCATCATCATCATCATCATCATCATCATCATCATCATCATCATCATCATCATCATCATCATCATCATCATCATCATCATCATCATCATCATCATCATCATCATCATCATCATCATCATCATCATCATCATCATCATCATCATCATCATCATCATCATCATCATCATCATCATCATCATCATCATCATCATCATCATCATCATCATCATCATCATCATCATCATCATCATCATCATCATCATCATCATCATCATCATCATCATCATCATCATCATCATCATCATCATCATCATCATCATCATCATCATCATCATCATCATCATCATCATCATCATCATCATCATCATCATCATCATCATCATCATCATCATCATCATCATCATCATCATCATCATCATCATCATCATCATCATCATCATCATCATCATCATCATCATCATCATCATCATCATCATCATCATCATCATCATCATCATCATCATCATCATCATCATCATCATCATCATCATCATCATCATCATCATCATCATCATCATCATCATCATCATCATCATCATCATCATCATCATCATCATCATCATCATCATCATCATCATCATCATCATCATCATCATCATCATCATCATCATCATCATCATCATCATCATCATCATCATCATCATCATCATCATCATCATCATCATCATCATCATCATCATCATCATCATCATCATCATCATCATCATCATCATCATCATCATCATCATCATCATCATCATCATCATCATCATCATCATCATCATCATCATCATCATCATCATCATCATCATCATCATCATCATCATCATCATCATCATCATCATCATCATCATCATCATCATCATCATCACCATCTCCATCATCATCATCATCATATATTTTGCCCCGAGGTATTTAGCATCCCTCAGGAACTTAAATATTAAATAATAATAACAAAATAAAAACATCTAGAACGGCATCTAATCGTTATGGAGATCCTGCGCTGGAAAACCAACACGGAACGCAACCTCATTGAATCGCTGGATCATGATAATAGTTTTAAACGGTAATTTTCCTCCGTTTTGGAGTAATTTACCTTAAAGGATGGGAAAATAAAGAATGGGTTGTGCAGTTCTAAAAATTCCTTAAAAACAGCCCTGAAATAAGTTATTGGCAGGGTCTGAATACGCTACCTCAAAAATAGGTCTATTAAACCTACCGCGTGGAAAAATAGTTTACTTAGTCCCATCATGACGTGAAATCGCCTTCTTGATGACGCTGAGTAGCCTTGAGGCAGAGGAGAGTATCCCAAGTAGGACACAACAGCCACGAGAACCGCAGAGACGACAAGGATTTTCTTCAAGCCCATCCTAAAAATTATGAAGACGGCTATTTTAATTAGGATCATTCTGGGCACCGTTAATGAAAAACGAACCGTGTGAGAATTGGGGTGTAAAAAAACAGACTAGGCCTATAACTACCGTATATGTGACTCTCTGAGAATGACTAGAGGAATTAAGCCCCCAGTCCCCCCGGCATTTCTAATCCAGAGGTTACTGCACAGAACCAGTTTGAGCGGATCAGTATAGTATTGCAACTAACCTTAAAACAGAGTTGGTTTGAACGTTTTTCGTCAAACTTTCCGTGTACATGAGTACCGGTATCTACCCGATCAGTTAGCATCCACATTGGAAAGAGCTTGCGTGTGACGCGGGGTTCGACTCCCGATGATCGAATGTTGACTTATTTTAGACAAAATCCCATTCACAAGGGAAACGGTGTTGAAGGACTTTATGCAATCAATTTCTTGACAAATTAATTGAGTCCTGGTCATTTGAGTCGCAATATTAAAACGTGTTTATCGACATATATTTAGGCTACGTTAATTTGACTAATATATTTGATATCATCAAGGACAGAACAGGGTGGAGACGCCATGTAAAGGCCTCATCGTCGGCGCGGCCGGACGGAGGAGAGCAATGATGATGATGATGAATTTGACTAATGAGTACCGGTACAACGATTATCGCCATTTGTGACTGAACCCCATTTCACGTAATTATGTCGTCGTTTTAGTTGTTAGGCCTACAGTACTGTTGAAGTAACAATGTTAACGGTTACATTTGGCTTAAAAGCCTTAAGGTATACCGGTAGTTACCTTAACTCAACAGAGCCAACAGTGATAGGCTTTGCATTATAGTAGCTTATATAATTATTAATATGTAGCAGAAATATAGGCCTATATGTTGTTATCAAACGTCGCCCTCCAATAATATAGATCTAATCGTAGTTTTTTATGCCAGCAATTATGTATGCAGCCAACCAAGTTGTTGCCAATCAGATCTAGGCCTACACGGTACACCTGTCGGCGCAACTGCTTCCCTGCCCGTTTGCATTTCCGTCTATCTGTATGTCTTCCTGCTTGTATGCCTTTGTGCACATAGGCGTACGGGAGGTTTCAGAAGTGGGGGGGCAAAGATTGAACTTCTGCCCGAAAAAATTTATCCGGCCAAAAAGTTGGTCGCCCGCGACTATTTTTGCCCGAAAAACCCGATTTGCCCGAAACTTGACGACCTTTTTTTTTTTTTTTTTTTAGTCGTCCGCGACTTTTTTGCCCGAAAAACCAGACTTGCCCAAAACTTGACTACCTTTTTTTTTTTTTTAGTCGTCCGCGACTTTTTTGCCCGAAAAACCAGACTTGCCCGAAACTTGACGACCTTTTTTTTTTTTTTAGTCGTCCGCAACTTTTTGCCCGAAAAAACCACCAAACTTGCCCGAATTTGGGGGGGGCAATTCCCCCCCTGCACCCCCGCCTCGTACGCCTATGTTTGTGCATGCTTGATGGTTCGCAGACGTATCCACAAAAGTACACACACATTGGCAAACATTCGCTAAAAGCTACGGGCAGATTATTCCAAAAGGACTTCGGCCCGCACATTGACCATAGGCCTATAGCCTATGTTGTAAAATATATCCATAATTATTTGTAATATAGACCTATTAAGAATAAGTACATCAACCGTGAACAAGATCAAACGCTGCCATAATACGTACGTTGCTCTTTGTTGGATATCGTAAAATTCTTAAAGAAGATGTAGCCTATTATAGGCCAAGGCTATTATACCAAGAGGCCAAGGTTTAGGAGATTAGACCTAAATGCATTGGTAACCGAGATCAGAGTCTATTTAAGATATTAAGCTAAATATAGGCGATGTGTAAAAACCCGTTCGAACGGTCATGGTTTTTTAAATGACATCGTTCACGGTCTCTCTGGATATCAAGAGTTGGGCACAGATATATATAGGCGCAAAAAGCAGTCTATACGAATAATCTATAAATATATCTCCATTATTAGTTCTTCGATTCTCCTTTGCGATCCGAGGTATTTAATCATCACGAGTTTTATTAGCGTTTTATTACTTCTCTAGAAAGAAAAGCCTTTAAAAATGTAAATTAAGTGCTTAATATGATCGTAATCGTAAAAGTCACATGGCGATGGACAGGGAGCAGTGGAGATTTTTTGGTGAAAATGGCAGTGGACACCTAGGCCTATACGGGTGTTGAGCCCACCCGGCCGGCAAAACCTTTATAGGAGCGATATAGCTGCGATATCTCGATGCGATAGCACTATATCGCAGCTATATCGCAACGACTATACTAACCCGATATCGGGAGGCTATAGCTTTGTCCGACGTCCGATATCGGAAATCGATCTAGTATAGCTGGCGCTATATCGAACCGATATATGTGCTATATAGCATGCGATATCGGTCCGATAATGACAAACGCAGTGACCTATATCGAACCGATATATGTGCTATATAGCATGCGATATCGGTCCGATAAAGACAAACGCATTGACCTATATCGAACCGATATATGTGCTATATAGCATGCGATATCGGTCCGATAAAGACAAACGCAGTGACCTATATCGAACCGATATATGTGCTATATAGCATGCGATATCGGTCCGATAACGACAAACGCAGTGACCTATATGCTGGCCCACGGCTGCACGTAGGCCTACAGCGCACGCCTGGAGGGCCCGCCGCAGCTGGTGCCTGTTCAATCTACCTAATTACGCTGCTTCTCCCATACGATGCGTGCTGACAAACATTGCACGTACGTGGCACATACAGTATATGACCTAGAATATAAGATCCGATTTCGTTAAAGGTTATAGTTGGCGCTATATCGAAACGATATCGTTCCGATAACGACAAACGCTGCAGTGATCTATACGGGCCTACAGCTGCACAGCGCACATGCATCCCTGGAGAAGAGTGGCGATCTCGAGTACCCGCAGCCTGCAGAAGTAACGTGCACGGTGCGGCTGGCGAGGACGAATGAGAAATTAGAAGGCTACAGAGCATGCTCAGAATTAACTACAAATAACAACAAAATGTCTAATTTGCCTAGAACATAGACATGTATTAAGCTATATATATATATAGTCAGCATGTCAATAAGTGATAAAAGAAGTGCAGTAAACAGCAGACTACAGTTGTATGTGTACATCACAAATAGCATATTGACGACTGAAATTGTTACGACTAGCACGCCATCTGCCGTTGAAACTATAGAAGGGCTTGTTAGTGTTTTAGTGTTCGTTTCATATTGACCGAACTCACATTAGGCAGCCAGGTCAGTATGAAATCATATCGGCCAGGCCAATGCAATAAACGAACAGCCCCTTAATTATATTTAATGAGCAATAAGCTGGTCAAAGTATAGATCAGTGGCTCTCAACCTGTGGTCCGCGGCCCACAGCCATCTGGCTGGCGGTCCGCGAGCAGACCCTAAAACTTATATTTTTAAAATTATAGAGCAAAAACAGATAAATTTTTCCAATTTTTGAAAATTTCTTTGTTTTAATGGCTGCATGACAACATTAATATTTGTAATACCCTATACTTAGTTAAGGAAAAAAATCAAAATTTAATTCACTTATAGCAAATGTTGGAAATTTATGGGGTCACATGTAGGCCAGCAGTACTGCGGTGGTCCTTGGCCCAGAGAAAAAATTTGTAAGTGGTCCTTGAGTCTCGAAAGGTTGAGAACCGCTTGGCTAGATCACTTAACATCTGTTTAGTGCTAAAAAAGCAATCACGACCAAAAATATTTTAAATGTTCAATAACGAGTTAGAATAATTAATCCAAATTGCATATATAAATCATAGAAACACATACAATATATGCCTTAAATAACATATATCACTGAGACAGAACATTTGGAATATCATCTAGCGAGAATATTATTCCTCGTTAACAGGATTCGTATCTCTCGCTTCAAGTTATCATCATCATCATCCGACAATTCATTATTAATAACATGACCATGAGATATGAAATTCACTGACAAATTCAAGCTAAATCTTTTGAATAGTAAAACATATGGGAACACGTACGTGATGACAATTTTCTTACATTTAATTAAGAAGATGCTCTTAAGATGAAATTCTTTGTTAATGATCATATGCATGTGCAATGTTATGCATTGTGCCTAGTGCAGGTCAACTGTAAGGAGTCATTTAATTATGAAATCATAATAATTCTAATTTGTTACAAGAACTCTTAACGCAATAGAACAATGCCGGAAGATGATTAACGATGAAAGAAATGGTGGTAGCAAGTTCCATGGACACACTGCTACATGTATAAAATTACAAATCCTGCGACTGAAGCTCATGAGAAACAGGAGTTTGTGGTTCTTGCCCCTCTTCGACGCCACATTCTAAGAGGTGTTCAGGATTCGCATCACCGCCACGAGGTTCTGCAGTTAGGACAGATTTGTCCTCATCATCGGAACGTTGTCGACGACCACACCCACGTCTAGCATCATCAGCACCACCTCTAGGTCCACTGGCACGAGTTGCCTCCTTGCCAACATCCTTGTAGAAGTTGTTGAAATGGACAGCCATATTCTTCTGGAAATTAGGAAATTTCGCATTGATGACATCATTCAACAACTCCCATACTTGCAGCCTGCCAAATGTCAGCATACAGCATGTAACCAGGCATTTAATCTTCTAATGGATTATTTACCTAATTTAAAAACAAAGGGCTTTGTCGACGACATATAATTCCCTTCCAAGAATTTCAAGGTCATGAAAATAAAACGTTGAATGATTCACGAATAGTGCAAGTAAGAAGCAAATTGCAAAACATTAATGCATTAGTGAAAATCATAAGTGCAATTTCTGACGCTGCCGGAAAACCACAAGAGATGGAGATGATAGCATAGCTAGTTATTATGAAATATCAGTTATAACTGATTAAACATATACCTTTCTTTGTGCTTCTTTGCTGTTTATCGACATTTCACTATGTCACTGTAGTCTTGCTGTTATCATATGTTATGCAGCTACAAATTTCTCTTTGTCAAACCTGTATTGTAGTGTAGTGTAAAATGTATTTCAGTTGTGATAAAAGGGTACGTAAGTGGAATGAAAAATTAACCGCTACTTTTTGTCATTTTGATGGAATACCGAAATACCTCAGATGGCCGGAATACCAATCGTGGAACTATGTGAATTATATTCCACCACATAAAAATTTATTTGCATATAATTATACCGGAACTTGGTAATTGGCTAGTTCAGCATCCCAAATTATTTACGCACAAGACAAGAAGTGGAATAAGTGATTAAAACATGAGAATTAAACAGAAGCGGGATGAGAAACAAAGTTGTCAATGCTTAAACTACAAGTGGGATAAAGGATGAAATTATCGGTAACGAAACAGAAGCGAGATTATAAATTATATGCTAAAACGATAAACATGGCGCATGACTGATGGAAAATGCTGATTTTAAAATAGAACCGGGATGCCAATGAAAAAGTTGATATCAAAATAAGAAGCGGGACGACTGATTATCATGAGGAAAATGTTGATTTTCAAATAAGAAGTCGGAATATAGGTTGAAAATTATATCATGCTGACACCTGCCAAATTTGGGACGCTAAACTAGCCAATTACCCCGGAACGTTATTACTTGTAGGCCCTAGTATCGCCGAACTAGGCTTAAAATAGGTATACCGGGTAAAAAGCGGGTACGCCACGGGTGAAAGGCGGATAATTACAGCGGGCTACCCTTTGAGATGGTCGGTTAGAGTCAGGGTAACCCTCGTGAAGGTCGGTTAGGGTCAGGGTACCCGTCGTGAGGATCGGTTAGGGTCAGGGTTTGTGTCGTCTAGCTGTAGTAATTTCCGCTGTAATTACCCGCTTTTCACCCGCGTGGCGTGCCCGCTATACCCGCTCCTCGCTTTTTACCCGGTAAATACACGTTTACCCTACTTTTAATTATGAAAACTTCACAAAGCAATCCAATATGGTGCAAAGAAACAATTTCGATGATTGTCCAACACAACTTAACTTTGCAACATTTGACACTACACTAGTATACACTATAATATTTGATAAAACGACCTCGCTCACCACCATTTGCATTTCACGAACAAAGACCGTATATATAATAGGCTATATTATGATAATCACTTGCAAGATGGCGAACATTAAATACGATATCGCTCCGGTATCGGTACACGCAAAAACCCTACAGTCAGCTATATCGAAGCGATATAGGTCCGATATAGAAAGTTAAGATATCGCATCGCATATATCGCTCAGATATCGCCTCATGAAATGTCTTATAGCTTTGGTAGTGGGCTTGCCGGCCGGGCATGGTGCCTGATGATGATGAATCGTAAAAGTAATCTCCAACCAGGGCTTTTTAACCGTGCAGTTGTACAAAAAATGTGCAGTTCTATAATGGATTTACTAGCAAAAAAATTATCATTGTCTTCCGATTGGAAGTACACTGTAATTTAGCCTACCATGGAGGATGGGGAAGGTAAGAAGCGGTTGTGCAGTTCTAAAAATTTATTTAAAACAGTCCTGTCTCCAACTCGAACTCCAAGCGCATGACACCAGTTTATTCATTTGTTGTTTCACCAGTTTATTAATTTGTTGTTTCACCAGTTTATTCATTTGTTGTTTCACCAGTTTATTCATTTGTTGTTTCACCAGTTTATTCATTTGTTGTTTCACCAGTTTATTCATTTGTTGTTTCACCAGTTTATTCATTTGTTGTTTCACCAGTTTATTCATTTGTTGTTTCACCAGTTTATTCATTTGTTGTTTCACCAGTTTATTCATTTGTTATTTCACCAGTTTATTCATTTGTTGTTTCACCAGTTTATTCATTTGTTGTTTCACCAGTTTATTCATTTGTTGTTTCAGCAGTTTATTCATTTGTTGTTTCAGCAGTTTATTCATTTGTTGTTTCACCAGTTTATTCATTTGTTGTTTCTGAGTGAAACTAAGACATAATTATTCGTGTGCAGATGTATAGGCCTATAAGGATTCAAAAGATGATTGACGTAGGCTACGGCTACGCAGTGCTGAACACTCTAGCGTCAGTCATCTGACAAAATCTGGGATTTTTACTTTCAATGCTACTTTAACATTATTTGAAAGAATGACGATGTCAACAAAGCGATAAAAAATTCTTTAAATTAATTCACATCAGAAATTAAATAACGGACACCAAAAGAATATATAATTTCATACGTTTTCTTGTTTTGCAACCAACACGTCATAACGTAGGCCTACTAGGCTACTAGCTCGGACTGTTGTAACTATGCCAACAAAACGTCTGAAAAAACTAAGCCCAATTGCAGGTGTAAACTCAAACGCCAGCATCGGTATAGATTGCGAGCGTCTGTAAATTTGACCTTATAATTAGGGCTGCACGTTAATCGCCGTTAACGCCCGCGATTAACGCGTTAAAAAAATTTGCGATTAATTTTTTTAACGCGTTAACGCAAAAGACGCATTAAATATTTTATGAATTTTTATCATTTTATGTCAAGTTTTGTAATCATTATTTTTCAAGTAATCATCGGTTATCGGTTACCGCCCACTTCTGTCGAGTCGCCCAACACTTCTCGTACGAGACATGCCTACGTCCGGTCCATCGGCACATGTTGTTTTCGTTATTTCGATCACTTTAAACAGCCGTTTTTGATTTATGATAGATGTTGTTGGTTTTTGTCAAACAATGGAGTCGAAGAAAATGGGAAAAACAGTTATGGACGGACAGTTTAAGTTTAAAACTGATAAGGTAGTCGTTTGTAAATATTGTAACAGAGAATTTAACTACCACCGCAGTAATTCGTCGCTGTCGAACTACTTGGCGGAGAGCGTTACCTCTCATGTTCTGTGGTTCTGCCAACATTCTGCCACCTTTTTCGTGCACTAACTGTTTCCGAAGACGATCCACTTTACGTTGTGAAATTCAAAACCGCTTTCATAAATGATCTCAAAACTCGTCAAGAAAACTGCAACCTTCGCTGGCTATACTTCGCCACAGCCCTGGATCCACGCTTCAAAAAGCTGAAATGCCTTCCAAAAGAAAAGCGAGAGGAAGTCAGGACTGAGCTGCAATTCGTAGTCTCAAGTGTTGAAGAGAAGTTAAAGGAGCAGATACCAGCATCAAACACTGGTATGTTATTGTTCTCTTATTTAAATTAATTTGGTGCATTCATCTGTTGATTTAAGTTGTTTATTTTAAAGTCTGCCAAAAACATATGATATTTTATCAATTTTCATCCGACTCAAATGATAAATGGTTGATATCACCGTGGAGGTTGCTTGTAAATTCTGAATGATTGAAGGTCAATCAAATGAACAGACATCAGTGTGATTGGTTGGTAAAACTTGATATCTGTTCAGTTGATTGAGTTGGTGGTAGAGTTGTTGTCCTGTGACTAAGAGAAGGAATTGAGTCTTATAAGGATTCAGGAATAGCTTGTCCAGATTTCCGTGAATCTGTAGTTTTGGGTTGTTAGTGCGGTTAAAATAATTATTTCAAATTTTAATAAATGTAATTTAAATTTCTATTATTATTGAGCCTGCCTAAAAATATCGGACTCAAATGATGATAAATGCCATGACCGTGGAGGTTGCTTGTACATTCTGAATGATCAGACAACAGTGTGATTGGTTGATATCTGTTCAGTTGATTGAGTTGGTGTCCTGTGACTAAGAGAATGAATTAAGTCCTATAACGATTCAGGAAAAGTTTGTAAAAAATTTAATTAATTGGAATTTATTATTTTTATTTTAGAACCTGCCAAAAAACTTATGAAATTCTATGAAATTTCTTCTGACGATGATGATGACGACGATAGACCTTTGATTCCACGGGCTAAATCAACTTCGGATGCGCTACTTCGCTACAAAGATGCGCCAGAGATCGATACGGATTCTTGTCCACTGCAGTGGTGGAAGGATCATGCTGGAGCCCACAAAGTCCTGGCCACTGTAGCAAGGAAATACTTAGCGTCTCCGGCCACTACTGTTCCCTGTGAACGATTGTTCTCTCTCTCTGGGAACATTTTGAACAAAAAGAGAGCATCTTTGTCAACAGACAATGTTAATAAACTTGTATGTCTGAGTAACTGGCTGCATTTACAGCTTTAGGCTGTTCAGACCAAATCACATACTCTTTTAAAAATTTCAGGAAATGTGCGATTAATTAATCGCGATTAATTTTTTTAATCGTGCGATTAATCGCGATTAAAAAAATTAATCGAAATGCAGCCCTACTTATAATAATAATAATATCGAGCCATATATCGAGGCGTTGTGTAGTTGATCACAGATTTTCTGTTATGAACTTCGTAATTTCTGCAAACACGGGATCAGCCTCTGGAAACATGCCGACAAAACTGATGATTCCGTGAAACCCGTTTTCAGCGTTGTAGATTGTGACTTTGTTTTTCGCCTCCCTTAGTCTAATGGCGTACAGCCAGCCCTCGTCTCTAAGAGGGTCGTAGTGAGCGGTAAAAACATAGGCCTCCGGTAGATTTTCCAAATTATCAGCTGTAACAGGCGAGTAATATGGATTCAGTAGTTTTCCTTTGATCTCATTCCACACCTTTTCGTCTCCATCCGGATAATCTGGTTTCACATACCCGGCGAGAAACTTTTTGGGAAGCTTTTCAAGGTTCATATATGATTTCGCGATCGTCTGCCGGAAGCTCTTGGTCACGTGTCGATTGTCCAAGTAAGCGTTTTCGTGGTCCTGGTTTCCGTCAATGTACATTGCCGTAAAGAAGGTCATCATGTCTCTGGTCAGAAGGGGACCATCCCGATTCTGTAGCATTGAAGGAAGATTAAAGTCCAGGCCCTGAATGACAGGATAGATGAGAACTTGCAGTTTGATGCGAATGGGGAAGTTTTCATCGCGGAATCTCAGAGATACGGCTGCAGCTAAATTTCCTCCAGCACTGTCACCTGCAATAATATAGGTCTTCCTGATTACAGTCATCTTTGTTACAATATTCCTTTTTGTTATAAATTGTCAGTCTTATATAGTTTTCATAAGAGGACTATACACATCTGATTTTAAATTTTAAGTAGACATGTAATAAAAGTTACAATAAATTTTGAGAAAGTTGGGTGCAATAGCCTAGATAAAAGAGTTAAAGACTATGTCCTTCATATATTACGCGTTCCTATACAGATCGCGTTTTGAAGTTGCCAACTTTCTCACTTGCATTGAAATTGTGAAAGTTCTTATTGTTTTTTTAAAACCTGATTAAATGTTGATCTTTTAGCGATTATTAGTGAAAAGCAAATTTGAGGAGCGTCTGCTGGATTTAATCGTTTGGAGGAGATCGAAAGTTCTCAGATAGGCTATATCAATGGGCATAATAATCCGTTTTAGTTGATGAGAATTACCATCTAATTAAGATAATTATGCTCAAATAAACTGCTTCCCAGTTCCCCTAAACGTACTCTTTCGTTTAAACTGATTATAGAGATTCTCACTCGTGTTTACACATTAGATATGTTTCATTAAATTTTAACAGCTTGAACATTGACAAGGACTACCAGCACCCTAACACACAAACTCAAAATCAAAACCATCCGCAGATTCGTCCCAACCTCAACGGCCGTCATATTAGTCAACAGCTTCATTATTTCCAGGGTTGACTACTGCAACAGTGTACTGGCGGGTCTTCCGGCTTGTCAGCTGGAGCGGATCCAGTCGTTGCTCAACTCTGCCGCACGCATTAGGCCTATAATTATATGGTCGCACACCATCCGATCATGTGACTGACCTGCTGCGTGAGTGTGACAACCTGCACTGGCTGCGTGTGCCCCAGCGTATTCAATACAAGCTCTGCCTAATTATATACAAGTCATTACACAACCTCATGCCTGAATACATCGCTGATTTCTGCATTCCAATCGCAGACAATAGGTTAAGATCGTCGGCGAGGTGCATGCTGCATGTCCCACGGTCAACCACGAGGTTTGGTGAAAGCTCGTTCTCTGTGTCGGGACCAACTGCATGGAACAGTCTTCCTGACCATGTGAAGATGGCACCATCTCTGGAGACATTAAATCCAGTCTCAAAACTTACCTATTTAAACAATCGTATAATTATTGACAATATGTTATCCAGTGTACAGCGCCCTTTCCTTCAGTCTCGGCTGAGCTACGGCGCTATATAAATCGTCTTATTATTATTATTATTAAACACGCAAACAGTCACGGTATGTAATTTTAAATATGTCACGGGATAAAAAAAATCCCCTACCAGATACGGCAACTCGTTTTGGATCTACGTTGAAATCTGCAGCATTCTTCAGAAAGTATTTGGTGGCAGTGGTACAGTCGTCTATGGCGGCTGGAAAGGGAAACTCTGGAGCCAACCGATATCTACAACAGTTTAAATAATCATAAGTGCAAATAGCATAATGTTCTATTCTCTTTGAAAAAATCCTAATGACTCGTGCTTTGCAAAAGACAAATAGCAATGCATATAATAATTATTATGTTCTTAAACATAGGCTCCTTACAATGTGTGTTGATTTTATAGGACCTATAGAACTATAGGTCCTATAAGCTAGGACTAATATGGAATAAGTCCCATATAGGACGTGAATAATAGAAGAAAAAAAACTTCATACCTAGAGTACTTTATAATAGCTTAAAGCAAATGTCAAAATAAATGTCAGTCGAGTAAGGAAAATTGATACGTCTCGGCTCTTGAATGGCTCAACAAGTTTTAAGTAAGTAAGTAAGTAAGCCGTTTATTGACAAAGCATCAAACACGTACAAAAGAGCAGTAATCAGTACAAATTCAATGACTTTCGAGTGATCGGTGCATAAGTCAAAGGGTCAATCCAAAAAGGTCGTATGGACCCGCTGAGGCTGGATTGACCCTTCCTTTCTCAATAACATTTGGCTATTGTAAAAAAAACAGTGCAAAGCACAACATCTTACACATGAAACAAAAGTAAACTGAAATGAAATGACACACAGATTTCAAAACAAAACAAAAAACAAGAAAAAAAAAAATTATGACCAATTGTTTAAATCTAGTAAACAGAGATTAAACAGTCTTTTAATTTTTTCTTAAACATGTTAATGGTGGGTATAAGTGTAATATATTTTGGGAGGTTATTCCATATCATAGGGCCAGAACATTTAATCGAAAATAATTTCATCCTAGTATGTGCAACATCGGTGCGGTTCAACAGCGCAATGGATGGCACGCTGGCGTGGAGAGCGAGAGGTAACGAGTTCGCGCCCCGTATACACGGACATGCTTTGTCTACTCTATAGGCTGCTATTAGCGCCGATTATTGCAGCCTGTCTGTTCTGATAGCATAGTTAAGAACTTAAGATTTGTGTATTCTGTGATCTGTGTTCTTGTGAATTTTTCAAATGCATAGGCTACCTAGTAATTATTGTACACTGTAACCGGATTGTTGAATACACGAAAATTATTAATTATTATCAAATCTGGTCGACAGACCGCAAGTCCGCAACCGGTTACATTGTAAGTTATGCACTGAATCAATTTTCCTTACTCGACTGACACGACAACAGTTTTCGTTTCCTTGCATAATCGTTTCGCTATTGATTCGCCACTTTCTAAACAGTCAATAAAACATTAAAATTTAGCCTAACATTTAATTTATATATTCAAAATCCGAAGACATTAATTTTTAGTAAATTCATCGACTTGCAATTCACAAATATTTGGGCCTATTGTTTGTCTTTATTATTATTATTTCTGTACTATTTTATGTTATTATTTGGCTATCATTATTATTATTATTATTATTATTATTATTATTATTATTATTATTATTATTATTATTATTATTATTATTATTATTATTATTATTATTATTATTATTATTATTATTATTATTATTATTATTATTATTATTATTATTATTATTATTACTATCGTTAACATTATCATTATTATTTTTTTTGGGTGAGAGGGTGGGAGGTTAAACCAAACTTTCCTGGCCAACGCCGGCTATCTCATGGGCGGGATGGGGTGCATATAGTGGGGTGCGGTGGGGATGGTGCGGGTGTGGGTGGGGCGGGGAGTGGGTGGGGTTGGAGCGGAGCAGGTTGGATCTGTATGGGGCAGGGTTTTGGGCGGGTGGCACGAGGTTCGGACAAGATGGGGGGTGGCAGGACGGGGCGAGGTGCTGGGACGAGGTGGGGTGCTGAAGCCGAGTAAGAGCGGTGGGCGGAGATAAAACATGAAATTTAACGGGCAACGCCGGATAACCCAGATGGCTGAGAGATTGGTGGGGTGAGAAACACAAATTTCTCTGGCAACGCTGAGTACCCAAGAAGTATATCTATATAAACAAAAATGAAACTTTCCAATAGTTTGTTCCCAGTATTCTCGGAAAGTTACGCACAGATTGTTTTGTAAATTTAACAAAACCTTCCATTCCAATTGGACCGTGTTCTTTGATGTTTTTTCCCCGCAAAAAACGCAATCTTTTCCACAAAAAGTGAACTTTGCAATACGTTCGAGAGGGGAGGGGGAGGGGGAGGGGGAGGGGGAGGGTTGACGCTCTTTTAAGCCACAGCAACGCGTGGCCGGGTACATCTAGTTATTTATAAATTTCCTTGAACGCTCCAAGGATTAGTCTTCGGATTTCGTGCTTGTAGACTGTTTCGTTTCGGAGAAACTGATGTTCGTTGATTAATTTGCAATTCAATAAATATATTGTTCACTATTATAATAGTAAGTAGGTCTAAATACGGCGCAAGATGTTGAATGTGGTCGCTATATAGGCACAAAGTGGATGGCATAAATTAACGGTTCATACGTATTACATACCGTAATTTGACATTGTATTCAAATGATCGCAAACCTACTTAAGGTGTGTCGCTTCTATTCCACTTGTTAGCTATAGGGCCTACTAACCAATGCTTCCTAGGACCCATCCTCCGCCGTGGTAGTAAACTATTGCAGGTAAAGTTTCATTCAGAGAGTCGGATGGTTCGTAAACCCTGACCGGAATTCCATCGAAAATCGTATCACTACTCTGTAAACACAAACGAGAATCAGAAACCACAATATTTAAAAAAATTGCCGCATGACAAAACCACAACGTTTACAAACATATTTTCACGGAAATGTAATCGACTACACCGTCTACACGCTACAACGTTAGGGCTAATGTTCGTAGGCGCCATTAGGCAGACATTTCCCGCGTATTCAGTCATGAAATTTGTTCTCTGTTGACCTCGATCTTCGAAGCCGTTTGCCTTCTAATCTTATGATGTCGTTAGCTAGGTTAAGTTAAGTTTAATCAGTTATGACAATGTGCATGGTTATTGAATTCAAAGTTCAAACTTGCAATTAATTTAGGCCTATACGTAATAGGAGAGTAGGCCTATTCGGTTAAATGCTACAGGCTATCCCTGAACATATCTCTGAACATAAAAAAGTAATATCGTAACTTGACACTGTACTTAAAATGATCGCTATAGTATAGGGCCTACCTACTTAAGGTGTGTCGGTTCTATAATTCTATTCCACTTGTTAGCTTGACTTAAATAAATATTATTTTACCTAAATAAATCTTGCTCTTGGTGAATTTCCGTTGCGTAACTTGCGTTGCTAATACTATGAACATAGGTAGGGCAGCTTAGAGGGAAGGAAAGGGATGTATCAAAAGTTTTGGCACTCCGATTCGTATCTTTTAAATATAAATTCAAATCTAAAGGCAAATGGACCTATAGCATCAGTGCTCGCGTTAAAGTATACTTGTGTTCATTATAGGCTATGGCTTACTTGAACTCCGTGCACATTCCTTAGATCATCTGGAAGTCCGTATTTTATTGCAGCACTAAAAAATCCCCTGAGTATTTCCGCTTGTGTACCGAATCCAAGATATGATCCGATACGAGACTGAAAGCAACAAACAACAGCTGAAAATTTGCGATCTTCTTCTTCTTCTTCTTCTTCTTCTTCTTCTTCTTATTATTATTATTATTATTATTATTATTATTATTATTATTATTATTATTATTATTATTATTATTATTATTATTATCATTATTATTATAATTATTATTATTATATTTTTTTGCCCCGATGTATTTAGGACCCCTCAGGGACTTATTATTATTATTAGTAGTAGTAGTAGTAGTAGTAGTTGTAGTAGTAGTAGTAGTAGTAGTAGTAGTAGTAGTAGTAGCAGTAGTAGTAGTAGTAGTAGTAGTAGTAGTAGTAGTAGTAGTAGTAGTAGTAGTAGTAGTAGTAGTAGTAGTTGTTGTTGTAGTTGTAGTACTATTATTAACATTATTATTACCTCATTTAAGTTTCATCATCATAATTTTTTCCTCTAAAAAAAGGGTTCCGCGGCTTCGTCGTGCCCAGGCACGCGATGGCGTTGAATAGCTGGACTGTGAGTGAGAACTTTTTTCGAACATAAAGAAGATTTAATGCGGATTTTCTGTTATTTTTGTCAACCGTCCGTCTAGTTCCGTCATTAAATCCAGGCCCTCTTAATTTGACAACCCAACACATCGACCACCTTTTTTATATCTTTATATAATCGATCAGACAGACCATAAAGCCTAAGTCTGTATAAAACATAGGCTAGTCTTCACTTCCATAATTATTCTTACCAAAAATTAATTGCATCACCCCATTCTTGTTGACGTAGGCTAGTAGCTACTATATAGTACTATCCTACATGCGGACTTCACGCATTGATTAATTATAGGCCTACATGTCGGATTAATGCAGTTGCATAATAGTGTGGAGCAGCGTAAAAATCTAATTTGGTTCCCGTATTAAAACTGATTTTCTCGACGTAATTCGTTATTAAATAAGTTATTTCCAGGGTCTGAATTAATACACTAACTGAAACACAGTTCTAGGCCTATTAAACCTACCGCAGGGAGAAATAGTTTATTTATTGCCGCCGTGACGTGAAATTGTCTTCTGGATGACGCTGAGTAACCTGTAGGCAGAGGAGAGTATCCCAAGTAGGACACAACAGCCACGAGTATCGCAGAGACGACAAGGATTCTCTTCAAGCCCATCCTAAAATTATTTAAACGATTTATATAGGTTTCTTGTGACTGAACTCCATTTCACGTAATCATGTCGTCGTTTTTCTCGCTAAAGTTGAGGTTACAAAATTAAAGGCTGCATTTGACATAAAGTAAGTTTATATATTTACCTTAACTGAACAATAATTATTATAGACTATGTAGGCCTAAGCTAGCGGCAGCCGAGCAATGGTTTAGGCCCAAGCGTCGCCCACCGATACTCGTCGTTTTGTGTTTGCAATAATGTAGCCAGTCAACCAAACTGTTGCCAGTTAGACAAAAACACATTCCTGCCGGCACGGCCCTTTGCATGTCTGTCTGGCTCCATGTCTACCTGTAGGCCTATGTCTTTCTGCTGCTTGATGATTCGTCAAAACATCAAAACGGTACGCCTAATATAGGCCTTCACTTCAAGACACAAACATTGGCTAACATTCGCTCAAAGATATACGGGTAGATAATTATTCCAACAGGATTTCGGCTCACACATTGATTTTATATAGGCCTATAACTTATGTTGCAAAATACATAAACTGTCAACAAAATCAAACGCTATATCATAATACGTACGTTGCTCTTTGTTGGATATCGTAAATTTCTGATGAACGTAGACTTTAGGCCTATACCAAGAGGCCAAGGTCTATGAAGCACAGAATATGCTTAGGTAGGCCTAACCTATAGATGAGAGCCGTTTTAAGAGCTCAGCTAAATATAGGCGATGAGCAAAAACCCGAATGTTCATGGGATTTCAATGACATCACGGTTTCTTCTGTAGGCCTAGGCCTATATCAAGAATTTGATGGTTAGACTATCTCTATGAATTCTCTGATTCTTCACCTTCACAGTACAGGGCCGGATTAAGAAATGTGGGGGCCCTGTTCGGAAAAATTTTCCCCGAAAATTTTAAAATTTTACCATTTCATTCGCAAAAAAAGTTAATGACCTTTTATTTTTTTTTTAGTCATCTGGCCAAATTTTCGGGAAAATTATGCCATTTCATCCGCCTAAAAAGTTGATGACCATTTTTGTTTAGTCATCTGGCTAAATTTTCCGCAAAATATACCATTTTCTTCCGCCAAAATAAAAAAATGGTAACAAAATTTTTTGGGGAAAATGTGTGTGGGCCCCCTAAAGTGTGGGGGCCCCTGTTCGGCCGAACATGTTGAACATGCCTTAATCCGGCCCTGTCACAGTATTCGAGCCATGCAAGACATGTATAGGTGCACCTTACGTTTCGAATGGCTCGTATTATATAACGTGAAGGAGCAGTGGCGGCTCTAGGTTTTTCCAACAGGGGGGGCAATGGGGGGGGCAAAGGGACGTTATGGGGGTCAGCTTAAAGCCTGGCCTATAAAAACCTATTGCACAACATACATGAATCCACACAGAAGGGCACTGAAAAGTTATCTTTCGTAGCGACGGTAGCGAGTCGACATAAATATCAATTTTGAAAACAGAAAAACTTAATTTACAATTCAAACATCAATTAGACACAATACATGTACATACAGTTAATGAAGAACAAGTTTACGATTGTTGTGCCTCGAATCAAACTCGTCCACAAAAGCATCCATATTAATTGATTCTGCACGAACAGATTCAATTGACAGCATTGCTAAACTACTTAACCGAACATCAGACATGGTACTTCGCAGATATGTTTTAATTAATTTCAGAGTAGAAAAGCTACGTTCACATGCTGCCGATGTCACTGGTAAAACAATAGCTATGTTCAAAAGTCTATACAATTCATGAAAAGCAAGTTTATATGGTTCTAAAAAACAAGCCAGGTCTACCGTTGTGGACATATTGGTTGTGCATGTACCCGAACGCTGCAACAAACGCCCTACTTGAGGAATCTCGTGGCCTAGATCTTCAATATCACTTTTGTACAGGTGAGCAAATGACTCAATGCAATCGTAATTTAGAAAAGACTTGTGTTTTGGAGTTAACGCCTGAATGCCAATCATAACAGTAAGAGAATGGTCAGAAAATCGTCTTGCCAATTCAGAAATGATGCAATCAATAACCGGATAGTAGATATGTTGCCTAAATGCAGTCTGTGTGTCCACTTCAGAACGATGCCCCACGCTTTCATCAACAGCAGAACAATCAAAGCGCCTAGGCATTTTACGAACACGCTGTTTGGCTAATACTGGTTCAATGTTACAATTCCTACATTGCTCTTCTGCTTTGAAAAACAGAGTGCTTATAAATGTACCTGTCTCTTTTCTATTCTCCTTGAAAGAACTAATTAAATTTTTAACTAGGTCTGCAGCTGCAGATAAGTCAGCACTTGAAGACTGCAGTTGATTTGATACAATATGTATCTTGCCCAAAATATCGCAAAATAAGTGCAAAAACAACACAAATTTAAAATCTAACAACAACAACAAGCCTCTAGCTTCAACCGCTTTTATATAAATTAAAATATTTAAAGATGATTAAAATACACAATTTTAGCTTTTGCTATAAAAAGCGTGTACATTTATATTTAACATAAAGGTAAAGCGATTTTCTGTAGCGGCCGTTTAATGGCCTCGGCCATCTTCATTTTGCAATGAAATGATCGAGTGAGAACCTGCACCACCGCTCGTCCGTTTAAATGAAAAAACGATTACCACATTATACATATAGTTACCCACCTGAGATTCATCCAGATTTTCTACATTCGATTCAAAATCTATGATATCGTCGGGCAGTTCATCGTCCAACAGCGCGATCGAGCAACTCGTGCTCTCTGAAGTGACCACCACAGAGTCCAAAGTTAATGAAATGTCGGCAGAAGGTTCCTTTGTAACGCTAAACCTAGGCACAGATTCGTCTTCATTTCTAGCCCTCTTTTTCGGTTTACTGAACATTTGTCTAATATCACTCATTTTAAGTTATTCTTAACGAACACGTGAAAGTTCTGTAACCGACCGCGTGCGAATCAATCGCATGAAAGAAAGATTGACCGCAATGACCGAAACTTCCGGAAGAGCTTTAACGCAAATAAACCAACGATCCTAAATACATAGTTCATACCAAAGACTTACGAGCATGCCATTATTGACTAGATATATCCTATATGAGCAAGTAAGTAAGTGTTGTGTGAGTAATAATTACTAACGCGAAAATATAATATTAATAAGTGAATCTTTAATTATGTCTAAGCAAATAACTTGAAATAAGTAAGCAGTATGTAACACATTTTGCAATAAATTGGACGCAAAAATCTGGGGGGGCAACTGGGGGGCACGAGATCAGCAAGGGGGGCAGCTGCCCCCCCCTGGCCTCCTCTGTAGAGCCGCCACTGTGAAGGAGAATAAAAGAATTAACAGAGACATTATATCGATTATTTCTATAGATTGCTCGTGCTTATCGGAATTTGGGTTTAACTATGCTGGCCATCACGAGTTTGCCAGTGCCAGTGCCAAGCCTGGACAAAGGAGGACGGCGTCGCTAATGATCTTTGTTATCACACAGTGACGTTAAACTGAAACAATTTGTCTACCAGTAGGCCTAGGCCTACTACGAGTTTCATTAGCGTCTTGCTACATCTCTAGTAAGGAGAGCATTTTAAAAATGTTAAGTACTTATTGATCGTAATCGTAGTCATAAACGTGATCCAAAAACTTCTATAGCGCCTCTCGAACGCTTATCGCATGACAACAGTTTATTCACCAGCAGCAGTGTCGGCGATATAGCTATACAATTTCATCAGTTTGCAACAGGGTCATGTCAGTTATTCAGCACATCGAAGGAATTAAATGTAAAGATGTTGTTTCACCAGTTTATTCATTTGTTGTTTCACCAGTTTATTCATTTGTTGTTTCACCAGTTTATTCATTTGTTGTTTCACCAGTTTATTCATTTGTTGTTTCACCAGTTTATTCATCTGTTGTTTCAACAGTTTATTAATTTGTTGTTTCACCAGTTTATTCATCTGTTGTTTCAACAGTTTATTAATTTGTTGTTTCACCAGTTTATTCATTTGTTGTTTCACCAGTTTATTCATTTGTTGTTTCACCAGTTTATTCATCTGTTGTTTCAACAGTTTATTAATTTGTTGTTTCACCAGTTTATTAATTTGTTGTTTCACCAGTTTATTCATTTGTTGTTTCACCAGTTTATTCATTTGTTGTTTCACCAGTTTATTCATATGCTGTTTCACCAGTTTATTCATTTGTTGTTTCAACAGTTTATTAATTTGTTGTTTCACCAGTTTATTAATTTGTTGTTTCACCAGTTTATTCATTTGTTGTTTCACCAGTTTATTCATCTGTTGTTTCAACAGTTTATTAATTTGTTGTTTCACCAGTTTATTAATTTGTTGTTTCACCAGTTTATTCATTTGTTGTTTCACCAGTTTATTCATTTGTTGTTTCACCAGTTTATTCATATGCTGTTTCACCAGTTTATTCATTTGTTGTTTCACCAGTTTATTCATTTGTTGTTTCACCAGTTTATTCATTTGTTGTTTCACCAGTTTATTCATTTGTTGTTTCACCAGTTTATTCATTTGTTGTTTCACCAGTTTATTCATTTGTTGTTTCACCAGTTTATTCATTTGTTGTTTCACCAGTTTATTCATTTGTTGTTTCACCAGTTTATTCATTTGTTGTTTCACCAGTTTATTCATTTGTTGTTTCACCAGTTTATTCATTTGTTGTTTCACCAGTTTATTCATTTGTTGTTTCACCAGTTTATTCATTTGTTGTTTCACCAGTTTATTCATCTGTTGTTTCAACAGTTTATTAATTTGTTGTTTCACCAGTTTATTCATTTGTTGTTTCACCAGTTTATTCATTTGTTGTTTCACCAGTTTATTAATTTGTTGTTTCACCAGTTTATTAATTTGCTGTTTCACCAGTTTATTAATTTGTTGTTTCACCAGTTTATTCATTTGTTGTTTCACCAGTTTATTCATTTGTTGTTTCACCAGTTTATTCATATGCTGTTTCACCAGTTTATTCATTTGTTGTTTCACCAGTTTATTCATTTGTTGTTTCACCAGTTTATTCATTTGTTGTTTCACCAGTTTATTCATTTGTTGTTTCACCAGTTTATTCATTTTTTGTTTCACCAGTTTATTCATCTGTTGTTTCACCAGTTTATTCATTTGTTGTTTCACCAGTTTATTCATTTGTTGTTTCACCAGTTTATTCATTTGTTGTTTCACCAGTTTATTCATTTGTTGTTTCACCAGTCTATTCATTTGTTGTTTCACCAGTTTATTCATTTGTTGTTTCACCAGTTTATTCATTTGTTGTTTCACCAGTTTAATCATCTGTTGTTTCAACAGTTTATTAATTTGTTGTTTCACCAGTTTAGTCATTTGTTGTTTCACCAGTTTATTCATTTGTTGTTTCACCAGTTTATTCATTTGTTGTTTCACCAGTTTATTCATATGCTGCTTCACCAGTTTATTCATTTGTTGTTTCACCAGTTTATTCATTTGTTGTTTCACCAGTTTATTCATTTGTTGTTTCACCAGTTTATTCATTTGTTGTTTCACCAGTTTTTTCATTTGTTGTTTCACCAGTTTATTCATTTGTTGTTTCACCAGTTTATTCATTTAATTGTTTCATCAGTTTATTCATTTGTTGTTTCACCAGTTTATTCATATGCTGTTTCACCAGTTTATTCATATGCTGTTTCACCAGTTTATTCATTTGTTGTTTCACCAGTTTATTCATTTGTTGTTTCACCAGTTTATTCATTTGTTGTTTCACCAGTTTTTTCATTTGTTGTTTCACCAGTTTATTCATTTGTTGTTTCACCAGTTTATTCATTTAATTGTTTCACCAGTTTATTCATTTGTTGTTTCACCAGTTTATTCATTTGTTGTTTCACCAGTTTATTCATTTGTTGTTTCACCAGTTTATTCATTT
Organism: Lumbricus rubellus; assembly: GCA_945859605.1. Classification (NCBI taxonomy): domain Eukaryota; kingdom Metazoa; phylum Annelida; class Clitellata; order Crassiclitellata; family Lumbricidae; genus Lumbricus; species Lumbricus rubellus. Next base: position 25,701,907 of record OX243815.1, on the reverse strand, counting down.
GTTGTTTCACCAGTTTATTCATTTGTTGTTTCACCAGTTTATTCATTTGTTGTTTCACCAGTTTATTCATTTAATTGTTTCACCAGTTTATTCATTTGTTATTTCACCAGTTTATTCATTTGTTGTTTCACCAGTTTATTCATTTGTTGTTTCACCAGTTTATTCATTTGTTGTTTCACCAGTTTATTCATTTGTTGTTTCACCAGTTTATTTATTTGTTGTTTCACCAGTTTATTCATTTGTTGTTTCACCAGTTTATTCATTTGTTGTTTCACCAGTTTATTCATTTGTTGTTTCACCAGTTTATTCATTTGTTGTTTCACCAGTTTATTCATTTGTTGTTTCTGAGTGAAACTAAGACATAATTATTTTTGTGCAGTAGATGTGTAGGGCCTATAAGGATTCAAAAGATGATTGACGTAGGCTACGGCTACGCAGTGCTAAACACTCTAGCGTTAGTCATCTGACAAAATCTGTTATTTTTACTTTCAATGCTACTTTAACATTAGTTAAAAGAATGGCGATGTTAACAAAGTGATCAGAATTCTTTAAATTGATTCACTTCAGAAATTAAATAACGGTCACCAAAAGAATATATAATTTCATACGTTTTTTTTCAAAAAACAAAGCGACTGAAGATACTAAGCCCACCTGTCGGCGTAAACTCAAACGTCAGCATCGGTAGATTGTGAGCGTCTGTAAATTTGACCTTAATAATATTATTATTATCGAGCCATACCGAGGCTTTGTGTAGTTGCTCACAGATTTTCTGCTATGAACTTCGTAATTTCTGCGAACATCGGATCAGCTTCAGGAAACAGACCGATGAAACTGATAATTCCGTGAAACCCGATTTTAGCGTTGTAGATTGTGACTTTGTTTTTCGCCTCCTTTAGTCTAATGGCATAAAGCCAACCCTCGTCCCGAAGAACATCGTGGTTGGCCGTAAAAATGTAGGCATCCGGAAGATTTTCCAAGCTATCAGCTGTAAGAGGCGAGTAATATGGATTCAGCATCTTTCCTTTGATCTCATTCCACACCTTTTCGTCTCCATTCGGATAATCTGGTTTCACATAACCGGAGAGAAACTCTTTGGGAAGCTTTTCCAGGTTCATATAGGACTTTGCGATAGTCTGCCGGAAGCGCTTGGTCACGTGTCTATTGTCCAGGTAAGCGTTTTCGTGATCGTGGTTCCCGTCGATATACATTGCCGTAAAGAAGATCATCATGTCTCTGGTCAGAGGACCATCCTTATTCTGAATCATTGAAGGAAGGTCAAAGTCCAGGCCCTGAATGACAGGATATATAAGGACCTGAAGTTTGATGCGAATGGGAAAATTTTCATCGCGGAGTCTTATAGATACGGTCGCAGCCAAATTTCCGCCTGCGCTATCACCTGCAATAATATCTGATTACAGTCATCTTAGTCACAATATTCCTTTTTGTTATAAATTGTCATTCGTATATAGTTTTGATAAGAGGACTAGACACATCTGATTTTGAATTTTAAGCAGACATGGAATAAAAGTTACAATAAATTTTGAGAAAGTTGGGTGCATAGGCCTAGGTCTAATAACCTAGAAAAAAGAGTTAGCCTATAGGCCTATGTCCTTCATATATTACGCGTTCCGATACAGATCGCGTTTTGAAGTTGCCAATTTTCTCACTTGCATTGAAATTGTGAAATTTCTTATTCTTTTTAAGCCTTGTTTGATCTTTTGGCGATTATATTAGTGAAAAGCAATTTTGAAGAGCGTCTGCTGGATTTAATCGTTTGGAGAAGATTGAAAGTTCTCATATACATGTAGCCTATAGGCCTATCAATGGGCATCATAATCTGTTTTAGTTTTTAAGAATTAACATCTAATTAAGATAATTGTGCACAAATAAACTAGTTCCTCTAAACGTAGGCCTAATATTTCGTTTAAACTGATGAGAGATTCTCACTCGTGTTTACACATTAGATATACATGTCTCATTAAATTTTTAACAGCTTGAACAGGGACTACCAGTCCCATAACTAACACACAAACAGACTGAAACAGTCACGGTATGTAATTTTAAATAAAATTATGTCATGGGATAAAAGATCCCTTACCAGATACGGCAACTCGTTTTGGATCTACGTTGAAATCTGCAGCATTCTTCAGAAAGTATTTGGTGGCAGTGGTACAGTCGTCTATGGCGGCTGGAAAGGGAAACTCTGGAGGCAACCGATATCTACAACAGTTTAAATAATCATAAGTGCAAGTAACATAATGTTCTATTCTCTTTGAAAAAATCCTAATGACTCGTGCTTTGCAATTATAGACAAATAGCAATGCATATAATAATTATTATGTTCTTAAACATAGGCCCCCTTACAATGTGTGTTGATTTTATATATAGGACCTATAGAACTAGGTCCTATAAGCTAGGACTAACATGGAATAAGTCCCATATAGGACGTGAATAGACCCTCTCTTGTAAATAATAGAAGAAAAAAACTTCATACCTATAGAGTTGGGACTACTTTATAATAGCTTCAACTTTAAAGCAAATGTCAAAATAAATGATTAGTTTAAAATTAATAAATAAATGTAACCTGTGAACAATAAACAAACTAGTTTTTTGTAAACACTATTTTCCTCTTCATCTTGTAACTGTGTTGCGGCTTGTCAACCTGATTTCTGATTAAACGAATATAGGCCTATATACAGTGGCGGCGCCAGGGGGGGCTAGGGGGGCTAAGCCCCCCCTATCGGCGGCTCAGCCCCCCCAAAACAAAACGAGGAAAATCTCTACAACTGCTAACTTCGATTAAAAAAGCTAGACAGTGACCAACGTCAATCAAATCAGCTATGTAATCATAGCGTAGAGTGCTTATCTTAATAGAATCCACCGCATATAATATTTTGCCAATCCCCAACACCAGACCCGTCATGAGGTTATGTATACCATATGTAATCCGCCGGCCGGCTGAGGGCTACTGTAACACCTGTTACATACCTATACAATCAAATACGAAATGGGGTTTTCAATTAGCAGTTTGTAGTCAAGCCCCGGCCCTAGGGTGTGCGGGGCCCAAGGCAGCAAGCGATTCTCTGAAAAGGGTTCTAAAGCATAACATTTGAGAAGTTGATTTCTTGCCAATAATTAGGCCTATGGTACATAGGCCTACTGTTTTTTCATAGGTTTTTATATTCTAGAAAACGTGAATTATACCGGTAGGCCTAGCCGAGGGCTGAAAGTAGTTTGGAAAGTTGCCTGGTATGACTTTGGCGGACAAGCCGAAGCGTTTGAACCGAACATTTTCAGAAATCTTGTTTTGGTCATCCGCCCAGAATTGAACAAATTTCACCCATTTTTGGTACCTGACGACCTTTTTTAGTCGTTTTTCCATAAAATTTTATAATCATACCATTTGTACCTATTTCTTTTGTTTTTTTTAGTTGTTTGCCCACAAACTGTTAAGACTTGCTTCCCGGCTGATATTCGGCACCAGCAGGTCACGAAAATCAACGCCGGGTCGCAAACCCTGACAGACCCGGCTCACTTTAAACTCTGGCCTACACCCTGCATGTACACTGTAGTTGTGACTCGCTTTATTTGCAGACTCATGGGCGGAGTTTGGTCTCAGCTCTGGTGGGGTGGGGGGGCTAAATCAATGTTCCGCGATTCTCTACAATAGTCAAATTAACTTCAAAACAGCATGTCATTGATAACACTATGACTGAAAATTAAGACCTTAGACACCCGAAAATCGTTGGTAACACTAAATAAAAATAAAATCCTTAGACACCCGAAAATCGTTGAAAACACTAGAATAAAAATTATGTTCTTAGACAATCGAAAATCGTTGATAACACTAAAACCAAAATGATGTCTGTAGACACATGAAAATTGTTGGAAACACTAGAATCAAAATGATATCATTAAACACCCGAAAATCGATGATAGCACTAGAATCAAAATGATATCCTTGAACACCCGGAAATCGATGATAACACTGGAATCAAAATAATGTCCTTAGACACCCGAAAATTGTAGGCAACACTGGAATCAAAATGATGTCCGTAGACACCAGAAAATCGTTGGAAACACTGGAATCAAAATGATATCTTGAAAATCTATGATAGCACTGGAATCAAAATGATATCCTTAAACACCCGAAAATCAAGATAACACTGGAATCTAAATAATGTCCTTAGACACCCGAAAATCGTAGGTAATACTGGAAACAAAATGATATCCTTAGACACCCAAAAATCGTTGATAACACTGGAATCAAAAGGATGTTTTTAGACACCCGAAAATCGTTGATAACACTATAATCAAAATGATGTCTCTAAACACCCGAAAATCGTTGTTAACACTAAATCAAAATAATATCTTAAACCACCCGAAAATAGTTGATAACACTGGAATCAAAATTATGTTCTTAGACACTCCAAAATCGTTGATAACACTAGAATCAAAATGATGTACGTAGACACCCTAAAATAGTTGGAAGCACTAAAATCAAAATCATATCATTAAACACCCGAAAATCGTTGATAACACTGGAAACAAAAATATGTTTTTAGACACCCGAAAATTGTTGATACCACTATAATCAAAAATATATCCTTAGACACCCGAAAATAGTTGATAACACTGGAATCAAAACGATGCTTTTAGACACCCGAAAATCGTTGATAACACTATAATCAAATGATGTCTTTAGACACCCAAAAATCGTTGGTAACATTAGAATCAAAATGATATCCTTTGACACCCGAAAATCGTTAATAACATTTTAATCAAAATAATGTCTTTAGACGCCCGAAAAGATGTTTTAAACAAAATTTGACTACTAAAAAAGGTGTCTTCAGAAATTTTGACAGCTAGAAATATGTCCTCGGTAATTTTTAAGACTAAAATAACGTGTCTTCAGAAATTTTGACAACTAAAAAAAATGTCTTCAAAAATCTTGAAAACTAAAGTAAGGTGCCATCAGAAATTTTGACAAATAAAAAACGATGTCTTCAGACATTTCGACACCTAAACAAAGGTGTCTTCAGAAATTTTGATGACTAAACAAAGATGTCTTCAGACATTTTTGCCACTAAAAAAGATGTTTTCAGACATTTTGACTACTAAAAAATCGTCAGAAATTCTCCGCCGAAGAAACCCTGCCGAAATCAAATCCTGGCTACGGCCTTGGAGGCTTGGGGAAGTTGTGCAGTTCTAAAAAAAATTTTAAAGCCGTGCATTCTAATACTAGTAGTCGGCGACTCTGCAAAACGACTTCTTATTTAAGTTTTCATGATTTTTATCGTTCATAAATAGCTGGCAAAAAGAGCCTAAAAAGGGCTCAAGTTGAGGCCAACAGAGCTAAAAATGCGTTGGCGGCTGGGGCTCCGCCCCAGACCCCGCTGGGGGAGCTCACGACGCTCCCTCAGACCCCCTAGTCGGTATGGGCTTCGTGCCTTCGGCACTCGCAGCTTCGCGCATTCGGCGCTTCGTAAATAATTTTTGGGGGGCTTAGGGCTTCAGCCCCCCCAAACCTGAATTCCTGGCGCCGCCACTGCCTATATAGGCCTATAGATTGCTGTCCAGAAGTTGTACGTAGGGATATTTTTTATCGGAGTTTTTCATCTTTAATTAAGGAATTGAGTTTTCGCATGAAAGTGCCTAAAGGAAATAATGAGTTTGGATTAACATAATTTTCAAAGCACTGTGATCAGACGTGTACAAATACAAATACAAAACGTGCGACTGGTTCTAGTAATGACTACAATTGGGATGAATTCACCAACGACCGTTTCAGCCTTTCGATCAGGGCAGTCTAGCCTACTCATAGACATGGCACCCTCGTGCCGTCAATGAACGGAGTTAATATGCTACCGGTACAATTAACTACACGAAAATCAAAGTCTAGGGTATACGAGCGCAAGTCTCGTGTTTTAAAGTTTGATGCCTAGGGTAGTCCCAAAATCACGGTCAAAAAGTGAAAAAATCACGGCCTACTTTTGCAAAAATCCAAAAATTCACGGCACCGTGATTCACGGTGCCGAGAAATTTTTTTCAGTCACAATTTGTGTATTAAGTCGATTTTTATTTTGAAATTTAGCATAAACGAGTATTTATGAATGAATATTCACTTGTCAGCGACGTAATTCACTCCCCAAAACAGAAATTCATACATTAATTTAATGGTTCCGCACAGAAAATCTTAAATGAATTTAATGATTCCGCGCTGTTTTTGGTCGTGGGTGCCATTTTTGACGTGTTTTTATAAAAAAAAGTGCTGAAAATGTGAAAAATCACGGAAAATCACGGAAAAAGGCAAAATTCACGGAAATCACGGCAAAGGGCGAAATTCACGGTTTCCGTGATTTCCGTGAATTCCTGATTTTGGGACTACCCTATTGATGCCTTCCCAAATTCTTGAGTTCGGGAAAGAGCGGTGGCGCATTGGATAGCCCACTGGCATGGAGATCAGCGGACTCTAGTTCGATTCCGGTAACCCCCGTTGGATAGACGTGCCTTGTAGGCTGCCATTAGCGGCCTTGTATTGTAGGTCGTCTGTTCTGTTAGGAGTTAAGATTTGTGATCTGTGATTTGTGTTCTTGTGAATTGTTTCAGTGCATAACTGTCAACTGTAGGCTACAATGTAACCGGTTTTAGGCCATTCAATAGCCATGACGTAATCAATTTTCCTTACTCGACTGACACGACAACAGTTTTCGTTTCCTTGCATAAGCGCTTCGCTATTGATTCAACGCTTTTTAAACAGTCAATAAAACATTAAACTTTAGCATTTAATTTATATATTCAAAATCCGAAGACATTTTAGTCCATTCATAGGCTTGCAATTCACGAATGTTTGGGCCTATTGTTTGTCTTTAATTCTTTATTATTATTTGTTTTATACTATTTTATATCATCATTAGGCTATCATTATTATTATTATCAATATTTATTATCATTACTGTGATTATTGTTATTATTATATTTTATTTTTTGTTATTATTATTTTTATATTATTATTATTATTATCGTTATCGTTATCATTATCATTATTATTATTATTATTGTGAGAGGGTGGGAGGTTAAACCAATCTTTCCTGGCCAACGCTGGCTATCTCATGGGCGGGATGGGGTGCATGTAGTGGGGGCGCGGTGGGGATGGTGTGGGTGTGGGTGGGGCGGGGAGTGGGTGGGGGTGGAGCGGAGCAGGTAGGATCTGTAGGCCTATGAGGCAGGGTTTTGGGCGGGTGGCACGAGGCTCGGACAAGATGGGGGTGGGCAGGACGGGGTGAGGTGCTGGGACGAGGTGGGGTGCTGAGGCAGCGTGAGAGCGGTGGGCGTGGATAAAACTTGAAATTTAACGGGCAACGCCGGATAACCCAGAGGACTGAGAGCTGGTGGGGCGAGCAACACAAATTTCCCTGGCAACGCTGAGTACCCAGGAAGTATATTATTTATAAATTTATTTGAACGCTCCAAGGATCAGTCTTCGGATTAAATTTTCGTGCTTGTAGACTTTTTCGGAGAAACTGATGCTCGTTAATTAATTTGAAATTCAATAAATATATGGACTATGGAGTCGACTAAGTTTTTTTAATTATATAGTAAGTAGACCCACATACGGCGCAAGATGTTGAATGTGGCCGCTATATAATATTATAGGCACACAGTTGATGCATGGCATAAGTTGACGGCTCATACATACATTTGGCTACATACCGTAGCTTGACATTGCATTCAAATGATCGCAAGCCTACTTAAGATGTGTCGCTTCTATTCCGCTTGTTAGCTATACTAACCAATGCTCCCTACGACCCATCCTCCGCCGTGGTAGTAAACTATTGCAGGTAAAGTTTCATTCAGAGAGTCGGATGGTACGTAAACCCTAACCGGAATTCCATCGAAAATCGTATCACTACTCTGTAAACACAAACGAGAATCAGAAACCACAATATTGTAAAAAAATTGCCGCATGACAAAACCACAACGTTTAAAAACATATCTTCAAGGAAATGTAATCGACTACACGCTACAGTGTTATAGGGATAAGGTTCGTAGGCGCCCTTAGCCTAAGTCATTCAAGAGCCATGACGTATGGTAACTTTTTAAGCTGTCCTCTTAGCAAAATTGCTAATATCTTGGATGGAAAAAATGACAAACGAGTGGGTACGCATAGAGATTGGTATTGAAAACAACAACTCGCTACAACAAACAGTGCTAACAAGAAAGTTGGGTTTCTTTGGTCATGTTATGCGCTCAGATGGACTGGAAAAAGATATGATGTTGGCATATACGGAGAAGGAAGAAGAAAACAAGAGCGGTCAAGGAAAAGGTGGATGGATGGGATTCACGAAACAACAGGAATGAACTTGGAAGAACTAAGGGAAGCGACATCAGAAAGAAAGCAATGGAGAAACTGGATCATGTCGGTCATTATAGCTCAGAGAGCTGAAAGCACAAGGTAAGGTAATGGCCTACATGATGCGTCCAGAGTATAAGGCCACTACAACATTAGGCTACTTTCTAATAGGGCAAAAAGGCTTAGGCTTACTTGAACTCCGTCCACATTCCTTAGTTCGTCTGGAAACCCGTATTTTGTTGCAGCATTAAAAAATCCTCTGAATATTTCCGCTTGTGTACCGAATCCAAGATATGATCCGACACGAGTCTGAAAGCAACAAACAAGAGCTGAAAATTTGCGATCATTTTGATCATCAGCTATAGTTATCATGATCATTATTATTACTACTATTTTTGCCCTGAGATAGTCTACTTCATTCCCCAGGGGCTTATGGACTATTATTATTTCAAGAATGAACGTCTGGTGGGTCAGGCCTCGTATTCAGGGTGTGAGGCAAAAGTGTGTCTTTGAAAGCGACCAGGTTGTAGCGTTGAATACAAATGGAGAGACGTTGAAAAAGAATGAAAGCTTCACGTCTGTCACTACTGATAGAAGAAATGCGGCTGCCAATAATTATTATTAATCTTATTTTTTAAATGCCCGAGGTAAATATGATATCTCAGGACGGTAGCAAGACATTTAATCCCGCGACAGTTAATACCGCGACAGTTAATACCGGACACTTAATCCCGGCGACATTTAATCCCGCGTCAGTTAATCACGCGACAGTTAATCCCGTCGACATAAATTTTAATCCCGGCGACAGTTAATTCCGCTACATTTGATACCACGACACTTAATACCTGTACACACATGAGTACGAATATTTGTACGACTATTGTTGTCCACAATGTCATAGACAATTAGGTAGGCCTACATCTCTGTTCAGGTTATCTGTAGTACATCTTTACATAAAGCGATCATTATAAAGAATTTTAAACAGGATTTGCGAAGTTCAGTCTACTATAGGGCAATGATAATGAAGGCGAATTTCGGCTGCAGTAGCAAAGGCAAACAAACTGTGAAACATGGAAATTACGAATACATTAAACATCGCGACAATGCCAATGGAGCTCTTTTTATGAAAAACCTGCAGTGAATATTTCTGTATATATTGCTTTAATCTAATTTTACTAGTGAACAAGAGTGAATAGGCCTATTGCTGCGAATATTGTTTTTTTTTAAATTTAACTGTTTTAAAATGTTATTTTACTTTACCGGTATTAAGTGTCGCGGGATTAAATGTCGCCGGGATTAATATTCGCGGGATTAATTGGTCGCGGGATTAAGTGTCGCCGGGATGAATTGTCGCCGGGATTAACTGTCGCCGGGATTAAAATTAATCCCGCGACAGTTAATCCCGACGACATTTAATGGTCGCGGGATTAAGTGTCGCGGGATTGACTGTCCGGTAGTAACTGTCGCGGTATTAAGTGTCGCGGGATTAAGTGTAATGGAACCTCAGGACTTCAACACTAACCATAAAAGCAGATTTGTCTGGAATGGACTCTGTTCGTCAAGGTCCCATTATTAGGCCTATTATCCAGGCTCTCTTAATTTGGCAATCCAACACATCGACCACCTTTGTATATCTTTATATAATCGATCAGACAGACCATAAAGCCTAAGTCTGCGTATAACATAGTCTTCACTTTCATATTCTTATAAAATTGCCGCAACCCCATTCTTGTTGACGTAGGCTACTATAGGCCTATAGGCTATAGTACTATCCTATAGGCCTACATGCGGACTTCACGCATTGATTATACATGTCGGATTCATACAGTTGCATAATAGTGTAGAGCAGCGTAAAAAATCTAATTTGGTTCTCGTATTAACACTGATTTTCTCGACGTAATTCGTGATTAAATTATAAGTTATTTCTAGGGTCTGAATACACTAACTGAAACACAGTTCTATTAAACCTACCGCAGGGAGAAATAGTTTATTCATTGCCGCCGTGACGTGAAATTGCATTCTGGTTGACGCTGAGTAGCCTGGTGGCAGAGGAGAGTATCCCAAGTAGGACACAACAGCCACGAGAACCGCACAGACGACAAGGATTCTCTTCAAGCCCATCCTAAAATTATTTAAACGATTTATATAGGTTGCTTCTGTGCACCGTCAACGAAAAACGAATAGGTTGCAGGACGGTCATGGACGGCGTCCTGGCACCTATTTTCAAATCTCTATGCCGTCCTGCCACTTATTTGGCCAGCACACCTGAAAATGTAAGGGGCGTCCTGAAACTTCTTTTGGAATGGTAAGGGGCGTCCAGGCACTTTTTTTACACTTTTAGCACTGAATATAGGCTAGTGCACCGAACCAGTTTGGGCGGATGATAGTATGGAATTGCATCTAGCCTAACATTTAAAACAGAGCTGGTTTGGACGTTCTTCGTGAAACTTTCTGAGTAGGCCTGCATGAGTATAGGCTAGACTACCGATATTTGACCCAGTTAGCAGTTACATTGGCAAGAGCTCTCCCGGGACTCCCGATCCGATGATGTCGTATATAGGCTATCTCAGACAAAAATAATAGATCTAATCTCAGATACGTGGCGCCCATTCACAATGGCAACGGTCGTAGTTGAAGGACCTCATGCAATCAGTTCTTTGAAAAATTAGTTCTGGTCCTGGTCATTATTGGGTCGCAATTTTAAAACGTGCTCATCTACATTTACGTTGCTCATCTACATTTACGTTAATTATATACTAATACATGAAATGATTATTGAAGGTTTGTTGTGACTGAACTCCATTTCACGTAATCATTTCGTCGTTTTTCTCGCTAAAGTTGAGGTTACAAAATTAAAGGCTGCATTTTACATAAAGTATAATAGTTACCTTACATGTAACTGAACAATAATTATTTTAGGCTATGTAGCCCAGCATGCGTGTTTTAGCGCAAGCGTCGCACACCGAAACTCGTCGTTTTGTGTTTGGAATAATGTAACCAGTCAACCGAATCGTTGCCAGTTAGGCAAAGGCACACTCCTGCCGACACGGCTGATTCCCTGCCCTTTGCATATCTGTCTGGCTCATGTCTAATTGTATGTCTTTCTGCTGCTTGATGATTCGTCGGCACGTCACAACGATAGACCTTCGCTTCAAGACACACACATTGGCTAACATTTGCTCAAAGATAGCCTATACGGGTAGATAATTATTCCAACAGAATTTCGGCTCACACATTGATTCATAGGCCTATAACTTATGTTGTAAAATATATCCATATTTGTAATTGACCTATTAAGAATAAGTGCATAAACCGTGAATAAGATCAAACGCTACCGTAATACGTACGTTGCTCTTTGTTGGATATCGTAAAATTCTTATGAACATAGACTTCAGGCCTATAGCCAATGTCTAGGAAGCAAAGAATATCTTTAGGTATAGACATAGCCTAGATCAGAGTCGTTTTAAGAGCTCAGTTAAATATAGGCGATGTGTAAAACCCGAATGTTCATGGGATTTCAATGACATCATGGTCTCTTCTGTACCGTATGCGCCTAGGCATAAGCTTATATCAAGAATTTGATTATGTGTAAATTCTTGGCTTGCGTTCCCACTGCTCATCATGATGAAACGCTGGAAACACATGCGTTTCAATAAAACTCTTCATCAGCGTTCCCGCTGCTCATCCAGACAATCACTTTAACCACTGGTTCTGGGGGTTCAACCCCCATAGGGCCTTGTATTTTTTTTTATATTATACTTCACAGTATAGTCTTCATTGTAGGCCTACACCCCAAACTCCACCTAACACAGCGCCTGACACCCCACACAGTTATTTTTCTACAATTTTCATATTGAGCATACTTATTTCTCGAAATGTTATATTATAATTATAAGCATAGCTGTTTCAGTGTTTTTATTGCAATATGTCTATGAGGCACTTAATGTATTTGGCCGCCAATCGAATGGTCTCGACTCGCGACGGTTTTCTTTCGTAGGTGAATGTGGGAACGAGTTTTCGCAGCAGTTCAAAGGCGTCGTTTAAGTTCGACATTCTCCGTCGTTCGCGAACGTTCGCCGCTTTACGCTGGTCCGTCGTTATGCGCCTCTTACGCTTCGTCCTCGTTTCCATCACCAGCCTCGTTTTAGAGGCGGAGGATGATCTGCAGAGAACTTCTGTAGCGCAGTCGTCTGATGTGCTGTCGGATCGTTGTGACTTCGACGCGTGGAAGGTGGATCTTCGGTGACTGCTGTCGCTGTGGTTCGTCCGACATTTGCGTTGTAATGTATTATCGGTTCTGAAAGGGAGGAATGGCGTGACCGCAGTACTGTGTCCAGGGTCTATCAATCCAGTAAAGTCGACTGGATGGCCTTGATCGTTGAATATGGATTGGTCTGACGGTGGACGTTGCTTCTCTTGCTTGTGTTCTTGACGGCTGAATCGGAGTTTATTGCTATTGTTATCTGTTGTCTGCATGAAGGAATGAGAGTCTTCCAGGTTCTTGTCCTCAGGGTCTTTCTCTAGTGGGCGGCAGGAGATGTCATCCCCCCTCGATGATGGTTCGTCATCGTCTGTAGACCAGTGACATTCTGTGGAACATCTGAAGGTTCTCCCGGAAGGTTGAGGGAAGAGCGGACTGGAAGATGGGAGGAGACTGCTGCATCGAGGCTGAACGTCTGCTGCTGCTGCTGCTGCTGCTGCTGCTGATATTGTCAGACAGTTTCTAGGTAGCAATTGTTTGCCGTCTTCCATTTGAAGCATCAAGCAGAAACAATCTCTACAAAGTCAATGTAGGCCTATAGGCCAAATTTTTTTATTTTAAATGCTCGTCGTTCAAAGAAGACATTGTTTTTTTTCAATTGCACCATTTGAACACACAATCATGTCTATTAAGTTTATTAAATCGATTAAGCGAAAATGGATGATATTCAAATTCGCATCCATTTCCAAAGGGTTGGCAGACAGAAAGACGGATACCGTTACGTTTTCGAGCAACAACTGAGACGGTTATAACTGTGCAGGAATCGTATGCATTGTGCAAGTCGCCAAGTCCTTCACTCTAAATTGTTTTACAGCATCGAATGCTTAGCTATAGGTAATTGAATGGCGCTTTAATAAATTAAATGAGCAGGCTAACCAAGTGTATACGTAAACAAAGTATAGGCCTATGCAGATAGTTACACACGCAGATAAAGATATATAGAATGCGTGCCTATGGTTATTTATTTAATTTCTGTAAGATACTAAAATGTAAATCTTGTTGCTATATATTATAATTAGGCCTATTGCCTAATGCCTATATACAACGTGATTCGTGAAGATTTTACCGGTCGCGAACTTGCGACTTGTGCTTAAAACCTTACGGACATAATACAGATACCCTGAACTTTTCAGCCTTTATCTATTTGCCATTAAAATTTCGAAACGTATTTAAAAAAACTAAAATTGCTGCTGAAAAACTGTACTATTCAAGCAAATTCGCTGAATGTAATAATGATCTGAAAAAAACTTGGAGAAATATTAGACTGTTGTTAAACTGTGGTAATAAATCTATCAATACGGAGGTATTTGTATTTAATGGTATAAGCACCTCTGATAAATCTGAAATTGCTAACAGGTTTAATGACTACTTTGTAAACATTGGCCCTGATTTGGCCTCAAAAATAGATATACTAGGAGACCAGCCTACATTTGACAAATTTTTGACTGACTCCCCGTGTGCCTCTATGGGCCTCTTAACTATAACTGAAAAGGATGTTACTGATGCGGCTGACCAAATACGGGTCTCCTCAAGTTGTGGAGTGGATGAAATTGACCCTGGAATTGCTAAAGCCACAATTCTAACCATAGCGCAGCCACTTGCAAAAATTATCAATTCATCCTACTCCTCGGGAAGTGTTCCAGCAGACTTAAAGATTGCCAAAATTATTCCTCTTCATAAATCTGGGGAAAAAAGTAAGGTAAACAATTACAGGCCAATCTCGATTCTTCCATACTTTTCTAAATATTTTGAAAAAATCATGCACAATAAGCTAATGGATTAGGCCTATCTAACTAAAGTGAATCTATTATCACCTAGCCAATACGGCTTTCGTAAGGATCATTCCACGTTTATGGCATTATTGGATATGCAGTGTAAAATTATCGACACAATAGATAATAATGAATTTTCTCTAGGAATATTTTTTGACCTGTCGAAGGCTTTCGATACTGTTGACCACAAAATTCTTTTGAAAAAACTTGAGCATTATGGAATTAGGGGTATTGTTTTGAACTGGTTTTCTGATTACCTTACAAACAGATCTCAGTGTGTTTGCTTTAATGGGTCATTATCTGGAAGTAAACGTATTACCTGTGGGGTCCCTCAAGGATCCATTTTGGGGCCATTACTATTCTTAATTTATGTCAACGACTTATCAAAAACCTCAAGAATACTCCATTTTGTGCTATTTGCTGACGATACAAATGTTTTTATTTCGGATAAATCTTTGGAGTCTCTGTTTAAAAGAGCCAACTGTGAGCTTCAGCTAATCTCTTCTTGGTTCAAGGCAAACAGACTGTCTCTTAATATTGAAAAGACTAACTTTATAATTTTCCGCTCCCATCGCAAATCTCTGGGCCTACCCCCTCATGATTTTAGGATTGCCATGGATGGGAAATCTATCTGTCAAGTTTCATCCTGTAAATTTTTAGGTGTATATATTGACCAACATTTGACATGGACGGACCACATCAACCATATATCTAGAAAAATTGCTAAAAACATTAGTATATTGTCTCGTGTAAGACATTGCTTACCCAGAACTTCTTTGGTTGGCCTGTACTATGCCCTAATTTTCCCATACTTATCATATTGCATTATAGCATGGGGCTCTAACTATCACTGTCGCTTGAATGCATTGGAAATTCTTCAGAAACGTGCTATCCGTGTGATATTTGGTCTGCTCTGGAGTTCAAGCACTAAACCTATATTTCTTAAACACAAAATTCTACAGCTATGTGATATTACTAAATTGCAAATAGGACTGTTTATGTTCAGGTATCATCATCGTATGTTGCCTCCCAACTTTAATGGATTCTTTTCCCTCGGCACTGATATCCATGACCATGACACCAGGTCATCTAATAGTTACCGGTGTGCCAGCGCAAGACTCAATCTTAAGCAATTCTGTATTAAATGCACTGGCCCACCGGTATGGAATTCTCTCCCTGAGGACATAAGAACTGCTGTTTCCATCAAACATTTTAAAAACAAACTAAAGTACTTTTTATATTTGTGTAAATTATAATGGGGATTTAAAAAAGTTTATGGGACTGCCTCCTCCTCCCCGTCTGAATGAGATACATGCTTGACCTTAAGATGTTCTCAGGCTTTGCATTTACATTTGTTGTGTGGCCCTCTGTTATTCTGTTATTTTTTGTGAACCGCTTCATATTCAACTTAACCTGATGTATGTGGATTGGTGTCTCCTCGTCTTGGTGGAATTTTTGATCCTCCACATTAACCTTTGCAGGAATTAAGTTTGTAAATGAGCCAGCCGAGTCTTAGCGGGTCTTTTAGACCTTTGTCGGCTGACTCATTGACCTGCACTGATATTAAGTTCCTAACAATTTTCTTGTTGAAATTTTGTTGTTGTTAATGTCTGTTACTGTTATGTGAATATTGATGTGACTTGCAAGTCAATAAACGAATAAAACAAATAAAACAAAGACATAAAATAGATGCCCTAAACTATTCGAGTCCTATCTGCTATTGATATTTATGGACATAACATAGATAGCCTACCCTCAAATATTCGAATCCTATCTATCTGCGATTCGGTATGTCCAGTTAATAAAAGGTGACATACCTTCGATGAACGTTTCCTGGGCTGTTGCGGTCGAGATGCGACTCCTCCTTGACTCTCCTTTCTCTTTATTGTGGCGTATTCGATGTCCTGAGTTTTTGTATTGAACCGTGGAGTACTGCGGTGCAATTGGACGATAAGAGACGATCTTCAGCTGCTGATGCAAATGGCCTTAGCCACCGCCGCATCCGCAACTCTACATCCGCCCGCTTCAAGCGACCGTGACAGCGCCCCATGATGCATGGCGGCGCAGAATCAGCAGCTGTTGCCCTTTGGTGCCGTGGTGCGAGATGGTGAGATCGTTATCGGTGTCATCGTCTAAGGCTCTAAGCACACCACGGTGCTCGGCCGGAGTTAAAGCATCAGGCACGAAAGAAGGAAGGTGATTGGATGAGATGATGAAAATGGCGACCAATCGTCTGCCATCTTAGAGGAGCACAATAAAAAAAGAACGTTGGCTATAATAATTAGGCCTATGCATTATGCAAGCTTCGTATAGTCTAACATTAATTTGAAGATTCTTGCGGCTATGCCTTTGGCAATGGACATGAGTTTAGGCCTAATGGTTTCGTTAATAAACTTGAATTATAAGTCAGTAGAAATAGATTTGTGTTGATATTCATTCATTCACTCATTCATTTCGAGAATCTTTATGGCGTTTCTTCAAAAGATCGACTCAGAGGCGCTCCCAGCCCAGCCACAGCTAAAATAAGTAGGATTTGAGCGACTTAAAAAAGGCAGGGAAACTCAGAGAAGTTTAGCGGTCAGGACTTAACCTTCCCAGCTTTTTATGGTATAAATGGCCTAAAGAATTTAGTAGAATATGTCATATCTTGATGAAAATTCGATATGAAGATAAAGTACTGTGCGACCTGAATCTGGTAGTCTCACGGTAAAATCCAGCGGTATCGCCCTCGGCCTTCACCTCTTGAGTCTGGTCTCGTTCACTTCGAGCTGATGGTCGTAGCCTCTTCATTTCTACTCTCCAACTCCGGGTCAGCACTTTGGTGACAACAATTGGAGATATTTTCTCTGATGTGCTTCTGCCTTGTTTAGTTCTGTTTTTAGTGATCAGCGTTTGTCCCAGGCTGGAGTCAAATTGACCAGTCTCGCGTTCTTTCGTTCACTCGTTCATTCGTTCATTCGTTCATTCGTTCACTCGTTCTTTCGTTCACTCGTGTTTTGCTCATTTTGTTCGCCTCTGAGTAGATCTCTTGAAGAGGCGCTATAGATATTCGTTCATTCATTCATTCATTCGTTTGTTCATTTGTTCTTTCGTTCACTCGTTCATTTGTTCTTTCGTTCATTTGTTCTTTCGTTCATTTGTTCTTTCGTTCATTTTTTCGCCAAGTATTTGTTCAGTCGTTATTTCTTCGTTCAATCCATTCGTTCGTTTATTTGTTCATTCGTTCAATCATACATTTGTTCACTCTTCGATCGTTTATTTCCTCGCTCAATCTAATCGTTTGTTAATTCGTTCGTTTGTTAACTCGCTCCTTCATTCGTCAATTCATTCGACCGTTTACTGGTTCGTCTATTCATTCATTCGTTCATTCGTTCGTTCATTCGTTTGTTTATTCGGCTGTATACGCTCGTTCAGCTGTTTGTTTATTCGTTCATTCGATCGGTCGGCCATTCAACGATTTTAACTTCGGCTTTTAATTGTTGACGTGATAAAGTGGACTATTTAATTACACCATCAGTTAAATGATCAGATTACAATCATTTTTAGTCATTATGCAGACAATGTATAATGAGGGGAGACTGCATCATAGAAACTATAATTGCGGGGAAATTGGAGAGTAAAAACCGAGAATGATGCTATTGGACTGGGTATAGGGGAGAGTGCTCCAAGACGCCCATGCTAAGGAAAATTGCGCTTATCTTCCGTGTGGGCTCCAAGAGAAGTACATGTTTCACCCTAATGTAAAGAGTGATCATTAATGAAGCAATGACAGCCACTACAGAACACAATTCAATAGGATCAATTGTGTAAATTAAAAAAGGTAGACCCCTCCAAACTGGGCGTCTTAGGAACCCTATACTACAAGACGCCCATAGGATGGGCATCTTGGAGCAACGGAAATCGACTAAAAACAAGAGGCATTGCAATCATGCATTTTAGACTAAAACAATAAACTGCTTGAGAGAAAGCAAATTAAACCAAAACTAAAAGATTCTAAAGAAACAGAGCAACTAAAAACACCGAGAAGCAAAAATCCAATCTCATGTTGTAAGTCATTATTGTCATTTTCAATTTAATCACAGACTACCGACAAAAGTCACACACGAATTTTTTGGATGTCTCTTCGTCTGCACATTCTGCATGACATCAACCTTCACACGTATTGCACTCTTTGCATTTCACTGAAGTTTTGGGCAAGGGTGAAACAGATTCAATAAACATTGATAAATTTGTATATGGCCCCGTTTTTATGAGTAGAAGGTGGTGACATGGTAGGCACCAATTCTTGGTCATTTGCTCATCGTATCAAAGACGCTCATGGGCATCTTGTAATCTCTATGCTTCCTATACATTCAAGTTGCCCATGGGCTTCTTGCAATCTCTATGCTACCTATGTTTTCAAGACGCCCATGGGCTTCTTGTAATTTTCGAGTCCCTCTCTACTGACGCCATTTTATTTAACAATGTCTATGTTTACTGGTTAGATAAAACCATAAAAGCAACTATAAATGAACCCTAAATAAACGTTGAAGTGCGCGAATTTTTACTACATAAGGCTAAAGAAAAAATTAGGAAGATTCGTAAATGTGCACTTACAAAAAAGTGGTGAAAATCTAGAAAATTGATTTATCGCGTCAATATCTCGAATACTGAAACATCACTGTTATGGAAGGTTCAAAAGATGTCGCTGCATGCAATGAGACAGCTAAAATACGTATATGTATCTTTTCAACCGTTTTAAAGGGGGTGGGCGTCTTACTCGCCCTGGGCGTCTTGTAGCACTCTCCCCTAATTTCAATCTCACGTATAGGCTATGCTTATAAAATTATGCTCATCTGATTTTCTTTTGAACTGGATATAATTCTTATCTCACTCGCTCCTCCTATATTTTCATTTGAGTCATCTTCATTCGTCGTTCTGTCTCATATCTACCATTTTCACGACTTCAGCAGTTTAGTTCATGCTTAAATGTAATTCTATGTGTTTGCATTGACTTCTGCATTCTGCAAGTCTCTTCCCATTGGTCTTCCTAATAAGGTCCCATGGGCGCCCACAGAAATTTTTGCAGGAGGGGCAAAACACGATGGTCAACGTTAAACAAAATTTAGCAGGAGGTCAAAAAATGTAAAGCAGGAGTTAAGAACATGCATGGGTATTCTTTTTCACAGAGGTTTCTTGATGAAAATTTCTGTTTCACTTTTTAAAATTTCTAATATGAATTGTTTCTTTCTGCAAGGAAATTTGTTCAAAAAATTCGGAAAGTATTAGTTAAAAGTAGGTTTTTTAATTCTCTAATAGGCCTACGAAGAAATTTGTTATAAACCTCAAAAGTAGTAGTGAGAAAAATAGGTTTCAATTTTCTAGGGGAGGGGCTAGTGCCCCCCTTGTCCTTATGTGCGGGCGCCCATGAAAGGTTCGTCTCTCCTCTTCGGTCGCGGTGCTCAACGCAGCTGCTACTGGTTGCCCGCCTTTCCAAGTACACCCGGTCTTCGAATGGCACCGTTGAATATATAAACCTGTTTGTATATATATATTATATATATATATATAATTTTATTATATATTATATATTTTTACATAAGCTATATATATAGAAGGGTAGAGAACCAAAAATAAAAATTCAGACATTGCTAAGCACACGAGTTGCAGTGGTGATTAATAGATTACGGTGAAGTTCCTGTGGCATTATTAATTTTGTCAAACTCCCTCACGATCGAAATGATGCCTGGCGACATTTTTTAATTGGATGAACCTAGGCTATTGAAATTATTCCTATGCACACACGTGTATTTTTCTAACTCTGCTGGGGGTCTGACAGGTCTTATAGATGATTGTGATTAAGTGAAACGTCTGCATGGAAAGTCGTGCAATCAAGTCTGAGAAGCTATATTTTTATATGAATCGTGAGGCTGCATGCATGCGGCTGCAGAGCGCAAGAAACCATCGAAAATAAACTTCTTAGGAACTGAAAAGAAAAAGAAACCGAAATCAAAGCAGTTTTCGATTATGTTCCCCGATGTATATATGTATGCGGCCTATAATACGGTTGGAGTCGGTTATGAAGTCATGAGCCCTGTATGCGTGGACGCCCAAAATGTCCCCGGACAAAACTTTCCGGACAAAAAGTCCCCGGAAAAAATGTCTCCGGATAAAATGTCCCTGGACAAAAAGTCCCGAGAAACAGAAACGACCAAATTTGTTGGAGATACATACATACATAAATACATACTGTACATACATACATACATACATACATACATACATACATACATACATACAATGTACATACATACATACATACAATGTACATACATACATACATACAATGTACATACATACATACATACATACATACATACATACATACATAGAATCATACATACATACATATATACATACATACATACATACATACATGGTGGGGCGCGGTGGTCTAGTGGTGGCGTCGTTGCCTTGGAGCCGGAAGGTCCGAGGTTCGAATCCACCCTCAAGCTGCGTAAGGACCTTGGGCAAGTCCTTCACTTACAATTGCTCAGCGCTTCGGCGTGAAACTCCGATGCAGTGTCCGCTATGCATTCGGGAGCGCCTCTGAGTAGAGAGCTTGAAGGGGCGCTATAACAAGTGCACATACAAACAAACAAACAAACAATACATACATACATACATACATACATACATACATACATACATACATACATACATACATACATACATACATACATACATACATACATACATACACACACACACACACACATACATACATACATACATACGTACGTACGTACGTACGTACGTACGTACGTACGTACGTACGTACGTACGTACATACATACATACATACATACATACATACATACATACATACATACATACATACATACATACATACATACATACATACATACATACATACATACATACATACATACATACATACATACATACATACATACATACATACATACATACATACATACATACATACATACATACATACATACATACATACATACATACATACATACATACATACATACATACATACATACATACATACATACATACATACATACATACATACATACATACATACATACATACATACATACATACATACATACATACATACATACATACATACATACATACATACATACATACATACATACATACATACATACATACATACATACATACATACATACATACATACATACATACATACATACATACATGCATACATACATACATACATACAACATCACAAAGATGAGCATGAATACTGAGCCTGTTCAGGTCTTAAGTGTTTTAAATGTCTGCCACACGTCCTGTTATGACTTTCGTTTGTCACTATAGATCTACTTCATTATCCTGACCGTCTCAATTTTTCTGTAATTATTTGGCAGAAAAATATCGCCGCCAGCGCCCAGCCATTGTGGGACACTGACGGCAGCGGAGGGTGGGCGGGCGGCTGATCCATCAACTGCCTAAGCGGTCGTACGACCGTCACATATGAATGTCACGTGTGACCTGCGCAAGGGAAGACCAGGATGCATGCGTCGATTTTTCGATATTCGATCGGTCATGGTGACGTTTTGTGACACGCGGACCAATCAAGCGTATCGTATGACGCCGCTATAAGGCAGACGCGTGTCCAGGCCTCTTATATATAGTCTTACAGTCGATGCGACGCGTGTCTTTAAGTCGCCCCGGCTCCATCCGACTCCTCGCTGTCTGCCTACGGTAATTGTCTCTATGTCTATTGCTATCTCTATGGTTGTCTATCTGTGTCTGGTTGTATGTCTGCGTGTCTGTGTCGGTCGATTTATAACTAATGTCAAGGATGCATGGTTTACGGTCTGTGTGGTATCGCTTATCTCCATAATGTGCCTATAAATAATTATAATTATCTGGTGCTTATAATAATATTCACAGCATCCTAAACGTTTTAACCCTTTGGTGCTCATGCATGCCCTTCAGTGGAATCATTTTGTTTTCATGTGCCTCATAGGATGAGCGATAGTGTGCAGAACTGTCAACCCCAATGTTGGAGATTCAAATCACACCAGATCAGATAGATAACATTATTTATACAGGATTAAGAAATGAGGTAAATAGCACTTGAAGTAGACGCAAGGTCTATGCCCGTGCCGCGATTCCTATTCAGTTGTTGAATGTATTCTTAATAATTTTTCTTCTGCTTCTTCTCGTCTTTCTCCCCTTTCTATTCCCATCATTTTTCTCCTCCTCCTATCCCACCACTTTTCCTCCTTCTATCCCACCACTTTTCCGCCTCGTTCTTCAAATACCCAGAGAGATGAGGGCGGGGTGGGGCTGGGGTGAGGTGTGGCGGAGAGAGGGACGGCGTGTATGAGGCGAAGTGTGGACGGAAAGGGGAGGTGTAGGTACCCGGGTAGGTGCGGGAAGAAGCAGGTGAGGCGAGGGTAGGGTGGAGACCAGAATCAGGGTGGGAGCGGGATGGGGTGGACTAGGAGAGTCGAAAACCCGAAATTTAGCTGTCAACGCCGGGTACCCTAGAGAGGTATGGGATTAAAAAAAATCTCGGGTAACGCCGGGAACCCCTGGGGGGAGAGGCTGGGTGAAGGCTGAGAGGGGCGGGTTGCGGAGAATTTGTGTGGATTATGGTCTGACCGGGATGGGCGTGGGCAGGGTTATGGAGGTTGGGTTCGAGGTGGTACTGGGTAGGGACGAAAAGCTTGAATTCACATGGCAGCCCCGGATACACTAGAGGGTTGGTGGCGGGGTGGAGTTGGGTGGAGCGAGGTGGGTCGGGTTGCGGGTAGAGTGTGGATCACGAGCGAGCCTTAAGGAGGTGCTGGCGGGGCATGGATGGGTACGATGGGGCCTGGGTTAGCCGAGGCTGGGTAGGTGTGAACAACTTAAATCCAAATAGGCCTACCTAGAGAGGTGAGGGCGAGGTGGAACGGGGCGGTGCGGGGTGGGACGAGTTGTGGCGAGATGGGGCGGAGAGAGGGGCGGCTTGAGAGTTGGGCGAAGTGGGGGTCGAAGAGGGGAGATGTGTGGTTGGGGAGGAGCTGGTGGAGGCGAGGGTATGGTGGAGTCCGGGAGCAGGGTGGGTGAGGTGGAGTAGAGGGTCAAAAAACCTAAATTTAAGCTGTGAACGCCGAGCACCTCAGAGGCCTTAAGGGTATGGGCGAAAAACTAAAAATTTCCCGGGCAACGCCGGGTACCGCATCTAGTTAGTTAGAGGCATAGGCACCTCGAATTAAATGTCGATGATTTTATTTAAGCCAAATATTTACCGATATTACGTGTGCAGCGTGCAGTTTTCTTAAGACTGCATACGGTCTTAAAATAGCACATTTCCTCAAAATTAATAGTAGTCTAATACATAGGCCTTCTATTTGAAGAAAACGAATGTTCCCGTCGCTTCGTAAGATAAGGAATATTTTTAAAGCAGCGTGTAATTTCTAACCATTTCTCTATCCTGCCGATGTATGTCTTCTGAAGTCGACAAAGAAAGCCACATTATCAGCTGCCTACGTTTTCCTACGTTTCAGTCTCGGTCGATTTAAAAATTATTATCGACGGAGTGCAGCAGATATACACCACTTGTCACCAACCTATCAATTGATTATAGCCTACCGCGACCTCCGCCGCAGCTGCAGATAGGAAGCTCTTCCATAGGAAAGAAAAATTACACGCTTGAAATAAATAGGCCTATATATCGCAAGTCGAAAAAACTGAAGAGACGTCGAATTTAAAAATGTATTCGTCGTCGTTTGCACAGGTGAGAGGAGCATCTCGTGAACTATAAGTTAAGAAGAGTCGGTGTCAGTCAGTGAGATAATATACCCTCGGCGTATAGTCTACACAGCAGACAATGGTCTGGTTAATGGATGACTGATGGGCGGTTGACAGCACGCACCTATAATAGGCTGGAGATCAAAAGATACGGACGGGTATAGCTAGGGGTCGAGTGCAAGAGAAGAGGAGAGGGAAGAGGGAAATTAGAGATGGAAGGATAGGAGAAGAAAAGAATGAGATATGGAAGAAGAGGGGAAGAGGAGAATGAGAGATGGAAGGATATGGGAAGAAAAGAATGAGATATGGAAGAAGAGCGGAAGAGGAGAATGAGACATGGAAGGAGAAGAGCAAAATAGGAGGGGAGCAGTGCATTTATCGAAATGACGTTTAAGCAGCGAGTCATCTAGAATGGGTAATAATGGTCCGGTGAATAGGCCTACACTGCTAAGATCCAGCGAAGCGTGACGCTGTGGCATAGACACATACCTACAAATAAGTGCAGGCCATATGATTCTTTCTTTCCGCTTCTCTCGCGTAAGGATATAGACACTTATAAAAAATTCTTAGAAGCTCCGCAACATGTATTCCATTGTCAAGACTAGTGACTCTGCACAGAGCGCAGTTGCGCATCGATCCATTCATCCGATGCCAAAGAAGAATGCATTCCGAGTTCTGCTTAAATCAATGAAAACAAGAGGAGAATTTAAGTGGCAAAAATGGAAAGAGGAGGAGAAGTAGGAGGAGGAGGAGGAGTAATAGTAGAAGTAGGAGGAGGATAAAAGTAGGAGAAGTAGTAGGCCTATAGTAGAAGTAGTAGGAGGAGTAAGATGAGAAGGAGGATAAGTGAAGTAGAAGTTGGAGGAGTAGGTCTAGTAGTAGGATGAGAAGGAAGAGTTGGAGGAGAAAGAAGAGGAGGAAGAATTAAGAGAAGAGAATAAAGAGGATCAGTATAGGAGCAGGAGGAGGAGGAAGAAGAGAAGAGGGAGGAGAAGTACGAGTAGGAGGGGAGGAGGAAGAAGAAGAGAAGAGGGAGGTGGAGGATGAAGTGACGTCTATTGTTGAACTGTTCGGTGTTGGACCATTTGTTGTGATTTTTATAGCGCTGCCAGAAAATCACTAGGCCTATAGTAGGCCTATGCCTACTGGTGCTGGATACCGAATAGTAAACTCTTCTTGAGGAGCAACTCAGATATTTTCTGGCCTCGCAAAGTCTGCCGACATAGTCAGCGAAAATGCTTCAATGCGGCATGATTCCAATTCATTTTAAAGTCAGGCAAACTGGTCGGTGTTAACTTTGGCCAGTTTTTGGTGAATTTTAGAGCGCCGCCAGAAAATCGCAAGTAGGCCTAGTGGGGTTGGATAAGTAGGACCTAACAGGAAACTCTTCTTGAGAAGCAACTCAGATATTTTCTGGCCGCATAAAGTCTGCTGAAATATTTAGCGAGAATGCTGCAATGCGGCACGTACGATTCTTATGTATATAAAATTTAAGCAAACTGGCGTGTATAGGCCTAGGTGATGTTTAGAGCGGCGCCAAAAAATCGCGAGCATTGGGGTTGGATACCTATTAGCAGAATCTTCTTCAGGAGGGACCCAAGCATTTTCCGGCCTTGCAAAGTCTGCCGAAGTGGTCAGCTAGAATGCTACAAGCCTGCAGCGCGTCACGATTCCAACGCATTTAAAAGTCAAGCAAACTGGTCGGTATTTAGCCAGTTTATAGGTGATAGCCTATTTAAAGCGCCGACAGAAAAATTACAACTGAGTAGTTTGGCTGCATGGATCGATAGGCCTACCTATAGTAGGAACTCCCTCCCACTTGAGCTGCGCCTGTTTCATAGATCACTCTCTGACACATTCTACAAGCACCTAAAACTGTTCTGTTTGGCCGTGCTGAAGTCGGGAGCGTCTCTGAGCAGTTCCCTTAAAAGGCGCTATAATAAATAGGCCTAGCCTACTTGAATGAATTCATGAATGAACCAGCAGCGGCTCTAGCGAATGAGCTGGTAATTGGTGCCTGTGCTTGGCTATTATTATAGCGCTTCACTTACGTACGTTACGAAAAGGCGTTGTATAAATAGGCCTATACACTGACAAACATAAATAAATAAATTGTACTCTGATGTGTTTGCACATCCTGCATTATTCGGCAGAGGAAATCACTAGCCTATTTGACAGAGGGCCAACTTAAGAACAATGACTGTGAATTTTGGGACACTGGAAAAACGATGACCCAATGTTGATGTGACCACTTTTAATATAAAAGTGACTATCGAAATCGCCTATCGATTTTGTTACTCAGTTTGGACTGAAAAAGAGCGTTAACTTCGTAGCACTAATAATTTTAAACAGTTCGCACTGTTAGTATTGCTTGGAGCACTGAATCCATCACAATAATAATAATTATTATTATCCTGGGTGGCTGCCATCTGGTGTTCGGAGGTGTTACTTATGTCGGAAAAACGACTCCAATTATAAACATCGTAGTTGTATAAAGTTGAAAACTAGGTTAACTAGCGATTTTTATTCAGGAAATAAGTAAATCGTTATTCTGAAATTCTAGAATGTTTTACAATGTGCGTTTGATTTATTTTTTTATTAATTAACAAGAGTCCCCCTTCGCACAGTCAAGGCCTTTGGGCGTATCATCGACGCACAATCGCCCATAACCTCGCTAGTGTAATCAGCAAATCAATCATATTTTCAGCAAATATAGTGTAAATAGATTTCCATAGGTTTGTATTAAGAGTGTTTGACTAGTGAGCATTGAATTTGGTCGTAATTTTGTCAACGTAGTACTCCGTTTGTAACTGAGATTTCCCGAGAGGCGTTGGGTATAAACTGTAAGGATAAATCTTCTGCGGCGGAACCTTCCGCCAGATAATGCCTTCCGAACTGCTTATACGGCGGAAGGATGTGCACATGCGCCAAATGTATACCGGAGAGACGTGTAGAATCGACCCGAACAGCAGGTTAGGCATCGTGAGGGTCGGTTAGGGTTAGTGTTAGGGTTAGTTTAGCCATTAGAAACTCTTGTTCGGGTCGATTCCCGAACTTCCGCCGTATAAGCAGTTTCGGAAGGCATTATCTGGCGGAAAGTTCCGCCGCAGAAGCTTCACGCAAACTGTAAACCCACAGATGGCCTTGCCTGGCCCTGGGCTTTAAATTATATGCAAATGAGCACTTGTGTTTTATAATTTGGCCTGATTAATGTTTGTATTAAATAATTTTACCTGGCTGCATGCAATCTATCTGTTAGTTTAAAGATGAGCTTGCTGTGTTATAATAGCCTTCCTGAAACTGATGAAAAGTGTGTGTTAACAATGTCAGACTGTTTGACACTTTAGCATTTGTTATCTAAGCGAATAGAAGATGTCTACAATGACATTGTAATAATGCACAATTGCACATGATTTCAGCTGACTGATAGACACGTACAGGTGACACTGTGCTAAAAATGTGTGGGGTGTGTAGATCAGAGAAACCCTCTAAAGAGACGGAGAAACATTCTTTGAGGAAATTTTATGCAATCTGGAAAGTATTCAGCATGAATTGATGGCCAGCATATAAATTGTGATGGAAAACAGAATAAGTAGAATATGCAGCAAGTGTATGCCACAAGACTTTTTGATTTCCAAGACAATTTGAGTGGAAATCTTAGAAGATTGGTTAAATTAGGAGGAAGTTGTCCGGGAAGGAAGTGGCTGCCAAACATGCATTTTCATTTATGTAAATCTACTATTGATGGACGAAGCAGATGCCAAGTCTCCTGCAGCCAGCAGCCTGGGATAATTGGAACTAAAATAATTTTTCCCAAGGCTGTTTCCACGTAATGAATGTAGTCTGTTGAAAGTTGACCAATTTTTTATCGCTCGAATACTTTTCGGATCATTCTATTGTTAGCTCTAAGAACCAGTCAAAATCTCTCTACTCTTGTCCCAGACTTTGGCAGAATCTAGTAGAAACTGATTGTATGATCTACTGAACATCCCTCATCTCTTGTAGTGAGAGCTGAAGTATGTCAACTTAGTCTTTTAGTAAAAAATATGTATTTTATTGCATACAGCATTCATTACTGACTCATTGATTCAATGTAAGTGAAAACTGTATTGTGTCTAGAAATTCTTAGATTTTTTAATTCTGTTTTTGTGACAGTTTTGAAAGAAGATTTTGATCAAGAAGAACAGTGATACTACAACTATTGTCAGGATTTGCTTGTGGAGCCTGATATTTTATGTGAAAGAATGGCGGGAGTTGCTCGTGGTAATGATGCGTCAGCACAAAATAAGGCCTTTCAGTTCAAACTTGTTCTTCTTGGCGAATCAGCAGTTGGCAAGTCAAGTTTAGTTCTTCGTTTTGTGAAAGGACAGTTTCACGACTACCAGGAGAGTACGATTGGAGGTAATTCTATGATTAAGTCATGCCACAGTTCTAGATGGTTTGCATTTGAACTTAGAAGAGTCCAAATAAGTGACTTAAGTTTCAACTTTAAAGTATCCTTTCATAATAATGATAAGAGACAATGATTATGATAATAAGCGAGAGACGAGGCAAAAGGAAAGGCGCTGTACGTAAGTCCAAAATCAATGCCAGTCATATTATTATTTGGCAACTGTATGGCCACGATATACCAACTCATTTGAAGGTTTTTACCAACTATTAAAGCCATCTGTAGATACATGCCAGCCTCAACTGTCATTATCTTGGTCAGCAGCTTCATTGTGTCCAGGATTGATTACTGCAACAGCCTATTGGTTGGTCTGTTGACTTCTCAGCTAAAGTGGATATGTACAGCCAGTGCTTAATTTTGCTGCACGTCTCATGTATAGGGCCAGACACCATCGTGTCATGTCACGATCTCCTTCACAACTATATATACTGGTTGCATGTTCTTCAGTGTGTGCTAACTAATACTAGTATGCTGTTAATCTGTTGTATATGGTAGCATGGTATCTGAAGTCTCAAGTTGTTGACTGGCTTAGTGTGGTGAATACATGTCTGCTTCTGTCCCTTGTCTTTAACACTTTAATGCCGGAGGGTGTAGGATTTCCCATACCATTTACTACCATCTTGGCATTGAAGGGTTAAAGAGCTTTCAAGAGCATACACGTCTTCTAATAAATACAGTTTTTAGTAGCAGTATTGCTGCACATGCAACATAATGTTAGCATGCCAAAATACTGAACAGTTTAATTCATAATTGGCCGATGTTTTGTCTGTGTTGTCTTCCAGCGGCCTTTCTAACGCAGACCGTCTGCGTAGACGAAATGACCGTTAAGTTTGAGATATGGGACACGGCTGGGCAGGAACGTTATCACAGCCTTGCGCCGATGTATTATCGAGGAGCTCAGGCAGCGATCATCGTGTATGACATTACCAGCCAGGTAGCCATTGAGCTGTTTTACTGCAAATTTTTTAACTCCCATATTTGTATCATATTGTATGGTATTTAAGCATAATTTATAAAGTGCCTCTATTCGGGTATTACATTACCAGCCAGGTAGCCATTGAGCTGTTTTCCGGCAAATTATGTAATTCCCATATTTGTATTGTATTGTATTTGAGCATTTATAAAGTGCCTCTATTAGGGTGAACTGTTCAGAAGTGCTCCCAGGGCACAAGATCCAAGAAGAAACAGACTGGTGGCATAACCGAGTCACCCTGTGCAGCAGAGCAGTGAAATCTGTTCCTAGGGATGGAAGAGACTAGGATGCAAAACTTTTCAAGACTAGAAGAAGAACAGTGTGCTAGACAATTGTGCATAAACATGAAGATCTATTTCTGATCAACGTGGCAATCTTTAAACATGAAGATCTATTTCTGATCAACGTGGCAATCTTTAACAGGCGGCAGAAGATGTCTTGTGAATTGAGATCGTCAGATGGGCTTGTTTTTATAGCACATGTATGCAATATCGAATGGTTGTGGTGCCAAGCATAAGGCCACGTTATTGCCCGAACATTACCCTACATCTTCTCTTGTATCAATAATTATATATTATATGTAACCACAGAGGAGAAGAGGGACCACTTTTTGAGAATGGACTTCTTAGCATTTTTATAGTGTTTATAGTGCATTTTAAATTCCTTCTGGAAGTCATAAAAATTGCAGATCTTTATGGTCTATATTTATATGCACTGCTATTTTGAACTGGTGCAAAATCTTATATGAATTTTCTATGATGATTTTACGCATCAGTTGCATTTCTTCATAATTTCGCATGACTATGATCTCTGGTCTACTATGCCTCACTGTACAGTCAACTAAATGTGGATCTGCATTAGACCCTAATGGCTCTGCCACTCAATTAGACACTAAAATCAATATTCGTGGTTTCACTGAAAAGGCATTTTCCAACCGATTCATTAAGCAACAGGTGGTCATATACTTCAGTGCACAAATAATCTCTGCATGCGTGCACTGTTAATTCAGCTAACACAATTGTTTGAGGAAGGATTCTATAGACCTGTATAGGCTCCTTGGTTTGTATTTAAATTCTTGAAGGCGGTTGTTATTGTCGAATTATTGTCGAATTATTGTCGAATTTTGATCTATAGATCTAAATCCAATCAGATTCCAATTTAGATGCAAGCAGTTTTATATGATTTTTTTTGGAAAGGTAACGTATAAATTTTAATTAAAGCTGAAAAATATTATCTGTAGTGCAGTTAATTGTTATTTGCAGTTGCCACCTATGACAGATTTATCTCTAGGTGTCCACAATTTGTGAGGCATTGTCATGTTGTGGTCAAAATATGCAGTTACAGTTCTTGTTTGGTGCTGTCTGTGTAACTTAGCCTGGCATGAATTCAAACCACTTCAGATAAGGGGTGAAGAGTTTGAAAAAATCTTTACTGCCTATGGGATACATGCATGAAAATACGGTATATTAACAGAAGTTCATTCTCCAGTTTCCATGTCTCACACTGGCATTCAGGAAGACACTTCTTGGATCTTCAGGACCAATCCCAATCTCCTCGCCTCAGACCTATGCATCACAATATTTTCTGTTTCTTCTCAACAAACTTTGACATTCCAAAGTAACTGATGGTGAAACTCGTGTCTGTTGTATAGTGTGTCGATTTGGGAGACAAGATGTTGTGGCATTGGTATTTGTAGATCTTTCTGGCTCTTGTGTCATATGCATAGCTGAAGATTGCAAACATCAACAATTAGAATTTGACATAGACTGTCAATTTTAAGCCTACAAAAGCTCTAAAACAATTTTCTTATGCCTGAGCGTCTCCTTAAATCCAGTAAACAAGCAACTACACACTAATATACTGAATTCTTCATTATTAACTAGTACTTAGCGCAAGCACTTCTTTTCACTGCCTCAGAATTACTTTCTTTTCTCTGTGTCTTTCACTCTGGGAGTACCTCGGATTGGTGAGCTCTGTGAGAGGCACTTTATAAATCTATAAACACAATACGCTTACATTTCTTTATGCATTGTTTTGTGATTTTGGGGTGTTTTAGGATACATTTGCCAGGGCCAAGTCATGGGTAAAGGAACTGCAGCGACAGGCTAGTCCAAACATAGTTATAGCACTGGCTGGCAACAAGGCAGACCTTTCTCAGAATCGGAATGTTGAATGTGAGGTAAGTAGTTACTCTCGTTGGACTTGCAGATTAAATTTTTTCCCCAGTTTTGTTAAATTAGTATTTGTAAAAAAATTGTCATCAGTAACAATACAACCTCAAAATATGTCAATGCAGTAACCATTGTCATGTTATGAAGATATTAATCTGATGATATATTATAATATTTATTTTCCATAGATCTGTGAAAAATTTGATACCAAAAATGTTTCCGCTTTCACATGTCACCACATGTGTGAGTGTTACACCCTAGGCAGCAAGTCTAGGTTGTAGTTGTATGGCATCAGGGTAGTTAGGTGGAGCTGCTGCACACAGTCTGACACAACAAACAGTTGCTCTCTGAGCTGTTCGTTTGTCATACATGTAAAAAGAGAAATGTGATTCTCCAGTTCCACTTTGTCCACAGGCCACTAATATTACGACTAAAATTTATATATAGCTAAGGCGTAAAAAAAAATTGTTGTGTTTCCGGTAACGCGACCGACCCATTTTTAGAGCCGCGACCCAAATATTTTTGTAAAAATTTAAAAAAAAAAAAAAAAATTTTCAAAAAAAAAAAAAATTTTATTTAAAAAAAAAATTTTTTTTTAACATTTGTATTGACATAACATAAGAGACGTCAACAAAATGAAATTAATAGGACTGTTTCTAGAGCAGTTTTAGGTGCAGACAGTCGGGAAATAGGCAGTTTATACTTGCTTAGAACACGTACTTTGTTTCAGCGTGCAAAAAAGACTAGTGGGGTATACTTTTTTGGATAGTCACTGCATAAAAATATTTTACAAAATAAAAATATTTTCCGACCTACCTACCCAATTTTTTTAGCTCTGTTACCGGAAACACAACATATTTTTTTTGGCCTAAGCCTTCCCTTCTCTGAGGCTGTAAAGTCTGTTAGGGAATCACTTGACTTAGCAATGTACACTTTTGGTAATTTCATGCAAAAGCAGAAAAATGCATATCATTCAATCAATCAGAATTTATATAGCACCCCTTAAAAATCCCTACTTGGCTCAGGTCGAGCAAAAAAGGCAGTCTTCAACAGTTGGTGAAACTGAGAACTATTTGGGTATTTGGGAAGTGTTTCATAGTCAAGGAAACTACTTCCAGGTTATAGGATCAATCACAGAGAAAGACATTGTCGCAGAGTGAGCGAAAGGGACCATTAACCTTTACCCCTCGGATTAATAATGAATTGGCCCAAATTTGGCCGGTGGGAGCGGACATACGAGTGGTAAAGATTAAAGAGGCTGTACAACAGTGCACGTTGTAAACTGAACAGAACTGATGTAGTGCAAAATCCTTTATCGAAGTTATTTAGAGCATAAAACCCCCGAAAAATAATTTTCCAAATTTTTTTTAGCTGATGCATATTTGAAATATGGATTAATTTATTATGAGTTATAAAAAATTATAATTTTTATAGAGGAATAAATTGCAGTCCATTGAAACGAATCTGGCCAGAGGCCAAGAGTATGTATACTGGTGATAAATTTGTTCTTAACCTTTGTTAATTTCTTATTTCTTTAGGAGGCTACTGCTTATGCTGAAGAATTCAACCTTTTGTTTATGGAAACGTCTGCAAAAACAGCAATGAATGTCAATGAAATTTTTACTGCAATTGGTTTGTGTTTTATGTTTAATGTTAATTGTCTCTTATTCCTTCAACTTCAGTGAGCCAAACCAACTGAATTGTCCATTTCAATTGTTTTTGATGTCTTTAATTGTTCTATTGTTCTAGTATGCCTGAGTTGGTGCGATAGTTCTTTTCTAACATGTCTGGCATATAATATAGTCAGTCCATCTGGATTTTCAATCCTACTACCGTGCATCCTGTGACAGTTGATAATATATTTGTCAGTCCATGTAATCTCTGAAGAGTGATTTCCAGTTGTACTTATAGCACCGGAACCACGTTTGTAGGAGCCAATGTTTGCAGTAAATGGGTGGTTCTCTTACCTCAGTGTTCCCAGCATGCAGCTGTGACATGTCTGAATGAAGCTTATCTGTTATCTATGTGTATGTATGTATAAGGATATCGATGGTAACAATGAAAGCCATTCAGACAAATGATAAATGTTCTTCTGACCGAATTATGTCAAATATCTAGGTCAACAATTTCTCATGTATTATGCAGTGGCCATGGGTTATGCAGAGCTGAGCTGTCATTTATTTGTTGCAATTAGTTTGTTCTGATGGCATCCTTTAGGCTTATGGTCAGAACAAATGCATGAATCATCTTTTATCAGTTTTGAAAGGGATTTTGACAAAATGAATTCAAAATTATCAGTTTGTGAACAGTACAAATCAATAATTGTTTTCTAGACTTATGACTTGATTTCCGATCACATTTCCAACTGACAGCGGAGTTTGCTAGGGATGCAATTGGAGTAGAAATCAGGTTATTAGTCCATCGCACTAGCCACAAAACTGTTTTGCTCACTTGTGAGCAAGTAGCATTCTGACAAATATTCTAAATTGTTTTTCATTTACACTGTCAGAGGTGCTCCCAGTGCGAATAACCTGTCGAAAAAGAAAAGTCTTAAGAGAACTGATGGAAGCAGTGGTGCCCCTTTGATAACCATTGGTAATCATCAAGAAATTTAGAGTACAGAATGATTTGTGTTTATTCTTGTACAGCGAAGAAACTTCCAAAGACTGAGACACCAGGGTCACGACCTCGGCCACAGGGCGTTGACCTCGGCCAAGAGACTGCGCCTCAGTCAAAGACCTGCTGCTAGGAATCAAGGACGTGTGACCAAATGGAACTGTTCTGATTCTAGACAATAGGTTCGACAGAAGTAAAATGTGTCATTCTGTTTGTGTTTTATGACATGTTTGTGCAATTTTCTGTATGTAATAATTATGTATTCAAAGGCCTATGATACCTACATATATATTATATAATATATTTATATGCCTTTGTCAGCTGCATGAGTTGAAGGATTTGAGAATACACACTCATCCAAATACTGTTAGTCTTCTTGTCGGTGACTTCTGGTAATTGTGACTTCAGCAGAGTCCAGAATTGCACTGGATGCTGTTAATTGTTGGGGCAGAGTTTTAGTTTAGGAATTGTCGTTTTAACGACGATGCGTATCAAACTGTGTATAGGCGCTTAATGCATTTGTTGCATTTGTCTGTTTAATGCAGTCATACATTGTTGAAATAACAGTGATAATGCTGAAACAGTAAAAATTGTAAGTACTGATAATGGCAATGATGGCTATTTGTACAATAGACATCAGTTTGTGTCATCTCTGGGGGTTTTTAGCGCTAAGTTAGCCTTGCCAGTATACCATTAAGCATGCCTGTTGTCATTTGATGAAAGATTCTGAACTTAGTATACATGTATATATAATTAATATTATATACTACATTACTACAGAGTGTCAAATAACTGCATGGCTGATTGAATAGCATCAAAACTGCATTTTCTTTTCAATGTCAGACAAATTACGCGACAATCCCATAGTATGGGAACTTCGCTTAACTTAGTTGAAAATGCTGTTGCTATCTGCCAGTAATTGCATAATGACTTTATTGAATGTAATTCATTTGGTCTTCTACAGGGTGGGCCAGTGGAAATGCAACTTTTTTGACGCCTTATAACTTGAAAAGTTTTTATCTGAGCGTCTTGTTCTATATATCAGATTGAACATAATTATCCATTCTATCATTCTGGAAAATATCTAAGAGATACTATTACGACTTTTTGAGATACTGCTATTTATATTCGACGTCCCATTTTCGTGCCGTAAAACAGCAAGAAAAACAAAATTCTGGAACTGAATAAAAAATTATGTCAAAAAGCTAGCCTTTGCATACACACGGTCGTTCTAAAACTAGTGTTGGTTGGCGTCTGAATCGTGAAGTTCTTCTTGTCTGTGAATCATGTTCTGTCGATCTTTTCATCTGTCATTCGCTTTTGAGTCATTTGTTAGCTTTAAGCGTCTTGTTGCGCTCGCTCGGCTTCTGAAAGCAGGAAACACTTTTCACAAAGTGTGATGGTGTCGTTGGCTGTTTCAAAACTTGCAAAAACTTTGTCACTCCAAAAGCTAAGGTGAACAGTGTTTATTACTGTGATGAAGTACTCGCAAGAGGACTGCTACATTCGCCAACAGTACTGTCTGGAATTGATGGTTAGGCTACCTTTTTCAGCAAGATGGAGCGCCGGCGCATCGTTCACGTCATACGGTTGCCTATCTGAACGCTAACGTGACAGAGTTTATTGAACAGGAGAACTGGCCACCGAACAGTCCGGATTTAAATCCGGTTGACTATTCGATCTGGGGTTGTCTTCAGCAACTGGTCTACCATGAACCGTTACGTGACGTTGAACATTTGAAAGAAGTGATTCTTTGGTGCTGGGCTGAAATAACCCGAGCACTGCTGGCCTCAGCCATTGATCAGTGGTCGCCTCGTGTTGATGCACAGTCATTAAAGCACGTGGTGGAAATATTGATTTTTTAGACTGATTATAAATCTACTCAAGATAATAATTGTTATTAAATGTTAGTACTAAGTTATTGTTTAGAATTGACATATTCACTTTCAGAATTTTGTTTTTCTTGCTGTTTTACGGCACGAAAATGGGACGTCAAATATAAATAGCAGTATCTCAAAAAGTCGTAATAGTATCTCTTAGATATTTTCCAGAATGATAGAATGGATAATTATGTTCAATTTGATATATTGGACTAGACGCTCAGATAAAAACTTTTCAAGTTATAAGGCGTCAAAAAAGTTGCATTTCCACTGGCCCACCCTGTAGTATCATCATCAACAACTGATAAATAGAATTTGTTATAAATGCTTTTGCTGCATTTGCAGAAATCTTTTCACTGGCGCTTTGAATCTAAAACATGTCAACTGCAACTAAAAAAATAGGCAACTTTTAATTGAATCGCATTACAGAATGTTGAAAAGGTGTAAATATCAGGATTTTCAAACCCGGGCTAATAGTAGGATATCTTGATTAATGTGATTAATACACAGTACACACACCACTGGCAAATATGCTTTTATTATGTTTTTATTGCATACGCATTACGCACAAATATTTTCTTCAACACTCGATTGAAAATCAGCTTCATATTATAAGTAGCTTTCAACTGGCTTCTTAGATTTGATTAGGAAACATTTTACTGGCTTCGTAGATTTCACTGTGGACGTTGCATATTGGTTTAAGATACCTTGAGTTGTAATTCAGTCTTTCTGGTTCTTGTATTCTTCTGGATATTATTGCAGCTTCTGTGTTCCAATTCAACAGCTGATTGCTCTGTTGTGAATGAAGTTGGGGTAGTGGAATGGCACAAATTCTTTAGCTCAGGTCAATTGTAATTCCAGGTGCCTGGTTGGGCTACATAATTAGGCCAATGTCTGTAAGTACTATTATGATTTCCGTTGTTATTAAATGCATACAGAGCTATTCTGAAAGGTTTGCTGTCTTTTCAAATGTTGTAAGAAGCAGCAGTGGTTCAAGATTTTTTTTCTGTGTTAAACTTAATTGTCTGGTTACCATGTGGATAATGAATGGCTCTGTATCCAAATTGGTAAATGTTCGTGTTGTGGCATGCATGTTCAATGCGTATTGACAGCATGAATGCAATCTGGATAGTTGGTAGCTTCACAGATTTTAAGAAAAAGCGACAAGCTGTTTGCATGCATGTTTTGTATATACGATGGTTGTCTCTAACACTACGGACCCTGCATCTATTTGCTATTGCTTTGCCAAAACATGGGCAGGTTTATTCTGGGTTATAAATAATGGTGAAAGCTGATGGTTTCCATTGATACTTTTAAAGGGCTGTTTTTACTGTCGTATGGGTGGGCAAAGTGCCTATTCAGTGTTGTGTCACTAATTGGTTAGTTTTAATCGAATTAAACATATTCTGCTGTTTAGGTTGGTTAATGAATGTTGATTGGACCTTGTTAGCCTATCAATTATGATAGGTTGATATAATTACCTATGATGATTACCTATGCATGTTGCAATATGAATTTCATATGCAGTAGAATTGCAAGGGCTGTCTTCCACCATAGTGTCTCCCTCCCTTCCTTTTTTCCTTCTACCATGGAACATGAACTGATCTTCCAAATGTTGATCTGGTTACTATGGAAACAGTTTTGGCTTTAAGTTTTGGTGCACCATCAGACATTGGCACTGTAAGAACTTTCTAGTTAATAATAATAATAATAATATTAATAATAAAAATAATGATAATAAATTATCGAAGCTGTAGTCATTTTGATGGATGTTTTTTGGTGAGCAGTGTTTGTTTAATGTAATGTGATAATATATATTTAATATAGTGCATTTCGTGACCCGCGAGAGTTGGCTCTTTTTAGTAGAGATGGAAACCATGAACCAATATTTGTGAAGAATAAGTGATACAGTTTCCCCAAAGAACCAAATTCGAACATCTAAAAAATGAACTGTGCAAAAACTAAAGAATCATGATTCGTGACACTTTAATTGGAGACGAAAAGACATGAGATCAAATTCACACCAGACTTTATTGAAACGTATGCATAAAACTACCAAATAAATCATGAAAAGTTTTCCCCGCATGTAGTTTTTGGCATGACCAGCAATACTTGAATGGCTATCATCTTCTTCAATGTATTTATTTGTGCGGGAGTAAGTCTGTACATTCGGGTTATTACCGTACTTCGTATGAAATGCAATATGTAATTTTAAGGAAAGACACGTACACTGCACAGTGATTCTGATTATGCTGTATATGAATCTAATAAACTGATGTAAAGGAACTGAAAGTCTTAATTGTATGAACTGCTTTTCATGTGAAGCTTTATCCATAATGATTGCAAGCTCAGAATTTCTTCAGTGCCCATGGAAGCAAACCTGTTTAGAGGAGCCAGCTTCTTCACAGGCACTCTGTCAAAGACAAAATTGACTAACAGGTCTGGTTCCAGGTTAAGAACTAATGGTTTGTTGGCTAAGGTGCATGGTGTTTATAATTGAAGTGACAAGATAGATAAGGAGCGAGCAGAGGAGAACTCAGGATGTTAGTGCCCTTGAAACTGCTTGGCTGTGTTACGGCGCCATATAAATCATCATTATTATTATTATTAAATTATTATTAGAATTGCATAGAAATTGCGAGAGGTACAGAGTTGAATTAGATCAATAAATTTGTTGAACTTACTAGTTGCAAAATCAGCATTTTTGGCTGAAATGCTGACCTCAAGATAACCCTAAAGGTAGACGAACTGTGCAAATATCTTACATTTTATTCCTGTAAACAAGAAAGCCATATTTCAATTTGCTTAGATATGCATAATTATAAGCTGTCTATCAAATGCTACTGCATTAGTTGCCTGCATTTCTGCTATCTGGTTTCTTTTTCAACTTCAATGTCTTTGTGGAAGAAGTAACAATGAAAAAGGCTGATTTTCAGACTATGGTAGTCTGGCAGAATTCAGCATTGTCTTCTTGTCTGCCATTGTAATTGCAGCAAGCTGGAAAATGAATGAACGAATGGTGGGGATGTTTTCTATAGATCCAGTCGCATCACAACCATTGCAGCTGTTGATATGAAGCCCGACAGAAGTGGATAAGAAGAACTTCTTGTTGCTGACAGCTATAAACAAAAGAAATGCTATTTAATGCTAAAGAAATTAATGATATATTTAATGCAATGACATTGTAGTCACAACAATTTATATAGTTTCGTCTATTTTAGGTCAATTCTAGGAAGCTTTATACACACTCTACAATACGTTTATTTGACGCATTCTAGGTTAAACTTCATCGTTAGTTTCTTTGCATCACTTGTACTTAAACTTTTGCAGAAATGCATGCAGCGGCTCTCTCAAACAAATTCTCGAATGGCCAGTTGAAAAATACAGACCTTCCGGGCCATTCCCATATGAAAATTTATTTTGGAATACCCCAAAATACAGACTACTACATTGTCATAAAATAACAATTGAAGAGGAAGACAACAGTGGTCGATGAAAATGGGTAATTTTTTGAAAGCATGTATCTTGGACGCTTACTGTAACGTAGAAATTGCAGAGATCTCCTGAGCAGCATTCGACGCATTTCCAGTCGTCGAACCAATCTCTCTTGCACTGCAGCGTCGATTCTTTCTTCGCCTGCTCGCACTGTGATGTCTTACTGCAATCCTTCGACACAAAGTGGACTCGGTCCCCATATGGGACCCAGTAGCGTGGAACTGTTGAAAAAACAGATCAAGGTCAAGTATTTGATGTCATTTCTCATGTTTACTGATTTGGTTAGACAATCATTTAGAAATCAATTTATTAAGGGTTGGACAGGACTTTACTGACTTAAAATTCGGCTCAAGAGAAGAAATTAAGATGATGAACTGTTTCCATGTGCAATGCAGTGATCTTCCTGTATGTGCCTGGTCAGTAAACTAACAGTTGCAGATAAGAGCATGCTGGATGGACTCCATAACTGTCCTTGGCTTGTTGTTTGTGCAGATATGCCTCTGCGTCATTGATATACATAGTCTGTTAGCATGATATAGCCATTCAGGACCTTGAGAGTTGTTCATTGCTGGCTAATAAGAGACACACTAAGAAAATTACCACTAAGGAACATAAGAGCTGTACATGCTTTTGTAGTGTTTTCCTGCACAAATGTTTAGGATGTCAAAATTCTTGGATAAAGGTGACAAAGATTGTGACAGACTGACGACAATAATGCACAGATCACATCATAATTACTTATTACCAACTTTGCACAACATTACTCTTAGTCTTTCTAATCTGCACAGTTTGACTCACCTCACAGTAGGCATAGGAGCTTATGCAACACTGCTAAAATTCAAAATTGAGCTTTCTTAATTTTCTTTTATTCAGTGAGATTTGAAAGAGTAAAATGCAACTAACGCCCCCATTCAATGGTTGACATGCAAATGTCTTGTGCTTCTTCGCATTGTTTCGACGTCTTTATGCATTTGTCCTTGTTGCCGTCTTGTCGTGTGCAGGCGTAGCATTCAAGACAAAGCCCTACAAGTCACCAATACAAAACTAACATCAGTTTTATAATATCTAAAAGTGTTTTGCTCAGATCTTTTTGGCACTGAAAAATCCTTCTGCTCCCGGCTACAGCGCATACACTGAATTGGAGTTTCACACTGAAGTGCATGAGCAATTGTGAGTGAAGGATTTGCTCAGGGTCCCTACATGGCGGCTTGAGTTGGATTCAAACCTGCAACTTTCCAGCTCCAATGTACTGAAAATACCCATACACCACCTTGCCCCACAACTGGATTTCCGGTATTAATATCTAATCTATTGATTAGGGCATCAGTGAGTGGTGCAATGCTTCATATACAGCACTACATCAAGGATTTATCACGCACAATAATTATTGTCTGTCAAGGACTCAAACAGGCATAGCACATATGACTAGCCATGCACTCGGTCAATCAGCCATTTCCACCTTCAGCATAATTCTACTAAGCAATAAATTTATTATGATCTTTTATTTATTACTTACACTACATAAGTTCATGTAGTGGCATTTTTATTGACTGCCAGTTTGCTTTCACATCAGCTATAAAGAAGAGCTTTCACTTCAGTTTACACGTACAAAATTGGACAGGAAACTTCCAAAATTCATAAGTTTTTAATTTAGGTATTCTTATAATAAATACAGCTTACCACAGTTGGCAGATAATAGTAACAAAATCGCTAATTTGAATATATAAACAATATGATCCATGTTCTGTGCATTGACAGGTATGACTCCATGTGTAAAGATAATCAAAGGCTGACCTCATACTGTAATATTGCATGACAAATAGACGACCTGATAAGATAAGACGGATCTCAACCCGTAATCAGAGCCGTGTTAAAACAGAATGCACCCTTGTCAATATCTTGGCCGTTGATCTGCTGATCTGTTTGGCTTGGTGATACAGGGCTTACAGGCCCATTAGCCACCAGATAAGGATATACTAAGGCAGTAGATGAGCGTGGGAGCAATTGGCTACTGGTGACTCTGTGCTGTTTTGAGAAGGACGTGCAAGAGCAAGGTTTTAGAGAATTGGAAAGGGTTACATGCAGTGGTTAAAGTGGTTTGGGTGAGCAGTGGGAACGCTGAATGGGTGAGCAGTGGGAACGCCAAAGAAGAGTTTTACTGGAACGCATGTGTTTCCAAGGTTCCAGCATGCTGAGCAGTGGGAACACAAACAAGGAATTTTGAGAGCAGTGGGAACGCCATTCCCACCCACTGTAAACCCCGTTACCACCCACTGTAAACCCTGGTTACATGTGCTTATGTAGAGCCATCGTGGTCATGTAGTGGCATCTGGTTTTCATCGGGTATTGCTAATGAAGTCATAGTAGACAATAAAGTTTGGAAATGTTCAACTCAGGCAGAGGTGGCATATTGTATTGTTGACTTTCCAACTCACATAGCAGGGGAAATTCAAAACCGACTATGTGACGTACTTTGTGGCTAGAAGTTTCTGATAAACAAATTCAGAGCCACATGGCAATCATCCTTCGATTGTGGATACTACTTCAAATAGCCATGACTATTACTACTACTACCACCAATGTTACTACTATTTATGCTACTACGACTAATAATTAATAAACAACCTCTAAGTAACAATACCAGACAAGAAATCGACGCAATATTTTATTTCTATGAAATATTACATATTGTAAACATGTTTTTCAACACTGTACTAGACAAATATAATTTACAGTTGTCAGCTATTAAAAATACTAGTATCAATACTAAAATTAGCAGTAGTAAAAATATTGATTACGACAACAGTAACTGAGCCATTGATGAATCTTCATTTCTACTGAATTTACTTTGAAGACATTGTGCTATCAAAGTCTAACATAAAGTATCTTCTCTTACTAAGACTAAAGTTACTAGTCCACAACTACTAGCAAATTTTACTGTAAATCAATTTAAGAATAAGTGTCGCAAAAGCAAAATTAAATATTCTGCAAAGCTGCTAAGACATTAAAAAAAGATTTTCATTAATAGCTTTAAATAATATAAGTAGAATTAGCACCAACGGGAGGTGACAAGGTCCTTTTTTAGTAAAGCCATTTTCAATTAATAGAACAACATGACTGTTAGTCTGATTCAAGTGTCTTAAATAAAATGAAAACTAAACTCATAACCGAACATTCTAGAAGCAATCACGAAGCAACAATTCAAAAATTTAAAAAAGAAGAGTTACTCTTTGAGACAACGATGACAAAGAAAATCTTTAAACATCATAAACAATAATGTTACAAAGGGTTTACACTAAAACTAAAATAAAAACAAATCTGGATGAAAAAATAAGCTCTGCTATATGAAATTTACAGCGTGCATGAAAGGTATCACACAAGTTTACGACCGAGCAAATTGCAGCATTAAACAATGACTGAAACAATTTATGATGCTGCACACATTAAAAAAAGTAAAAGCTAAATGTGAGGTCCGTGATAGGTAAGAGTAAAAAGAGTCTTAGTAGTGAACTAAGTGCATCACTAAAGCAATTAAGTTTAGTTTATAAATCAACAGCAGAGTATTGCTGCAGAAAGTAACAATCGACGTTATTCTGGACATGGGAAAATTTTTGCATACAAGAAATACTGTATGTAACATCAAAACTGATCAAATAGCATGCTGCCTGTCTGGTCAATATGAAAAAGAACAATTTGATATGCGGTTGAATCTCAGAAACCAGACACTAATCTTTGCAATTAACACTCTATCACAGGTTTTCCTATTACAATTTACATATTCTCAAGGATATTCAACAAAAGAAATATCCAGTTTTAAGAAATTGGTGATTAAAGGAAAACAACAATCAAGCAGTGTTTAATCCAGCCCCCTGCTTGCAGGGGGTGGATTCAGGTGTCTGCTTGAAGGTGCGAAGTAAAAGTGGCCATATTGGGGGAACACTGAGGACAACCAGTAATTTTTCATACAACTTATTTTTATTTTTTAGTCCTTCTATCACATTCCAATAAATATAACAATTCCGATAGTAAATTCTATACTTTTTATTACCTTTTTTAATGTATCAATGTTGAGCAGTTGAATTATTATTATAATGTGGAAATTTGACATATAATATACATATAAGCAACACCTCTCGAATTTTTATAGGAAGGATTTTATTATTGGAAGAAAACCTCCCTCCAGATTCCTAGATTAAACACTGACAATCAAGTAACCAGACAACTGATTTAACACCATCCTGTGTACAAAAGAAACCAGACGTGCCTCTCCTTAGGATTTATGAATCTCAGTAATTTACTGTAGCAAGACACAGACAATGTTCTATTAAATTGTTGCACTGTAGCATAAGGTGACCTGGCGATTTTCCAACTAAACTCACACAACGCATTTCAACAAGGTCAGTTGACCGTTCTAGAACAGGCGGTGCAGTGACATGAACTTCTGGCCGTTAGCCTGCAGCATGGATAGTTGAAATCATTCTGTTTGATTGTCATCTTGTGACGTCAAATCAGGGACAAGTCGAGGACTTTTCAGTCTCATGTAGTCGTATAAACACATGACTATGATCATGATTATTTAGATGCGTCATTTAGATACAATCTTCACCCCAAGCCTCATCCATTTGAACTTACCAGTAAGAACAATAAGAACTTGATTACACGAATTCTGTTCAAAAACGTTTACACACTGCTCTCTTGTTGCTTGTTAACTGTCGCATTATGACTATCGGTTATTTTCTCAATAAAACGAATATCAATATTTAGTTTTGTTTAAATTGTCCCATTCCTTAATCCTACATAAAATCCTAGATGATACTAACAAGAGAACAGGAACTATGCCCAAGAAATAAAGGCAATGAAAAAATTACTACACACCAAATAGGATATAATACTTCACAAGTTCCAACAGGGATTACACATCTAATTTAGTAGAAATTAAAATATTGATCTAAAATATTTTAAATATGTTATCAGCTTGCTAATATTGTTATCAGAAACATTTCACATCAAATATATCAGTTAATGAAATTCTAATAACTCTATGCAATTTGATCACCAAGGTGATGATTTAAAAACTAATAATGCTCTATTAGAAGAGCC
This sequence comes from Lumbricus rubellus, assembly GCA_945859605.1. Taxonomy (NCBI): domain Eukaryota; kingdom Metazoa; phylum Annelida; class Clitellata; order Crassiclitellata; family Lumbricidae; genus Lumbricus; species Lumbricus rubellus. Next base: position 25,657,047 of record OX243815.1, on the reverse strand, counting down.
TGATAAGTTTGTAAATTCTATTCTAAATTCTATACCCAAAAAGAAACAACATTTGATTAAAATATACAACAAACTTGGTTAAACAAATTGTAGAAACGTCAACCCAAAAACAACTAATCACATCATCATCCAAAACAGACAAGTAATCCTAAGACAATGGCATAACAGTCGCTAATTCCCAATGACATTGTCTTTGAAAGGAAATGTCTCTCAAATAAGTTTACTTCCTCAAATATTACCAACTCACCACTTCTCAAGGCTGTCAAACATTTTTGTACATTTTACGTGTCTAATTATATTATTACCTGATTGTTGATTAACTGTGTCTTAAAAGCATATTTCTTGGTTATTCTCTTCACAGCATAAATTTTCACTAACAGTAGCAATGGCAGAAGTAATAATAATACAAGGAATACTTCTTTCTGCATTCAACACCAACATTTTCAAAGCTAAGACTTTAATTTCATACGCACAAGTTGTACTTAAAGATGTGCTCACCAACCTAAGAAATGCATAAACACATGATTTCGTTGCTATGTAATTTCATTTTATCTGCTGGGACAACACTATTGTAGCAAATATATGTGTTTTTCATTCCATTGTTTTTCACTTCTTTTCTGCTGCACTTATACAATGAACTGTACTTGTAATCTAACGACATCCAAAGTATGAAATGCGATTTGTAATTGAAAATATTTAAAATAACAGTGCACATGTAGTTACCAAAACTACTGCTGAATTGAGAAACTGTTGAAAATCCTGTCTTATATCCTACAATAAGATGCTAGAAAACGCTGTTAGTGGGACTTGTTGTCCCTTCTGGTTTCACATTTGAATGTCTAATAATGCTTTATTTGAAAGACTGAATTAATGTCGATTGTCTTATTCATTACCTGCATTCAGCAAACTGATTCTGCTTCTAACTGCAGATTTTCAAAGTCTGAACACTAAGTGGACAGATCACACCAGATGAAAAAGGACAATTACGACGACTTCAATGTGTCTTCAAGCTATTGTGTTTATCATATTGTTGCCTGACATATTGTTTGTACTTATTTTCATTTGACCCTTTGGCTTCCAACTGCAGACAACTCCATGGTTTCAGATTGCATTTGTGTTCTGATTGTGTGTAATGGATAGGCCTATACCTGCCAAGCAGCAATAACGCAGTAAACCTATTATATATTTTAGGAACTTGTTAGCCTGTCTGTGTGTCAGTTGAACCAGAAGTTTTGACTTGTCAGCAAACAAAATTAACAGTTGGTGTGAAGTTTCCAGTTGACTAGCATTCTTGAGCATAAGTTTAAACTTAGGAGTCAAAGAGTTAACCAACACTAAAATAAAGAATAGGCTACCATCCTAAGGAGGCAATGTCATCATATCACATGAAATATATTTTTTGTACTGACTCGTATTTTAACAAATACTAAATAAATCTGACGTTGTCTACAGTAAAAAGAGGTATAATAATCATACAACATCATCTCAAACATCTCAAAACTCAACACTAAATATTTATCAACCAGCTCTGAGACATCATTAAAGATGCTATGATATACAAGTCATACAAATGTTCAGCTATATTAGGGTTTAAATTCAAAGCATGAAGTGCAGGCCTCATATTAATTATCTCATTATTAAGCAATCTGATAATGCATAATAAATTTCACTTGTAAAACGCAGACACAATCATTTTCATATTTAAAATATGATACTAAAATACTCATCTTGCATAATTTGCAACTATACAAATTACAAGAAACTTAAATTTGCAAAGATACCATAATACAATCATATTACAATAAATAGAAATACAAACAACTAATACAGGCTTCCTAACTTTCCATTTATGACCAGTGATCTCTATATCCTGATGTAGCAAGTGAAAAAAAACTACTGCCAGTGATAAACACTGCTAGAGTTACAACAGAGGCTCAACACAGCAGAATGTATAAAAGTAAAGCTATGAGAAAAGTCTGAAAACACGCAAACCGCAAACGTTTGGAACTCGAAAGGACATGCACGATACTAGCCTGCAAAAGCTGCGGAATAACACATCAAGCCGCAGAAAGCTCAAAGTTAAAAATTTCTCCTAAGGCAACCACGAAATTGCTGAAACCCATTGAAACTTTTGAAATCTAAAGCATATTTGTTATTCCATGCAAACAAAAATGTATGCTGTGCTTCAGATCTTCATCTCTTTTCTATAAAATACTGCAAATTTACCAGACTATTATAAAATATCACAAGGGCAGGTTAACTGCTGGCTGAATCAAAGGCTGCATCGTTTCTTAACATAAGAATAGCTCGACAGGTGTATGGTCCACGTCTCAGGTCATATCTTTCGGGTGAAATTCTCTGGAAAGACGCCTTTCTCTCGTGTGGCTTCTTTGACACCCAACAGCCAGCCTTCATCCTAAAATTATATCGATAAAGCTTAGTATCAAACGTGCAACATAAAAAATGTCCGTTAATCCAGTGTGGAAAACAGTTTATGCACAACACGTCCTCCCTCCAGTGTTGCGCACCACTCACAACACATTACTGTAAATAGCAGCCTTTGCAACTAGTGCTACCACTATAGGTAATTATCTTTTACAATAGAAGTACAGACGCAAAAGATTACATGCTAAGGTAACGACAACAACAACAAATTAATTGTTTTGCTTTACTTTACACTACTTTCGTGTCATAGAGTAGGTGGCACTGAGTATTGTTTAACCCTCTGCCCATTCATTTTTCCCGTTAAGCCTGTGTTTTCTGCGGATATTCTCGGGGCAAACGGGTAAAGGGTTAAGCTACAAGTTGAAGTGGAAATATTATGCTGCTACTTGCTGTCAGGAACATAACTCACATGAAGCTAGAATTTTAGTTTACCAGCCTAAGCGACAAAACTGACTCCTTAAGCACAGAAACGAAAAACTACCACATGTCTATTTGTTATTATTTTTTATATCCTGTCAAATATCTTCTCTGCCTACCCGTAGCAGAAAACAAGCCTGTGTTCTCTGTCCAACTACCCATACACAACTGCTAATTCCCTACTTGTGCCCGGCAGACCATGTGCAGTGTGCACTGGTGAGGCAATTTACGCTGGTACATGCACACACACCAACAGTCATGCATCATACACTGGTCAGTCATGAATGTTAAGTAATCCTCATTCGCAATTAAAGCAGTCTAAAGCATCTAACAATCTAAATGCAGAACTTTGTTAAGGACCTATAACAGCCAATAAGGTTGTAACTTTTAGGCAAACGTGAAAACCATCCAGTGAACTTGGTACACAAAGTATCCTTAGAGTTCCTCAACCAAACTTACAGATATATTTATTTAAAATGCAAACTCTTTTTAAATGTAAACTTGGCCTCCTTCCACGCAAACCTTATAATTATAATATCATTATTGTTTTTCACCAACATGACATTAACAGCTATCTCACATGGGAATCACACGAATTGAAAATCAAATTCTTAACGAATAAAATTTTGAATAGCTCACTTCAGAATAAAGAACAGTTGATTTATGCAATCAAGCTCAAAGTGAAAATTTTCACACAAAATCTGGGGTACAATGCAACTCAAACCATCAAAAATCTCCATACATCTAAACATGGTGTGTCTTTCAGCTGATTCTAGTGTACTTTGCACCATTATTGCTAATCTGCTATTCTGCTGCACAAACTAGCATTTCAGACAATTTAGATCAACCACTGCCATGCATAGTCTCTAACCATAATTAGTTAGCTAGTAAAATTTAACTGAAACAAATCAATTAGTTATTACCTAAAAGAGCAACTATTCATGGTGCACTGTAATTTTTCCTGTCAAGCAACTAACTAATCACTGTTCAAAAGTAGCAAGACACCGACACTGATGATACCTGGCAAGTCATTAACACACACACGCACGCAAGCACACACACACACACACACAGCAGATAGTGAATCATTGCATGCTAAAGAGTAAATTGGTTTAACCCTGTGGCTACCATATTGATAAACAGCACTTTTGTCCAAGTATTCAACCACATGCTGTGCTCTATTATTGCTATAGCTATTACTATTACGAACATTTTTAAACACACGCAAAGTCATACAGAAATGTGAATCTCTGAGGCATGGCGAAATGTGAATCTGAGGCACTGAGAGAAATGTGAATCTGTGGAACTTGCCATACATACCATTCACACAGCGTGTGTACTGTGGCGCTTTCAGGCAATGGTTATTACTCACAAGCTAGCACAGAAAAGTCAGCAGAAGTGTTTATTTAGCTCTACAATTTGGATGCATATCTGTCTGCTGTTAGCAAAGGTCTTGTGTGCATGTCAGAAGCACTAAATTTTTCAGATGCAATTGAAGAAGTTGGAACACTCATTTATAAATATTAATAAAGCCATTTCTTCTGCATAATAATTATGTCCATCAAGTCTGCGCTTGCATTGATCACAGCATCGCAGTGTCTTATTTTATAATAACATCTGGACATATGCTAGCGTGACATTAACTCGCTTATCTGGACATTCGGATCCAAGCAGAGCCTTGAATTATGCTCAGTAATTAGCATGCAGAATATACACAAGCGATATAATATATTGCAATTTTATCTGCAACATTATTAATAACAGCCATGTAAAAGTTGATTAAACACTGAAATGATCGCATCTCCAAACAAATTTGTTGTTTCCAGGTGTCAATTGTTTACACATGAAGCTGGTTTAACCACAATAACTAGGCAGCAGTCAGAGGTTAAAAACGAATGCTCCGATGTCATAAATGCTGAATATTCACAGCATTATACAAAAATCCAATTGAAATACAGAAAATATCAGACTTTCCTCACCTGGTCCTCTGGATTGTCATACGGAACAACAGTTATAATTTCTCCAGGTTCAAACGTCAATTCATCCATATCCTCACCCACATAAGCATGTGTTGCTTGTACCTGGAATCAGAACAAGTATTTCAGAAATACTTACTTCAGTACTATCAAACATAAAACGTTTTTCAGGAGTATCTTAAAATTATGCCAGAGATTAGGCATAAATTAAATCAACCCTAAAGACTTGGAATTTTTTAATTTCTCTGAAAATTGAGCCTGCAGAGTCAGTTATGAGCGATAACAGCAATGATTTGATCCTTGACGTAACTGAGCTTGATGCAAGATGAACATAAACGTTGGCATAAACACAATCTCATGTACATGCCAATATGCCAACATTCAGTTCCATTCAACACCTTAAACTCTCCCTATGGCATCCTCGATGCATAAAGGTCACTCATAAAGCTTTAGCTTTTATATTCTTAATCTTTACCTCTTCTTACTAACAGCAAAACAGAAATTTGAAAGCTATCTTTAAAAACTCTCTGGTTTCATATCAATAACTCATAATGCAGACATGCTTCAAGAAATATTAAGCAGCCTAGGTAATTGTGTGGAGAATATATATACATTATACAAACACTATTTCTATTCAGCAATTTTGCGATTGCAGAAAAATCAGCTGCTGTTTCCATTTCATGTCCTCTATCATGTACTCTTTCTTTCCCTTCCCAACCAAGAAAAGAAAAAATAATTTGTCCTAATATGCACCAGATGGTACTGAAGTCATAATGTCATCTCTACTAACTATCAAATGGACCACATGAACCATGTATACTATATAGACACGTCTATGAGTCATTATATCATAAAAACCTTGAGAAAGTGTAAACTGTCATGGAAAAAAGAAAGGTGCAATTAATTAATTACCTGGTATAGAACCCGATCACTTGGTACTATACTCGATTGCAATTAATTACCTGGTATAGAACCCGATCACTTGGTACGATACTCGGTCGGTTGACGGATCTAGGAATCGCATACTCGCTTTCGTCATCGACGGCTTTGATGAGAGAATAGACTTCATTGTCTCGTTGAATTGGCGCTGAAGCCGTTGCGTTTTCAGTGCTATCGTCGTCATCATCTGAATCGTTCTGTTCAGCACAAAAGGATATTGTTCCAATCATATTTACTGTCTTAAAAATGTGTCTAAAATCGGGGCAGATCCAGGGGCCAATCCGGCCATGGCTCTCCCATTTAGAAATGCCCATGTATCGTGCACCCCCCCCATTTGGTTTCAACAAGCTTTCGAATAATGTATAACGGCATACTTTCCCCTAAGTTTTGACCAGATAAAAAGGTCATCAGCTTTTTGGTGGACAAGATGGTATACTTTTCCCAAAATTTCGAAAAGATGACTAAAAAAAAACAAGGTCAACTTTTTGGGCGGATACAAAATAAAAATTTTCCAGACCCAAGGCCAAGAATTTTTGCCCCCCCCCCCCCCGTCCAAAGTTTCTGTATCCGCCTCTGCCTAAAATAACATAACCGTGGTCATGAACTGTCCACAGCACAGCACTAAGTATACGCATCTGTCGACCCTTTTCAGTGGAATGACCTTCCTGCTATAATACGTGCTGAGATCTTCTCTGGGAGCACTACTGTTTCTTCCTGTCCTCTTAAGACTCGTCCTTTTCTAAGGGTTCTTTGCACTGCGAACGCCTCTGATTTGAGTACTGATAGAGAACTTACAAGTCAGTAAATGGAACATAACAGAACACTTAATTTCCAACACATAACACATCATATCACATCAAGATTAACTGGACCAACTTACTCACAGCTGCCCAATATGTCCTTTTCCAATTAACTACTTATTTCCAATATCAATACTCCAATTGACATGGTCGCCTTAGTTGAAATTGTCGTGCATGCAAAATATCAATGTAGCACAGGTCTATTAATTGACTAAAAAAGAACATAAACATATTCTTTCTTAACTCACTCAACCTGACCATTGCTGGTATGAAGTCAAGAATGAATCAGCTGTAACAAAGTAAACACCTTAACTGCTACACATAATATACTAACTTACATTATTTAATTTCAAACTAAGCAAATAATCCAAAATTTTATTTTAAAAGTCTCTTCAAAAATTTGCATGCTCCAGAAAAATCAACTTTTATTTCAGATAGCGCAAAATTCGAAGCAGCCACATTAACCCTTTAATGCCGAGATGGTAGTAAATGGTATGGGAAATCCTATACCCTCCGGCATTAAAGGGTTAAGTATGTCTGCAGAGTAGACAATTGTGTTTCCCTAACCAAGTCTGTTTCTCGAACCACGGTGGAGGACGTTGTCGATTGCTTGACTGACGATGACGACGACGGCTCGACCGACTCTCGATGGCTGTTGCCATCCGTTGCGGAGTCCACGTGCGAGTTGTGGGAAGATGATTTTGAATAGACAAACGAAGACGTTGAAGTCTGAGTGCTGTATGGTTGACTAGATGCTGCTCGGATGTTTGACTGCTTTGCTGATAATTATAAACAATCAATCAATCAAATGTCAAGCAATCACTTCAATAAATGTCAGAATTAGAACTGCACACCTTAATATTAAAATAAATGAATGTGTGCTTGTCTTTGTCAAGGCGCTGTGTTGTAAACAATTGTATAATTGCCTGTATCTTGTGATCTCATGTACAGCGCCCTTTCCTTCGGCCTCGGCTGAGCTATGGCGCTATATAAATTGTCTTATTATTATTATTATTATTATTATTATTATTATTATTAAAACTTGAGAGCTAATGCTACTGAAGAGAAATAATCTAAAACAAAAACAAATTGATATTTCTAAACACATTTCCATCTGAATTGCATATAAACCAGAATTATTTACATTCGTGATCAATTTGATCATCTTAATGGTCGAACAGCCAGCATGCATTGCAACGCCAGGCTCAAGTGACTTGATAAAGATGTTTCGCTAGAAGCATTAAAATATTAGTGACCAGTGTTAAAGTTCCATATTAATCTGACGGAGTCAGTGGCTATCACATCTTTAGCACACTACTATTTAACATTGACTCATACACATTATAACGAAATATGACACCAAATACAGGCAATAATTTTTAAAATATTTAAAGAATCAAATAAAAAAATGTTCAGTGTTGAAGGAAAGTATTTAATCTATTAAAATGGAAACAACGTATCATAAATCTTCTTACCGCTGGCAGATGGAAGTTCTGTTTGAGGCACCTGAGCAAAACTTTGGTTCTGAACGTTGTTCAGTTTTAATGAGCGATCTGCAGTCGACAACTTCCTGAATCCAATTAACAGGTATTGCATTGTATTGCATTGTATCTATATACAGTTATGTAGCCCCATTTAGATATATACATATTCTGTTGCATTATTTAGTGATTGCAAAATCATTCATATAGTACAGTTTTTTTCTATCTAAACATCAAATTTTCCTTTAGGACAGGCAGAAATTTCAGTTCACAATGTTTGGTAAAAATACAAAATACAGTTCAGGTATCAAAGACGAGCACACATGTACACTCAACTACCTGTCACCACACTGTTTATTCATTCAATAGATTTTTTATAGCACCCCTTCAAGATTTCTAATCAGAAGCACACCCATGCCAATCACAGACACAGCACCACATCACACACACTGTTTCCAAGTAATCAGCAGAAAATTAAAAAGCAAATTCAACAAAACACAAACTTAATTAACGTCACAGTTTCAATAGAGCTGAACAGAAGACCTAATACACTGAATATCAAAGAAATGGCTATCAGGTAATTTTCAGTGAATACCAAAAAAGTTCCATTGACATACCTAGTCGCAGTGTCGGTATTCCTTGGCTTGTATTCAAAACCGTGAAAATCACTTTCATCGATCAGGCTTTTAGACACTTCAATCATACTGTTTTTAAGCTAAAACAATCACAAAGCAAGAACACTGAAAGAGTCATTGATCAGCTTAATTAAAAAAAGCTTAGAAAAAAGTGATGTCTCACAATGCTAATCAAAATCAATATATATACATGCTTCTGCTTTCAGCTTGACTTTTGAACAGAATAATATTCAATACAGTTACAGAGGTTATTCAAAACTGCATGTCTACAGTCTAATTTAATCTAGTTTAATTTAATTTAATCTAATTTAATTTAGTCTACGTTTAATTTTCGTAGTTAAGTTTTGATTTATTTTTGATTTATTGCATATATGATGGAAAATAGAATATAATTTTATTGTGCTGAATTTGTTAACGCCTAGAACCAGAAAATGTGCTTAGGTGGCCCTAACCAGCGGGACTCTGCAGTCCCTTCTGGGTTTCCTTTTGTTGCCAATAACATTCATGTTTTATTTTTATGTGATGATATGTACCTTGTGTGCTTTTCTCTGGCTCAATAAAAAAAATTTGATTTGATTTGATTTGATTTGATTTGATTTAATGTTTTACTTTGTCCTCACTCAGTTTCCTCCCACCATCCACTTCGTTCATCCAACAGATTTGACCTCTTGGTTCCTCACTCTAGAACTGCTATGGTTCAGTCTCGATCATTTGCCACAATTGGCCATCCTTTTTGGAATACACTTTCTCCTTCTGTTCGCTCTACACTTCTGTCTGACTCTTCTGCCTCCTCTTCAATACACATACACTTATACAGAGGTTATTCAAAACTGAAGATGCAAGCCAACTGGGTACTAATGCTTTTTTAAAGACTTAACCTCTTGATTCCTCGCTCTAGAACTGCAATGGTTCAGTCTCGATCATGTGCTTCAATTGGCCTTTCTCTTTGGAATGCATTTTCTCCTACTGCTCATTCTCCTCTTCTGCCTTGTCTCTTCTCAAAAACTGCTTCTTCTCGCAGGTATTATGCACTGGGAGTGCCTCTGAATGGTTCACCATAATAGAGGTGCTTTATAAATATTTAAATACAATATAATACAATAATGCCCACGTAAAATAATTCAAGAATCAGCATCACGCATCACAGCTAATTTTATGTTACGCTCAGTAGCAGGACTGAATTTCTTTGATGCACAGAAGAACTGCATTACAGAGTGACTACAACAGTGCATTATTCACTGAGAATATCAAAATCAGTCTAGGAGTTTTCCAAAAGGTAATCACCAGCAACAAACAGAACATCTCTTACCTTCACAGATTCACTTTCAAAAAGCACTTCAGCCGTTAAAAGCTGGTGGAAGAGTGAAGCCAATGATCCAATTCGGCTAAAAATTTAAAATAAATAAACAGAATGACAAAACGCTTCCCCTTACATCTACATTATTCAAAACGTGAAAAGCAACAACATCAGCAAATACAATTTAATTAGAAATCAGATTGTTTAAATAAACTGCTATAACACACAAGTTATTAATTATTGCCCCATAGTAATAATTATAATCTTTCTTACATATTACGCATTAACAGTATCATGCTTCAAGCAAATACAACATAATAAGTTCACTATCAATGACACCAATACAGTTGCAATTACCCATAAGTGACGTCAACTTGTTTGTACCAGAAATCCAAAAGATAAAATTCATAAGTTCACAAACCTGTTGTAAAATGCAGGAAGTTCATCATGAAGTTCCAGGTTGATGGATTCGTACACAGATTTCGCTTCATTTAGTTCGTCCAAAGCCTGAATTTAAAACAACGGTGAATAGGTTTTATTTGCAGAGATTGTTCATCAGCATTGAACATTTGAATGGACATCACATATGACCAGTGATTCCAATACTGGGCATCCATGAATCCAAAATTTTGAAGTTGTACGCAGAAATATAAAGGCGATGCATCCATGGACCCACCAAGTTGCAAATATACCCGATAAATTAACATTGTGTCTCAACAATCACCATGTGTCACTTTCTCACCGACATGACCCATTAAAGCAAATTTAATTTATTTGCTGGAAATTGACGTAAATCGTGTCATGGCTTGCTAGAAACAAAATGACAGTTGTGGGAGAAATCAAGAAAATAAAATGTCAAATAAATTTTTTTTAAATTTAATATTTTCCTTGTAAAATTATCAACAAAGATATTAGTATGGAGTCCATTGACTATCATGACCAATATTGTCCTTGTGTTAGTTTGAAATTATTTCCCGGTTAGCAACATCCTACCATTCCATACCAGATCTCATCAGCTTGTCACAATCTTTGTTGCATGTAATTGACAATTTTACGTAGGGCTGTTGCAAATTACAGCAATACTATGAACGATTAACTTGACCAAAGCCCAAATCTCTTAACCACAGTCACTATCATTATTATTGCAAGCCATTTGTTCTGTTAGTAGCTAAGATTTATGTATTCTGTCATCTCAGTTCCTGTAAACAGTTTCATAAGCATAATTGTTCACTGTAGCTGGATGCGATCTGTCAACCGTATTGTTGAATAAACGAAAATTATTATTATTATTATTATCAAGCACGGCTACCATACGCCAAATGAACTGGTAAGCTTCCAAACTGTTCTGTAATTAGTTTTCATTTATCGTCATATTTCAAAGGCATTGCTCAGAGGTTAAGTGCAAGGTACCAGCATATACAGTTTATCCACAAATGCATGATCATCCATCAACTACAGATAGTTCACAAATACACAGTTTCTGGCACCGCGTATTACATGTACTAGTTCTGTGTTCTTTCCAATACTTAAACAATAAGATCCTCAAGACCTGAGTAGCTTGTCATACTTAGCTATTAGTACCATACAAGTGCAAATTTTTGCATATAAAATTATATGTGCAGGAAAACCAATAATTATTGGTCAAACAGTTTAGTAAAGAAATTTAGTGTTTGCACAATTCAAGCAAAAGAAACTGAAGCAACAGAATGACCTTCGCAATTTTAGCATCATCGCGCTTCTTGGCAGTAAGGAGTGATTCGTGTGTGTGCCTAGAACCATCGTAGTCGGTCAATTTGCGCCCACGCTTTCCTATCTTCGCCTAAAACAACAATCACCAGCAAAACTCAGAAACTGCCGGTAATCAGCAACATCAATATTTAGCGGTAAAGCAAAAAAGTTGATTCAACATTAAAATTGAAACAGAGCTTAACAATTCAAGCCATTTGCAGTTCCAGAATTAAATATAAAGAGGCAAATTTAGAAATGCGTGAGATTCAGACAGCCACTGTCCATTCTACGCTCTTACATCCTTTCCTAGTTTCGTCCTATCGTTTAATGCTAAACACACTACAACTGTGGAAAGCAGTTGAACGTAATTGGCTGTACAGCCCGCAGAACATGAATTCATATTCAAATTCCCTAAAGATGGCCATATATGCATTCATCAACCATCTGTGGACTGCAGCACAGGTTTTATTTTACACTTATTAAAATCAGATTTAGTAAAGCCCTTACTCTGCATCGTCCATACATAGGGACGATATGGAGTTTTACCTCAGATCCGGAAGGCGAATTGAGTTTATCAAATCAATCATCCATTGTGCATTACAATAATGGAACTATAGAAGTTTCCAGATTGGAATGGACATTGAACATAACACAGCAAATGTTAAGTAAACTGACCCTTAATTCAGGAAAGTGACCAGAGTAGTTGGCAATAAAATTCTGCAGATCAGACATTTTTGAAATGTAATCTTCCCAAAGAACTGAATGATGCTAAAAAATGAAAAACATCACATTAAAAGCAACATCAAGAGCCCGAAATAACAAAGTAGAAGCTGTAGAACAAAACCAAACTGCAGTTTCAAGCTCTCCATGCTGTATCAGAACATATTCTTGACTCACTGTGACTGAAGAACCTGCTATCTGTGACAGGGAGAGATAATAAATTGGCAGGCACAGTCTCCATTCATCCTGACCACTACCGTTCTCCTCTTAAACAATCTAACTTTAGAGTCAATATTCAATTTAAAATCTTTTAGAAAAATATCAAACTGCTAATCCTCAAGTCACTGCATTGGCTTCCATGAAACAGTGAACGGTTTTATATTTTTTCATATTATTTTCAGTATTTCATCATGACATATGACTTCAACTCTATGCTACTCCAAACAATTATTACAAGACAACAAATTTTAAATTAAATTGCACGTAAATACAAAAAACTGCTTATACAAAGTCCGAAAGTTGCATAGAAATAAAAAGTCAACTAAAAAGCAACAGAAACATAATGTTACCTCAACAGCTGATGCCATTTGTGTGTACCCGGGCCAATTTTGTTCATAGCTCTCTTTTATCGTCTTATAGATGGTCTGGCTGGCGAGAGACATTTCTACACACAAAAGCATAATAGCACATTATTACAAAATTATTCAGTTATTCAATCAATCAATCAATCAATCAATCAATCAATCGCTTTATAGTTCAACAAAACAGTTAAAGCATGACAGAAAGACATCATTGTGATACAGAAACTCAATGCACAATGCACAAATACAATACCATTGTCATTTGTCAGATATACCTGCCTTTTAGATTCGTCAAGTATCGCTTTAATTCTTTCTGCAGTCTTGTTGCAACATTCTACAAAATTCAAAGCAACTTTCAAAATTATTCAATTATCTAGTTAATGCCCAATGACTGAAATAATTCCACATTAAATTTGAGACTAGTTAATACAACACCAACAAACAAACAAATAAATCATACCAACACTTGACAGAAACTTTTACCTAGACTAAAATAAAAAAGTTGCTATATACACATCTTTCTGGTGTCCTCATTTCATTTCCTGTCTTTCAGCGAGATCCCCAGCATTAATTGCAGCATTCTCAGGAACAGAGATAAGAATGCTGCAATGGATGCTGGGATCTCACTGAAAGACAGGAAATGGGATTTTCTTATGCCGGAGTGGCATGTATAACTGATGAGGCACGGAGAAACTAGGCTGAGGGTATGGACACCAGTGGTGTAGTGGGGGGAACGCCGTTCCCCCACTTTTTTCCAGGGATAATGGAATATTAATAATAATACTACTAATAATAATAGGCTGTGACTAGCGGACCGCCAAGCGGCCGTCGAATTTCAAATACTAGCGGACCGCGAGTCACGTGTAACCTGTCATATGACTGGCGGCCGTCCAATACAGAATACTAGCAAGCCGCCAGGCTTTCTATTTACACCAATCCACAAGAGTTTCTAATGGCTAAACTAACCATAAAACTAACCCTAACCGACCCTCACGACGCCTAACCTGAACCTAACCAACACTCACGAAAAGATTGGTTACTTACTCTGTTTCTCGTAATTTTCTAAGTCATTAAAACAAGAAAACGGTTGTCCGACATAAAACCAACTATCGGTAACTGCCGCCATTGTAACAATATTCAAGATTCGTCATGCGACAGGTTACACGTGACTGGCGGTCCGCTAGTATTTGAAATTCGACGGCCACTTGGCGGTCCGCTAGTCACTTCGATAATAATATTATTATAAAGAGTGTTCCCCACTTAATTTTTTAGGACTACACTACTGATGGACACGTAATGAGAAAAGAAGAGTTGTGTCAAAAGAATCATGCAAGCGGAGGTATATGGTCGACGCAGTGGGGGACGACAGAAGAAAAGATGGGAGGACGTAATACAACAAGACCTGAAACTGCTGAAACTGAAGAAAGAAGACACTGGAAACAGAGACTAGTGGAAGAGAAGGATCCAAGTGAAAGAATGTCACACACAAAATAAATTCATACTTAATATTGATATCACACATGTGATATTCGGTATTCAATCCTTAAAACTTGTAAAACTGTTGCAGAATTTATTAAATAAAAGAGTCTTTAATTAATCATTTCAATCTTTTGCAATGTCACTAAGTTTTTTGCGATATAACACACAAATAAAGCTTAACTGCTGTTCATTAAATAACTCCAGATTCTGGTCAAGTTCATCGTCTTTGGTCTTGTCAGCTTTGCCCAGATTTTGCAGAACCTACAATGTACACATAATATGTATAAGTTATATATGTATATATATCAATTACTCACAGATCACCTGAACACATCACAAGCTGATACCCACTTTCTGAATACTGACAACACAACCAGCAGGGCTGATTTGCAATAACCCTTGATATAGCCACAGAATAAATAACAAATAGTACGTCGACGCGCGTTGCTGCCTGTTGACTAATTTTCTGGTCACGTGATCATGACAGTGCAAAAAACTCCATTTTGAACCCAAGTTTTCGACAGAAGAAGGCCTGTCATAGGTGGGTTTGAAAATTGTCTGTCATTAATCGGCATGAGAAAAATCACCTGTGATTGGTCAGAATGAGAAATCGCCTGTGATTGGTGGGTATGATTCAGGATGAAATAGTGGACCACAGTGAGTTTTGCTTCACTATCAAATCAGTCGTTCATTCTGACTAAAGAAGAGGCAAGGCTGAAGGAGTCGACATACTGTTTGTTATCTATACTGTGATAGAGCACAGGTAAACAAGCGGGTGTCCCTGACTAATACTACAACGTTTTCGTGTGCTGAGAAATTTAGAAGATTTACATTGGAATTTATACGAGTTGTTAAGTGCTCATGCATTATCTGTGTTAGCATCTTTGTAACTGATGTATAATAATCTACCGGTAACTGCAAACAACACATCAACAGAATTGTTTGACCTTTTTTATAATGAGGCTTCACTTTTGTGCTCATTTCGTAATATTTACGAAATTCAGTAGACTTCTCCAGCTCAAAAAAGGATAACAAATGCATGTCACGGTTTATTGTCACCGGTTCGTATCTTCTCTAAGCTGGTGCTAAATAAACCCGTCTATAATTAACACAACCGTGAAAAGCGCTACATAAAATCAGGTGTCAAGCGGCTCAAACTATCAAATTTAAGCATAAAAATGGCAAATCTCGAAATCGCAATATAGGAAAATAAAATTAATCGTCACGTGAAACTCGCTTTTTCTTTAGTTCTGAAAACTGTCTTCTGAACGACTTGTTTAAAACCTCTGCCGCCCGCAGTAGATCCTGTTGCAGATTCGGCCATAGTTGTTCCGGATGTTAGTGTTTATTTCATGTCTTTCGCTCCACTCCCTGCTGAGCACAGATGTCGCTAAAGAACAAGATTGGTCACTATCAAAAATTGGCGCTTTTCGAACAAGACGAACAGGTGCGTATACATAAAAGGCCTACTATAATTGTGTTCTAGGCACGGTACAAATAACATTAATATTTATACTGTGGTATAGGTATTCAAATAAAATTATAAGTAGGCCTAACGTTGTTTAATGGTTCTAAAATGTAAACTCCGCCCATTTATACGAAACGGAGAACGTTTGTGTAAGCTCGCAGCGATTTTTTTATAGCATCGACGTGTCGAAAAAGTTTTATTCAAAGCTTAATAGCACAATTTAATATTTAATCTGCATGAAAGTTAGACAGTAGGTCTATGTTGTCCTTTAGGCTAGGCCTATGCCAGTGCCGCTTTTAAGTTTATGCGAACATCGGTGCAGAAAGTTACCACGGAGGCCCAGCCATGGGCGCCCGCATGTGCACATAAGGGAAATTAAAGGGACAAGAGGGGACTCTTGCCCCCTGGAAAATTGATTTTCATATTTTTAACTGCTAGGCCTACTTTTTGGTTTTTAACAAATTGATGTGCACGAAAGCTGAAATGTTATGGAACTACACAAAAAATTAAAGTAGGCTACACTGAGAAAATTAGGTGCTTACGTTTAGAAAGCTTTGTGAAAACATACTCTTGTCCTTAATATGCTGCTTTGAAATTTTCCATCTCTTGGTAAAAATTAAGCCGTGGCCATTGTGTTTTGCTCCTCCTGCAGAAATTTATGCGGGCCCCCATGGGCCCAGCCGCCCATGCCGGTCGACTCGGGTCGAGCGGCCGCGTTGGTTTGCCAATAGGTCAACCATGCTCGGCTTGCATTAGGCTTAGGCATAGGCTATGTTGCATTACATGCGTAGGAAACTAAATTTTATATCTAAGGCTGGTCTGGCACCTAGTCTACTGTTGCTATCTAGCCTACATGACTTGTTCACTGAACCCAGATATTACTCCATTAATTTTATGATGTTCAAATTTGTATAGACAACCATTTGCTCATAGCCTACTCCCACTCGTTTATTTTCGATCAGATATAGGCCTACTGGTGCTAATATTTGGAACAGTATCTCCTCAGCTATCAGTCAATTACATGGTCTTCATATCTTCAAGAAACGCCTATACGTTGTTATAATTATAATCAAATCAAACTGCTTGAATTATTGTGTTGAATTGGGTGTGTTAGTTAGCCTAAAGTGTTAGTTAAGTGTTAGTTAAGTTGTGCCATCTATCTTCTATTAATAAGTTTCTGTCCTGATTATATTTATATTCCTGCAATCGTATAAACCGGCTGTCATGTCTTATTATGTTTTGCATTTCAATGATTATTGGGTGGCCCAATTAGCGGGATTTCCATCCCTTCTGGATCTCCCCTTGATAACCACTAAATATGTACAATTCCACTGTTCACTACTTTTTTGTTTTTGTGTGTATTCAGGAAATAAACTGATTTGATTTGATTTGATTTGATGATGATGATGATGATGATGATGATGACGACGATGATGACGATGACAATATGATGACGACTGTGGTGGTGGTGATGATGATGATTATGATGATGACGATGGAAGTAGTGATGATGATGATGATGATGATGATGACGACGACGATGATGATGATGATGATGATTATGATGATGATTATTATTATGACGATGATGAGGGATGATGATGATGATGATGATGATGACGATGATGATGACTGTATGATGATTATGATGATGACGATGGAAGTAGTAGTGATGATGATGATGATGATGGTGGTGGTGGTGATGATGATGATGATGATGATGATGATGATGATGATGACGGTGGTGGTGGTTAGTGTTTAATCTAGACGTCTCGGGGAGGGGAGTTCCCCCAGGATAGAAATTTCCCTCCCTCCAGAAATATTTGACAAAATTAAATTATATTGGTTTTTAATTACTATTTTCATCATTGTTTTACATGAAGTGGTATATACCGTGATATTATTTACTAAATTACGATTACGTGATTTTATTGACCTTATACTACTGTAATTTACAGGGGCGGAGACTTGGTCTGCCAGTTGGGGGGGGGGGGGCCCGGGGGGCGAACGCGTGAAGGAAGCAACATTTTGGGCGGACGAACGACCGGGTGGCCGTCTGGCCGACCCGCAGACCCCCAGCCCCCTAATAGGGGCCTAATATACAACGACGGAGTTTTTGTCAATGCCAAACACGCTGTAGGCCTTCACATGTCGCTCATGAAAGAAGGTCCGCGACGCCAAGACTGTAGGCAGTAATTTATTTGGGGGGGGGGGGTAGGGCCTACTTACTCGACCGTGAACAAACCCATAAGCAACTGCCGAATCAACTGCTAATGGATTTGGAAAAGCGTCATGTTATCTCGTAGCGAGTTCTGGACGGCCAATACTGTCAATACATTACACAATAGCCTACTACAGTTCTTACATCATGTGCTGCTAATAAATGCATGGTTTCATTTTTACATTATTTCATAATTCATTTGGAGGGGGTATTCTAACGCTCGAAACGCTCTCTAGCCATGGCCTTGGGTGACGCTATGAAACTACAACTGTTCATTACAAGAAAAGTCTCTTTGCAAGACTGCAACAATTAAACTTCATAGTTTGTCAAAATAATATCATCTGAAGCATGCGTGCGATAACAATACTAATTAGGCCTAATGACATGTATTGTAGACCCACTAACAGACTAAAACATTAGTAGACCTACTAATTAAGTAGTCATACATACTTTCAATTGTGTCAATGTAGGCCGGAAGACCCACGACGCTATGAAACTATAAACACCGTTCATTACAAGAAGAGTAGGCTAAGCTTATCTCTCTGCAACAAGCTTTTAGAGCTTGTAAAACTAAAATCACCTCAAGCAACGCGATAATAATATATTAGGCAGTATACGTAGCCTAGGCTACTGTTATCTGGTTTTAATTAATTAGGAATGGTATAATATAGCCTAATGCGAAAGTTGTGTGTATTAAAGTGAATGATTTCGAATTATTTGTTCCGATTTTAAAAACAATTTGCTACTAGACATAACAAATGGCAATAATGATAAAATACCGAATTTTATTCGTTTTGCAGGCCTACAGGGTGGGCCAAAAAGTGAGAACATCTTGTAGAATACGAGTTATTTACAAATATAATTCAATTAATTATATTGTTTTCATGTATTTTTGTTTGCCAAGTATTTAGCTAATCAGAAATCATGTTCAATGTGTCCTCCTTGCTTCTTAACGAGTTTTTCTAAGCGTCGACGCCACTCGTTTATGCTACTGCATGTCAATAAAACGCTGCCCAGATTTCTCAATTTTTCGACTATTGCCAACTTGAGCTGCTCAACTGTGGTAAATTTTCGCCGAAGGTAGACTTTTTCTTGCAAAGCACCCCATTTGGCATAATCTACTGTGTTTAAATCACAACTGTTCGGTGGCCACATGTCTGGCTCGATGAAGTTAACATTCTCCTGACGAAGAAAGTTGATCGTATTTCTGGCTGTGTGAGATGGAGCTCCATCTTGCTGTAATGTCCAGTTATGGCGATCACATGTCGCTTGAATTACAGGCAGCAAACCTTGTCTCAAAACATGTCCACAATAGTATTCACTGTTTACTATGGCGCCTGGTTCAACGAACACAATATTAGTTATCCCCATTCGAGACACACCAACAGTACTGATACCATGATACCGCGCGTCTGAAATGGTCACGTTCTCGTATGAGTCGACTTTCCTGAACTCACATTTTTCTTTGTTTCAACGGAATAAACAATTAACTGGAGTGGCATCGGTGAATGTCTTTTCGTCTGTAAACCAGATGCTTCGTACACGTCTCTCATTAGGAAACCCCTCAATTAAGTAGCTGCCGACTGCGTTCCAAGCGTTTCAAAGTGACATTTTCATTGAGCTTCTGAACGATCACACGCTTGTACGTTTTGAGTTGTAAATGTTGCTTAACAATACGTCGAAATAAAGACATCATATAGCTAAATAGGTAGGTAAGTGAATGAGTAAACAATTTAAGCTATTATGGATACAGTGAAACAAGTTTTGATGCAATTATACTACTTTTCACGCGATGTTCTCACTTTTTTTGGCCCACCCTGTATGTATGCGTGGGCCCTAAAGTGGACCAAAAGTGCGGGGCCCCTGTTCCGCCGAACATGTTAAACATGCCTTAACTAATCCACCTCTGATGGTTATAGATCTTCTAATATACTATCTAAAAAAATGGTATCTAGCATATTAGTTTTAAAGCTGCTGAGCACAGATTGCAGATATTCATAAATGTGGAACAAGTTTTCCCAAGTGACAGCGGTGTAGACTCTGATCTCCGGAATCTCCATATTCATGGTGCTCTCGAAGGTGAACTTATCTCTCTGAAGACTAATAAGGATGAAGCGGAAGCCGTCTGTTAGGATTCCAATGTACTGCATCTCTTCGTTGTTGTGCGGGAGCTGGAGTTTCATGAGGTAGATCATCAGCTGAGCGACGGCTTTATCGGTCATCGTCGTTGGAATCTTCACCTCAACGATGCCGAAGATAATGCCTTTGTGAACAAGTGCATAGTCCACTCTACGATCAGACAGAAGTTAGGTCAGTTAAAATAATGATAATAATAATGATAATAACAACAACAACAACAACAACAAAATACTGATACGGGCATCGGGCAATAGGCCTATCAAGTCTAGGCTATTTGATAGCATTTATTTGAAATTTTAATTGATAAAAAATTAAAACTTTTTGCTGCATTAAGTTTTTTATCATCCAAAACAGTAGGTGGACTCACTAAAAGTGATATAACTTATGTTCTGTTTCAAATCTTTTGGTGAAATTTGGCTGTTGTTGGCCTATACAATAGTATACATAGGCCTAAATATGAATTACTTTTAGGCCTACGTAAGTATGAATTACCTTAATGCCTACACAATCTCATTAATTGTTTTACTTTGATCAAGATATTGGTACAAACGTTAGGGATTAGACCTACTCTTTTGGTCCCTATGTATATTACTTTACAACTTTTACTGCGATACAGGCAACTTATCTGAAGTCGTCAGGGTAGCCTACACGACTTCTGCCAAATGTCCAGAAGTGCGGTAGGCTATCAGTAGCGAATTGAATGGCTTTAATCAACAGACTCAGATGGCCTACTAGCGTAGCCTACTATGTCGACTGATTCGGACTGAACAACTCACAATGTAGGCCTAGATGGGAGAGAAGCCATTAATATGTTCTGAATAATCCACAAAGGAATTCGGTAGAATAATGAGAATGCCTATTATGAAGAATTCCGATGTTGCGAGTTTGGAACACGGTCGATATCAAGGGCTAAGCTTATATTATAGCGAAGCAAATTGAAGAGACATTCTATGGCCTACAATAATTATGTCCGAAAATTTGTATTTCTGCTTGTTTGTATGTTTGTTTGCATGTTTTCCCGTCTGTATTATGGACATTGGACATAATATTACCCGGTATTAAATGTCGATGTTGTAGAGTAACTTTAACGTTGCAAAATTATATGCCTTTTCCTTGAGGTTATTTATTTTTACGTCATTTCTCTTGCGAAAGGCGGTGCTAACCGCTAAATTCAAGCGGATTCACAATGGTAGGCCTAATAATAAACATTACCACCACTACTATTACTGCTGCTGCTGCTACCACTACTAGTAGGCCTATATACTATATATATATATATATATATATATATATATATATATATATATATATATATATACCACTACCATCCTCCTCCTCCTCCTCCACCACCACCACCACCACCACCACCACAACACCACCACCACCACCTCCACCACCACCACCTCCACCACCACCACCACCACCACCACCACCACTACTACTACTACTACTACTACTACTACTACTACTACAACAACAACAACAACTACTACTACTACTACTACTACTACTACTACTACTACTACTACTACTACTACTACTACTACTACTACTACTACTACTACTACTAGTCTACTACTGTATACTATTATTATTAATAATAGGCCTACTACTATATACTATTACTGATGCTGCTGCTGCTACTGCTGCTGCTGCTGCTACTACTATTGCCACTATCGAGTCTCTAAGCAGCGAGAATGCAAAATTGTAAATACTACAACTTTGCCTGGCTTATGCCTGAAAGTCCTTGGTAACCAACTTGGCGTTTGGAAAGTCGTTTTTCTCAAAGGTTTCCTCTGGTTTCATTCGACAATCGCAGAGGTCACACAATGCTCCTATGATCTCCAGAACCATGAAGGTAATGCTTTGCTCTTTAAGCATCGGCTTAGCGAACTGGAGACTCCATAGCTTCAGCCCGTTCTTCTCCTCCTCCTCATCAAGACTGAAGTGCTGATGATCATCCAACAGTTGCATACTGCGCTTGACTAGATCATTCTTTAGACTCGAAAAGCGGTCTTTGACACGCTTCTCTGAACTGGAAGCAGCGTCTCTTCTTGGAACAAGAGTCTCTACCAAATCAACATTCTTCCGCTTGATATAAATCTGGAGAGTCTCTATGGTCCATTTGGATGCGGTTAACTGTTGATGAGATTGTTCTTTTTTGATCTGCTCTATTTGTCCTGCAAGAGCTAACACCTGAAAGGAAAATCATAGCCAAAGATCCAGCTTCACCTCAGTGGCGGTTCTACCGGGGGGGCTGGGGGGGCTATAGCCCCCCCAGATGGAAAGTTAGCCCCCCTAGATTTTCCTAGCCCCTATGCACATTTTAGCCCCTCCAGTTTAACGTTTAGTTAGTTAAACAATACATTGCCTGTTGGTAACAAGGCCTCCCAATCCCTTTTAAGGGCACTTTCCATAGATCAAGTGACTTGAATGATTTTCATCTGCTACATGCTACATAGCAATATCACAGATTCCATGTACTTCTGAACTGTTTCTCCAATCAGAATGCTTGCTCATATACTGGCACATGTCTATCGCTACTAATGGCTGTCCTGTGACTATGAGGACCCATGGGTGTTCAGGAAGAAAGTGATGAACAGATAACTGCTTGAGCAGATTAGGCGCGACCTGAATTCAGAGGGTCGTGGATTGAGCCATTCCCCAGCACCTGATGACCTTGTATACTTCATTAGCAGAGGAAGACAGCGGGAAAGGGCAGCAGGCCATGGGTGCGCCAGCATCAGCAGCATGGATGGCCAGACAAGGAAGGCAGGCTAGGTCTCAGTACCGTGTACACGGTGTACAATACTGTATAATATGTGCAATTGTGTATACTGAAGAGTGTGTACTGATTCCGTTTGGAGCACGCACATACGTTCATTATTATAAATGGATGAATTCATTCTCATTGTGAGAACAAAAAGAGAAAAGCTGAAGAGTTAGGCTAATGATGAAGTTATCGACAGCATTGATAATCCTACCGCAGGTATGTAAACTGGAAGGGCAGTTGGCAAATACAATGAATGGTCACTGTTAGATTTACAGCAAGAGCTTGAAAAATGTAAAACAAGAAATAGGACGTGAGCATTTTCCAGAAAGGTTTCTAAGTTTTATTCTAACTAATTGTTAATAATATTCCTCAGTTTCACTATGTATTATTGGTATTATTAAGTGCTTTCTGGCTAAAAAGTTGCTTAAAACCCAAAAAATGTAATGTAATGACAGCAAAGGTATAGGAGTTAAAAGGTGTAACTTTTCGGGGTCAAGTGACATCATTGCTCCCATGTTTATTTTAATTTTGACAACCATGATGGTGCATTTAAAGATATATAATATATTTCAAATATTTATCATTGTTCTTCTAAGATGCACTATGAAGATTTATATAGCTCTCGTCAAGGTTACTAATCAGGAGCACTCCCGACCCAAGCTGAAAAGAACAGCTTTAAGACTGTGATGACATGCATATGAGCAGACCCTATAGTCATAAGATAGCAACGGTACAACCATACATCAGTTTAAAATGCGTGAAATTCGTGTGCTGTAATAAAAATAAACATTATGTGTTTAAGTGCAGATGTAAACAATCGTTTTAGTGTTTTTATTAATGTTTTTCTAGAAAGCCCCATTTTATTCTTCATTTTTTCGCGTTTTAAAGTTTTTTATGTATTTTTTATGCAACCTTTACTTTAGCCTACTGTCTGACAGACAATTGTGCTATAAATTTATTTATTCTTTAATTCCTTAATTCATTTGTAATTTATACATCATTTTATTTAGGCCTATGGAATGTCAGCCTGATAATATTAATTTTCATGTCAACAGAATGCTGCAACGGGCAACTGGGGTCAATAGATTCAGCAGCATCAAAATATTGACCTTGGGGAGGGAGGGGCAAAGGCAAATTTTAGCCCCCCCAGTTCAAAAAGTCTAGAACCGCCACTGCTTCACCTGTGTAAAATCTATAGAGCCTACAGATGTCGATGAAATGCCATTAATTAGCCCAATTATAGCAATTACTGAATTCTTGAGCTTAGTGCTGAGTTCGGGACAATAAAAGAATGGGTCTTGTCATCTTTTGCAAAACTGCAGCCTACATTTGCCAGTATATCGATACGATTGTAACGGTTAACTTTGTAATTCATTCCGCATGACGAATCGTCCGCTTGACGAACAGGCTAGGACGAACAGTCCGTGACGAATCGTCCTTGGACGAAAAGTCCGCCTACCGTATAGGCCTACTTTAGACTCCCTTCAACTAATTCTAAATAGAGTTACGATTATAATTACTTTACATGGGCTATTCCTTGTGCACTAGGTTTATAGGGCCTACAGATACATTCAGTTTTAAAACTTACATAGTCGAAACTCGAAAGAATAAAGTTTACAATGGCGTACCTTTTCTACGTTCGCTTTTTGTTCTTTGCTCAGCTGCTTCGCTTTTTCCTTCTCCTCCTCCTTCCCAACCTCCGCCTTCTCCCCTAATCCCATCCACTTTGTTCCGTTGATAATGTCCTCGTCCGCTCCTTTCTTATCGTTGCTGATTAAGCCTATGACGGTTTCTTTGGGCCTTGACGTTTCTTCGGCTGTCAATTCCATAGAGACCGCTTGACTGCTGGTCGATGCGTGTGCTTGGCCTTGCAAATTTCTGTCAGTACCGGTAACTTGAGAGTCAACTTTTGGCACGTTAACCATCTGAGACAATTTAGCTGTGTTCTTGCGCACTCTCTCTTCCTTGTCATCGTCCTTTATCCTTTTTTGTTTCAGTAGTTCTTCTAGAACGCTCCCGCTTAGACTTGTGATTAGATTAAAATCTTTCCTTTTCAATTGTAGATCTCGTTCCCAGGATTTTTTAAAATCTTTTTCATATTGTGTGGGGTTCTCTTTATTTCGCAGAGGACTCAAAAATAATTGCCAGAAGCTTCCGTCGTCCTCTTCACTTGAGCTGAATATAATTATATATAAAATTATATAATAATATGAACAAAGCAATTTACAGGCATATTTATCGCGCCATCATCAACATCTTTTTTTTCTTTTTCTTGTTTAGCTTTTTATACTTCAAATCAGTTCAAATCAAATCAGTTTATTTCCTCAATGCACACAAAAACAATCAAGGCAGTGAACAGTGGAATAGAACATATTTAGTGGTATCAAGGGGAGACCCAGAAGGGATGGAAATCCCGCTAATTGGGCCACCCAGTAGCCTAATCATTGAATTGCAAAGCATAATAGGACATGACAATTAATTGCAAGAATAGAAATATAATCAGGACATAAACTTATTAATAGAAGATAGATGACACAACTTAACTAACACTTAACTAACACTTAACTAACACACCCAATTCAACACAATAATTATTAACATAATTATCAACCTACCGTATCTAAATCAGTGTCATGGCATCATAGAGTTTTCTAGCATTTTGCTCATAAAAAATGTCAATCATCATTCGGGTCCGCGATTGGCAATTTACACACCAAAAACAACACAATCATCAATTGTTCATGGTAGACCCACCTAAAAATAAGTTTAGCAATATTCCCAGCAATTGCAAAAATAGGGGAAAATAGGCCTACGTGGTTCCATAACTATAGGGCCCTGATCCGCATATGCTCAATTTGGTGTCTCCCTCATTTAGGTGTCAGAGCTGAAAGGAGTTGAAAGGAGTATGAGAAGTGTCCAATCCACACCTCAAAGCGGTGAGGGGGTCTAACAGCTAAGTAGGGGATTGCATGCTAGGGCTATGCCAACAGTGGTGAAGGTCTCAGCCGAAGTACCAACCATGCGCTACGCGAGTTGGACAGCCCTAGCAAGAACCCCGAACTTTTGACACATTGTCAGCGAGTGTATTGGTTTCCCAGTCACCTTGGACTCCCAGACTCTATGGTCGTTCGGCCATGTTGGTCGACGATCCGGTCTTTGAGCTTCTACGGCAGATTATTGTGTCTTTAGCGATAGTCGCTCGAAAGCATCTGGATTTATAGATGTCTTCTTAAGTCGTGACTGCATGCCTCACATTTTCGACTCCGATTCGTGGATGTTTTGGATGGAAATTCATTTCGCAAGTTCTTGGCCTGGACCACGCTACCGATGATCGCCACTGGACGGATCCATTGCGAACAACCCACAAGGGATGCCAGGTTGCCACAACAACACCTCCGCCACCTTACGAGTGATTGCCGTTCCCGCATACATGGATGGGATAAGAAAGAGAGCTGCTGTCAACATCTGGCGAGGGACTATAAATTCGGTCCACCACTCAACATCGGACGAGAAACTATCGGCTGGACTCATAATAATTATGTGGAGTTCGTCGGTGGTGACTCGATTTTGCTTTCGGGCGTCGTCTTTGCTTGCCCATGGATGACTCTGTCTGTCGTAGAGACTCTGTAACATCGTAGACTAGAGTTTCTGATGGGCGCCGTTCCTGGCTGCCAGCTTTGTAATTGTATTTGTTTTTTATGTTGTGTCTCAGTTGGCGCCGTTGATGGCTGCCATATTTGTCTTGTATTTGTTTTTATGTATCGTGTTTTTATATGCTTGTAAATCAGAGTGCGTTTGCAGCTGATACATTAAAGAATATACTTACTTACTTACTTTTTTAGTAGACTATGCCTACAGCAAATGATCGCTCACGATTAGGCTAGCGATGCGTAATAAATTCATAATTTTATCCACTTCGATTCTTTTGTGTAGGCCTATTGTTCATAGGCATACAGGCCTATGCAGCGGTGCTAATTACATTGCATAGGAGCTTAGGGCTCAATTGCTGAATGTAATTGGTCTGTAAGTATTTTGATGCCTGCATTTTTGCAAATTCTAATCTAAACCGAAACCGAAAATGAACTTTTGAAATTGGAAACATATAGCGACCAAATGATGCAATCTATCTGTCACATGATCAACTCTGTTGGGTAGACAAAGGCACCATGCAGCCGCCCGACAAAGGCACCAGCTGCCTGACAAAGGCACAATAATTATAACCCTCTCTTCATCATCTGTCTTAAGAATCGACGATAAGCAAAAGCATATTATCTAAATGAATCTATCGTACCTTTGAGATTTCTGCGCTGGATCCATAATCGTAAAGTAAGTCTATCGACTGAAACTCTCTTGTGCGCTTCGCTTGTATAGACAGGCCAAAGTCAATTTCCGCTCTATATGGCACAGTGTATGTCTAAACAGTGATAGTATTTTAGAGGGAATTCTATAGCACCTAAACGTTGTTGTCGTGGGCTCTTTTATTCACAGGCACTTAGTCGAAACGCGTTAATAACTATAGACCTACAACTTTGTGAAACAGCTCAACAATTACTTTCAAGGACAAGCTGAATGTGAAACGTTGCTTAATTCGCCAGACAAGACCAAACATGCAGAATGTTCTGAAGATGAGAAACGTCATAATCTCATAAATATGATGTGACTGTATACATGGGTGGAGTTTGGTTTCCGTTCTTGGCGGGAGGGCTAAAACTTGGGCTTTGGTTGGGACGGAGACTTAGTCCAGATCGAAAGGAGCCGAATTTTATTTCTCGGTCAAAAGAATTGAAGACCTTTTTTAGTCATCAGGTTGAAATCTCATAAAACCAATACTATTTTCTCCGCCAAAAAAGTTGATGACGGGTTGGGAACCACTGCTCTAAACAGTCCTCTCTTACTCTTATTGAAAACCTGCAGGGTCGTCTCCTTATAATATATTATTTTAGTCATTCGATTATTGAAGTTTCATTCGTGAAAAGAACCATTTTCCCCGAATCTATTTTCGAGTCTTGGTCTTTGGGGGCTCTTACCCCGGGGAAATACCATTTTACATTTAATTTCAACTGGAGGATGAGCACTTGAGCAGTACACTTCCCTGGGGGACTTTATTCACAGCGTGTCCCGAACTGTGAGTCGCGACCCAAAGTCGGTCACGAGGCTTAATTTGTCAAGTGGGCCGCCATAGTTTTTAGAGAAAGATTATTTTCCATCAGTTAGGCCTATTTGTAAATTCCAAATATTCATTTTATAAATAGCGGAGCAACAGCATTTGTATTTGATTGGGCTATTATTATGACTGGTTGTTTCAAGTTTGCCAAGTTTAAAACGGTGTCTGTAACTCAGCATAGGCCAGTCCCAACCTTTTTTGTCTTGCGGCACACTAAGAATGAATGAAAATTTTCGCGGCACACTTACCAATAATTTTAATGGTTGCCTAGCTGCAATCTGTGCTACGCTCACCGGTCTTGTATACTCGATTCCATCAGCATTTCCCTATTGTATCACTTCGTGAAGTCGGAGGCACTCCGTGGCGCCCCCTAAGAAATTTGATGAATAAGTGAGTTGTACTTGCACATACATAGCTCTGCCTCCAGGGGAATGTGCTTCTTCCTTCGATTTACTACACGAATGCTTACATTTATCGCTCATTTATCGATCCAGTAATGTCTGTATGGAGCAGTGACCGACGTTTGCCTGGAGAGAATACCCAACAAGATTGGCCATCGTCGTCTTCATCGTTCTCCTCAATCTACACCAGATGGCATTCTCCTCTCCTTCCTCTCATTCTCCTCTTCCACCTCCTTTTCTTTCCCTCCCTCTTTTCCTTCTCACCCTTCTGACAAACTCATGCCTCAATAGTTGTAGTCTTTCCCTTCCTCGCTCTCTTCCCTGCAGCCCTCTTCCACCATCATCTGCTATTCCTCACCATCATCCTCCTTCCTCCGGTAATTTTTCTCCCCCATTCCTCATCCCACTACTTCTCCGTTTCTCCCCCTCTTGGTGACCCTCCTTGGTCCTACTCCTCCGTACGTCTTGCTTTTGCAAAGTGGCTTTACGCTTGGTTAACCACCTTGAGCCGACGGAAGCACATCTGATGGAATGAATAGCTGTGATTGACAGCCGGCGACGACGATGTCACTTTCCAGGGTGAATTAAGTGAAGATGCTCAGCTGCATCATTTGTCACCCCAGATTAGCGTCCAGTTCGGGAGCTTGACAGTTGGAGAAGCACACTTAAGTATCATGACCAACATTTTGTTAAGAAACGAAGCTGATGACACTTATAAGTAAGAGATTTAATAGGATTAATGACAGAAATGTCTCAGAACTCAAACGCCATTAGACCTCCTTGCACGGAAGCTTAGTCAAGATTCTCAAGAACTAAGGAACAAGAACATCCGACTATACAACAGTAGAGTCAACATAGTCGTTACTATAGCGCCACTTATAAAGTTCAACACATTTGACCAAAATGGCTTCTTTAGTATAGGCCTACAGCAATGTAATCATCAAGTCAATTGGCACCAATTTTACTGACTTTCTGGCACTGTCAGTTTTTTAGCGATATAGGCCTATACAGATCGGCGGATCGATAGACTAAAACCCGCAAACATTATTTTTTACGTTGCCGGATAAACTTTTATGTGCGTAGAAGCAAATCTACGAGTTTACTCTGCCACGTGTAACTTAGGCATAACAACGCGCCGTTTTTTAAGTAGACCTATGCCCTGTTTTAGTCATCTACTTTCAAAGCAAAGAAATCGCTCCCGTCTTAATTTACAATAGGCCTACATAAAGTAGGGTTTAAGGAGTTTAGTAGGTATTTATGCTCTGTTGTAATTGCTTAATCTGCCTGTGATATTGATGAATAAATTATTTCTTATCGTAGGAAGCATATCGGGCCTTGATTGCTAGTCCACCTTTCAAGTTAAGATTGTAACTAATATTATTCATTAGTTACAATCTGACCGGTAGCGAGTAGCGCCAGCAAGTGAACTTAGTGAAGCACCAATATCATTATCATAGGCCTATGCAATCAGCCATTATGTGAATCTGAAAAGCGTTTGGAAATCAGACGTGCAAAAGCAAGTTGGCATCACTAAGCAGACATAGAGAAATATGAACAATTCATGTAATACATTTTATTAGTTTCTACATGAGTATTTTCTGTGGATCATTAGACTATAATAAATCGAATTAAAAATAAATTAAATAATAGCCTACTGTTATAGGCCTACGCGGTTTAGGCTGCAAACGTTCAGCACAAACTAAAACTCCTGTCGTTAATATGTTGAGCATTGTATAAAGACGTTTTTGTATAATGATACTGTTTTTCAGAATGCATGCTCAATAACTGATGTGCGCTGCATACTTTTCCTGCAGCTGACATCTGACTCCGTATAATAGGCCTTCAGTCCATATCCTATGACCGACCATATGTCGGATATAGCATATATTATTATATAGCATATATAAAGAACAGGACTTGCTGCTCTATGGCAAAACGCACACTGTGCTGACAGTTTCCGATCTTCACGATATGAACTCGTTCGTTTTTCAACGTCCTGCAGAAGACGAGTTTTAGTGCGATGTTGCAAGTTACTTCCAGCAACGTTATGCTTCGTTCTATTGCGATGGCAGTCAAACTGCATCGGGAAGAATGTACTTTCAGGTCGTCCTACAGATCGTTCTGGCGCCATGTCAATATGAAGCATAGTCCGTTGAATCAACAAGTCCCCTCTGCGATTGCACTTCTGCGAATTCATATTCGCAAATTTCCCGTCAGACGAATCATAATCGAAATCTCGAGATTTCTATAGGTGCTTATAGTGAAAGAAAAATCGACAGAAAGTGTGTACTGTGCAGGCATAAAAATCGGTTATAGGCAAAGACCTACATGTATTCCACGGGTCGTTTACAACAGATAGATGGATCTCCCTAATGTTCTCTTTGCTAATGATTTTATCAGATCCGCACAACTTTTCCTGAAATCAGCTCGACGTGTCAAGCATCCGTTTAAACGTACATAACCAATTCATCGTGTGCTGGAGACAGAGGCATTTACAGCAGCGATTCTTCGATATTGTCGTTGGCGTAGAAGGACTGCTCGCTATCCTTCTCGTCCATCTCGACCGGACATTGCTGGTAGCCACCCGTCCGCGCCCGACCCTTCACTTCCGGTGTCATGTCGTCGTCCACGTACTCCTCGTCCGCGCATGCGCTGTCGAACGCCGCCGTCTGTCGTTCTCCGCCGTCGTCGGCGTCACCGGAAACGGAAGTGCAGTTGTTGTTGGCGACGACGATGATGACGTCATGTTCGGCGGCGGATGAGGATGAGGCGAGACTGTCCTGCTCCGTCGTGTCCTGGAGGCTGTCCGTGTCCGCGCTGCCGTCGCAGTATCCGATGCAGACGTAACGGTTACACGTGTATGCGGTGGCCAGCAGAAGGATGAGCAGAAGCGTAAAGACTGTAATCACTAGTATGGCCACTTCCATGTATGTGTCACGTGATACCAGTATGGCGGACCATCGATGATGAACGACGCGGTTCTATAGGTGTAGAGGATCACACAGCGCTACCCGTGTATAATGTATACGCTATAAGAATATCATACAGTACTAAATTATTAATACATACATGTAGCAGCAGCCGTGTATTTAATAATTCAGCAGTTCTCGACGCCAAGACCTGAGGTCAGATAATCCCGTCTTTCTGCACGAAAGCCTACTAACAGCTCTGCAGTCGTTGGAGTGCGATCGGTACATAAATATTTCGTGAATCGAGAAAAGTTAAAAAGTTCCGGCTGTAAAGTCGGAACAAAGCGAGAATGGCTTCTGCCTCTGTGGGCGAGATTACGAGCGTCTGATTTACGCTTAGGCCACTAAAGGAACGAATCCCTGGCATGAAACGAGACCATATCAATGCCTATTAAGACCATTAAATCGCCGAGCAGGTTGTGGGCTACATTCACCAAAAGCTGCTGAACATGTAGCTGCTGTAGTAGTAGTCCGATTCATAGACCTATTGACGACGTATAACGCGGCGCACGGGTGTTGTTTTGAGATAAGGCGTTCGTGTTGACAAGGCCGAAGCAATCCGTGATTTATCGCATTCCCTGCTTCATGACCCTATAACTGCTGCTGCTGCGGCAGCGTAAACCCCCGACGGCGCTTATAATTATCTGCTATTTTTGCGAGGCAGTTCAACGAACTGATTCTTTCGCCACAGCAACAAGACTGCATCGCGCAGTATATAATAACTATTAGAGCCACTTGTAGACGAGTAGCGGTCATTGACATCCGCTTCTTTGCATTGCTTTATTAAACTGCAGGCGATCGCGCGTCGTGTGTATTAAAGGCGCATGTATTGCGCGCTCATGTACACAGGTGGTTGTGTGTTGATTGACAGTAGACGCCGTCAGCGACGACTAGTGACTGGTTGAAGAACTGCAGCAGCAACGCTGAGACATACGTTACTCGTACGTCAAAGGTTTCTGAAGACGATGCTGATAGCGGGAGACACCGCTACCGTCAGATGATTCATTATTCCCGTGTAAATGAGGCGCTGTCATGAGTCTGCAATCTGCCAAGAGGAAGAGAGAGAGAGGGAGAGACATGCAGAAGCATTGCAGATGATAGCGAAGAGGAAGCCGTAATAAGGAGAAGGTAATCCACGGCGAATCGATGATCATCTGCAAATGAAAAACTCTATAATAAACAACGTCATTTGCATGAAGCAATAAAAACGAATGAAATATATCAGCAATTGCGATATAAAAAACGAAGGTCATAATTAATGTACACAGGGGGACATATAGCGTATACGTATATCACAAATGCATCAAATGAAATCACAGTCAAGAGTCTCAAGACGTTATATATATATATACACGGTGTCCCAATTGAACTGATACCCTTTTTGTTTTGGCGATATTCTTGTCAATTCTAAATCAAACTTTATACAATTTCAGAGAATGTAAGAGGGATAAATTATCATTGTTTCCTGAAAATTGTAACCAATTTGATCAACAGAGTCCGAAGTTATGTACATTCAAAGTTGGATAAAGAAAATTTTAAGTTTCCAACATGTAAAAGATAGGAAATTGTTGTTCGCGACTGCACACCTACCTACTTTCTAAATTAATAAATATGACATCATATTTCCGTCATTTCCATGTTAGGGGACAATAATAAAAATGGTTTTCAGCAAAGATAATTTGAGTTTAATAAGAAAAAATTAAGAGAAGAAAAACATTACAGTGCAAAAGGTTTTAAAAGGAATTTCCTAACAGAAGCTGGTCCATCGCAACCTTGAATCCTTGAATCGACTGATTACAATGTCATATCCAGCAGGACATTGCTCCTGCTCATCGAGCCAAAGAAACTGTTGGTATGCTTTCAAGAGAAACTCCAGAGTTCATTTCACCAACTCTTTGCCCTCCTCCCCAATAGCCCTGATCTTAATCCACTGGACTACAAGATATGCAGCGTCCTTCAAGAACGCGTTTATCAAACTCGCATACGTAACGTTGACCAGTTTTTGACCACCTCAAACCGCGAATTGTGCAAGAATGGAATTGTTTTGATCAAGGGATTGTTGATAATGTAATCAATGAATGGTGAAAGCGCCTTAGAGCATGCATTCGAGCTAATGGAGGACATTTGAACATCAGCTTTGACGAACTGAAATTGTTGCAAACATTAATTTCCTATCTTTTACATGTTGGAAACTTAGAATTTTCTTTGCCTAAATTTGAATATGCATAACTTCGGACTTTTATTGTCGAACTGGATAAAATTTTCAGGAAACATTGATAATTTATCCCTCGTACATGCTATGAAATTTTATAGAGTTTCATTTAGAATTGACAAGTGTATCGCCGAAACAAAAAGGGTATCAGTTCAATTGGGACACCGTGTATATATATATATATATATACACTGTGTCCGGAAAAAAAACAACCAGTTTTGTAAATATGAAAATAAATAGTAAATATTCATCGATTTTCACAATTCAAACACCATTTTAATCCTGACATATTTCTCTAACAATTGTGAAAATATAAAAGTTCCAGTCCAAATAATGACGTCATAATGACGTCAGTTGCATCAAAATGCACATAGCCGGCCATTCATGCATGGTTCGGTTGGTATTATTGGCTTTTGGTAAAACGGAAATCCATTTAATAGAACCAGAAGTGAAAATAAATGCAGCTTATTAGAGGGATTGTCTGCTCTATAAAAAAGTGGTGCCTGATATCCGAGAATATTCGGAACAATAGCCTACACATTTCAACAAAATAGCGCTTCAGCTCACTGAGTTCGTGAATCTGTTGATCTGTTGACTAAAAAGACTCGGAATTCATTCATCTTAATCTTTGGCCGCAAAACGGCCGCCCGCTTAAATCCCACTGATAATAAGAGTTGGAGATTGATGGAGGAGAAGGTGCAGGCTACAAGACAAGGATAAGAGACATTGAAGAACTCCGTAAGCGAATTGTTAACGCCTCGGAGGTTTTGATAAGCTGGTTATCGATGCTGCTGTTGGGTATTAGCGCGACCCTTTTGACGCTTATGTTGAAGCCAAAGGTGTACTCTTTGACCACAAATTGCAGTCTGACATAATTCAGTTATAAAAATAAAATTAAACTTACATTTATTATTGATAAATTACATGATAAAATATTGAAATTGTGGATGATTTTGCGCATTTATCTCTTAAATTTGACTTTTTGTGCAAATGACGTCATTATGACGTCATTATTTGGACTGGAACTTTTATATTTTCACAATTGTTAGAGAAATATGTCAGGATTAAAATGGTGTTTG
This sequence comes from Lumbricus rubellus, assembly GCA_945859605.1. NCBI lineage: Eukaryota > Metazoa > Annelida > Clitellata > Crassiclitellata > Lumbricidae > Lumbricus > Lumbricus rubellus. The sequence continues at coordinate 25,622,123 of OX243815.1, read as the reverse complement.
AATTGTGAAAATCGATGAATATTTACTATTTATTTTCATATTTACAAAACTGGTTGTTTTTTTTTCGGACACAGTGTATATATACATAGTTCTGCAGAAGTTTCGTTTTTTATGGAAACATCTGCAGTTGGTAGGGAGTGTACATATATATATATATATATATATATATATTTATATATATACTAAATAATTGATATGTGCTTGAGTGAAGGCGCTGTCAATTGTTGTTTAATGATAAAGCAAACCATTTGCTGCATACATACTTACATAGCCTAATAGCCTATGTCGACATAAATATATAAAAGCGGGCAAGAAAGCAATGTTTATGCCAATGTGCTCCGCTATTTGATGACTAAAACATTGCTACGTAATATCCGGTTATATAACTGAAATTTCGGCATATGAAGTTTAAATATTCATATCTTTTTATCCGTTCAACTTTATCGCATGAAATTTTGGAATCGTATTCTTGGTTAAATTCTCTAAATATTTGGAAATTATTAGCGTGATATGTTATCAGGCATTAGAGATTATATGAAAAACAGTTTGGCTTAGTTTTTTAAAATCACGGTGTAATAATTATATTAAATGACGAAGCACTGTATTCTTGCTCCCAACTCATGGACGCGTTCATGTCTAGTGGTCGTTCTCGTTGGGGATGAATCACTGTTACGTGGTGGTCAGTGGTTGAATTAAGTCTCATCGTTTTCGTGTCTGGCATGGATCAACCATGGATCTGGCAATGCACCTGCGTCCACACTATTTATATTATTATATGCTTAAAGCTCAATATATCCTCTGCTGCTGCAATCGTCTCATGATGCCACGTGCAAAGCACGCGAGGCTCAGGCGCATCTCCGTGGGTTTTTTTGCACGATGGATCCAGTATCCATATACAGATATACATACATGTATACATGTATTGTATGAGAGACGACGGAAGTGTATTTGAATCCGTTTCTTGGCAGGGGTGAATTATTTGAGGATTACAAGTTGGAGGAAGCGAGGATTTGGTAGCATCTGCATGCAGAGATACATTGTACAGTGGTGATGAAGCATTTCGGCAATGTCATTTATAAGACATCGCCTCTGTGAGGTACATACACACACATGCAAACATACATATATGTTATGCATAATACATGCATACATACATACATACTATATATGTATGTATGTATGTATGTATGTATGTATGTATGTATGTATGTATGTATGTATGTATGTATGTATGTATGTATGTATGTATGTATGTATGTATGCATGCATGCATGCATGTACGTACATATGTATACGTAAGTACGTACGTACGTACGTACGTATGTATGTATGTATGTATGTATGTATGTATGTATGTATGTATGTATGTATGTTTACCTACGTTTCTACATGCGTATCTATACAAAGTATACATATAATGTGTACGTACAATACACAAGCGTATAATATACTGTGCGAAAAATGTATATACATACGGGTATTCATGTATACATTTGGAGATGTCACATTAAATGGTTCATAAAAAGTCGTAGATCAGTATCGTGAAAAGACAATGCATATGCAAGTAGGCCTTTATAAAAATGTATATAGTTAGGCCTATAACTGAGCTTAAAGATATAATTGTATTTTGATATTTTAGCAGTAGGCTTACCATAGAAAGGCGTGTAGTAAATAGTGGATCTGTTTAATATAGTAGCAGTTAGGAAAGTATTATGCATAGAAAGACCATTTTATGTAGATGAACGACATTATATTAGACGATTTTGGGTATGCTGTATAGGTCCTACATGTCAACATGTATACATGTATACATGTATACATGCATGGAACAGCCCGCAGCCATCTGCCGTGTATACTGTCTTGCATTTGATGCCAATGAATCACGGGTCTTGACGATGGATGGCGATATAATATGCATGTAATTTATGGATGATTGTAGACGACTCGACACGGAAGACATACATGTATACTATAGAGCCTTAAACACAGCGCATAATGTGGCTTGCAATTATAAGCGTGTACATGCACGAACGCATCAACACGCTCATCATAGAAGGTATAAGCTTACACATACACAGGTAATGATAATAATAATTCTGCTCTACTCTGCATTAATGAAGATATGTTGGATGGAGAAAGACGGAAGGAAGGAAGGAAGGAAGGAAGGAAGGAAGGAAGGAAGGAAGGAAGGAAGGAAGGAAGGAAGGAAGGAAGGAAGGAAGGAAGGAAGGAAGGAAGGAAGGAAGGAAGGAAGGAAGGAAGGAAGGAAGGAAGGAAGGAAGGAAGGAAGGAGAGAGGGAGGGAATGAAGGAAGGAAGGCAGGCAGGCAGGAATTTGCCAGGATAAAGGGTAGGCAGGCAACAGCGATAAGAGCAAGAGAATGGAGGGAGAAATGGAAAGCACCTGTCTCGCACACGTTCTAATCTTCTCACTTTTCTATTTCTCTTTCACTCTCCGTCACTCTGCACATCTCTCTGCCTACATATTGATCCATCCATCCACCAATCCATCCATCCATCTGTCTATCCGTCCGTTCGTCTGTCTGTCCGTCCATCCATCTATCCATCCATATATATGCATGCATGCATGCTTGTATGTCTGCATGTGTGTTGTATTGTATTGTATACAAGTATTCGTGCCAGTCTACATCGTAGGTTAAGCAACAGCAGCAGCAACAACACAGCAGCAACAGCAGCAGCAACACCATGCCCACCATCCTCTTCGTTCAGTCGATCATCCATGCCGCAGATATAATCCTTCTGTTGAGATGATTCCACCGTTTCATTATACTGCGATAAAATGCTGCATGTCGTTCACCGTGCCCCCATCTCCCCTAAGCTGCTGCATGCATATGATGCTGATGCTGCTAATGTTGTTGCTGCTGCTGCTGGTCTCTGCCTCACCGTTGCTACGATCGGCTTATAACCCCACCAGTGGTGTGCATGGACATCACCGATAACACTGACCACCGTATACGAGCACCGTCACTATCACCGTTCCCACATATTATACATCACCCTATAATACTCTATAGCTATGACAGTATGATGCATATTTCATAATTATAAAGCGCTAAGTGGTTGTAATAACAGAATTATGCATAACTGGTCAATCCACACTTCGCTGGATGCATACAAAGTAAAAGACTGAAGAAATACATCAGCTTTATTACGCTCACCCAATTAGGTTTAGTCAAATTATTATTCCGCCCACGAAACAGACCCATATGATATACACCTCAGACTTTGATCAATTTCATATATGCACAAGTGCCGACGTGTAAGACTGTGTGCAACAGTTACTATGCAAAAATGTGTGTATATATATACATGCATATATTTTATATATATATGGGATTAATATATAGTTCTGTTGACGACTTTGCAAATTGCTTTATAAATGTTTTGTTTTTGCTTCAAAGCTCTCTAACTGCTAAGCATTATTAGCGAGTAATTGGTCGCGATGGGCGGCGATCTAAATGCGCAGAATCATAAGCAGCCTAGCATAGACATCGTGCTAATACATTATCTATAGTCCTAAAACAAATGTCCGCATTAGCAAAATATTGATCATGCATGCATTATTCATCTGTGACCATTATATTTTGGAACAACAAAACCGCGATGGATGAGACTAAGGCAGACAAACCAGAGAACGAGAAGGAGAAGGAGAGATAGAGACAGAGAGACTAAGAGAGACAGAGACATAGACAGACAGAGAAAAGCAGACAGAGACATTGACAGAGAGAGAGAGACAGAGACAGTGACAGAGAGAGACAGACAGAGAGACAGAGAGTCAGAGAGAGACAAAGAGAGACAGAGAAAGACAGAGAGAGACAGAGAGAGAGAGAAACAGAGAAAGACAGAGAGAGACACACACAGAGAGAGAAACTGAGTGAGATCGAGATATATCCTGCATAGACTGACAGACAGACAGACACACACACACACACACACACACACACACACACACACACACACACACACACACACACACACACACACACACACACACACAGACAGACAGATACACAGACAGACTAAGGCAGACACAGACAGACAGATAAAGATCCACGTCAGATATCAGCATAAGTGAAAAACATTGACAACATCTACAATTCTACATCATGCGTATAATATGAAACCCACATTCGCTAATCGATAGCCATAAATCACACGCCAACTTAGCACATTTTATGGACATTATATGCATAACAAAATATACAATATATAAATTATATATATATGCAAATATAATTTTTAATATAAATACATATATATATATATAACGTATATAATATACATCATACATGTATGTATGGGTACGATTGTAATCCTTCGGCAAAAACGACTGTGGAGAAATTCCCACGCTGCCTTCTTCCTTCCGCGGTTCCTCAGTTTCCGACATTCAGTCGTCAGTTCATCATGCATGACAACGCAGCTTGGTTCTCGGCTGCTGTTCACTCGTGCGGAACGCATGCCATTGCGTTTGCATTCTGTGATTAATTTTGGCAACTTATATGCCATGTATACCTAATCCAACATTTACACAGAAGTTTTGACGAAGGCAGAACTGAAGACGATATCTACAGAGCGAGAGTATATCGGAAAATGAGGCAATGAAAACTGGTTGCAAATTGCAATACAAATAAGTTGAAAGAAATTATTCCGAGCTAAAAGATTTGTCATGCAGTACAAAACAGAAATTAAAGTTGCTCCGACTTTAAAAAATTGTGAGGCACCAAAGCTTGAAGGTTTCTTGGTTGAGAAAAATCTACACTCAAGGGTCTCACAAAATCGAACAAACATAGGCATATGTTTTCTAAAAATAAAACATTCACCGTTTGACTATCGACATTGTGACCAATTGACAACTTTCCATAGCGATCGGATTTGTTAGCAGAATTAGCTTACAGGTCAGGCAAACCTATCCAACATTGTCCAGCGTGCATACCATGGCAGCATCCATCTGACAACTTATAGAATGTCGGCTGCTGATTTGGCGAATGCAGCAGCAGCCAATTTACAGCCGCAATGTTCGACCGGCATTCATCGATTTCAATTACAGAACCGACCAATTCGACGACGACGACGACGACGACGTCCATGCGACGGTGGGTTGTGGTGGGGGAGTGTGGGGTGCCAACGCCCCCGTACGTTAGACACTCGCCGTCGTTGTTCGCGAAACCATGGCAACGTACGTGACAACGACCCTAGATTGTTTCATCAGCAGGCGGCAACAGCAGAAGAAGAAGAAGCGGATACGTTGCAGACGACGCGACTTCGCCATCAGCTGGACCTCCTGCGTTTCATGGTCAATGCCAACATGGTAAAGAAGAAGAAGACAAAAGTACGCGGACGAGCAGCGCTGCAGATGCCGCACACATTGCCCTTCTATATTATACCGGTCTGTGTTAAATGAATTGAGAAGATGGCTTCACACCTGACAGACGAACCATTTGCTGTCATCACACGGTTAACCTACACTATAGAGTATAGAGACTATAGACAGATGTCGATTAGGACTGTAGCGAACTTTACTTTCTAATAAGAGTTCATACAGTGCAATTATTGTTGAAAGGTTATCCGGTGCGGTTAAGTTCGCTGGTTAAGAATTTAGCTTGGCCATGTAGTTGAACCGGTTAAAATCCGAAGAATTAACCAGGCAGAATGCCTGTAATTGGGCGGTTAATTATGAGGCAAGTTGAACCGGTGGTTGTATGGGAATATTGGCCGGTAAAGGTCTTAGCTTAACCAAGGCGAAATGCATGAGGTATCCCGGTTAAGCTTTATGTAATATTAACCGATGGTTAGCATTGAAGTAGTGGCTGGTTAAGAGTTGCATTTAACCGCTAAGAGGAGAACCGGTTACGGCCAGAATTATTAACCGCACGCTAGGTATATAAGGGGTAGGATTTTGTTGTTAGTATGCTCGCAGAAGGAGAAGAATAGGACTTGACAGGCTGATTTCTAGAGGACGTGGAGGACTTGAATGCTCGTTTCCAGACGTTTTCTGATGCTCGTTAGGCTCGTTTATGCTGCTGTTGTGTCGTTATAATAAGAATTGAAACTGTCATCGAGTTGTGTCTTCGGTTGGTTGATCGACATTAAATCTCCTGACAGACCGTAGGAGTGGACCAGGCGACATATGCAGCACGGTGGTTCGGCATCCTGGTAAGAGTCACGCCACCGTGCAGGAAGGAAAACCCAAGAAGGCCAGAGAGAGAAAGAAGACAGGACTGAGAAGTAGGAAGGGTTTTCGCCACAATTGGCACCAGAATCGGGGTTGGAGGATAGAGGATCAACCGAAGCATCAGCATGACGGACAGAGAAGATACCATCGCCTACGATTTTAGGGATGAGGAGGGGCAGAGCAGTTCTACACCGGGCCAAGGAGAAACGACTACGAGAGAGAGGCCTAGTTTGCTCCGTGTGCTCCGTCAACGGGAGACGACCAACTTCAGGGGAACGAGCATGTTCTCGGGAGGAGACGAATTGGAAGAGCAGAACGAACAAGGAAGAAATGGAGCTGCTCTGAGGTATCGGAAGTCGCCGATGAAGCCGGGGAAGTTTGACGGCACCGGTTCGTTAGATTCCTTCCTGGCGCAGTTCGAGGTCTGCGCAAAGCACAACGGCTGGACGGACGCAGATCGGGTGGACTTCCTGAGGTGTGCCTTAGACAAGGCCGCGACACAGCTGTTATGGGACTTTGGAGCAAGCGAAGATGTTACGTATGAAGAATTGGTCGCGCGTCTTCGACAACGATATGGAACAGAAGGACAGGCCGAGACGTTCAGAACTCAGCTGTACTACCGTCGTCAACGGGGAGACGAGACGTTGAGCACACTTCTTCACGACATAAGAAGGTTGGTGGTGCTAGCGTATCCCGTCCCAACAAACGAGACGACCGAGATCGTGGCACGTGACGCATTCCTAGAAGCGATGCGAGATCGAGAGCTGTCGCTGAAGGTTCGCGAGCGAGAACCTAAGACATTGGACGAAGCGTACCAAACGGCACTACGCCTCGAAGCCTACCAGCGTACAATGGACACGGAAGATCGACGGAGACCGCCGAATCGAGTGAGAGGAACTGTCGAGAATGAAGCCGGCAGTCAAATGCAACAGCAACTCGACAGTTTCCTGAAGTCTCAACGCGAGGAACAGAGGAGGTGGCAACAAGACATGGAAGCGCGGATGGAGAGACATTTTGGAGAGAGGCGCGATGCGGCACCAAGACGCAATCCACCGGAACAAGAGGAGCATCGCAACACCAGAGAACAGAGACCGGTCTTGACCTGCTATGGTTGCGGTCGGGCCGGACACATGGCTCGAAACTGCCGACAGAATCGCCAGCATCGCAACCGTCGGAATGACGCCGCTGCCGAGGAAAACGGAGGAACCACAGGAGATGAAGACGTTGCAGTTAACCACACTACCCGTCCGAGAGTGTCGAATCCAGCCAGCAACAACGCCATCTTCGTACGGGGAACGATTGCCGGGAAGAGTCAGCTGTGCCTCATTGACACCGGATCGGAGGTGAGCTTGGTGCCATTCTCTGTTGTTGAGGGCTCTGGGATTCAACCGTGCAATAGGGTATTGATGGCTGCTAATGGGACTGAGATTAGGGTATTGGGTGAGATCACAACCCCTATAAAGGTATGGCGTGGGTTTGCCATCTCCACTACCTTTTTGGTTTCGGACCAAATAGCTGAGCCAATGTTAGGGATGGATTGGCTTAGACAACATAGATGCCGTTTAAGTTTTGGCACGGGAGCACTGTTTGTAGGACGCCGGAGGATCTCGCTAGTTAAGGGAAATGGCTCCACATGGTGCAGACGCATAGTAGTGGCTGAGGAAGTGAGGGTGCCGCCTAAATGTCAGTATGATATAGGGGTGAAGACGCTGTTTGAAGATTTGTCAACCAAAGCTCCAGCATGGATGACCGAGACGAGAGAACTGCAGCCAGGGTTGCACGTAGCACGAGTTCTAGTAGGAGACGATGTGAATACTACTAAGGTGCGGGTTGTTAATTTGACCGAGCGAGTGGTCAAACTAGAAAAAGACCGTTTGTTAGGAGGACTGCACCCAGTGCAAATAAGCGGAGGTGAATCAGAGGGTTCGGTTGCGAAAGAGGAGTTAGTTGATAAGAGTGTGGAAGAGATGATGAAAGGAATTGCAGAAGTCCCAAGTGAAGTGAAAGACCGGCTGCAGGGCCTGTTGAAGGAATATCGAGATGTGCTGTCGCTGAGCGAAAGTGATTTAGGGAAGACAGCAGTAGGTCTGCATAGGATTGACACTGGGGATGCAGCCCCTGTGAGACAACCCGTGAGAAGACAGCCTCCTCCCTACCGTGTGGAGATAGATAAACAGGTTGAGAAGATGGTTAGTGAAGGAATAGTAGAAGCAACCTCCAGCGGGTGTGCATCCAGTATAGTGCATAGACCAGGTCGGAAGCACGGGAACGCTGACGCGTTGTCCCGAAAGCCGTGTCGGCAATGTGGAAGTGTAGATGAGCAGGTAATGGTATCAGGTACCCGAGAGGTCTTCGGGGGTGAAACCGAAGCTAGCACAGAAGCACCTGATACCATTTTAGTGACTCAGCGGGAAGATCCCGATCTGATGTTGGTGAGACGATGGATAGGACAAGAAGGAGCGATGCCTGAGATAGAAGAAGTGCTGCAAGAAAACGCCGCAGTCAAGGCGTATTGGCATCAACGCGATAGCTTGTGCGTTAAGGATGGAGTTTTATACCGGAAACGGTTTGATGGAGTTGAGCAACTGCTCTTACCAAGGGCGTTGAGAGAACCGTATCTGAAGCTAGCTCATACGGGTGCTACAGGAGGGCACTTAGGGATTCGCAGGACTCGTGAGCAAATACGACGCCGTGCCTATTGGCCGGGATGGTCGCGAGACGTGAAGGGCTATTGCAGAAGATGCCCTCAGTGCTGTCAGTATAGAAGGGGAAAAGTCCCAAAGCAAGGACCGCTGCAACCTTTGCCCACTGGTGAACCCTGGGAGCGGTTGAGCATAGACATCACGGGACCCCACCCAAGGAGTCGCCGGGGCCACATTTATATACTGACGATGATGGATAATTTCACGAAGTACGTAGAAGCGGTACCACTAGCGAATCAAGAAGCGGCTACAGTAGCCAGGGCTTTGGTTGAGACAGTGATAGTTCGGTATGGGGCACCTTTACAGATCCTCACAGACCAGGGTACGAATTTCGATGGGCATCTGTTTAAGGGGGTCTGCAAATTGTTAGAGATAGATAAGGTCCGGACGTCGGGATACCAGCCCAGTGGGAACGGCCTCATTGAAAGGTTCCATAGAACCCTAAACGCCATGTTAGGTAAGGTGATTAGCGGCCATCAGAGGGACTGGGATGAGTTCCTCCCGCACGTCATGGCAGCCTACCGCAGCTCGGTACATGAGGTGACAGGATTCTCACCAAATCGGCTACTCTTCGGAAGAGAAACCAGAGCTTTGGTGTATGGGCGTCCATCAGAGGCTTGGCCAGGAAACACGACGTATTCCAGCTATGTGGAGGACATGGCCCAGCGATTGGAGGAAGCCTATCAGTTGGTACGAGAGAATCTACAGAAGGCCGCAGAAAGAAGGAAGCACGCCTACGACCTACGAGTACGGCCGGCTCGCTTTAAAGAGGGAGATCAAGTCTGGCATTTCTCTCCACGGCGATACAAAGGACGAAGTCCTAAGTGGCAGAAGATGTACCAGGGGCCGATGGTTATCCTGCGCCAGTGTGGGCCTGTAAACTACTTGGTTCAGGCACCCAAGAAAAGGCCGTTTGTGACACACGTGGACAAACTGAAGGCATACATGTCCACAGAAGAAGATGAAGTACAGGAAGAGCCTCCGCCTACGATACTGGCTGGAGAAGATGAACATGAGATGCCGCGGGGAGATGGTAGAGCGCGTCGGTCCACGCAGAGACCGGTGCGTTATTCCCATTAGAGTCGAGAGCGAGGAGCGAAGGAGTTTCCCGGTAAAGATTCAAGAAGAAATCTTAACCGAGGCCATGGAAAATCATGAAGGAATTAACCGGTAAAGATTCGGGAAGAAATCTTAACCGATGCCATGGAGAATGATGGGAAAAATTAACCGGTAAAGATTTGACAGAAATCTTGGTCAATGCCATGGATCCCTCGTGAGGAAATTAACCGGCGCGAAGTTGTTGCTACGCAAGAAGCGATGACGTCACGAAGTTGAACCAACGGTTAATAAATAAAGTATTTAAACGCGCGACGGATGAACAGCAGGAGAAAGAAGAAAAGAAGAAAATCGATTCGAAAACAGTAGTCATCGAAAGAAGTCGAAACGGTCGAACAATGGAAAGTCGAAGCTGGCTATGCGACTATTGTGGAGGGGAAATGGCTACGCATGGATCGCTGGAACGCCATATTCGACGCCGGCATGCGCTGAACGTACGCAGAGTAACCGAACGAGTTACCATCATAACGAAGGAAACTCTGCAGCTGGCCGTTAACGTCGGGACGAGCACGGAAGGCGGGCGAGCAGGAGTGAAACCGGAAGCAGCAGCAGGCTCGAACGAGCAGCAGGCTCGACCGAGCGGGGTGCCGTCTAATGGGGCGCCTTTGCTGCTGCAAGAAGCTGATGTCGGCGGAACGGCGATGGTTGGGAGGACCGACCCTCCCTGGGCTTTCGCCACACCGATCGCAGAGGCGGACTTTCCGTTTCGACCAGACGAATCCCTCATCGACCTCGAGCAATGGATGGGGACGATCCAACCCAACCTCGACGAGATCAATGAAGACGCTATAGCTGATATCGTCTTCGCAGCAAGATGTGAATACTTCCCTCTCGAATGGGAAGATTTCCGCTTACGGATGTGGGCACAATGGCCCATGTGCCCAGAACTGGTTCTACGCGGGGTCTTTCGGGGCTTCATGCGGCGTTCTATGGTGGAAGGAGAACCTACTGCCAGGGCACCTCTCTTCCTGGACGAATTCTGATCGGCGAACCAGCATACGGTCTGAAATCTTTTAAGTTACTATTGATGATTCTTTGAAAATGGATGATTAACAATTTCTATGGTCACGGTCCTTAAAGACGGACGATATTAGTTGATGAACAAGTTTTAAAATTACTATGTCCTTTGTAAATGGGCGATATTAGTTGAGGGGACAATCTTAGTTATTAGTGATAAATGCGGTTTTGGTGATGTTATGAATGATTTATGAGGAATGTTAGTTATTATCAACGAATGAGATGTGATGCACATTTGTCTTAGTTCAGTTGCTATTGATGGATGCTATCTTTGTTGATGAACAGTAGTAACTGGCATCGATACATGACCTATGCCCGAGTTGTTGACTAAGAGACCATTTTTTAAGTTACTATGGAACAATTTCTGATGAGCATAGGCGATATTATGAACGATTTATAATGAGCATTTTTAGTTGCTATTAATGAATATGGTGATGTGATAATGACCAACCTTGGTTATTACTGATGAACGATTTACAATAGGCGATGATTATTTGATGCTATTGAGGAACAATTTTAGTTGCTATTAATATGATTAGTTGATAATGGATAACCTTCGTACTACCTATGAACGATTTATGATGATTATGGACAATGTTAGATGCTATCGGTAACGATTTGAGTTATTAATGATGAACGATTTAAGTTGATTCACGATGAACATTTTTAGTTGCTAGTAAGCCATTACTAATTAAGTAGCCTGATAGACTTTTATTAGTATAATAGGCCCTAACTAGCGTTGTTAGCAAGTGTTTAACGCTGTTAGGATAAGTCCGAAGGGGCTTCGGAGCAGTACTGGGAGGGGGGTGTAGCGAACTTTACTTTCTAATAAGAGTTCATACAGTGCAATTATTGTTGAAAGGTTATCCGGTGCGGTTAAGTTCGCTGGTTAAGAATTTAGCTTGGCCATGTAGTTGAACCGGTTAAAATCCGAAGAATTAACCAGGCAGAATGCCTGTAATTGGGCGGTTAATTATGAGGCAAGTTGAACCGGTGGTTGTATGGGAATATTGGCCGGTAAAGGTCTTAGCTTAACCAAGGCGAAATGCATGAGGTATCCCGGTTAAGCTTTATGTAATATTAACCGATGGTTAGCATTGAAGTAGTGGCTGGTTAAGAGTTGCATTTAACCGCTAAGAGGAGAACCGGTTACGGCCAGAATTATTAACCGCACGCTAGGTATATAAGGGGTAGGATTTTGTTGTTAGTATGCTCGCAGAAGGAGAAGAATAGGACTTGACAGGCTGATTTCTAGAGGACGTGGAGGACTTGAATGCTCGTTTCCAGACGTTTTCTGATGCTCGTTAGGCTCGTTTATGCTGCTGTTGTGTCGTTATAATAAGAATTGAAACTGTCATCGAGTTGTGTCTTCGGTTGGTTGATCGACATTAAATCTCCTGACAGACCGTAGGAGTGGACCAGGCGACATATGCAGCACGGTGGTTCGGCATCCTGGTAAGAGTCACGCCACCGTGCAGGAAGGAAAACCCAAGAAGGCCAGAGAGAGAAAGAAGACAGGACTGAGAAGTAGGAAGGGTTTTCGCCACAGGACGTTAGGTCATTAACCTTGACAGCGTATATTACACCATACATGAGTAACATGACGAGTTTTGTGATGCTCTAAAGGTTGATGCCCTGATAATCACTCCATGGCTACATAATAGGCCTAATATTTAAATAAAATTATATAAGCTTATGCGAAATAGATTAAAGTAAAAGATAGCTGACTGTCAAGACAACGAAAGCTCAATATCATTGTGTCTTGAATTCGAATTCTTTCCTAGTTGGAAAGAATCTGAACGAGAACCCAACACAGCTCCAATGTCAGTTGTTGTTGTTGTTGCTGTTGTTGTTGTTACCCATCATAACCCATGCGCTGCATAAATCTGCGAACTTCACTGTCAAGAAAGGATCCAGCAATTATATCCCAACGATCTGTGCCTCAAAATTATGGTAAACGGTTCTTTGATCATCCATCGGAAATTCATAGAGATGTCTTTGTTTATTTTGTGACTTTAATTTAAAGGAACCAGACGACATGATTTCGAATCCCAACGGCTGATCGTCTCATCTCCTTCACTTGTGGTCATCTCATTGTTGTATCTTAAGGACAACTCATGCGTGACGATTAATTTCCAATTCATATCAGGCGACACAGAAACAATTATCTTGTTCGCATAGCTTTTTCAGTGGCCGTGGTTCAGTCGCTTGAACAGCCATCCATTCCAGCAATTGACCAGAACAATTATTGGTTATGTACGAGCTTTCCATCTACGGACGATATATAGGACTAATCGCATTAACAGTCTGAGGAACATCCAGTTGCGCTGCTAATCAATAATCATCAATAATAATATTATATAATCTGTCGACCATATAATTTTATCTGCATGAGCTGTGATGTCAGTCTGCAGTCATTGATTGGCTGGATCGACAATTTATGCAAATTGGTCCTTCTTTCTCACCGTCCGTAATTCCTTTTTTCCGCTCTTCATTTGTCCATTTTTCATCTCTTATTATTATCTCTTCCTTCACCACTTCCTTATTTTTCATTTAATTTCTCCCAGCCTCTTTCTTTCCTTTCTGTCTTTCTTCTTTCTGTTCTCAGTATACCTTAATTCCCGTTCTTGTCTGTTCCTATAGGCCTACTTGTTAACCCAATTTGATGATTCATCATTCATCTGATATGTTCATTGCTCAAGGTATATATGCTGTTGAGATTCTTTACACATACTCACAGTGTATACTGTGTTCTGCATGCCTATGGTTGATTTTTTAGAATAAGCTACTTTTGATTTGATTTGGTTTGATGACACAAACCGGTGATCATTGTTGGCTGTGCATTTGGACAAAATTCATGTGTATCAATAATATTCCAGCTGGTTAGAACTTAACCGAATGTTGGCCAAACAATTCGTCCATGGAATTGCGTAGCCACAATTTCGATGATAGATTGATTGTTCCGGTTTACTCTATAGCCTTCAAATGTTTATACGATACTTCAAAAGTTCAAATATCGTTTTATGACTGTCCAGGTAATTAATTGGTCAGAGGACATATTATTGTAGTCGGACGATGTCCCGCAAGCCCTGGGTAAAACCCAAACGAAAATTTTAAGTCAAGATGGTGATGCAAGAGATGCAGAAAAGAAATTCGTTCGGTAGAAAAGCAGGAAGTGCATGTATAGGCTACTAGCAATGAAAGGAATGTAGCATATAACATTTTAAAAGTCTTTGTTCTGGTCGTTGCTCTGCCACATGTAGAAATGCCAGATTTTTGCCCTGTATATAAGCTCGACATATATCTACCCACTGCAGTATATTAGTTACTGGTATAGGCTACGACTGTCCAGTTATATGCACTGTCTGCAGAAATAGTAAGCGCCCATAATAATAATAATTGCCAAACGATCAATTGACCGATTGCATAGATTAAGAGATCTGATTCAAATGCAAGTCTGATATACGTTGCCTGAATTTAACCGTGGCAACGGAGAAGTTTTATAGCGCCTTTAAACTTATAATGTGTGCAAGACGACAAGAATCGATTTCGGTTTCTAAGGAGACGACTACGTTTAGAAATGGCATCCGAATAGATTTCGCTGCTTCAACAGCTGTCTCTCTGTCTCTCTCTGTCTCTCTCTCTATCTGTGTCTCTGTCTGTCTCTGTCTGTCTCTGTCTGCTGCTGCTGCTGCTGCTTCTCCTTGATCTACTTTCTCCATTGTGCAATGTGCACCATGGTGAGTGTCGTGCGTTCTTTACTTGATTTTCTGCTTCCTTGCGTCATCTGCATCGGTCCCTGCCTCCTAATAATAATACACTCCTCGTCCTCCTTTCTTTCCTTGTTCTCTGTCTGTCTCTCTCTGTCACAGAGAGTGTGTCTCTCTCTCTATCTCTCTTTCTGTCTCTCTGTCTCTCTCCGTCTCTCTGTCTCTCTATATTTTTCTTCATCTGTATTATCTGTATCTATGTCTTTGTCTGTCTCTGCCTGTCTCTCTACCTCTGTCTGTCTGTCTCTGTCTGTCTTCTGTCTGCCTATATGTATGTCTGTCTCTGTCTCTGTCTGTCTCGCTTTATATTAATTATATATATGCTTACACACACACATATATATATATATATATGTGGTGTGTGTATATATATATCTGCTTCGTTGTCTATATCTTTCTCCCATTCATATTCTTCACCGAACTATTGTTTTTCTTGGAAGCGTTCCTGTCGTTCCGCAGTCACAGTTTGCCTCGTGTAGAATAACTGCACAGTCGCTTCTATCTTACTTACAATTGAGACATTCTATTGGAACAGACAGACTTCCTCATTCAAAGATCTATCGACTCTGTATGCAATATGTAACTACCGTAACATTTTACATGTATAATATGCAATGTTATAACTAACATGTAAGGGATGTAAGGGTTGATCGTGCAAATAATTACCGGCGGCCAACAAGTCTTGTGTACGACTCGAATCGTGTTGTCTGTCGTCTGCTGATCTACGTCATAATATTTCAAGGATCGTATAATCTTTAGTCTACAACTCTACATAATTATGACGAGTTGTTGAGTATTGACGTTTTTGGCGGATAGGGCGTCCTTCTGTCTCACCAGTCACTATAGCAGCACTTGCTTCCGGTAAGATATCCTGAAACGAATAAAAGAACATCTAAAGTTCTAAACCAACGAATGAACACTATAGGCTATAAAATTATTCTTGCGAAAGGCGTACATAGGCCTATACCGTTTTATAACACTCAATAAAAGCAAACAGATCACGAATTAGGCAAAGAAAGAGAAGTATGAAGTGAAGAAGCGAAGTCGAAGGTATTTAAAGAAAGGAAGGAAATGATGGAAAGAAGGAAGGAAAAAAGAAAGGGCAATGAAGGAAGGATGGAGGGAAAGAAGGAGAGGAAAATAGAGGGTAAGAAGAAAAACAAAGAAGGTGATGGTGTATAGATGATTTTATGGAACGATTAACGAGTTCGGTATAAAATTAATTATTTACTAGAACTTTACCAGCCACGCATCTGGAGCTGCATCAACCGACATCACATTTCCATCCTTGTCCTTCTATAGTCATCGTGTTCCTCCGTACAACCCATCCTCCCCATCCTCCGCATATTTACAGTCCGACGCTCAGCAGCTGCAGCAACCGCATCAGCTGAAGCAACTGCTGCTGCTGCTGCTGCTGCTGCTGCTGCTGCTGCTGCTGCTGCTGCTGTCGTAATAAGACGCGACCCGACGTCGCCATCTAGCGTGGCCCTTTGGACATTTCTGTGCAGACGCTCGATTACACCTCTTAAGTCCGTCTCTGTGCCCCTCTCTCTCTCTGTCTCTATCTGTCTCTCTCTGTCTCTCTCTGTCTCTCTCTGTCTCTGTCTGTCTGTCTCTCTCTGTCTGTCTGTCTCTCTCTCTGTCTCTATCGCGCACTCTCTCCCCTGCCTCCGCGTTTCATTGCGATCGAGTAAATAATTCGTCCTATTCATTGGCTTCCCGTCCGTACATATAAGAGGTGCCAGAGGAAGGATTTCCGGAGACCGGGTGCATGCTGGGTATAATGGGGGTTTAATGTCATCGGCTTTAGTGCTTCCGTGCTGCGCTTGCGACACCCACACTGTCCCACAGCTGCTATTATAAGCTCAAACAGAAACCATAGAAACACAGATCATTTACATCGGTCCTTCATACAACATTAATGTTACATTATGAATATTATGCATACATTTTCTCCGTTTTCAGAATACTTATAAGATTATGATTGTGAAGCTTTGTCTAATTAATGTGCAATGAACAGGCATTCATCTGGACCTTTGCCCAACGCTCTTAATGGACCGCGCATGACATGCAATCTAATTGACGGTGAAGTTATACACGCAGTGACGTAACTAGCGTTGGGCTTGGGGGGGCTTAAGCCCCCCCAAACGAAGCTGAAGCCCCCCCAAATGAAATCAAGCCGTTGTATGCTTACGGCTAATTTAAATAGACTGCCGCATGGACGGCGTACACGCAGTTACGGAGGACCGGCCATGACTGCCTAAAAATGGCTCCATTTGAGGTCGACACAGCCAAAAATGCGCTGGTCGCTGGGGCTTCGCCCCAGACCCCGATGGTGAGCTTACGGTAAAGACAAAACCTTTCTCTTTTACAGTAGCAGTTTATTTTTATTGTTATCCTGGTAGCTTGAGCCTTGCGACACTGAAAAACGACTTATTCTTACAATTTTCGAAACTTTTTCGTTCACAAATAGCTGGCAAACAAGAGCCTAAAAATGGCTCCATTTGAGGTCGACACAGCCAAAAATGCGCTGGTCGCTGGGGCTCCGCCCCAGACCCCGCTGGGGAGCTTACGGTAAAGAGAAAACTTTATTGTTATCCTGGTAGCTTGAACCTTGCGACACTGAAAAACCACTTATTCTTACAATTTTCGAAACTTTTTCGTTCACAAATAGCTGGCAAACAAGAGCCTAAAAATGGCTCCATTTGAGGTCGACACAGCCAAAAATGCGCTGGTCGCTGGGGCTCCGCCCCAGACCCCGCTGGGGAGCTTACGGTAAAGAGAAAACTTTATTGTTATCCTGGTAGCTTGAACCTTGCGACACTGAAAAACCACTTATTCTTACAATTTTTGAAACTTTTTCGTTCACAAATAGCTGGCAAACAAGAGCCTTAAAATGGCTCCATTTGAGGTCGACACAGCCAAAAAGCGCTGGTCGCTGGGGCTCCGCCCCAGACCCCGCTGGGGAGCTTACGGTAAAGAGAAAACTTTATTGTTATCCTGGTAGCTTGAACCTTGCGACACTGAAAAACCACTTATTCTTACAATTTTCGAAACTTTTTCGTTCACAAATAGCTGGCAAACAAGAGCCTAAAAATGGCTCCATTTGAGGTCGACACAGCCAAAAATGCGCTGGTCGCTGGGGCTCCGCCCCAGACCCCGCTGGGGGGGCTTACGACGCTCCCCCAGACCCCCTAGTCGAGACGGGCTTCGTGCCTTCGGCACTCGCAACTTCACGACCAATTACAATACAGCGTCCTGGCACTTCTTCTTTACACTTTAAGCGTTGGTCATACTTAAGGCTTAAGCCCCCCCAAACGAAAAATCCTAGTTACGTCCCTGTATACACGCAGGACAAATTAAGTCTGGGTGGGATCAAAATCATCTTTGCGACGCTAAAGAAGGTTTCCAGTGAAGGTTTCCTCTTAGTCGCATAGTCTAAGCCTCTAAGGAATGGCCAAAGAAATTCCGCCACAGATTATAAAGAAGAGAATGACGATGGAGAACGAGATCGCGCGTGTTGGATGAGATACTCATGCAGTTACACTCACTACTTATTCGTCTCAGACCTGTGTATAGTTTGTATACAGCTAAACGCATCGCACTCAATAACATACCCTCCGCCCGTTTATATAACCCATAATTATCTTCATGCTATTTATTATCGTGTTTTTAACCTTGGTGTAGCTTAAGTACAATTTCAATTGGAAGATAAAAATTGTCCGGAGATTGGTAATGAAATCTGGAACAGCTGAGTCTCGTTGGTTCTATAGGTATAGTCTACACTGTATATAGGGAGAAGGCCGGTCGGACTGTGATATGGATGTGCGTTAAAACGTTGAATTAATTATCAGTGACGACCGTTCAAACAGATGACTGCATGGTTTCACATAATCGGAAATGCGAGGTACGATGATAAATATTCTAAGTTTCTAACGGTATCATCGAGTTTCATGAAAGGTGAACGATGTGTAATTGTGTATACCAAGACCAAGCTTATTGGCCTATACTTAAAAAGTGCATACTGTATCTCCTGCATATAATATATAGGCCTATATATTACATGAATAATCAAATTATATTATAGGTAGCCTACTGGTACCGTAGGCCTACAGAACTAAAATGGGTCTAGGCCTATGAATATAATTTGTGTGAATTATATATGTGCATATTGTATGAGCGCCATTGTTTTACTGCATGTAAAGATCTAGAGTTGGATTGCGTATACATTCATGGAATGCACCAGAGATTTCGTTGCCCGACGCATCGTCGAAATAGAGCTGAACATCATTTGAATTGTACCTAGGCCTATAGACTTGGTATAGCATTACGCATGCATCTTCCCACACGTACATTCACCGACTATAGGAAAGGAACTCCAATGACTTCAGGCTGCGTGGGTCCAGAGTTATTAACGTAGGAGGAGGAACGCATGCGTAGGGAGGGATATGTATGGAGTATAGGGAGGAAGGAGAATGCGGAGAAGTGGGAAAGAAGTGAAGGACATGTAGATTGTAGAGAGGAGTATGGGAGGGGGAAAAGATGTATACGGAAGACTGAACTGATGAGGAAGCCCAAGGCGACGAATCATGATACTCGCAGGACTTAGCAAAATGATCATTCCATAATTTCCATTATAAGTTGACGCCAAATCGTCTTTGCTGGCAAATATAAAATTCACCTTAGAGCGTCCCTCGCTATGAATCACATAAACACCAGCCACACAGACACACGCACACACACTCACTCACAAGTGCACTTACGAACACACACGCACACACACATGCACACACACATTATACTATATATGATCTGTTCTAAATATTATCCGTGAATGACGATGTGTGTTTAACCGCCTGCAAATAGACTTACAGACAGACAAACACGCAGACAGACAGGAGAGGACCTTTCACAAAAGACTGTCCTTACTCGTCATTCAGTCAGATAATCAGATACACGACTATGAGTGACACAACTGAGACGGCAAAAGACCCAATAGGCTTAGGCTTATTTCGTCGTGCAATGGCCGCTGTTTTATTTCCATGTCACTCTGACTGACACCGTTGCGTCTTCAGACTTGGCTGCCATACAGTGCCATACTTTCTCGTTCGGTCGGTATACACATAGCCTATATCTAGAGCCGTGGATCTGACGGCATCTTGAAGAATATCGAAATATAAGCTTAGGCCTAATATTCAATCCTGCCCCGTTAGGTCTACGACTTTTGCCACATTTGCTTGAAACTCTGTTAGCAACGCCGGACATGCATGCTTTTAGTATGCGTTTTCTAACGCGTGCATGCATTTGGAGATGCGAATGAAGCGTGCCATTTTTTCCAATCATGAATTTAAAGTGAGTGCATGCATAGGAACGCGTCAGAACGGAGTTCCTATTGCTCTCTAAATTCGTTGCTTGCCGTCCCACCGCACACAGGCATGCATGCATGGAACGCTGGAAGCACACATGTGTTCCAATAAACTCTTCTTATAAGTGTTCCCACTGATCAGCAGGTCAGTGCTCACCCACTGTCCAGACTCACTCCAGAGCCTCTAAGTATTATCATCTACATGCACTCAAGGTCTTTCGTTCTTTCGCCTTTCGCAGCAATTTCTCCCTCGCAAATAACCTTCACAAGACATAGCCAGCTGAGACATGATGTAGCAATATCTCGAGGGGTCAGTTGTACCTCACGGCGAGAATTACGAAAGTAACGAGGCATGCATGCAGTGTTGGATCCTGATCTCTGGAGTACTCGCCAATGTCACTGCGGGGATTTTGGTTGGCTCTCGTGGCCACCATATGGCTTCGTTTGAAAATTGACTATCCGACGATTCACTTCGTATCATCAGCGATTATTATTGATATATGTATCATTATAAACTATGGTTTATCGGGCCGTGCAGAAAGCTGATGCTCCAGGTACCAAGGATCCAAAAGGCTTATTTCGCTCAGATGGCAAGAGACAAGATGGCGCTACAATGATTCCCAGGGTGCACATGGAGAGATAGTAATCTGACCTGGGACGTACATTGTATACTATCGTTGCATCGTATGATGCTCGTACACTCCCCCCCGCGGCAGAACAAGTGGGTCTAAATAAAATATGAAAAACTCAGGGTTGCCATGCGCACATCTTTTTATGCTCATCACCTCGAAGACACTTAACCTTATTAGGGCTTCTGGCTAGGCCTTCTCTGTATGTGTCTGTCTGTATCTGTACGTCTGTCTCTATCTCTCTCTCTTTCTCACTCCTTGAGTATCTTTCTCACTCTCTCACTCACTCACTCTCTCACTCACTCACTCACTCACTCACTCACTCACTCTCTCACCTACGAGGCTATAAAGAGCGCATTTTGACCATATCCAGAGAGTCACATAATAATTTAAGCACATAACGCATGAAAGCGAGAAAATCTGAACAAAACTATACCATCATATTATGTATTAGGCCTGTGTATAAGCCCTACGTAAAATCTGCCTCTGTCTTCGCTCCTGACTTCCTGTCGTAATCATTTCAAGCGTTACATTGGTTTATCGTTTTTCTGGTGACATTCACCGTCCTAACTTTCTTTCAGTCTTGCACTTTTTTCTTTCTCGTTTTGCTCGCTTTCTTCTTGTCTCGTTTGTTACCGCGTAAGTAAGTAAGTAATCTTTATTAGCACGAGACAAACACTCTTCCCATAAAATTTGATAAAAAAAACTGTACATATAGACCTACAGCGATAAAAAAGCAGCACAAAATCACACTTTTCGAACAAATCAAAAATTGACAGACTCTCTCACTGTCTGACAAAGACAGAGTGAGAGAGATTATATATATATATATATATATATATATATATATATATATATACTAGCTGAACCCGGCCACGCGTTAGTAGTTGGCAAGTAGCTGTTTCAAGGACAGCGACCAATAGGAAGCCTCCAATTTGTCACGTGACCTCATTAATAATTCATGCTACTAGATAGCTGGTCTTCGGACACTGGCCAATAGGAAGCGAGCTGTCCTAATCAATATTCATAGGACAATAGAAGGCCAAACTAATCAATATTCATATGACAATAGAAGGCCAAACTAATTAATATTCATGACATGCAGTGATGTCATAGTTCCAGTTCTTTCTCGAAGCCTGGAGAATTCTCATTGTTCTTTTGTCCATCCGTCTGTCTGTCTGCATGTCAATGTGTATTCCTTTGGTGGGCCCTCGGGCAATGGCTTTCCTGGGCGCGATAACGATCTCTATCGCGGCGCATCGTCGCACACGTTAATTGCGGGTCGGCGAATTTTTGAAAAAGAAGAATGCTAGACACGCCAATTTAAAAAGCTAGAAAAAATGATAGATTTCCACCTAAGAAAAAGCCAGATTTTCCACCTAGAAAAACTCAAGATTTTTCAAAAAACCCAAGATTTAAAAAAAAAACCAAGATTTTTCAAAAAATCCAAGATTTTTTTTTCTTTCCCTTTCTACAACTCCTATTCCATTGAATCTTGCACTGCAATGTGTCTTCAAACAATGAAACGATAAGTATTTATGAAAATATTAGCAATGCAACTATAATGATGCATTTTTACTCTTCCTTGCACGCACCCTTCCTCCCTCCCTCCATCCCTCCCTCCATTTCCCATTCCATCGAATCTCGCATTGTGGTGTGGATTCAAGCGTTGAAACGCTAAGTATTGATGAAAAATATGAACAATGCAACTATAATGGCACAATTTTACTCTTCCTTGCATGCACCCTTCCTCCCTTCCTCCATTTCTCATACCATTGAATTTTGCATTACAGTATATTTTCTAACATTGAAACGATAAGCATTGATGCAAATACGAACAATGTAACTAAAATAGCACAATTTTACACTTACGTGCACACACTCTCCCTCTCTCCATCTATTTCTCATTCCATTGAATTTTGCATTACGATGTATTTTCTAGCATTGAAATGCTAAGTATTGATGCAAATACGAACAATGTAACTAAAATAGCATGATTTTTCACTTACGTGTACGCACTCTCCCTCCCTCCCTTCCTCCCTCCCTCCCTCCATTTCTCATTCCATTGAATTTTGCATTACAGTGTATTTTCTAGCATTGAAATGCTAAGTATTGATGTAAATACGAACAATGTAACTACATTAGCTCAATTTTACACTTACTTGCCTGCAACCTTCCTCCCTCCTTCCATTTCTAATTCCATTGAATCTTGCATTGCAGTGAATCTTCCAAATTGAGTATTGATGAAAATATTATCATTGCAACTATAATGGCTCAGTTTTATTTTTCCATACTCCATTCTCTCTTCCTCCCTTTCTTCATCCCTCCACAAATAACACAGAAGTATGTACCTTTCTCTTCAAAAATGTCACATTTCACGCATGCACAACACCAACAACTGAAAAATCGCAAGTCTTACCCTCCCAAAATGGCACATATTCCACATTTCGCGCATGCACAAGTCCAAAAAACCGATGAATCGACCAAACTTGCATCCCAAATATGATATCCTTTCTAACTTTCATGTATGTGCAAACTCAAAAACCGAAGAATCGAACAGACTTGCATACCAAATATGGTGTCCTTTCTAACTTTCCCGCACGGCCAAACTCAAAAACCGAAGAATCGATCAAACATGCTTACGAAATATGGTGTCCTTTCTAACTTTCCCGCACGGCCAAACTCAAAAACCGAAGAATCGATCAAACTTGCATAACATATATGGTGTCCTTTCCAACTGTCATGCATGTGCAAACTCAAAAACTGAAGAATCGTTCAACATTCCATTCCCAATATGGTGACCACATGGTCAATAATGCTAGGCGCTGTTCACTTAAAAATTTTGTGATTACCAATTCTACGCATAGGCTATAGGTGTACTTTGGGAAGCAAAAACAGACAGAATTGAAGGGCGAAATGTAGAACTTAGATGCATTTACTTAACTCCTTCATTCTTCGATGCGAGAAAAAGATGTCAATCACATAAAAATTTGTGGATCGCTATTTTTCAACTATGGAAACATTCTGAGAAGCAGAAACAGAGAGATGTGAAAGACGAATACAGAACTTAGTCACAATTTGAAACCTTCACCTTCAAGCCTTTGATACTTGAATGCAATACTAGACGCTACTCACTTTAAAATTTTACATGCAGGACATCACTTTGTTATGTACAAACAGGAACGCGTGAGAGGCGAATACACACTTAGCGGCATTTTCATTCTTTCGCATTCAATTTCTTTATTCTTTGGTAATAGAAATAGATACCAATCACTTTAAACTTCTGATGACATCAATTTCTCAGACATAGAAACGCTTTGAGATGCGCAAACAGTGACAGACGAATGCTGCACATAGCAACATTTTAAACTTTTCTCATTCAACGTCTTCATTCTTGAGTCAAATCAATAGTTGCCACACGTTTTAAAAATTGACGAGACATCCGTTTGTACAAACAACGGAATACTTTGGCGAGCAGAAATAGTGGTGCATGAGAGGCGAACACGCCACTTAGCAGAATGGACATTAACGTATTTCTTTACCATGAACACTAAAACGAGCGACGTCATGATTTTCCCCATTTCTAAAAATAGAAACATCGGAAATATGCATTTGTATGGAATGAGAGTATGCTGTTGTCATAGCTTGAGTGACGAAAGCAGAGAAAAAGGAATAGAGGATCTTAGAAGCATTTGGTGGTAATTTTACAAATACAAGTACAACATTAGTTGAGGAGGTTGTGTATATGTCACATGAAGTCTTCATTCCATGCGTTCTTTCACCTATTAGACACAATATTTGCAGTGGTTTATGCGAGCAAGCTAGATATATTCCTGCTTTGCAGTATTTCTAAGTAACAAACCGGAATGAACATGGCTACAATGCATATCGACTGAAGGCGTGGACATACCTCTTAGTTACACAAATTGACACTTTTCTAAGAATCAAAGGCATTTTCTGTTACAAAAATAGGTGAGTGAGATATGGTATGTTCGAAAAAGAAGTTTTCTAACATGTCAGACTAAACAAGTGCACGCAGAGTTGGACCATTTACGAGGTGAAATGGTAGAGTGCAAGAAGCAAGAAGAAGGAGGAGGAGGAGGAGGAGGAGGAGGAAGAAAAAGAAGAAGATGTGTAGGAGGGTAAAGATATGTGCCATTAGAGTTTCCATGTTATGATGTGCATTTAAGGTTTTAGTGGCTCATAATATGGATTATTGCACAAGCTGCCATTCTTAATACAAATAACTTTAGACAGATTTTATGTTACATAGATATGTCACTTTAGTCGAATTCACTAGCTTAACAATTCTAAGGATGTGGCATTCGTTGAAATCAAAATCACATATGTTGCAGCACTTAGAAATTTTCATTGCTATATTGCTGAACTCATAGTATGTAAGACGAATATTGCGGATGTTGCATGTGCAAAGTAGTGTTAGAGCAGATTTCATAGTTGTAAAATGTCAAACGTTGAAGGAATGGAGCGTCACTTAACAGTCTGACATGTTTACATTACAATACTTTACTCTACTTTGTACGAAAATGTAAATTTCGAATGTACGAAATGGTAAAGCATGCAACTCTTAAACACCACTTTAAAGTCTTTTAGTTTGCCAACACATGTTTAAGTTTAGCTGAGTCATCACTTTGGGTAAGAACGCTAGTTTGCTATAGTAAAGTGTTGTAGGAGGTGGAGGGGGAGGGGAGGAGGAGGAGTATTCACATAGTTGAACACACCGCTTGAAACGATGATGTGCAAGTCTCTTACACATAGAAAGCAGCATTTTCGTTTGGTAAGACGGCGGCATTTTTAGCTGAGTCATCAATTTGTGCAAAAGCATGTGATTGTATGAACAAAGAACGAACGTTGGAAGGTTCAGCGTTGTGAAGTGCAGCACACTTTAAGCTAAATGCACAGCATTGTATTTGCACACACCGCCACAATAGCAGAAATTCTTGCGTGCCACAGCTAAAATTATAAGTTCTTCAAATATTTTTACCATGTCACAGCGCGCACATGCTTAGACATGCGGTATGGGGTGTCAACGTCACCCTTGCGACGCAGGCGTCGGCACTATTTCACCTCCGGTGGCCTGCGTCGCATGGGTGACGTTGACACCCCATACCGCATGTCTAAGCATGTGCGCGCTGTGACATGGTAAAAATATTTGAAGAACTTATAATTTTAGCTGTGGCACGCAAGAATTTCTGCTATTGTGGCGGTGTGTGCAAATACAATGCTGTGCATTTAGCTTAAAGTGTGCTGCACTTCACAACGCTGAACCTTCCAACGTTCGTTCTTTGTTCATACAATCACATGCTTTTGCACAAATTGATGACTCAGCTAAAAATGCCGCCGTCTTACCAAACGAAAATGCTGCTTTCTATGTGTAAGAGACTTGCACATCATCGTTTCAAGCGGTGTGTTCAACTATGTGAATACTCCTCCTCCTCCCCTCCCCCTCCACCTCCTACAACACTTTACTATAGCAAACTAGCGTTCTTACCCAAAGTGATGACTCAGCTAAACTTAAACATGTGTTGGCAAACTAAAAGACTTTAAAGTGGTGTTTAAGAGTTGCATGCTTTACCATTTCGTACATTCGAAATTTACATTTTCGTACAAAGTAGAGTAAAGTATTGTAATGTAAACATGTCAGACTGTTAAGTGACGCTCCATTCCTTCAACGTTTGACATTTTACAACTATGAAATCTGCTCTAACACTACTTTGCACATGCAACATCCGCAATATTCGTCTTACATACTATGAGTTCAGCAATATAGCAATGAAAATTTCTAAGTGCTGCAACATATGTGATTTCGATTTCAACGAATGCCACATCCTTAGAATTGTTAAGCTAGTGAATTCGACTAAAGTGACATATCTATGTAACATAAAATCTGTCTAAAGTTATTTGTATTAAGAATGGCAGCTTGTGCAATAATCCATATTATGAGCCACTAAAACCTTAAATGCACATCATAACATGGAAACTCTAATGGCACATATCTTTACCCTCCTACACTTCTTCTTCTTTTTCTTCCTCCTCCTCCTCCTCCTCCTCCTTCTTCTTGCTTCTTGCACTCTACCATTTCACCTCGTAAATGGTCCAACTCTGCGTGCACTTGTTTAGTCTGACATGTTAGAAAACTTCTTTTTCGAACATACCATATCTCACTCACCTATTTTTGTAACAGAAAATGCCTTTGATTCTTAGAAAAGTGTCAATTTGTGTAACTAAGAGGGATGTCCACGCCTTCAGTCGATATGCATTGTAGCCATGTTCATTCCGGTTTGTTACTTAGAAATACTGCAAAGCAGGAATATATCTAGCTTGCTCGCATAAACCACTGCAAATATTGTGTCTAATAGGTGAAAGAACGCATGGAATGAAGACTTCATGTGACATATACACAACCTCCTCAACTAATGTTGTACTTGTATTTGTAAAATTACCACCAAATGCTTCTAAGATCCTCTATTCCTTTTTCTCTGCTTTCGTCACTCAAGCTATGACAACAGCATACTCTCATTCCATACAAATGCATATTTCCGATGTTTCTATTTTTAGAAATGGGGAAAATCATGACGTCGCTCGTTTTAGTGTTCATGGTAAAGAAATACGTTAATGTCCATTCTGCTAAGTGGCGTGTTCGCCTCTCATGCACCACTATTTCTGCTCGCCAAAGTATTCCGTTGTTTGTACAAACGGATGTCTCGTCAATTTTTAAAACGTGTGGCAACTATTGATTTGACTCAAGAATGAAGACGTTGAATGAGAAAAGTTTAAAATGTTGCTATGTGCAGCATTCGTCTGTCACTGTTTGCGCATCTCAAAGCGTTTCTATGTCTGAGAAATTGATGTCATCAGAAGTTTAAAGTGATTGGTATCTATTTCTATTACCAAAGAATAAAGAAATTGAATGCGAAAGAATGAAAATGCCGCTAAGTGTGTATTCGCCTCTCACGCGTTCCTGTTTGTACATAACAAAGTGATGTCCTGCATGTAAAATTTTAAAGTGAGTAGCGTCTAGTATTGCATTCAAGTATCAAAGGCTTGAAGGTGAAGGTTTCAAATTGTGACTAAGTTCTGTATTCGTCTTTCACATCTCTCTGTTTCTGCTTCTCAGAATGTTTCCATAGTTGAAAAATAGCGATCCACAAATTTTTATGTGATTGACATCTTTTTCTCGCATCGAAGAATGAAGGAGTTAAGTAAATGCATCTAAGGTCTACATTTCGCCCTTCAATTCTGTCTGTTTTTGCTTCCCAAAGTACACCTATATGCGTAGAATTGGTAATCACAAAATTTTTAAGTGAACAGCGCCTAGCATTATTGACCATGTGGTCACCATATTGGGAATGGAATGTTGAACGATTCTTCAGTTTTTGAGTTTGCACATGCATGACAGTTGGAAAGGACACCATATATGTTATGCAAGTTTGATCGATTCTTCGGTTTTTGAGTTTGGCCGTGCGGGAAAGTTAGAAAGGACACCATATTTCGTAAGCATGTTTGATCGATTCTTCGGTTTTTGAGTTTGGCCGTGCGGGAAAGTTAGAAAGGACACCATATTTGGTATGCAAGTCTGTTCGATTCTTCGGTTTTTGAGTTTGCACATACATGAAAGTTAGAAAGGATATCATATTTGGGATGCAAGTTTGGTCGATTCATCGGTTTTTTGGACTTGTGCATGCGCGAAATGTGGAATATGTGCCATTTTGGGAGGGTAAGACTTGCGATTTTTCAGTTGTTGGTGTTGTGCATGCGTGAAATGTGACATTTTTGAAGAGAAAGGTACATACTTCTGTGTTATTTGTGGAGGGATGAAGAAAGGGAGGAAGAGAGAATGGAGTATGGAAAAATAAAACTGAGCCATTATAGTTGCAATGATAATATTTTCATCAATACTCAATTTGGAAGATTCACTGCAATGCAAGATTCAATGGAATTAGAAATGGAAGGAGGGAGGAAGGTTGCAGGCAAGTAAGTGTAAAATTGAGCTAATGTAGTTACATTGTTCGTATTTACATCAATACTTAGCATTTCAATGCTAGAAAATACACTGTAATGCAAAATTCAATGGAATGAGAAATGGAGGGAGGGAGGAAGGGAGGGAGGGAGAGTGCGTACACGTAAGTGAAAAATCATGCTATTTTAGTTACATTGTTCGTATTTGCATCAATACTTAGCATTTCAATGCTAGAAAATACATCGTAATGCAAAATTCAATGGAATGAGAAATAGATGGAGAGAGGGAGAGTGTGTGCACGTAAGTGTAAAATTGTGCTATTTTAGTTACATTGTTCGTATTTGCATCAATGCTTATCGTTTCAATGTTAGAAAATATACTGTAATGCAAAATTCAATGGTATGAGAAATGGAGGAAGGGAGGAAGGGTGCATGCAAGGAAGAGTAAAATTGTGCCATTATAGTTGCATTGTTCATATTTTTCATCAATACTTAGCGTTTCAACGCTTGAATCCACACCACAATGCGAGATTCGATGGAATGGGAAATGGAGGGAGGGATGGAGGGAGGGAGGAAGGGTGCGTGCAAGGAAGAGTAAAAATGCATCATTATAGTTGCATTGCTAATATTTTCATAAATACTTATCGTTTCATTGTTTGAAGACACATTGCAGTGCAAGATTCAATGGAATAGGAGTTGTAGAAAGGGAAAGAAAAAAAAATCTTGGATTTTTTGAAAAATCTTGGTTTTTTTTTTAAATCTTGGGTTTTTTGAAAAATCTTGAGTTTTTCTAGGTGGAAAATCTGGCTTTTTCTTAGGTGGAAATCTATCATTTTTTCTAGCTTTTTAAATTGGCGTGTCTAGCATTCTTCTTTTTCAAAAATTCGCCGACCCGCAATTAAATGTGCGACGATGCGCCGCGATAGAGATCGTTATCGCGCCCAGGAAAGCCATTGCCCGAGGGCCCACCAAAGGAATACACATTGACATGCAGACAGACAGACGGATGGACAAAAGAACAATGAGAATTCTCCAGGCTTCGAGAAAGAACTGGAACTATGACATCACTGCATGTCATGAATATTAATTAGTTTGGCCTTCTATTGTCATATGAATATTGATTAGTTTGGCCTTCTATTGTCCTATGAATATTGATTAGGACAGCTCGCTTCCTATTGGCCAGTGTCCGAAGACCAGCTATCTAGTAGCATGAATTATTAATGAGGTCACGTGACAAATTGGAGGCTTCCTATTGGTCGCTGTCCTTGAAACAGCTACTTGCCAACTACTCGCGTTGCTGTGGCTGAAAAGAGCTCCCCTCCCCCTCCCCTCCCCTCCTTCTCCCCCTCCCCCTCCCCCCCCCCCCCCCCCCCCCCCTCCCCCCCCCCCCCCCCCCCCCCCCCCCCCCCCCCCCCCCCCCCCCCCCCCCCCCTACCCCTCCCCCCCCCTCCCCCCCCCTCCCCCTCCCCCCCCCCCCTCCCCCTCCCCCTCCCCCTCCCCCTCCCCCTCCCCCTCCCCCTCCCTCTCCCCCTCCCCCTCCCCTCCTTCTCCCCTCCCCCTCCCCCTACCCCTCCCCCTCCCACTCCCCCTCCCCCTCCCCCTCCCCCTCCCCCTCCCCCTCCCCTCCCCCTCCCCCTCTTCCCTGTTCGACCCGCTCCCTCGCCTCCATAAAACGCTTTAGCAAGAAGGCCGTAATGAAATGCGAAGGCCGTAATGAAATGCGCTAAAGAAATTTACGGAACAAACATGCCCGAATTGGTATGCAAGGCTTATTGACGGGCGTAGGCTATGTGTTGAAAACGGTGGAATTTTCAAAGTTGGTTTTTTGTTGAAAAGATTGCGCTTTTTGCGAAAAATCATTCTGCAAACCCGGCCGTGTTGGAACTAAAGGTTTTGGTGAAGTTCTGAAAGGAATCGGCGCAGAAAGTTCGGAGAACACTTGCAAGGAGCCAAACGCGGTTACATTTTTATATATATTATAGATATATATATACGCCCCTTTCTCTTAAGATGATTCTTTGTAGGGACTTTGCCGGAAGCTATAATTGGTGAAGTCAGTGATATACATGTAGGTGACTGGATGCTCTTAAAGAATTTCGATTAAATTTATCCACAAATTTTCCACAAAGTTAAGCTGTCGCCGCACAAGAGGTTGTCATAGGCCTATTTAATTATATTATATAGGCTTACATATTCAGCTCTGCGTAAAAGCGAATCGAATCTGCCTGTTCGAGTAGATTCCGTGATGCGATTCTTCTTGCAGGCCAGTGTACAAAATAGGCACAGTATATAGGCCTAGCGGTATAGTCCTTTAGAGACAATAATGTCTTTTTAACGAGCCTGTTTGTTAACACTCATTCTCTTTTCATGTCGGTTTGTACGATTCAATCGCCTTCTTCCTTTTTGTGGTATTTATTCATTTTCCCCGATGCATATAATGCACTAGAAACATCCTCTTCGTCCATATAGCCTCTAGCTGCTAGCAATCATCGAGCTATAAATGTCTGATTAATAATCACAGCTCCACTCGTCGTCGTTAATTGCTTACAACTTTACGTGCAGTATAATATTTAGATGAACGGTCGTTAGGAATTATGCACCGAAGAGTATCTATCGATCGTAGCCATTATTTATCAACAGGCAAAAGAAAGAGTCCACGAGAAGAAAATCTACGAGATTGCATTGCCTACGGCTACGGTATATAATACAACCTATAATAATTACTTATCACCTATGCCCCGTCATATATTTTAGAGATTACTATTGGGATATCGATGATAAACCCATCGATATCTTCGTCTTATAACTTGTTTAGTTTACTCAGCAATTAACGACTACGAGTGGATGATAGACCTCAACCGGCTGCAGTGCAAAATTATGCAATTATCCTAATTAACGCCAATCCCAACTATTTATTATATTTCTTTATTGCGCCAGAAGTAAAATAAGAATAGTAGGCCTACAACAGAAACAGAAAATCACTGGGCAATAGAAAACCCGGAAACTATATAGTATACACTAAATACTATACGGAACAGACAACCTGCAATACACGGCGCTAATAGTGCTCAGCTATATACAAAGAACGCCTATTCAACGGGAGCTTCGAGAATAGAACTCGGCTACGCTGATCTCCATGCAAGTGTGCTATCCAATGCGCCATCGGATCCCCTTCTGCTTAACTTGACGATCAGAGCCAATCAAACCTGTGTCGCATGAGTAGATCTTGAAAAGCAAAAGGGTCGTCGACATACAGGGTGGCCCAAAAAAGTGATAACACCTCGTATAATGTACTATAATTAGTTCAAATCTGTTTAGACTATATCCATAATAGCTTTAAAAGTTCACTAATTTACTTACTTAACTGTTTAGTCATTTGACATCATTATTACGACAACTTCCGGTCGACATTTTTTATTTTTTATTTGCCAGTCGTCAACTTATGCGTGTTTTGAAGATATTTTAACCAGAATGACAAAAATCACAACAAAAGACCGTATTCTGATTAAAAATTTGCGAATTGAGAAACATTGGAGTTCAAGGCATATGAAAAATGTGTTCCACACAAAGTCTACAGAGTCAGTTTGGTTATTAAATAAATTGATAATGACGGTACAACAGAACGTAAACGCGGAAGTGGTCGGCCAAAGTCTGCTAGACCAGAACATTGAGCGGGTGAGTGAGCTGATCTGCAGTCAAGAAGATGATCCTCACAGTCACAAAGTCCGTGGGAAATTCAAAGAGAAAAGGGTCTATCACGGTCGTCGGTGTAACGTATTGTAAAGCAATATTTACAACTGAAAACGAACAAGCGTGTGATCGGGCAGACGCTCAACGAAAATTGCAAATTGAAACGTTTGCAACGTAGGCCCTAGTCAGCAGCTACTTGAACAGTTTCCTAATGACAGAAGTGTACGAACCATCTGGTTTACCCACAACAAGATGTTCACCTTTGCCACGCCAGTTAATTCTCAACATGGTCGTATTTATTCAATTGAATCAAAGAAAAGACAATTAAGTTCCAGAAAGGAGACATACGAAAACGTGAACTTTTCAGCTGCTGTATCATGGTATCAGTTGGTGTTTCTCGCTTACAAAAAGTTGTTCAGAAGCAAAAGGGACACATTGAACATGTTTTATGAGTAGAGTACTTACTACTTGGCATACGACAGTAAATTACAAAACGTTATATTGATTCGATTATATTAAATGACCCTTTGCTAGGTTGTGTTATCACTTTTTTTGGGCCACCCTGTAGGCCTACGCACAGTAGTAGGCCTATGAAACAAAGGTAAAGTCGTCTGCTATGGATTCGTCAGTCTTCTTATTATACACTGTTATAGCTAACGAAAATGTGACGTTTCCCTTGTAGGCTACATCCGCTATATCTGAACCCGTCAGCAAACATTCGGTATCGGGCAATCGGCAATAATAGACTAATAATAATTAGATCTATTGTCCATGTTGAACGACAACGCAGCGTATTCTACAGTAGCACCGGCGAGTATACATATACAGTTATACACATACGCAGTAACACAACCTATGCCTATAGCACTGTAAATGTAATAATTATATATAAATTATATATGTATGTATATATTTATTATATATTTATTATATATATATATAAAACTATGAGGCGAATGATTAAGATCTGACCTGATCCGAGGCTTTTACTCCTTCTCTGACCATACAGTATAGTGCTGCTGCTGCTGCTGCTGCTGCTGCTGCTGCTGCTGCTGCTGCTGCTGCTGCTGCTGCTGCTGCTGTAGATCTATTATAGGTTGGACTCCGCTGTAGTAATATAGCTCACGGAACGCGACATGACTGTATCGGCGTTGACTGACTGCATTGCACGAGTGTGTGTGTGTGTGCATGTGTGTGCGTGTGTGTGTGTGTGTGTGTGTGTGTGTGTGTGTGTGTGTGTGTGTGTGTGTGTGTGTGTGTGGCGGGCGTATAATAAGACGCTGTGTGTTATATTACGGCTACAATGCTTTTCAGGTAGGAAGAATTCCCTCGCGCATCTCCTCATCATTCGATGCACGTCGCCGTTGGCTCAGCTTCAGCAGCAGCAGCAGCAGCAGCAGTACCAGCAGCAGCAGCAGCAGCCAGCGAACGACTGACGGGTTTTGGGCTTTTGCGGTGATGGGTTTCTCCTATAATAAGACTGATGATGGGCTCGATGCCGTCGTCTGCAAAACACGCGGTTGGTCCTCCAGCCACGAAATCTGTTGACTTGGAATGGATCAATGGATCAACGAACCAAGCCGCCACCGCCCTGCATGGCCACTCTAATCCCTTCAATCGTCAGTCCACTTCTCACTGCGGGTGGGGCTGGTATAGAGCGATTTACAAATATATATCAACTGTATTTATAGTTGCCAATTATAATGGTCACATATCGGGCCCCCTTGTGGCTAAATCGGTATTGGCGCCGCGGGGATCTCCGCTGCGCGTGTGTCTGTGCGGTTCGCTTTTTTTGTCTGCCGGTCTCCTGCATCTAGGTTGCATGCCCGCTTCGTATACTGCTACTTTTCCTGCTGTGTTGTGTAGGCGTTGTACGGGTGCTCGCCCTCCCTCCACCCCCCCCCCCCATTACCCACCCCCATTACCCCACATCAGCTCTCGTCCGTCGTGGATCCGCGTACTTCTCGGTCCGTCTATTCCATCCGCCTGTCTCTCCATCATTTCGCTGCAACTCACGAACGACGAAATGATAGTCTCTCGCAGAATTACGACATCACCAACCAACGTCTGCTGCATGTGTATGCAGTGTGCATGTGCCTCGCAAGGAATAATGATAATTATTAGACTCATTTGCTGCAGGCAATGACACGACGTCACTTGATATTTTTATATACTGGTCAAACGTTTTAATTGAAGCATCTCCCAACCCGAGAGAAAAGAGACGTTCTGTTGAAATTCTAATATTATAAAAAATATGCATATAATTATTTAGCCTATGCGTGTATACCGTATACCTGCGCATTTACATGTCCATATATATTGGGCTACATACCGGTATTATATACATGTATATATTATTATTATATATGTGTAGGCCTATTTTATGCCGTCCACAAGCCATATCAAGAACTTTAAGTTTGTAGAATATCGTTACTCCACGAGGCTTATTTTTGTCCTTGGAGAATAGCTATAGTTTCGCTGTTAAATTTCGGCCTGATTGCAACATTTAGAGGTCAACCCATGCATTCACAACATTTTACTTGTGTGCCAATGTGTCTTTTTGTCATGTTTACCGGCGCTATTGTAGGCCTACTGATATTCTTCTAGTTTGGATGGGTCAGAGAGCGCTGCAGGCTATTGTGAAAGAAAATGTCTCAATTATCTGCAGCGAGATACTGTATATTACCACGCAATCAGTTTCATCACATCACTGAAGGATGAATCCTTCAGGAAATTCACCAAATGGCCTATACATGTGACGCAGTCGCGTGTATTACGATGCGAGCCATGGTTCCAACGCATGCACGGGTTGACTAACTTGACTTAATTATTGTTTGTCGGAAAACTGTCAAAGCTGCATCAGAACTATAGCCTAGATGGCTCTGAAGTTTCACAGAGCAAGCCAATTAACGAGAAAAGTGACAGGATGAAAGAAAACATATTCAAAAGTGAATCCGAGTCCATTTCAATGCCATCGAATTTCTATCAGTTCTGAAGACCTAACCAAACCAGACTATATAATTACCAGCCAAGCACATGCAGCATTGTCAATTAAGGCTATGCATCTCTGCATAGTTTCTGTCTGAACACGTGCAGGGGCGGATCCAGGGGGCCAATCCGGCCACGCCCCCCATCAGGTTTGAAATAAGGATATGTTAAAAACAGATGATCATTGTAGCATTAGCTTTGAAAAGATGTTGGTCGATTAAATCACTAAAAAAGGTCATTAGCTATTTTGGCAGGGAAATTTTGAAGTTTGTTGCATTTTTTCAAAGCATTTCGACCGAATGACTAAAAAAGTTATCAATTTTTTCGGCCAAAGATCAACGAAAATTTTTCCGACCTAAGGTCACAAATTTTGGCCCCCTGGAAATTTCTGTATCCGCCCCTGAACACGTGGTGACAATAACCCTCAAAATTTGACTTGTCTGCTAATGTGTCTTTTGTTATGTTTATCGACAACATTGCATTAATTATGGCTTCATCAAATTTTTATGACAGAGCCTCAGCAGAAATGAAAGGAAAGACGGCTATTGAAAATCGACAACAGCCAGCAGCACTATCAGACACCCTTGGCATGCAGTTGACAAGAGCAGTTAATTGACAGGTGAATCTGAACAGCTGAGAGTGGAGGATCTGATAACAGAAAGGATATCTTTCGTTCTCCTTCTCCTCCTCCCATTCCTACTTCCCCATTCCTCCTCTCCATTCCTCCTCCCCATTCATCCGTCCCCATTCCTCCTCCCTCCATTCCTCCTTCCCCATTCCTCCTCCCCGTTTCTCCGTCCCCGTTCCTCCTCCTCCATTCCTCCTTCCTCATTCCTCCTCCCTCATTCTCCTTCGCCTCCTACTGGAAAAACAAGATAGATGATCAAGTCTTCCAACAAACTCTGTGAACTGGCTGTGTATACACAACATGACAGTGGTGAATAACGTAGGCTAACTGAAAGGGGAATCAATTTTTATGTAAAAGTACTTTAGTACAATCAATCAAATCATTCAATCAATTTTTATGTAAAAGCACAATGATATGCCCAGCCTCACAAGGAATGAGGAAATGGCATGCACTTTATTCTTCGACTGTTCTTGCACACTATCACAAGAATTTTCCCCACACCCAATTGAGACAGCGCTCAATTCCGTTCATTTCGTAAATTAACCAATAATCAATGCTGACCAATAAATAATTTATCTTTTCTGATCAGATGACATAAAACTGTCGAATAGGTTGGCCTCTAAATCTCATTTGTTTCCATTAACAGTTTTATGATTGTTTTAATCATGATAAGGAATAGGTGAAATATGTTACATGATTTCTGTGAACCACCCTAATGTGTGTACTAGTGTGTAGCCTACATGAATAATTATGGGGGCGGTAGTGTAATGGATAACATGATGACGTATATTATAGAGAGCAAGAGGTAACGAGTACGAGCCCCCGTTGGGCGGACATGATTTGTAGGCTGCTAATAGCGCCATGGAAAATCCTCGTTACCTCTTGCTCTCTATAATATATATACGTCATCATGTTATCCATAACCTTATACAACAACTTTGTAGACTTCAAGCAGGCGTTTGACAGCGTATGGCAGGAGGGTCTATGGCAGGTGCTGAGGTACTACGGAATCCCGGAGGAACTGGTGATGCTACTAAAAGATCTATACAGTAAGTCTGTGAGCGCTGTGAGAATTGACAGCGAGTTGACGGAGTGGTTTAAGATCAAGGTGGGAGTCAGGCAAGGGTGCGGATTGTCACCTGATCTCTTCAACCTCATCCTGGAAGCAGTGATGGGACTCGCAATGAGAGATGTCGAATCAGGGATTAGTCTGAATGGCCGCTTGCTCACCAACCTGCGCTTTGCAGACGATATCGACTTGGTAGCAGACGCTGAAAAGGACCTGCAAGAACTGACTGACAGAGTAGATAGCAGCAGCAAAAGAATGGGACTTAAAATCAATGCGGGAAAGACGAAAACTATGGCCATCGGTAAACTTCATAAGGAAGTGGAGGTCAGACTGGATGGCGAAGTACTAGAACAAGTGACAGAATTTGTGTACTTGGGTGGTCTGATAACAGAGGATGCTCGCTGTACAAATGACATTAAACGCAGAATAGGTCTGGCGTGTGCAATGTTCGGCCGTCTTAGCAAGGTGTGGAAGTCAAACAGCGTGTCGACAGGAACCAAGATGCGATTGTATGGAGCTCTGGTAGTGCCAGTACTGCTTTATGGATCGGAGTGCTGGTGCTTGCGCAAGGAGGATGAAAGAAGACTACTGGTGGCTGAAATGAGTTGGCTGCGGGGAATATTGGGCAGAAGTAGAAGGGAAAGGATCAGAAACGAGAAGACAAGAGAAGAACTGGGAGCGGAGGAAACAATAGTGGACAAGATCAGGAAGAGAAGACTCACGTGGTTTGGACACGTATCAAGGATGGATGACAGAAGATTACCAGCTGCAGCCCTGCACGGCAACGTGGAGGGAGGGAGAAGCAGAGGGCGCCAGAGGAAAACTTGGATGGACAACATAAGAGAAGATCTGGAAGAAAGGAACATGGATATGAGGAATGCCATGGATATCATCAAGGACAGAACAGGGTGGAGACGCCATGTAAAGGCCTCATCGTCGGCGCGGCCGGACGGAGGAGAGCAATGATGATG
Source organism: Lumbricus rubellus (assembly GCA_945859605.1). NCBI lineage: Eukaryota > Metazoa > Annelida > Clitellata > Crassiclitellata > Lumbricidae > Lumbricus > Lumbricus rubellus. The sequence goes on along the minus strand of OX243815.1, from coordinate 25,584,009 downwards.
ATGATGAATAGCGCCATGACATTTGTATTGCAGTTCCGCCATGCAGTTCAGTTAGTCAGTTAAGAAGAATATGCAGCATTGAGAATTATAATATGTTATATGCGTCGTATTAGGTGAGGGTTCAATATAACAAGCAGCACGCAAAGGAAGTCTTTCGGTTGAACCCTCCCGCTGCGTCGAGGGATGTATGGGGGGAGCCTAGGTTTTTGACAAGCAATAAACGAACTGTAGTCGACTGATGAGCGCCGGGGTGGGATGCTGAATGCCTGCTGCTGCTGCTGCTGCTGCTGCTGCTGCTGATGCTGCTACTGTGTAAACCCTGCGATGCTGGACTTCCCTAATTAGGCCGAACAAACGCATGCAAATGCAGGCATTCACGTTGCAGGACACGTAGCCGCGGACAAAGCCCATACATGCGTGTTAAGTAGCCTATGTACATAGATAGACCTCTGCGCTGCAATGCACTTATACTGCGAGCATCTCGATCCTACGCTGTGTGAATATCAATGGCTCTGATAGACCTGCAGTTTTATAGACAACATAATTATTTATGCACGTCATCGAAAGTTATACCGAGTTGTCGCTGTCCACCTCATTAGCTTTTTATACTATAGTGAAAAAGCGAAATAGGTGATTTTAAGGTTTAACTATAATGGACTTATGACAATTTTATGCATGTCATCTGCAGATGCTTTGACTGCCTTCTACTGTAGGCCAAGGTGAGACTTGCTGGGAGTTGGGCGTTTAAACCCCATATAATCTTTCTTAGGACTCTATCTTCTTTTCCTTCAGGCTTGAATTAAACCCTCTTTACGGAGGGGTCAGCCACTTGTGACTCCATGCATAGTAGTCTTAATTTCACACCCTGACTCTACACAAATCAGTTTCTGACGCCCCAGTTATTTTTCTACATTTCTCATACTGCTCTAGGCGTCAGTATTTATATCCTCTAAAATTCTGATGCAACACCATATGCTCCATATATAGGCTACGCGTGGTACATTACATATAATTCTAGGATTGTACGAGTTACTGGCCAAGCAGATAAAAGCATCTCCACAGCACCATATTAACTAAGGCAGTATAATTACACCGGCATCACACTCGTGATTGAATGAACAAGCCATGTACATGTAGATGCGCCTTCCCACACGTTACAAAAGCTTAATTGTTGGTCTCTGTTATACGCATAGGGGCCTATATATTTTGATGCCCCAATTAGACCGCTGAAGTCTCTACGTAAACGGTCTGTACTATAGGCTACACTATACACAGACCCATATAATAAGCCAGTTGGTAAAATAAATTGCTTCTAGCCTATCTTTCACCAATCTGGACCCGCTTTCACTGCACGATGATCATCGAAAACTGAATATCGTTGTTACTACAGACTTTTGCAACCAAATTTTGGATCGACCTATTTGAAATTTGCTGTAAACATTCTTTAACAATGCTCAATTGTACTCTAAACTAATTCGATTTTTCGAGTTCATCAGATGGCGAATTCATGGGCATATCCACGGCTGCCTCTTGGGAATAGATTCGTGGATAAGTCCATCTTCTTCTACTACTACTTCCTCCTACTCCGCCTCCTCCTCTTCTCTTCATCCTCTCCTCCTCCTCCTCCTCCTCCTCCTCCTCCTCTTCTTCTTCTTCTTCTTCTTCTTCTCCGTCTTCCTCTTTTACTTCTTCTTCTTCCTCCTCCCCCCCTCTCCTCGACTCTTCTTCTTCCTCCTCCTCCTCCTCCTCCTCCTCCTCCTCCTCCTCCTCCTCCTCCTCCTCCTCCTCTCTATCTTAGCCTATTCTTCATTTCTTCTCTTCCTCCTCTTCTGCTTCTTTTTCCTCTCCTCCTTTTCTTTTTCTCCTCCTCCGCTTCCTCCACCTCTTCTTCTTCTTCCTTCAGCTCTTCATTCACCTCTTCCTCCTCCTCCTCCTCCTCCTCCTCCTCCTCCTCCTCCTCCTCGCCCTCCTCCTCCTCGTCGTCCTCTCCATCTTCTTCTTCCTTTCTTCTCTTCCTCGAATTCGTATTCTTCGCATTCTCCGTCCACCAATAACACTTCAAATGTAGCTTGCGAGTCGTCTATGCTTCTTATTCGCATGCAGCCGTAATTCTATATTGCCGCCATTGATGAAAATAGAGGTCCACTTTTATTGGGCCGCAGTGTACTATCATCCGCGCTCTAGCGGACTCTTCGGCAACGGATAACCGCCGCCGCCGGCACGATGAAATCTACGCTTCGATCGACAGAGGGATCTCTGGTCGAGACGAATTACCGATCGTGGTTCGATACCACACTGCCACAGCCTCGATCTGCTCGACTACTGCTGCCGCTGGTCCCGACATACAGGGGCGGATCAAGGAGGGGGCAATCCGGACTTCCTCCCCCCCATTTAGAAATGCCGATGTATCGTGGCCCCCATTCAGATTGAACAAAAAGGGCATCAGCTTTTATAAATTGGTATCTTTGTCAGACTTTTCAATCGGATGACTAAAAAAAGCTCAGATTTTTTAAGATGGAAAATTGGTATGTTTTTTCTGACTTTTCGATCGGATGAAAAAAATTTAGGATGAAAAATTGGTATCTATTTCTTTTGAATCGGATGACTAAAAAAGGTCGTCAGATTTTTTCTGCCCAGGATCAGCTAAATTTTTCCGGACACAAGGTAAAAATTGTTGATCCCCCCCATTGAAAAATTTCTGTATCCGCCACTGCCGACATAACAGACACACAAACAATGGCACCGATTGGGCTATTTGCAAGCGAATTGACGCCGTTGTAAATTTATATTTAGCTGCACAATAAACGCATTTTATATTATATTATTTATATATATGCGGCTCATCCTACATCATTATAGTTTACGAACGGTTATTTATTTGTAATCGTAGGCTAATCTCGAGATTTCTACAACGCCCCCTCAAAGTCGGAGTCTCGGGAACCAGTTTATTCACGGGCGCTTAGTCAAAACAACATCTATATGAGGAGGAGGAGGAGGAGGAGGAGGAGGAGGAGCAGGAGGAGGAGGAGGAGGAGGAGGAGGAGGAGCCAGCATCTGTTTTAGGTTAAAAGATCCAAAGAGTCAGAGGCATCGCAGTGCATATGCAGGCGGTTCAAAAAGTGCATACTTACTTACATTCAATAGGTGACCGGCCACAGTCGCAGATGACTGGACTCACAACAGACATTGCTGGATCCAAGAGCAACGCTGCAAGTTGGGCGCCATGGGAGTGTCGTCTCCACAAAATCATAATTACATGGATCTCGCGGGACCGAAATCAACGAGAGCCGTTCGACTAAAATACAGTAATAGGCTTACTTAATAGCCTACTTGTGGGGCGCGTTGGTGTAGTGGGTATGTTCGTCGCCTTGCAGCCGAAGGGCTGCAGGTTCGAATCCACCTCAAGTCGCCGCGTAGGGACCTTGGGCAAGTCCTTCATCGCAATTGCTCAGCGCTTCGGTGTAAAACTCCGATGCAGTGTCCGCTCTGCAGTCGGGAGCGCATCTGAGTAGGCGGCTTGAAGGAGCGCTATGACAAGTGCACATACAAACTTAGGCCTACATATGGAAACGAGCTGATCGCCGAAGCTATGCAATCATCTGTTAGGCCTGTGCGCACTAAACAGCCGACGCCACTAATCACTATATGGCCTAGGCCCTATGATCAGGATTCTGCCAACAGGAGCGTGTGCGTGCCCAGAGCCAGTAATGTTATGAGCGGTGATGTGGCCTTATTATGAGTGGCCACGTATATATCTACTGGCTTCCCTGCGGCTCCATTAATGTCCGAAGGCAACGCGGCGAGCATGGCAGAATTGTCGAAGGTGTCTGCCAACGACGCCATGATTTAGCTCGGTAGAGTTGACCATATAGAAAGAAGCGTTAATTTGAAGAACAAAACAGCCTAAAGTCTTAAGGTTTCTATATATTTTACCCTTTCATTTGCTCTATTTAGTATAGGCCTAGTCGCAAAATCCAGAGGGCAGATGCACAAGACCTTCATGTAGTTTAATGGATCTGCTGTTGTTCTTCTTCCCCTACCCTGTCGTATGGGCCCTACGGTTATCAAAAAAGCTAATTATAGGCCTACATAAATTATCTTTGTGATGCCAGCAAGAGCATTTTCACATAAATTTTCTGGAAACGTCAAAAATGTGATCATCAGATAACCTATGAGATTTTTTATTAATAATTTATTGAACAATCCGGCTGACAGACCGCAACCGGTTAGGCCTACGGTGTACAGTTATGCAATTAAAACCATTCACAAGTGACAAGAACACAAATCACCAATCTTAGGCTAACTACCAACAGAACAGAACAGACGGCCTGCAATACAATGATATAATAATTTATGATCCGATGATAAATATGCGAGACGACGAGACAGAACAAGGCCATCTTCATCTGTTGGCTCCATGTGTTTCAAAGGCCACAAGCACTATAAGCATATCGAGGACACGACGACTGTTTATTTTGATGTTTTTCTCAGCCACCGCCGTTGATACCTGCACGGCGCAGTTTATATGATTCTATACCAGGAGTCCAGGACACGAACAACAATGGCGTTTCAAACAAAACATTCGCACTCCCACGAAAGATAGACGTGTGGTCGAGTGCGCACAGCAGCAGCAGCAGCAGCAGCAGCAGCAGCAGCAGCAGCAGCAACAACAACAACAACAGCTAAACAATAATAACATTACGTAATAAAATGCAAACAGCAGCAATAATCACAATAATAATAACAGGCCTATTTAATAATAACGATGATAGCGACAATAATGATGATAATGATGATATCGATGATGATGACAGTGGCGACAACCATACAAGTAGCAGTGGCAGATGGCGGTTTATGGCGAGCATGGTAACGCAAGCTTATGGTGGTGGTCACGATCTGACACCATATAGCTAATCATAGCCTATTCACACTAAGCAGGCCTATGCATAGGCCACTACGCCAGACACGTCAATTAACTGCACATTCAACAATATAAATATAAAGTAAGTGATATATTATAGTAAACATACTGAAGAAACAACAACAACAAGATATTTACGATTCTCATGCCAATCTTTGCCATGCAGTCAACCGTCTGGTTTGACTGCACGCCCAGAGACCACCACGAGGAGGTGTTGGCAATTAGGTCTCCGTAGTCCGGTCATATCAGCGCTCAGGCACAAGAATTTCATCATCAATTTAATTGGCATTTTACCCACAGAAAGTCCAATTTCAGAAATATTCTCAATTTCAGAAATCTGCTTTTGTCTGGATGGGAATGCAAGGCAAAGATTCGGATTGATGATGCAAATGTAAAAAGACAACTGCCAGACATTGGAAAAAAATATATGGCCAAAGTTTGTAGACAGTGTAGAGAGTGGTAGAAAGCTCGAATAAGTCACAAACCAGCTAGAGACGGAGCGATAAAGTGAATGAAAAAGATCAGGTCCGTGCACTGTGAGCTAGAGAAAAATGGCGGACAAGAGAGTGATGTCGACAGAGTGAGGCAGGAGCAGAAATCTTTAAGATTCAGAACATTCAGAACAAAAGACTAGCCAGTAGAGCAAGAGAGAGGATAAGAAAGAGAGTGACACGCAGAGAGAGAGAAGGAAACTTCAGAGCTAGTGTAAAGGATTAGGGGTCTGTGAAAGTCAGAGATTGATTGATTGGGTAGGCCTAATAATGCATGCAGAATGATGAAAAGGCAGAACTTCAGTTTAGAAGAAGTTAAATTAGCATGAAACATCAGGTAATTAAGAGCAATTAACTTGGAGAGTAATGAGAGAGAGAGAGAGAGAGAGAGAGAGAGAGAGAGAGAGAGAGAGAGAGAGAGAGAGAGAGAGAGAGAGAGAGAGAGAGACAGACGGACAGACAGACAGACAGACAGACAGACAGACAGACAGACAGACAGACAGAGACAGAAAGACAGAGACAGAGAGACAGATAGAGACAGAGACTGAGATATCATAGCCTGCATGTGAGAGTGTGAGATATACAATGGGTTAGGCTCACAGATCGAGCGAGATAGAGATTGGGAGCCTATGAAACAGAGATTTAAAGTCGACGTATTCGTAATTTGTCACACTTATAAAATGTAATACGCGAAAGCGAAGACAATTTAGCCAGCTCAATCAAAGAATCCAGTCGAAAAAAAATCCCGCCTGAGTCAGGTTGCCATGACCCGACTACCCAAATGATTCTTAGTTGCTTTAGCCTGAAGCTAAGCAATGCAGAGTAAATGTGATGCATTTGGTTCATCACATTTCTCAAACAAAACATCAACAGACAACAGTTACAACAGTTATCACATCATTAATATGCTCAAGAATATGAATAAACCCTAAAAAACTTATATAACTTGAAACTCAAACACTAATCGATTGAATTCAGCATCTGCCTATTTTACATATTCTTAATATCCCCCATATCCATCTATATATAAGATTAACAAAAGTCATAGAAGCAGATAAGCAGATATGCATACAGTCCGACCCACACAGTGAGAAAAAACAGATAAGAAGACATATCGACAGTCTAACACAGGCAGACCAACCTACAGACAGAGACACAGTCAGTTACAGAAGTAGATAAGTTAACAGGCCAACAGTCAGAAACAGGCAGTGAGAAAAACAGATAAACAGACAGACCTACAGTCAGAAACAGTCAGTGAAAGAAAGACACAAGTAGACAGACGTAGAGTTACATATGTATACACAGACAGTGAGAAACACAGATAAGGAGACAGATATACAGCAAAGAGAGTAAGAGAAACAGAAAAGTAAAGAAGTCGGACAAAGTGAAAGAAACAATTAAGCAAATAGACCAATAGTAAAGTGCAGACAGTGACAGACATAGATAAGAAGACAGACCTAGCCAGATACAGAGTGACAGAATCAGACAAGTAGAAAGACATAGAGTCAGACACAGGCAATGAGAAAAAAGAGTAGAAGAGAAACTTAGAGTCAGAGACAAATGAGATAAGTAGACAAACCTACAGACAGAAAAAGATAAGTAGACAAACCTAAAGACAGAAAAAGACAACTAGAGACAAAGAAAAGGAAAGTAGACAGACCTACAGTCAGACACAGACAGTCAAGAGAGACAGATAAGATAAGTAGATAAGTAGATAGACCTATAGTCAGACACAGACAGTCACAGAGACAGATAGGATAAGTCCACAGAACTACAGTCAGACACAAACAGTCAAGAGAGACAGATAAGGAAAGTAGATAGACCTATAGTCAGACGCAGACGGTCAGAGAGACAGATAGGATCAGTAGACAGACCTACAGTCAGACACAGACAGTCAGAGAGACAGATAGAATAAGTAGACAGTCCTACAATCAGACACAGACAGTCAGAGAGACAGATAAGATCAGTAGACAGACCTACAGTCAGACACAGACAGTCAGAGAGACAGATAGAATAAGTAGACAGTTTTACAGTCAGACACAGACAGTCAGAGAGACAGATAAGATCAGTAGACAGACCTACAGTCAGACACAGACAGTCAGATACACAGATAAGATCAGTAGACAGACATACAGTCAGACGCAGACAGTCAAAGAGACAGATAGGATCAGTAGACAGACTTACAGTCAGACACAGAGAGTCAAGAGAGACAGATGGGATAGGTATACAGACCTACATGTACAGTCAGACACAGACAGTCAGAGAGACAGAAAGGATCAGTATAGATAGACCTACAGTCAGACACAGACAGTCAGAGAGACAGATAGAATAAGTAGACAGTCCTACAGTCAGACACAGACAGTCCGAGAGACAGATAGGATAAGTAGACAGACTTACAGTAAGACACAGACAGTCAGAGAGACAGATAGAATAAGTAGACAGTCCTACAGTCAGACACAGACAGTCAGAGAGACAGATAGGATCAGTAGACAGACCTACAGTCAGACACAGACAGTCAGAGAGACAGATAGAATAAGTAGACAGTCCTACAATCAGACACAGAGAGTCAGAGAGACAGATAAGATCAGTAGACAGACCTACAGTCAGACACAGACAGTCAGAGAGACAGATAGAATAAGTAGACAGTTTTACAGTCAGACACAGACAGTCAGAGAGACAGATAAGATCAGTAGACAGACCTACAGTCAGACACAGACAGTCAGAGAGACAGATAGAATAAGTAGACAGTCCTACAGTCAGACACAGACAGTCAGAGAGACAGATAAGATCAGTAGCCAGACTTACAGTCAGACACAGACAGTCAGAGAGACAGACAGAATAAGTAGACAGTCCTACAGTCAGACACAGACAGTCAGAGAGACAGATAAGATCAGTAGACAGACCTACAGTCAGACACAGACAGTCACAGAGAGACAGATAGGATAAGTAGAGAGTCCTACTGTCAGACACAGACAGTCAGAGAGACATATAAGATCAGTAGACAGACATACAGTCAGACACAGACAGTCACAGAGACAGATAGAATAAGTAGACAGTCCTACAGTCAGACACAGACAGTCAGAGAGACAGATAGAATAAGTAGACAGTCCTACAGTCGGACACAGACAGTCAGAGAGACAGATAGAATAATTAGACAGTCCTACAGTCAAACACAGACAGTCAGAGAGACATATAAGATCAGTAGAAAGACCTACAGTCAGACACAGACAGTCAGAGAGACAGATAGAATAAGTAGACAGTCCTACAGTCAGACACAGACAGTCAGAGAGACAGATAAGATCAGTAGACAGACCTACAGTCAGACACAGACAGTCAGAGAGACAGATAGAATAATTAGACAGTCCTACAGTCAGACACAGACAGTCAGAGAGACAGATAAGATCAGTAGACAGACCTACAGTCAGACACAGACAGTCACAGAGAGACAGATAGGATAAGTAGAGAGTCCTAAAGTCAGACACAGACAGTCAGAGAGACATATAAGATCAGTAGACATACATACAGTCAGACACAGACAGTCACAGAGACAGATAGAATAAGTAGACAGTCCTACAGTCGGACACAGACAGTCAGAGAGACAGATAGAATAATTAGACAGTCCTACAGTCAGACACAGACAGTCAGAGAGACAGATAAGATCAGTAGACAGACCTACAGTCAGACACAGACAGTCAGAGAGACAGATAGAATAAGTAGACAGTCCTACAGTCAGACACAGACAGTCAGAGAGACAGATCAGATCAGTAGACAGACCTACAGTCAGACACAGACAGTCAGAGAGACAGATAAGATAAGTAGACAGTCCTACAGTCAGACACAGACAGTCAGAGAGACAGATAGAATAAGTAGACAGTCCTACAGTCAGACACAGACAGTCAAAGAGACCGATAGAATCAGTAGACAGACCTACAGTCAGACACAAACAGTCAGAGAGACAGATAGAATAAGTAGACAGTCCTACAGGCAGACACAGACAGTCAGAGAGACAGATAGGATCAGTAGACAGACCTACAGTCAGACACGGACAGTCAGAGAGACAGATAGAATAAGTAGACAGTCCTGTATACAGTCAGACACAGACAGTCAGAGAGACGGATAGGATCAGTAGACACACCTACAGTCAGACACAGACAGTCAGAGAGACAGATAGAATAAGTAGACAGTCCTACAGTCAGACACAGACAGTCAGAGAGACAGATAAGATCAGTAGAAAGACCTACAGTCAGCCACAGACAGACAGAGAGACAGATAGAATAAGTAGACAGTCCTACAGTCAGACACAGACAGTCAGAGAGACAGATTAGATCAGTAGACAGACTTACAGTCAGACACAGACAGTCAGAGAGACAGATAAGATCAGTAGACAGACCTACAGTCAGACACAGACAGTCACAGAGAGACAGATAGGATAAGTAGACAGTCCTACAGTCAGACACAGACAGTCAGAGAGACAGACAGAATAAGAAGACAGTCCTACAGTCAGACACAGACAGTCAGAGAGACAGATAGAATAAGTAGACAGTCCTACAGTCAGACACAGACAGTGAGAGAGACAGATAAGATCAGTAGACAGACCTACAGTCAGACACAGACAGTCAGAGAGACAGATAGAATAAGTAAACAGACCTACAGTCAGACACAGACAGTCAGAGAGACAGATAGAATAAGTAGACAGTCCTACAGTCAGACACAGACAGTCAGAGAGACAGATAAGATCAGTAGACAGACTTACAGTCAGACACAGGCAGTCAGAGAGACAGATAGAATAAGTAGACAGTCCTACAGTCAGACACAGACAGTCAGAGAGACAGATAGGATAAGTAGACAGACCTACAGTCAGACACAGACAGTCAGAGAGACAGATAGAATAAGTAGACAGTCCTACAGTCAGACACAGACAGTCAGAGAGACAGATAAGATCAGTAGACAGACTCACAGTCAGACACAGGCAGTCAGAGAGACAGATAGAATAAGTAGACAGTCCTACAGTCAGACACAGACAGTCAGAGAGACAGATAGGATAAGTAGACAGTCCTACAGTCAGACACAGACAGTCAGAGAGACAGAAAGGATAAGTAGACAGACCTAAAGTCAGACACAGACAGTCACAGAGACAGATAGGATAAGTAGACAGACTTACAGTCAGACACAGACAGTCAGAGAGACAGACAGAATAAGAAGACAGACCTACAGTCAGACACAGACAGTCAGAGAGACTGATAAGATCAGTAGACGGACCAACAGTCAGACACAGACAGTCAGAGAGACAGATAGAATAAGTAGACAGACCTACAGTCAGACACAGACAGTCAGAGAGACAGATAGGATAAGTAGACAGACTTACAGCCAGACACAGACAGTCAGAGAGACAGATAGGACAAGTAGACAGACCTACAGTCAGACACAGATAGTCAGAGGAACAGATAAGAAAAGTAGACAGACCTACAGTCAGACACAGACAGTCAGAGAGACAGATAGGATAGGGAGACAGACTTACAGTCAGACACAGACAGTCAGAGAGACAGATATTATAAGTAGACAGACTTACTGTCAGACACAGACAGTCAGAGAGACAGACAGAATAAGAAGACAGACCTACAGTCAGACACAGACAGTCAGAGAGACAGATAGGATAAGTAGACAGACCTACAGTCAGACACAGACAGTCCGAGAGACAGATAGAATCAGTAGACAGACTTACAGTCAGACACAGACAGTCAGAGAGACAGACAGAATAAGCAGACAGACCTACAGTCAGACACAGACAGTCAGAGAGACAGATAGAATGAGTAGACAGACCTACAGTCAGACACAGACAGTCAGAGAGACAGATAGGATAAGTAGACAGTCCTACAGTCAGACACAGACAGTCAGAGAGACAGAAAGGATAAGTAGACAGACCTACAGTCAGACACAGACAGTCAGAGAGACAGATAGGATAAGTAGGCAGAATTACAGTCAGACACAGACAGTCAGAGAGACAGATAAGATCAGTAGACGGACCTACAGTCAGACACAGACAGTCAGAGAGACAGAAAGAATAAGTAGACAGACCTACAGTCAGACACAGACAGTCAGAGAGACAGATAGGATAAGTAGACAGACCTACAGTCAGACACAGACAGTCAGAGAGACAGATAAGATCAGTAGACAGACCTACAGTCAGACACAGACAGTCAGAGAGACAGATAGGATAAGTATAGGCAGAATTACAGTCAGACACAGACAGTCACAGAGACAGATAGGATAAGTAGACAGACTTACAGTCAGACACAGACAGTCATAGAGACAGACAGAATAAGAAGACAGACCTACAGTCAGACACAGACAGTCAGAGTGACAGATAAGATCAGTAGACAGTCCTACAGTCAGACACAGACAGTCAGAGAGACAAATAGTATAAGTAGACAGACCTACAGTCAGACACAGACAGTCAGAGAGACAGATAGGATCAGTAGACAGACCTACAGTCAGACACAGACAGTCACAGATACAGATAGGATCAGTAGACAGACTTACAGTCAGACACAGACAGTCAGAGGAACAGATAGGATCAGTAGACAGACTTACAGTCAGACACAGACAGTCACAGAGACAGATAGGATCAGTACACAGTCCTACAGTCACACACAGACAGTCAGAGAGACAGATAGGATCAGTAGACAGACCTAAAGTATGACACAGACAGTCACAGAGACAGATAGGATAAGTAGACAGACTTACAGTCAGACACAGACAGTCAGAGAGACAGACAGAATAAGAAGACAGACCTACAGTCAGACACAGACAGTCAGAGAGACTGATAAGATCAGTAGACGGACCAACAGTCAGACACAGACAGTCAGAGAGACAGATAGAATAAGTAGACAGACCTACAGTCAGACACAGACAGTCAGAGAGACAGATAGGATAAGTAGACAGACTTACAGTCAGACACAGACAGTCAGAGAGACAGATAAGATCAGTAGACAGACCTACAGTCAGACACAGACAGTCAGAGAGACAGACAGAATAAGAAGAGAGACCTATAGTCAGACACAGTCAGTCAGAGAGACAGACAGAATAAGAAGACAGACCTAGAGTCAGACACAGACAGTCAGAGGAACAGATAAGAAAAGTAGACAGACCTACAGTCAGACACAGACAGTCAGAGAGACAGATAGGATCAGTAGACAGACTTACAGTCAGACACAGACAGTCAGAGAGACAGACAGATTAAGAAGACAGACCTACAGTCAGACACAGACAGTCAGAGAGACAGATAGAATGAGTAGACAGACCTAAAGTCAGACACAGACAGTCAGAGAGACAGATAGGATAAGTAGACAGTCCTACAGTCAGACAGCGACAGTCAGAGAGACAGAAAGGATAAGTAGACAGACCTAAAGTCAGACACAGACAGTCACAGAGACAGATAGGATAAGTAGACAGACTTACAGTCAGACACAGACAGTCAGAGAGACAGAAAGGATAAGTAGACAGACCTAAAGTCAGACACAGACAGTCACAGAGACAGATAGGATAAGTAGACAGACCTACAGTCAGACACAGACAGTCAGAGGGACAGATAGAATAAGTAGACAGTCCTACAGTCAGACACAGACAGTCACAGAGACTGATAAGATCAGTAGACGGACCTACAGTCAGACACAGACAGATAAGTTAAGTAGGCAGAATTACAGTCAGACACAGACAGTCAGAGAGACAGACAGAATCAGAAGACAGACCTACAGTCAGACACAGACAGTCAGAGAGACAGACAAGATCAGTAGACAGAGTTACAGTCAGACACAGACAGTCAGAGAGACAGATAGAATGAGTAGACAGACCTAAAGTCAGACACAGACAGTCAGAGAGACTGATAAGATCAGTAGACGGACCAACAGTCAGACACAGACAGTCAGAGAGACAGATAGAATAAGTAGACAGACCTACAGTCAGACACAGACAGTCAGAGAGACAGATAGGACAAGTAGACAGACCTACAGTCAGACACAGATAGTCAGAGGAACAGATAAGAAAAGTAGACAGACCTACAGTCAGACACAGACAGTCAGAGAGACAGATAGGATAAGTAGACAGACTTACAGTCAGACACAGACAGTCAGAGAGACAGATAGGATAAGCAGACAGTCATACAGTCAGACACAGACAGTCAGAGAGACAGATAGGATCAGTAGACAGACCTACAGTCAGACACAGACAATCACAGAGACAGATAGGATCAGTAGACAGACCTACAGTCAGACACAGATAGTCAGAGGAACAGATAAGAAAAGTAGACAGACCTACAGTCAGACACAGACAATCATAGAGACAGATAGGATCAGTAGACAGACCTACAGTCAGACACAGACAGTCAGAGGAACAGATAAGAAAAGTAGACAGACCTACAGTCAGACACAGACAGTCAGAGAGACAGATAGGATCAGTAGACAGACCTACAGTCAGACACAGACAGTCAGAGGAACAGATAAGAAAAGTAGACAGACCTACAGTCAGACACAGACAGTCAGAGAGACAGACAGAATAAGAAGACAGACCTACAGTCAGACACAGACAGTCAGAGGAACAGATAAGAAAAGTAGACAGACCTACAGTCAGACACAGACAGTCCGAAAGACAGATAGGATCAGTAGACAGACTTACAGTCAGACACAGACAGTCAGAGAGACAGACAGAATAAGCAGACAGACCTACAGTCAGACACAGACAGTCAGAGAGACAGATAGAATGAGTAGACAGACCTAAAGTCAGACACAGACAGTCAGAGAGACAGATAGGATAAGTAGACAGACCTAAAGTCAGACACAGACAGTCAGAGAGACAGATAGGATAAGTAGGCAGAATTACAGTCAGACACAGACAGTCAGATAGACAGATAAGATCAGTAGACGGACCTACAGTCAGACACAGACAGTCAGAGAGACAGATAGAATAAGTAGACAGACCTACAGTCAGACACAGACAGTCAGAGAGACAGATAGGATAAGTAGACAGACCTACAGTCAGACACAGACAGTCAGAGAGACAGATAAGATCAGTAGACAGACCTACAGTCAGACACAGACAGTCAGAGAGACAGATAAGATCAGTAGACAGACCTACAGTCAGACACAGACAGTCAAAGAGACAGATAGGATAAGTATAGGCAGAATTACAGTCAGACACAGACAGTCACAGAGACAGATAGGATAAGTAGACAGACTTACAGTCAGACACAGACAGTCAGAGAGACAGACAGAATAAGAAGACAGACCTACAGTCAGACACAGACAGTCAGAGAGACAGATAAGATCAGTAGACAGTCCTACAGTCAGACACAGACAGTCAGAGAGACAGATAGGATAAGTAGACAGACCTACAGTCAGACACAGACAGTCAGAGAGACAGATAGGATCAGTAGACAGACCTACAGTCAGACACAGACAGTCACAGAGACAGATAGGATCAGTAGGCAGACCTACAGTCAGACACAGACAGTCAGAGAGACAGATAGGATCAGTAGACAGACCTACAGTCAGACACAGACAGTCACAGAGACAGATAGGATCAGTAGACAGTCCTACAGTCACACACAGACAGTCAGAGAGACAGATAGGATCAGTAGACAGACTTACAGTCAGACACAGGCAGTCAGAGAGACAGATAGAATAAGTAGACAGTCCTACAGTCAGACACAGACAGTCAGAGAGACAGATAGGATAAGTAGACAGTCCTACAGTCAGACACAGACAGTCAGAGAGACAGAAAGGATAAGTAGACAGACCTAAAGTCAGACACAGACAGTCACAGAGACAGATAGGATAAGTAGACAGACTTACAGTCAGACACAGACAGTCAGAGAGACAGATAGGACAAGTAGACAGACCTACAGTCAGACACAGATAGTCAGAGGAACAGATAAGAAAAGTAGACAGACCTACAGTCAGACACAGACAGTCAGAGAGACAGATAGGATAGGAAGACAGACTTACAGTCAGACACAGACAGTCAGAGAGACAGATATTATAAGTAGACAGACTTACTGTCAGACACAGACAGTCAGAGAGACAGACAGAATAAGAAGACAGAGCTACAGTCTGACACAGACAGTCAGAGGAACAGATAAGAAAAGTAGACAGACCTACAGTCAGACACAGACAGTCCGAGAGACAGATAGAATCAGTAGACAGACTTACAGTCAGACACAGACAGTCAGAGAGACAGACAGAATAAGCAGACAGACCTACAGTCAGACACAGACAGTCAGAGAGACAGATAGGATAAGTAGACAGACCTACAGTCAGACACAGACAGTCAGAGAGACAGATAGGATAAGTAGACAGACCTACAGTCAGACACAGACAGTCAGAGAGACAGATAGGATAAGTAGACAGACCTAAAGTCAGACACAGACAGTCAGAGAGACAGATAGGATAAGTAGGCAGAATTACAGTCAGACACAGACAGTCAGAGAGACAGATAAGATCAGTAGACGGACCTACAGTCAGACACAGACAGTCAGAGAGACAGAAAGAATAAGTAGACAGACCTACAGTCAGACACAGACAGTCAGAGAGACAGATAGGATAAGTAGACAGACCTACAGTCAGACACAGACAGTCAGAGAGACAGATAAGATCAGTAGACAGACCTACAGTCAGACACAGACAATCACAGAGACAGATAGGATCAGTAGACAGACCTACAGTCAGACACAGATAGTCAGAGGAACAGATAAGAAAAGTAGACAGACCTACAGTCAGACACAGACAATCATAGAGACAGATAGGATCAGTAGACAGACCTACAGTCAGACACAGACAGTCAGAGGAACAGATAAGAAAAGTAGACAGACCTACAGTCAGACACAGACAGTCAGAGAGACAGATAGGATAAGTATAGGCAGAATTACAGTCAGACACAGACAGTCACAGAGACAGATAGGATAAGTAGACAGACTTACAGTCAGACACAGACAGTCAGAGAGACAGACAGAATAAGAAGACAGACCTACAGTCAGACACAGACAGTCAGAGTGACAGATAAGATCAGTAGACAGTCCTACAGTCAGACACAGACAGTCAGAGAGACAAATAGTATAAGTAGACAGACCTACAGTCAGACACAGACAGTCAGAGAGACAGATAGGATCAGTAGACAGACCTACAGTCAGACACAGACAGTCACAGATACAGATAGGATCAGTAGACAGACTTACAGTCAGACACAGACAGTCAGAGGAACAGATCGGATCAGTAGACAGACTTACAGTCAGACACAGACAGTCACAGAGACAGATAGGATCAGTACACAGTCCTACAGTCACACACAGACAGTCAGAGAGACAGATAGGATCAGTAGACAGACCTACAGTATGACACAGACAGTCACAGAGACAGATAGGATAAGTAGACAGACTTACAGTCAGACACAGACAGTCAGAGAGACAGACAGAATAAGAAGACAGACCTACAGTCAGACACAGACAGTCAGAGAGACTGATAAGATCAGTAGACGGACCAACAGTCAGACACAGACAGTCAGAGAGACAGATAGAATAAGTAGACAGACCTACAGTCAGACACAGACAGTCAGAGAGACAGATAGGATAAGTAGACAGACTTACAGTCAGACACAGACAGTCAGAGAGACAGATAAGATCAGTAGACAGACCTAGTCAGACACAGACAGTCAGAGAGACAGACAGAATAAGAAGAGAGACCTATAGTCAGACACAGTCAGTCAGAGAGACAGACAGAATAAGAAGACAGACCTAGAGTCAGACACAGACAGTCAGAGGAACAGATAAGAAAAGTAGACAGACCTACAGTCAGACACAGACAGTCAGAGAGACAGATAGGATCAGTAGACAGACTTACAGTCAGACACAGACAGTCAGAGAGACAGATAGAATAAGAAGACAGACCTACAGTCAGACACAGACAGTCAGAGAGACAGATAGAATGAGTAGACAGACCTAAAGTCAGACACAGACAGTCAGAGAGACAGATAGGATAAGTAGACAGTCCTACAGTCAGACAGCGACAGTCAGAGAGACAGAAAGGATAAGTAGACAGACCTAAAGTCAGACACAGACAGTCACAGAGACAGATAGGATAAGTAGACAGACCTAAAGTCAGACACAGACAGTCAGAGAGACAGAAAGGATAAGTAGACAGACCTAAAGTCAGACACAGACAGTCAGAGAGACAGATAGGATAAGTAGACAGACTTACAGTCAGACACAGACAGTCAGAGGGACAGATAGAATAAGTAGACAGTCCTACAGTCAGACACAGACAGTCACAGAGACTGATAAGATCAGTAGACGGACCTACAGTCAGACACAGACAGATAAGTTAAGTAGGCAGAATTACAGTCAGACACAGACAGTCAGAGAGACAGACAGAATCAGAAGACAGACCTACAGTCAGACACAGACAGTCAGAGAGACAGACAAGATCAGTAGACAGAGTTACAGTCAGACACAGACAGTCAGAGAGACAGATAGAATGAGTAGACAGACCTAAAGTCAGACACAGACAGTCAGAGAGACTGATAAGATCAGTAGACGGACCAACAGTCAGACACAGACAGTCAGAGAGACAGATAGAATAAGTAGACAGACCTACAGTCAGACACAGACAGTCAGAGAGACAGATAGGATAAGTAGACAGACTTACAGTCAGACACAGACAGTCAGAGAGACAGATAGGACAAGTAGACAGACCTACAGTCAGACACAGACAGTCAGAGGAACAGATAAGAAAAGTAGACAGACCTACAGTCAGACACAGACAGTCAGAGAGACAGATAGGATAAGTAGACAGACTTACAGTCAGACACAGACAGTCAGAGAGACAGATAGGATAAGTAGACAGTCATACAGTCAGACACAGACAGTCAGAGAGACAGATAGGATCAGTAGACAGACCTACAGTCAGACACAGACAATCACAGAGACAGATAGGATCAGTAGACAGACCTACAGTCAGACACAGATAGTCAGAGGAACAGATAAGAAAAGTAGACAGACCTACAGTCAGACACAGACAATCATAGAGACAGATAGGATCAGTAGACAGACCTACAGTCAGACACAGACAGTCAGAGGAACAGATAAGAAAAGTAGACAGACCTACAGTCAGACACAGACAGTCAGAGAGACAGATAGGATCAGTAGACAGACCTACAGTCAGACACAGACAGTCAGAGGAACAGATAAGAAAAGTAGACAGACCTACAGTCAGACACAGACAGTCAGAGAGACAGACAGAATAAGAAGACAGACCTACAGTCAGACACAGACAGTCAGAGGAACAGATAAGAAAAGTAGACAGACCTACAGTCAGACACAGACAGTCCGAAAGACAGATAGGATCAGTAGACAGACTTACAGTCAGACACAGACAGTCAGAGAGACAGACAGAATAAGCAGACAGACCTACAGTCAGACACAGACAGTCAGAGAGACAGATAGAATGAGTAGACAGACCTAAAGTCAGACACAGACAGTCAGAGAGACAGATAGGATAAGTAGACAGACCTAAAGTCAGACACAGACAGTCAGAGAGACAGATAGGATAAGTAGGCAGAATTACAGTCAGACACAGACAGTCAGATAGACAGATAAGATCAGTAGACGGACCTACAGTCAGACACAGACAGTCAGAGAGACAGAAAGAATAAGTAGACAGACCTACAGTCAGACACAGACAGTCAGAGAGACAGATAGGATAAGTAGACAGACCTACAGTCAGACACAGACAGTCAGAGAGACAGATAAGATCAGTAGACAGACCTACAGTCAGACACAGACAGTCAGAGAGACAGATAAGATCAGTAGACAGACCTACAGTCAGACACAGACAGTCAGAGAGACAGATAGGATAAGTAGACAGACCTACAGTCAGACACAGACAGTCAGAGAGACAGATAGGATCAGTAGACAGACCTACAGTCAGACACAGACAGTCACAGAGACAGATAGGATCAGTAGGCAGACCTACAGTCAGACACAGACAGTCAGAGGAACAGATAGGATCAGTAGACAGACTTACAGTCAGACACAGACAGTCACAGAGACAGATAGGATCAGTAGACAGTCCTACAGTCACACACAGACAGTCAGAGAGACAGATAGGATCAGTAGACAGACTTACAGTCAGACACAGGCAGTCAGAGAGACAGATAGAATAAGTAGACAGTCCTACAGTCAGACACAGACAGTCAGAGAGACAGATAGGATAAGTAGACAGTCCTACAGTCAGACACAGACAGTCAGAGAGACAGAAAGGATAAGTAGACAGACCTAAAGTCAGACACAGACAGTCACAGAGACAGATAGGATAAGTAGACAGACTTACAGTCAGACACAGACAGTCAGAGAGACAGATAGGACAAGTAGACAGACCTACAGTCAGACACAGATAGTCAGAGGAACAGATAAGAAAAGTAGACAGACCTACAGTCAGACACAGACAGTCAGAGAGACAGATAGGATAGGAAGACAGACTTACAGTCAGACACAGACAGTCAGAGAGACAGATATTATAAGTAGACAGACTTACTGTCAGACACAGACAGTCAGAGAGACAGACAGAATAAGAAGACAGAGCTACAGTCTGACACAGACAGTCAGAGGAACAGATAAGAAAAGTAGACAGACCTACAGTCAGACACAGACAGTCCGAGAGACAGATAGGATCAGTAGACAGACTTACAGTCAGACACAGACAGTCAGAGAGACAGACAGAATAAGCAGACAGACCTACAGTCAGACACAGACAGTCAGAGAGACAGATAGAATGAGTAGACAGACCTACAGTCAGACACAGACAGTCAGAGAGACAGATAGGATAAGTAGACAGTCCTACAGTCAGACACAGACAGTCAGAGAGACAGATAGGATAAGTAGACAGACCTACAGTCAGACACAGACAGTCAGAGAGACAGATAGGATAAGTAGGCAGAATTACAGTCAGACACAGACAGTCAGAGAGACAGATAAGATCAGTAGACGGACCTACAGTCAGACACAGACAGTCAGAGAGACAGATAGGATAAGTAGACAGACCTACAGTCAGACACAGACAGTCAGAGAGACAGATAGGATAAGTAGACAGACCTACAGTCAGACACAGACAGTCAGAGAGACAGATAGGATCAGTAGACAGACCTACAGTCAGACACAGACAATCACAGAGACAGATAGGATCAGTAGACAGACCTACAGTCAGACACAGATAGTCAGAGGAACAGATAAGAAAAGTAGACAGACCTACAGTCAGACACAGACAGTCAGAGAGACAGATAGGATCAGTAGACAGACCTACAGTCAGACACAGACAGTCAGAGGAACAGATAAGAAAAGTAGACAGACCTACAGTCAGACACAGACAGTCAGAGAGACAGATAGGATAAGTATAGGCAGAATTACAGTCAGACACAGACAGTCACAGAGACAGATAGGATAAGTAGACAGACTTACAGTCAGACACAGACAGTCATAGAGACAGACAGAATAAGAAGACAGACCTACAGTCAGACACAGACAGTCAGAGTGACAGATAAGATCAGTAGACAGTCCTACAGTCAGACACAGACAGTCAGAGAGACAAATAGTATAAGTAGACAGACCTACAGTCAGACACAGACAGTCAGAGAGACAGATAGGATCAGTAGACAGACCTACAGTCAGACACAGACAGTCACAGATACAGATAGGATCAGTAGACAGACTTACAGTCAGACACAGACAGTCAGAGGAACAGATCGGATCAGTAGACAGACTTACAGTCAGACACAGACAGTCACAGAGACAGATAGGATCAGTACACAGTCCTACAGTCACACACAGACAGTCAGAGAGACAGATAGGATCAGTAGACAGACCTAAAGTATGACACAGACAGTCACAGAGACAGATAGGATAAGTAGACAGACTTACAGTCAGACACAGACAGTCAGAGAGACAGACAGAATAAGTAGACAGACCTACAGTCAGACACAGACAGTCAGAGAGACTGATAAGATCAGTAGACGGACCAACAGTCAGACACAGACAGTCAGAGAGACAGATAGAATAAGTAGACAGACCTACAGTCAGACACAGACAGTCAGAGAGACAGATAGGATAAGTAGACAGACTTACAGTCAGACACAGACAGTCAGAGAGACAGATAAGATCAGTAGACAGACCTAGTCAGACACAGACAGTCAGAGAGACAGACAGAATAAGAAGAGAGACCTATAGTCAGACACAGTCAGTCAGAGAGACAGACAGAATAAGAAGACAGACCTAGAGTCAGACACAGACAGTCAGAGGAACAGATAAGAAAAGTAGACAGACCTACAGTCAGACACAGACAGTCAGAGAGACAGATAGGATCAGTAGACAGACTTACAGTCAGACACAGACAGTCAGAGAGACAGACAGATTAAGAAGACAGACCTACAGTCAGACACAGACAGTCAGAGAGACAGATAGAATGAGTAGACAGACCTAAAGTCAGACACAGACAGTCAGAGAGACAGATAGGATAAGTAGACAGACCTACAGTCAGACACCGACAGTCAGAGAGACAGAAAGGATAAGTAGACAGACCTAAAGTCAGACACAGACAGTCACAGAGACAGATAGGATAAGTAGACAGACTTACAGTCAGACACAGACAGTCAGAGAGACAGATAGGATAAGTAGACAGACTTACAGTCAGACACAGACAGTCAGAGAGACAGATAGGATAAGTAGACAGACTTACAGTCAGACACAGACAGTCAGAGGGACAGATAGAATAAGTAGACAGTCCTACAGTCAGACACAGACAGTCACAGAGACTGATAAGATCAGTAGACGGACCTACAGTCAGACACAGACAGATAAGTTAAGTAGGCAGAATTACAGTCAGACACAGACAGTCAGAGAGACAGACAGAATCAGAAGACAGACCTACAGTCAGACACAGACAGTCAGAGAGACAGACAAGATCAGTAGACAGAGTTACAGTCAGACACAGACAGTCAGAGAGACAGATAGAATGAGTAGACAGACCTAAAGTCAGACACAGACAGTCAGAGAGACTGATAAGATCAGTAGACGGACCAACAGTCAGACACAGACAGTCAGAGAGACAGATAGAATAAGTAGACAGACCTACAGTCAGACACAGACAGTCAGAGAGACAGATAGGATAAGTAGACAGACTTACAGTCAGACACAGACAGTCAGAGAGACAGATAGGATAAGTAGACAGACCTACAGTCAGACACAGATAGTCAGAGGAACAGATAAGAAAAGTAGACAGACCTACAGTCAGACACAGACAGTCAGAGAGACAGATAGGATAAGTAGACAGACTTACAGTCAGACACAGACAGTCAGAGAGACAGATAGGATAAGCAGACAGTCATACAGTCAGACACAGACAGTCAGAGAGACAGATAGGATCAGTAGACAGACCTACAGTCAGACACAGACAATCACAGAGACAGATAGGATCAGTAGACAGACCTACAGTCAGACACAGATAGTCAGAGGAACAGATAAGAAAAGTAGACAGACCTACAGTCAGACACAGACAATCAGAGAGACAGATAGGATCAGTAGACAGACCTACAGTCAGACACAGACAGTCAGAGGAACAGATAAGATAAGTAGACAGACCTACAGTCAGACACAGACAGTCAGAGAGACAGATAGGATAAGTAGACAGACCTACAGTCAGACACAGACAGTCAGAGGAACAGATAAGAAAAGTAGACAGACCTACAGTCAGACACAGACAGTCAGAGAGACAGACAGAATAAGAAGACAGACCTACAGTCAGACACAGACAGTCAGAGGAACAGATAAGAAAAGTAGACAGACCTACAGTCAGACACAGACAGTCCGAAAGACAGATAGGATCAGTAGACAGACTTACAGTCAGACACAGACAGTCAGAGAGACAGACAGAATAAGCAGACAGACCTACAGTCAGACACAGACAGTCAGAGAGACAGATAGAATGAGTAGACAGACCTAAAGTCAGACACAGACAGTCAGAGAGACAGATAGGATAAGTAGACAGACCTAAAGTCAGACACAGACAGTCAGAGAGACAGATAGGATAAGTAGGCAGAATTACAGTCAGACACAGACAGTCAGATAGACAGATAAGATCAGTAGACAGACCTACAGTCAGACACAGACAGTCAGAGAGACAGAAAGAATAAGTAGACAGACCTACAGTCAGACACAGACAGTCAGAGAGACAGATAGGATAAGTAGACAGACCTACAGTCAGACACAGACAGTCAGAGAGACAGATAAGATCAGTAGACAGACCTACAGTCAGACACAGACAGTCAGAGAGACAGATAAGATCAGTAGACAGACCTACAGTCAGACACAGACAGTCAAAGAGACAGATAGGATAAGTATAGGCAGAATTACAGTCAGACACAGACAGTCACAGAGACAGATAGGATAAGTAGACAGACTTACAGTCAGACACAGACAGTCAGAGAGACAGACAGAATAAGAAGACAGACCTACAGTCAGACACAGACAGTCAGAGTGACAGATAAGATCAGTAGACAGTCCTACAGTCAGACACAGACAGTCAGAGAGACAGATAGGATAAGTAGACAGACCTACAGTCAGACACAGACAGTCAGAGAGACAGATAGGATCAGTAGACAGACCTACAGTCAGACACAGACAGTCACAGAGACAGATAGGATCAGTAGGCAGACCTACAGTCAGACACAGACAGTCAGAGGAACAGATAGGATCAGTAGACAGACTTACAGTCAGACACAGACAGTCACAGAGACAGATAGGATCAGTAGACAGTCCTACAGTCACACACAGACAGTCAGAGAGACAGATAGGATCAGTAGACAGACTTACAGTCAGACACAGACAGTCAGAGGAACAGATAAGAAAAGTAGACAGACCTATAGTCAGACACAGACAGTCAGAGAGACAGACAGAATAAGAAGACAGACCTACAGTCAGACACAGACAGTCAGAGGAACAGATAAGAAAAGTAGACAGACTTACAGTCAGACACAGACAGTCAGAGTGACAGACAGAATAAGAAGACAGACCTACAGTCAGACACAGACAGTCAGAGAGACAGATAGAATGAGTAGACAGACCTAAAGTCAGACACAGACAGTCAGAGAGACAGATAGGATAAGTAGACAGACTTACAGCCAGACACAGACAGTCAGAGAGACAGATAGAATAAGTAAACAGACCTACAGTCAGACACAGACAGTCAGAGAGACAGATAGAATAAGTAGACAGTCCTACAGTCAGACACAGACAGTCAGAGAGACAGATAAGATCAGTAGACAGACTTACAGTCAGACACAGGCAGTCAGAGAGACAGATAGAATAAGTAGACAGTCCTACAGTCAGACACAGACAGTCAGAGAGACAGATAGGATAAGTAGACAGACCTACAGTCAGACACAGACAGTCAGAGAGACAGATAGAATAAGTAGACAGTCCTACAGTCAGACACAGACAGTCAGAGAGACAGATAAGATCAGTAGACAGACTCACAGTCAGACACAGGCAGTCAGAGAGACAGATAGAATAAGTAGACAGTCCTACAGTCAGACACAGACAGTCAGAGAGACAGATAGGATAAGTAGACAGTCCTACAGTCAGACACAGACAGTCAGAGAGACAGAAAGGATAAGTAGACAGACCTAAAGTCAGACACAGACAGTCACAGAGACAGATAGGATAAGTAGACAGACTTACAGTCAGACACAGACAGTCAGAGAGACAGACAGAATAAGAAGACAGACCTACAGTCAGACACAGACAGTCAGAGAGACTGATAAGATCAGTAGACGGACCAACAGTCAGACACAGACAGTCAGAGAGACAGATAGAATAAGTAGACAGACCTACAGTCAGACACAGACAGTCAGAGAGACAGATAGGATAAGTAGACAGACTTACAGCCAGACACAGACAGTCAGAGAGACAGATAGGACAAGTAGACAGACCTACAGTCAGACACAGATAGTCAGAGGAACAGATAAGAAAAGTAGACAGACCTACAGTCAGACACAGACAGTCAGAGAGACAGATAGGATAGGGAGACAGACTTACAGTCAGACACAGACAGTCAGAGAGACAGATATTATAAGTAGACAGACTTACTGTCAGACACAGACAGTCAGAGAGACAGACAGAATAAGAAGACAGAGCTACAGTCTGACACAGACAGTCAGAGGAACAGATAAGAAAAGTAGACAGACCTACAGTCAGACACAGACAGTCCGAGAGACAGATAGAATCAGTAGACAGACTTACAGTCAGACACAGACAGTCAGAGAGACAGACAGAATAAGCAGACAGACCTACAGTCAGACACAGACAGTCAGAGAGACAGATAGAATGAGTAGACAGACCTAAAGTCAGACACAGACAGTCAGAGAGACAGATAGGATAAGTAGACAGACCTACAGTCAGACACAGACAGTCAGAGAGACAGATAGGATAAGTAGACAGACCTACAGTCAGACACAGACAGTCAGAGAGACAGATAGGATAAGTAGGCAGAATTACAGTCAGACACAGACAGTCAGAGAGACAGATAAGATCAGTAGACGGACCTATAGTCAGACACAGACAGTCAGAGAGACAGAAAGAATAAGTAGACAGACCTACAGTCAGACACAGACAGTCAGAGAGACAGATAGGATAAGTAGACAGACCTACAGTCAGACACAGACAGTCAGAGAGACAGATAAGATCAGTAGACAGACCTACAGTCAGACACAGACAGTCAGAGAGACAGATAGGATAAGTATAGGCAGAATTACAGTCAGACACAGACAGTCACAGAGACAGATAGGATAAGTAGACAGACTTACAGTCAGACACAGACAGTCATAGAGACAGACAGAATAAGAAGACAGACCTACAGTCAGACACAGACAGTCAGAGTGACAGATAAGATCAGTAGACAGTCCTACAGTCAGACACAGACAGTCAGAGAGACAAATAGTATAAGTAGACAGACCTACAGTCAGACACAGACAGTCAGAGAGACAGATAGGATCAGTAGACAGACCTACAGTCAGACACAGACAGTCACAGATACAGATAGGATCAGTAGACAGACTTACAGTCAGACACAGACAGTCAGAGGAACAGATAGGATCAGTAGACAGACTTACAGTCAGACACAGACAGTCACAGAGACAGATAGGATCAGTACACAGTCCTACAGTCACACACAGACAGTCAGAGAGACAGATAGGATCAGTAGACAGACCTAAAGTATGACACAGACAGTCACAGAGACAGATAGGATAAGTAGACAGACTTACAGTCAGACACAGACAGTCAGAGAGACAGACAGAATAAGAAGACAGACCTACAGTCAGACACAGACAGTCAGAGAGACTGATAAGATCAGTAGACGGACCAACAGTCAGACACAGACAGTCAGAGAGACAGATAGAATAAGTAGACAGACCTACAGTCAGACACAGACAGTCAGAGAGACAGATAGGATAAGTAGACAGACTTACAGTCAGACACAGACAGTCAGAGAGACAGATAAGATCAGTAGACAGACCTACAGTCAGACACAGACAGTCAGAGAGACAGACAGAATAAGAAGAGAGACCTATAGTCAGACACAGTCAGTCAGAGAGACAGACAGAATAAGAAGACAGACCTAGAGTCAGACACAGACAGTCAGAGGAACAGATAAGAAAAGTAGACAGACCTACAGTCAGACACAGACAGTCAGAGAGACAGATAGGATCAGTAGACAGACTTACAGTCAGACACAGACAGTCAGAGAGACAGACAGATTAAGAAGACAGACCTACAGTCAGACACAGACAGTCAGAGAGACAGATAGAATGAGTAGACAGACCTAAAGTCAGACACAGACAGTCAGAGAGACAGATAGGATAAGTAGACAGTCCTACAGTCAGACAGCGACAGTCAGAGAGACAGAAAGGATAAGTAGACAGACCTAAAGTCAGACACAGACAGTCACAGAGACAGATAGGATAAGTAGACAGACTTACAGTCAGACACAGACAGTCAGAGAGACAGAAAGGATAAGTAGACAGACCTAAAGTCAGACACAGACAGTCACAGAGACAGATAGGATAAGTAGACAGACTTACAGTCAGACACAGACAGTCAGAGGGACAGATAGAATAAGTAGACAGTCCTACAGTCAGACACAGACAGTCACAGAGACTGATAAGATCAGTAGACGGACCTACAGTCAGACACAGACAGATAAGTTAAGTAGGCAGAATTACAGTCAGACACAGACAGTCAGAGAGACAGACAGAATCAGAAGACAGACCTACAGTCAGACACAGACAGTCAGAGAGACAGACAAGATCAGTAGACAGAGTTACAGTCAGACACAGACAGTCAGAGAGACAGATAGAATGAGTAGACAGACCTAAAGTCAGACACAGACAGTCAGAGAGACTGATAAGATCAGTAGACGGACCAACAGTCAGACACAGACAGTCAGAGAGACAGATAGAATAAGTAGACAGACCTACAGTCAGACACAGACAGTCAAAGAGACAGATAGGATAAGTAGACAGACTTACAGTCAGACACAGACAGTCAGAGAGACAGATAGGACAAGTAGACAGACCTACAGTCAGACACAGATAGTCAGAGGAACAGATAAGAAAAGTAGACAGACCTACAGTCAGACACAGACAGTCAGAGAGACAGATAGGATAAGTAGACAGACTTACAGTCAGACACAGACAGTCAGAGAGACAGATAGGATAAGCAGACAGTCATACAGTCAGACACAGACAGTCAGAGAGACAGATAGGATCAGTAGACAGACCTACAGTCAGACACAGACAATCACAGAGACAGATAGGATCAGTAGACAGACCTACAGTCAGACACAGATAGTCAGAGGAACAGATAAGAAAAGTAGACAGACCTACAGTCAGACACAGACAATCATAGAGACAGATAGGATCAGTAGACAGACCTACAGTCAGACACAGACAGTCAGAGGAACAGATAAGAAAAGTAGACAGACCTACAGTCAGACACAGACAGTCAGAGAGACAGATAGGATCAGTAGACAGACCTACAGTCAGACACAGACAGTCAGAGGAACAGATAAGAAAAGTAGACAGACCTACAGTCAGACACAGACAGTCAGAGAGACAGACAGAATAAGAAGACAGACCTACAGTCAGACACAGACAGTCAGAGGAACAGATAAGAAAAGTAGACAGACCTACAGTCAGACACAGACAGTCCGAAAGACAGATAGGATCAGTAGACAGACTTACAGTCAGACACAGACAGTCAGAGAGACAGACAGAATAAGCAGACAGACCTACAGTCAGACACAGACAGTCAGAGAGACAGATAGAATGAGTAGACAGACCTAAAGTCAGACACAGACAGTCAGAGAGACAGATAGGATAAGTAGACAGACCTACAGTCAGACACAGACAGTCAGAGAGACAGATAGGATAAGTAGGCAGAATTACAGTCAGACACAGACAGTCAGAGAGACAGATAAGATCAGTAGACGGACCTACAGTCAGACACAGACAGTCAGAGAGACAGAAAGAATAAGTAGACAGACCTACAGTCAGACACAGACAGTCAGAGAGACAGATAGGATAAGTAGACAGACCTACAGTCAGACACAGACAGTCAGAGAGACAGATAAGATCAGTAGACAGACCTACAGTCAGACACAGACAGTCAGAGAGACAGATAAGATCAGTAGACAGACCTACAGTCAGACACAGACAGTCAAAGAGACAGATAGGATAAGTATAGGCAGAATTACAGTCAGACACAGACAGTCACAGAGACAGATAGGATAAGTAGACAGACTTACAGTCAGACACAGACAGTCAGAGAGACAGACAGAATAAGAAGACAGACCTACAGTCAGACACAGACAGTCAGAGTGACAGATAAGATCAGTAGACAGTCCTACAGTCAGACACAGACAGTCAGAGAGACAGATAGGATAAGTAGACAGACCTACAGTCAGACACAGACAGTCAGAGAGACAGATAGGATCAGTAGACAGACCTACAGTCAGACACAGACAGTCAGAGAGACAGATAGGATCAGTAGACAGACTTACAGTCAGACACAGACAGTCAGAGGAACAGATAGGATCAGTAGACAGACTTACAGTCAGACACAGACAGTCAGAGAGACAGATAGGATCAGTAGACAGACCTACAGTCAGACACAGACAGTCAGAGAGACAGATAGGATCAGTAGACAGACTTACAGTCAGACACAGGCAGTCAGAGAGACAGATAGAATAAGTAGACAGTCCTACAGTCAGACACAGACAGTCAGAGAGACAGATAGGATAAGTAGACAGTCCTACAGTCAGACACAGACAGTCAGAGAGACAGAAAGGATAAGTAGACAGACCTAAAGTCAGACACAGACAGTCACAGAGACAGATAGGATAAGTAGACAGACTTACAGTCAGACACAGACAGTCAGAGAGACAGATAGGACAAGTAGACAGACCTACAGTCAGACACAGATAGTCAGAGGAACAGATAAGAAAAGTAGACAGACCTACAGTCAGACACAGACAGTCAGAGAGACAGATAGGATAGGAAGACAGACTTACAGTCAGACACAGACAGTCAGAGAGACAGATATTATAAGTAGACAGACTTACTGTCAGACACAGACAGTCAGAGAGACAGACAGAATAAGAAGACAGAGCTACAGTCTGACACAGACAGTCAGAGGAACAGATAAGAAAAGTAGACAGACCTACAGTCAGACACAGACAGTCCGAGAGACAGATAGAATCAGTAGACAGACTTACAGTCAGACACAGACAGTCAGAGAGACAGATAGGATCAGTAGACAGACCTACAGTCAGACACAGACAGTCAGAGAGACAGATAGAATGAGTAGACAGACCTAAAGTCAGACACAGACAGTCAGAGAGACAGATAGGATAAGTAGACAGACCTAAAGTCAGACACAGACAGTCAGAGAGACAGATAGGATAAGTAGACAGACCTACAGTCAGACACAGACAGTCAGAGAGACAGATAGGATAAGTAGGCAGAATTACAGTCAGACACAGACAGTCAGAGAGACAGATAAGATCAGTAGACGGACCTACAGTCAGACACAGACAGTCAGAGAGACAGAAAGAATAAGTAGACAGACCTACAGTCAGACACAGACAGTCAGAGAGACAGATAGGATAAGTAGACAGACCTACAGTCAGACACAGACAGTCAGAGAGACAGATAGGATCAGTAGACAGACCTACAGTCAGACACAGACAATCACAGAGACAGATAGGATCAGTAGACAGACCTACAGTCAGACACAGATAGTCAGAGGAACAGATAAGAAAAGTAGACAGACCTACAGTCAGACACAGACAATCATAGAGACAGATAGGATCAGTAGACAGACCTACAGTCAGACACAGACAGTCAGAGGAACAGATAAGAAAAGTAGACAGACCTACAGTCAGACACAGACAGTCAGAGAGACAGATAGGATAAGTATAGGCAGAATTACAGTCAGACACAGACAGTCACAGAGACAGATAGGATAAGTAGACAGACCTACAGTCAGACACAGACAGTCAGAGAGACAGATAGAATAAGAAGACAGACCTACAGTCAGACACAGACAGTCAGAGTGACAGATAAGATCAGTAGACAGTCCTACAGTCAGACACAGACAGTCAGAGAGACAAATAGGATAAGTAGACAGACCTACAGTCAGACACAGACAGTCAGAGAGACAGATAGGATCAGTAGACAGACCTACAGTCAGACACAGACAGTCACAGATACAGATAGGATCAGTAGACAGACTTACAGTCAGACACAGACAGTCAGAGGAACAGATCGGATCAGTAGACAGACTTACAGTCAGACACAGACAGTCACAGAGACAGATAGGATCAGTAGACAGTCCTACAGTCACACACAGACAGTCAGAGAGACAGATAGGATCAGTAGACAGACCTAAAGTATGACACAGACAGTCACAGAGACAGATAGGATAAGTAGACAGACTTACAGTCAGACACAGACAGTCAGAGAGACAGACAGAATAAGAAGACAGACCTACAGTCAGACACAGACAGTCAGAGAGACTGATAAGATCAGTAGACGGACCAACAGTCAGACACAGACAGTCAGAGAGACAGATAGAATAAGTAGACAGACCTACAGTCAGACACAGACAGTCAGAGAGACAGATAGGATAAGTAGACAGACTTACAGTCAGACACAGACAGTCAGAGAGACAGATAAGATCAGTAGACAGACCTAGTCAGACACAGACAGTCAGAGAGACAGACAGAATAAGAAGAGAGACCTATAGTCAGACACAGTCAGTCAGAGAGACAGACAGAATAAGAAGACAGACCTAGAGTCAGACACAGACAGTCAGAGGAACAGATAAGAAAAGTAGACAGACCTACAGTCAGACACAGACAGTCAGAGAGACAGATAGGATCAGTAGACAGACTTACAGTCAGACACAGACAGTCAGAGAGACAGACAGAATAAGAAGACAGACCTACAGTCAGACACAGACAGTCAGAGAGACAGATAGGATGAGTAGACAGACCTAAAGTCAGACACAGACAGTCAGAGAGACAGATAGGATAAGTAGACAGTCCTACAGTCAGACAGCGACAGTCAGAGAGACAGAAAGGATAAGTAGACAGACCTAAAGTCAGACACAGACAGTCACAGAGACAGATAGGATAAGTAGACAGACTTACAGTCAGACACAGACAGTCAGAGAGACAGAAAGGATAAGTAGACAGACCTAAAGTCAGACACAGACAGTCACAGAGACAGATAGGATAAGTAGACAGACTTACAGTCAGACACAGACAGTCAGAGGGACAGATAGAATAAGTAGACAGTCCTACAGTCAGACACAGACAGTCACAGAGACTGATAAGATCAGTAGACGGACCTACAGTCAGACACAGACAGATAAGTTAAGTATAGGCAGAATTACAGTCAGACACAGACAGTCAGAGAGACAGACAGAATCAGAAGACAGACCTACAGTCAGACACAGACAGTCAGAGAGACAGACAAGATCAGTAGACAGAGTTACAGTCAGACACAGACAGTCAGAGAGACAGATAGAATGAGTAGACAGACCTAAAGTCAGACACAGACAGTCAGAGAGACTGATAAGATCAGTAGACGGACCAACAGTCAGACACAGACAGTCAGAGAGACAGATAGAATAAGTAGACAGACCTACAGTCAGACACAGACAGTCAGAGAGACAGATAGGATAAGTAGACAGACTTACAGTCAGACACAGACAGTCAGAGAGACAGATAGGACAAGTAGACAGACCTACAGTCAGACACAGATAGTCAGAGGAACAGATAAGAAAAGTAGACAGACCTACAGTCAGACACAGACAGTCAGAGAGACAGATAGGATAAGTAGACAGACTTACAGTCAGACACAGACAGTCAGAGAGACAGATAGGATAAGCAGACAGTCATACAGTCAGACACAGACAGTCAGAGAGACAGATAGGATCAGTAGACAGACCTACAGTCAGACACAGACAATCACAGAGACAGATAGGATCAGTAGACAGACCTACAGTCAGACACAGATAGTCAGAGGAACAGATAAGAAAAGTAGACAGACCTACAGTCAGACACAGACAATCATAGAGACAGATAGGATCAGTAGACAGACCTACAGTCAGACACAGACAGTCAGAGGAACAGATAAGAAAAGTAGACAGACCTACAGTCAGACACAGACAGTCAGAGAGACAGATAGGATCAGTAGACAGACCTACAGTCAGACACAGACAGTCAGAGGAACAGATAAGAAAAGTAGACAGACCTACAGTCAGACACAGACAGTCAGAGAGACAGACAGAATAAGAAGACAGACCTACAGTCAGACACAGACAGTCAGAGGAACAGATAAGAAAAGTAGACAGACCTACAGTCAGACACAGACAGTCCGAGAGACAGATAGGATCAGTAGACAGACTTACAGTCAGACACAGACAGTCAGAGAGACAGACAGAATAAGCAGACAGACCTACAGTCAGACACAGACAGTCAGAGAGACAGATAGAATGAGTAGACAGACCTAAAGTCAGACACAGACAGTCAGAGAGACAGATAGGATAAGTAGACAGACCTACAGTCAGACACAGACAGTCAGAGAGACAGATAGGATAAGTAGGCAGAATTACAGTCAGACACAGACAGTCAGAGAGACAGATAAGATCAGTAGACGGACCTACAGTCAGACACAGACAGTCAGAGAGACAGAAAGGATAAGTAGACAGACCTACAGTCAGACACAGACAGTCAGAGAGACAGATAGGATAAGTAGACAGACCTACAGTCAGACACAGACAGTCAGAGAGACAGATAAGATCAGTAGACAGACCTACAGTCAGACACAGACAGTCAGAGAGACAGATAAGATCAGTAGACAGACCTACAGTCAGACACAGACAGTCAGAGAGACAGATAGGATAAGTATAGGCAGAATTACAGTCAGACACAGACAGTCACAGAGACAGATAGGATAAGTAGACAGACTTACAGTCAGACACAGACAGTCAGAGAGACAGACAGAATAAGAAGACAGACCTACAGTCAGACACAGACAGTCAGAGTGACAGATAAGATCAGTAGACAGTCCTACAGTCAGACACAGACAGTCAGAGAGACAGATAGGATAAGTAGACAGACCTACAGTCAGACACAGACAGTCAGAGAGACAGATAGGATCAGTAGACAGACCTACAGTCAGACACAGACAGTCACAGAGACAGATAGGATCAGTAGGCAGACCTACAGTCAGACACAGACAGTCAGAGGAACAGATAGGATCAGTAGACAGACTTACAGTCAGACACAGACAGTCACAGAGACAGATAGGATCAGTAGACAGTCCTACAGTCACACACAGACAGTCAGAGAGACAGATAGGATCAGTAGACAGACTTACAGTCAGACACAGACAGTCAGAGGAACAGATAAGAAAAGTAGACAGACCTATAGTCAGACACAGACAGTCAGAGAGACAGACAGAATAAGAAGACAGACCTACAGTCAGACACAGACAGTCAGAGGAACAGATAAGAAAAGTAGACAGACTTACAGTCAGACACAGACAGTCAGAGTGACAGACAGAATAAGAAGACAGACCTACAGTCAGACACAGACAGTCAGAGAGACAGATAGAATGAGTAGACAGACCTAAAGTCAGACACAGACAGTCAGAGAGACAGATAGGATAAGTAGACAGACCTACAGTCAGACACAGACAGTCAGAGAGAGAGATAGGATAAGTAGACAGACCCACAGTCAGACACAGACAGTCAGAGAGAGAGATAGGATAAGTAGACAGACTTAGAGTCAGACACAGACAGTCAGAGAGACAGATAGGATAAGGTGACAGACCTACAGTCAGACACAGACAGTCCTAGAGACAGATAGGATAAGTAGACAGACCTACAGTCAGACACAGACAGTCAGACAGACAGACAGACACAGACAGTCAGAGAGACAGATAGGATAAGTAGACAGACCTACAGTCAGACACAGACAGTCAGAGAGACAGATAGAATAAGTAGACAGACCTACAGTCAGACACAGACAGTCTAGGAGACAGATAGAATGAGTAGACAGACCTAAAGTCAGACACAGACAGTCAGAGAGACAGATATATAGGATAAGTAGACAGACCTACAGTCAGACACAGACAGTCAGAGAGACACATAGAATAAGTAGACAGTCCTACAGTCAGACACAGACAGTCAGAGAGACAGATAGGATAAGTAGACAGACCTACAGTCAGACACAGACAGTCAAAGAGACAGATAGAATAAGTAGACAGTCCTACAGTCAGACACAGACAGTCAGAGAGACAGATAGGATAAGTAGACAGACCTACAGTCAGACACAGACAGTCAGAGAGACAGATAAGATCAGTAGACGGACCTACAGTCAGCGACAGACAGTCAGAGACACAGATAAGATCAGTAGACGGACCCACAGTCAGACACAGACAATCAGAGAGACAGATAGAATAAGTAGACAGACCTAGTGAGACACAGACAGTCAGAGAGACAGATAGAATAAGTAGACAGACCTACAGTCAGACAACCACACTGAGAGACAGAGATGTAGAGAGACCTACAGTCAGATATGGGCACAGTCAGTTTGAGAAAGAGATAAGTATGGAATCTTACAATGGGAGTCAGTGAGAAACAGATAAGTAGACAGACCTAGAGTAAGACCAAGGTCGTTGAGTAAGACAGAGACAGTGAAAGTGAAATATAGGCAGACAGACCTACAGTCAGCACAGACAGTCACATAGAAACCGTCACTGTGCCTATCCCTGTTGTCTTTGCCCTGATTATAGGTCTGTCCGCCTAACTGCATTGGCTTCCTGTTAAGTTCAGGATAAGATTTTAACTTGCCCCTTTTGACCTACAAATCTCACTGTCTCTCTCTGTCTGTCTCTGTCTGTCTGTCTGTCTGTCTGTCTGTCTGTCTCTCTCTCTCTCTTAGTGATTGACTGACTATCCACACCTAAAAATTGACCTTTTGACCTTTCGGTGAAACTTAGCACATGTAACAAATTTATTTAACAATATCTGTTACTCTCGCCCTGTCTGACTAAATGAGATATTCTTACAAATGTGTTCCAATAAACAGATGAACAGCTGCTGTCGCCAGATGTCGAATGTTCGAGCCACCAAAAACGCCATCTGTCGATTGATGTTGATTCTCTCCAAGGATTCTCGCAGCTTCTGACAATGATAACAGGGTTTTAAAACAATCTTGTATGACTGCACTACCAGCAATGTTTAATCTAGTGTCCCACGGCCATAAGCGCAATCACGTCCTAAAAGTTGGGGGGACCATAATGAATCACATCCTAAAAGTTGGGGGGGACCATAATACTATAGTTAGGGGACCACTCAAAAGTTGGGGGGGACGCGTCCCGTGGGTCCCATAGGGTGGTTGCGCCTATGCCCACGGCCCGAAATTTTCTGACAACCTTTTAAAAATAACTAGCCAGAAATTTTCAAACAAGGAACCAAGTTCCCTGATTTAAAATCTGATGACCTTTTTTTAGTCTTTCTTTCTGAACTTACCCAAACACACACACAATGTAGCCTTTTAGCACATTTACCCAAACACACACAATGTAGCCTTTTAGCACATTTACCCAAACACACACAATGTAGCCTTTTAGCACATTTACCCAAACACACACAATGTAGCCTTTTAGCACATTTACCCAAACACACACAATGTAGCCTTTTAGCACATTTACCCAAACACACACAATGTAGCCTTTTAGCACATTTACCCAAACACACACAATGTAGCCTCCTTTTTGCAATATGCTGTCGCCATCTATACGATTTCAAAATACTAATATGGTAATCGCCTCCTCCTCACTTGCTTTTCTCATTTTCTTCTCTCGTGGCCTTGTGCACTGGGAGCGCCTCTGAAGGGTTCACCGTATTACGGGCACTTTGTAAATGTCTTAATACATACAATGCATTTAAAACTGATACAACTCTGTTTTTTGGAGTGACACTAAGGAACACCATATAGGGAACTGATTTTGGGGTTAATGTTACCAACAGCGTTAGAAACAAGTTATAAAATAACGGTCTCTCCTATAACTGCAAACTGCACTTCGAGTGCAAACGCTTAAAATAAAATGTGGTGCTATCAAGGCCGTAGCCAGAATTTTATTTCGGGGGTGTTTACTTGACTGTGAGCAAGCCCACAAGCAACTGAATCAACTGACTAAGGGGTTTGCAGAAGCATCCCGGGCTCACATATCAGGTTCTGGGCCAATACATTACACACTGTGGTTTTTACATCATTTGCTAGTAAATACATCATTTCATTTTTAGATTGTTTCAATTCAAGGGTGTTCAAACACCCATAACACCCATTATTTTACTTTTTACACTATATTGTTTCAAAAGTTATTTGGTCTATGCTGACTTCAAAATCGTCTTTAATTAGGCCAGAGTGAATATCATCAGTCAATGGCCAAAACATTAAAATAATCAAAATTTGCTCACCTACTCCTGCTTCCCTTTCAACGGTCCACTCGAGTCAAAGGAAGTCATTCAGTCATCTTCCTGTGAAAGTGACAAATAGAACATTCACCATCAGAATTCAAGAGAACCAGCAATAAATTAAAAAATTTAGATGAAATTGAAAATAAATGTTTAAAAACGTAATTATATATTGGTCCAACAGAAGTCATAGGGTTTTTCAATAGCTTTCTCAAATGTAAAAAAAATATAAAGTTGTCATTTAAAAATACGTACTAGAAAATCAAATTAAAAGCTTAGATTTATCAAATATACGCTCAAATTTAACAAATACACAATATAACTAAATTATAGGCTAACGCGGTGCCATAATAAAAGTCACTGAGTTCATAGTAAGAAATGCTGTTAAATTAATCCACCTACAAATTGGAATTTTCGATAAAATTATATAATTTTCGTTTATTCAACAATCCGGTTGACAGACCGCAACCGGTAACAGAACAATTATGCGATTATCTTAATCAAAATTCGATCTTTTGTAATTATTTTGTGTTGCCCTGATACCTCTTGATGAAGAATCGGAAGAAACAGCATTCGGCACAGCAGAAATCAGAAGAACGTCGATGAAGAACATTAAGTTTCTGAGAAAATTCAGGAAATGTTGAAATGCGTCTCTTCTTCCCGAAAATCGATTCCTAGGCAACGAGATACGAATGACGTCATCTTGGTCTTTGGCCGGTTCCGTTTGTAATTAATTCATTTGCAAATTTTTATAGCGCATTACTTTAAGGACGTTACTTTGAGGCATGTTGTAAGAAGGCAGGTCCGTCTACTGATCTTACACCATGCTTCGAGGCGAGCGTTATTATCAGCTGTTCTGCTAGTAGTTAAGATTGATGTTTATTATTAATTAAGATTGTTGCATAACTTGTATACATGCACAGCGCAGTTACATGCAGACGTTTCATTAAAAAATATGAGTATTAAGCATTATTAAGCATGTGAACACAAAACAAATACCAATTCTGCCCTCGTAGTTTTGAACTGAGGTTCCACCTGGGATTGCATGCAGGCCTCTCAATTTGTAAAATAGACAGGAGTCTACTCAATCCTTGGAGGCTACTATAGTTGTAGGACAGCATGCATGCCATTCTATCGTACAGTTAAATTCAACCTCTGTAATAACTTGTAGTAATCCGTTCATACTATGACTTGTAACCATTCTGACGTGTGTCAGTCTGAATCAAGAACAAACATGAATTTTACAAGAATCATGTTCTTGTTGCATGTGAAAATCAGTTTGTAACAGCTGAGATTTTTGGTACCGGTTAACGCTGTGACGTGTGGCGCATGCGCTGAAAATGACTTCCGGTGGAGCTGTTCTTGTAAATAAACTCGCGGAGATACGCGGTGTCAACAGATGTCAACTCATAATTCGTTACTATTTAGTGTAGTCTGTAACCTTCGTGTATCCACCAATTGTGGAGTATGTTTAAAGGCCTTAGACAAAAGATTGGCCAAGGGCTGGCCAGCACTCCAGCCCGCGGCGTCGTACCGCATGCCTTGCAAGCGGCTTCTCCCATACCGCCTCTCACTTCTGAAACGCAGCAGGTAGGCGTTTATACAAGTTTGGCCTTCACTGTGACTGCAATTTAAAATTATCACAAAACGGTGATTACTGAAATTCGCATAAGACTTACTAGGGTAGAGGGTTACATCGGCTCGGTCGCCGATATGCAGCGCGTAAGAAATATGGCCGTACAAGAAAGGGACAGAATAGAGCGCTCTGCCCTACATCGATCAATAGCCCAATATTTCCGAGAAAGAAAGTAAGAAAGTGAGTAAATGGTAGGGTTCATAAGCATTATAATTAGTTTTAAGAGCCGAGTATATGGCAATTCATCGTTTTAGCATCATATATTCTACCGGAGCAGCATATGTATTTTATCAATTCGACCACTCATTTTCGATCAATTGATGGTTAGAATTTGACAGTTTTTTAGTTTCTAGACTTGTAACTTACATTTAGTTACGAAGATTACATTTCAATCTGTGAAAGGCATATGCTCATGGCTTTAGCACATTCTTAGCTTGTAGAAAGTCTTAAAGAGGCAAAATAGAGAATAGTGATCCTGTCCTTTGCCGACCGGGGGTATAGGATTTCCCATGACCATTTACTATACTTTGGTAGATAAAGGGTTAAAAATCTTGACATTGCATCTGTTTCAGAATGTCAGTCCAGGCAGCGCTGTTTCGGAAGATGACCGAGATACCACGCCATGTGGTTCATTAATAAATTTGAATGACGATGATTCGACAAATGTGTCGCTACAACACGAACAGATTGATTCCTTAATTGACTTAAGTAATGATTCCTCGTCTGGCCCGGCCGTCCTCGAGATATCAGGGTCTGGATCACATGTATCCGATATAAAATCTCCACATGATCGCGCAAATCGATCGAGAACTTCGTCGGTAAGCTCTCAGGCCAGTGACAGTTTCTTTATGTCTGTTCCGTCTTTTCCATCTCGCCAGCTTCCACTGCCATCTGACGTTGAGAGCATCACCAGTGAGGCAGAGGATGGAGGACTTGCGCTGGAAAACATCAGTAAAGAGGAACTGTACAGATGTTACTCTCGGATGCAGCAACGGAGCACCAAGTACAGATGGAAATTTTCTCAGGTAAGGTACTTTAAATGTTGACCAGCAAATTTCGGTAAAGATGCTTGACAAATTGCTTGTGTTGGTACCTGTTAAATGTGCAAATATGCTAACTGTTTACATTTTCTGCACTTTCATTCAAGTAGAATATAGTATCCATTTGTGAATTTGCTTCTTGTCTTGTCTTTAATCATCCTCGGACTGAGGGTTGGTCACTCCACGGAAAAGTTTTCTCCATCTTTCTCTGTCCTTTGTTTCTCTCTTGATCTGATCGAAAGGTATCTCCAACCAGTCTCTGATATTGGCAATCCAGGTCGTCCTCGGTCTTCCCTGAGCTCTTGTTCAAGGTACTGTGCCCTGTACAAACTCCTTTTCCAGACAGCTTCCTTCTTTCTTCTTTCTTCCCTCTTTCTTTCATCAGAATATTTGCTTATTTAGAGAAATTAGCTTATTCTGCTACATCAACATTTCAAAAAGTATTTCAATGTGTCAGAATTTCATTATTTCAGTATTTGCAAATTTCAATGATTAAAATAAATTGCTTGGTTCAATTTGTTTGCTTATTTAAATTTATTTGCATATTTTTGATTAATATTTTTGATTTGCTTCAGTTATAACATGAAGATCACATTATTCATTTTTTACGTTTAGGTTCTGAAGACTTACCAAGAGATGGAAAAAGAAAGAGATAAACTCAGAGTAAATGTTCTGTTTATAAATCTGTAGTGTTAAAATATTAATAAATGTGATTTTTAATTTTTAAAACATTGAAATTGAGGGCCATAGTGTGTGGTTTTTTGACCAGATTTCTGCATGGTAATAGGTTTTGGTGAAGGTTTTTCAAGTTGTTATAAAGACAACTTTCTAAACAAACTCTTCATTTTTTTTAAAAATGAGCCTTATTGCTACATGTTATCACTTATATTATATATAAATTTGTGAACACTACCCAGCAAATTTTATAACTGTTCTGTCCAAGTTAAAATACCTCAATGCTGTTGTTGTTGTTGTTTGTTGTGGTTGTTTCCTATGTACATGAACAAACCTGGATATACATTCAGACACAGCTGTATAAAAATGATGGGATGCCATACATTCGGTGTATACTGTATAATTTTTAAGTTGAGCATGATTGATACAATAATATAACAGTAATGTAGCATTCTTAAAAATGTGTTACCCCTATTCCTTAGGATTTGTTGATTATACTTTTCTGGATTAAAATATTTTTGCAAAAGTGTTGGCTACTGATGGGATGGAAATTGGTAGAATTAGGATGATTAACTAATATTAGTATGGGTTGGTTTTAAAGATACAATTACAATATTAGTATTGGTTATTTTTAAGGATACAATTACAATATTAGTATGGGTTGTTTTTAAGGATACAATTACAATATTAGTATTGGTTGTTTTTAAGGATACAATGACAATATTAGTATGGGTTGTTTTTAAGGATACAATGACGATATTAGTATGGGTTGTTTTTAAGGATACAATTACAATATTAGTATTGGTTGTTTTTAAGGATACAATTACAATATTAGTATTGGTTGTTTTTAAGGATACAATTACAATATTAGTATTGGTTGTTTTTAAGGATACAATTACAATATTAGTATTGGTTGTTTTTAAGGATACAATTACAATATTAGTATTGGTTGTTTTTAAGGATACAATTACAATATTAGTATTGGTTGTTTTTAAGGATACAATGACGAAGTCGCAGGACAAGGCATTCCGTCGAATTTCTGAACTCAAGGAACAGATTCAGTTGGATCAGTTAGCCAAGTTTGATCTGGAGCAGAATTATGTGATGATGTTGGAAGAAAAAGATGAAGTCATCAAAGTACTGAGGACCCAGGTATTTCGGTTTCCGTATGGATATAAAGTAAGAAACTGTGGTTTGTTGGGCTTTGTATGTAAAAGGGAACTGTGTTTCAGAAGGTCATATAATCATAGTTTTACATTTTATGACTATTATCATCTTTTTTACTTGTCTTTTGTACGTGTATTACATTTGTTGCATTTACTTGTACTGACTTCTTACTTAATTGAAAGTTTATTTGTGACGTTGTTAAAGAAATTTCTTTCCAGCTTCGGAGATATCATTTGACAGAAATTTGTGTTTTCCTGTGTGGTTGTAGCATTTGATTAAAAAAATGAATGCTATATTTCAGGTCTCATTACTCAAGCAAGGCAAAGAGGTTCCTGACGAAATTACACAAAGAGTAGAAGGAGCTGGGGTCAAGAGTGCAAAGACCGATGACAACAGTGTAGCAGACCACCAAAATGAGAAAGTATTAGAACATAAAGTACATTTAACTCTTTGCTATCTCTTCCTTGGCCTCATGGTTGAAGTGCTTTTTGTATGTGGCTCAGGGTTAAAGTGTGGAATACACATCAAGCATTAAATCAATTCACTGGTCTTTTTGCACATGTACAAGTGGACAATGATGCATTTGCTCTTGACTGTGGAATGACCTTCCTGTCTCAGTTCACGCCAACTGCATCTCTCATCTGTCTTTAATTTTGTCTTTTATCTTAGGATTCTTCGAACTTGGACTGTCTCTTTTTAGTCTGCACTGCTAGAGGTGCTTTAGAAATTCATAAATACAATACAATATTATGATATTACTCAACTTCCTGTTATATTTTCTTAGTGTTTCTAATTTGCCTTAGAGACAACCAGAAAAGTTCAGTTATTGTTTTTCCTGTTTCTTTGTGTTATGTTAACTATTATCTACATTTTCTGCCTGTCTGTCTTTTTCAAGTGATTAGCAGTTAAGTTTGGCATACAGCTTAAGAGACTTTGCTATCTGGTCTCATTTATTTTTTCTCAGATTGCAAGGATGTCTGCATTGCTGCGAGCTTCAAAAGATTCAATTACGAAGAATCGCGAACAAGTCCAGAAACTGAATGCCGACAACGTTCGACTCGTGGAAATCATTGAAACATCGAGAATAGAAAAGGAACGGCTAGAGGCAGCTGCACAAAAGGTTGGAAAAACAAGTGATCTGTGGATGGTACAGTTAGATTAGCACATTTTCATCATAACTCAATATTCAAATTATGTCTGTGTTGGGTTTTGATGTGCTTTAAAAGTCTTGAAAATGTTTACATGCAGGATTGCCTCACTTATTTCTAATGCGTTTGGACGTTTACAAGTGCTGATGTTGCTTTGTAATGTTCATTCATTGTTTCTGTCAACAATTTGGTCAATATTTCAAATTTGGACGATC
Organism: Lumbricus rubellus; assembly: GCA_945859605.1. Taxonomy (NCBI): domain Eukaryota; kingdom Metazoa; phylum Annelida; class Clitellata; order Crassiclitellata; family Lumbricidae; genus Lumbricus; species Lumbricus rubellus. The sequence goes on along the minus strand of OX243815.1, from coordinate 25,540,576 downwards.
TTTTCTTCGTATATCATCTTGGTCAACATGACTACGTAGGCAAGGATGGGCTTCCTGGTTTTCAAAGAAAATATTTAAGAAAATAATGCTTTTGTTTAAAAAAATTTGTGATGAATCGCTGGTTTTCAAACTTATGTATGACATGTCATCTATAGTAGGGTAATTTTGGTCTTGGTATGAAAGGAGTCTCAGGGTCTTTGGAATTTCTTCCACCATTTATTGTTATTTTCTCCTTTAGTTATGAAAAGAATTTTTTCTCAGTGGTTTTCAGTACCTTCTTGTTTGTAAAGGGTTGCTGTGTGTTTAAATTTGATTTGTCATTTCATTGCTCTGCCTAATTTATTTGTTGTTTAGCAGTTCCATCTAGTATCGTAATTGTTATTAGGAATTTATATGGCATCACATTGATAATAAAATTAATTGGAAGTGCTTGAACTAATATGTTGGTATCTTGGTATAGGTTCAAATAGCAATTGATTTGTGCACTTTTGCCAACTCCTACAACTGAATTTGTGTTCCTGTTTTAAGAAAGATCAAGATGTTTACTCGCTTGTTGAGAAACTAAAGTCGGAGCTGCTCAAACTCAAGGACCAACGAAATGAAGACAGTTTAAAAGTTCCAGACCTTTCTGACTCTAGTTTGCAAGACCAGCTTGAGCAGCACCACAGGACTTTGTTATCACGTCTTGCTTTCCTTCAGGTGCAGTACCAGACATCACAAGAACAGCTGGTCACCAAGGAGGCAGAAAACCAGAAACTTCATTCAGAAAACGAACATCTTTTAGAAGAAATTGCCATGCAGAAACGTGCCTTAGAAAAATCCTTACTCTGTTCAACGTCTGTAGATGACACTTGTGAGTCGGCAGGCGCTCCAGTTGAGCAGAACATTTGTCTTTGCTCAAAACACAGACGATACGTAATGCCAAATATTCTCTCAACTAACGTTGGAGAAGAGATCATGACAAATTATGGAACGACGGAGTCCAATCAGATCACAGAGTTAGCGGCAGAGTTTGGCACTGGAGAATTTGTCCCGCATCACGACCTGCCATGCGCCGTGTGCGAGAAGGAAGCTCAGCTTGTTTTAGCAAATGAGAAGATTCACGTTGGTCACGATCGAATCGTTCAGTTGGAAGAAATGGTAAACCGGTTGAGACTGGAGTGCGAACCAAACGACGGTCGTGTTGACGAAGCGGGTCACCGTGGAAACCGGAATCACGATGAGGCAGACGGTGACGAGAGGTATAGAACTTGTCAATCAATCAATTTTCGTTTAATCAAACTTTAGGCTGGCAGAACGCAGCATGTTACATACAACTAATTTTACACAGGTTTTATATATAAGTTCAGTTTATATATGCAACATAAATAAATATTTTGCTTGAATTAATATTAATTGATCTATGTTTGTTAGGTTAAAAAAAGATCTTGGTTTGCTAGGTTAAAAAATGTTTTTGAATAGTACTCTAGAGATAAAGTTACAATTATCTATTTTAATTAGGACTGGTCTGAAGTTGGTGGAGGAAACTGATTGTTCGGAGGTGACGTGCCTCAAAGAGAAGATCGAGTCGCTTGAAAAACAGCTGCAGGAAGTCAATGATTCTCATCAGTTGAAGACAGATGATGCGTATCGTCGACACCAGATGGAGTTGGAAGAGCTACGGAGGCGGTTCGATGTGGAATCGGAGCAGATGAGTGTTAGTCTTTTGAAGGAATTGGAAAATTTAAAAGAAGAGGTTACGCAGTTGGAAAGAGAGCTGCTGAGGCTTCAGGAGGCCAATGAATTGTCCGAGAGGTCTGCTGAAGCGATAAAGACGGAGATGGACTCTCAGAAATGTGTTTTTGAAACGACGCTGGCAACGATTAAAGAGGAGAAACGGAGTCTGGAGATGGAGCTGCAGACGGCTGATGAGCGGAATAATATAGTCTCGACGGCCCTGAAAGATGTACAGAAACTGAAAGCCTCTCTGGTGAAGTCTGTGCAGGAGGTTGTACAGCGTACGATACAAGAAGAAAGAGGCATGATGGGAAATACTGAGGGCAAGACAGGTGAAGTGAGACAGAGCAAAGCTGGAGAATCTGACCTGTATGTAAAACGCGATGGAGAGGAGAGAGAGGGGAAGATGCAAGACGGAGATGGACATTTTCTGACAGATGACAAGACGGAAGAAGACAGTCTAGGGGCAGCGGCTCATTTAGAAGAAATACAGAACCAAAACGATCAACTGCATCTGCTGCTGCGTGACTGGCAAGGCTGTGTGCAGCTGCTGAAAAACTCTCTTCAAGAAGCAGAAGTGCAGAACCACGTTCTTGAAGAAAATCTTCAGCAGTTGAAAGCCCAGCTGGTTGAAGATAATGACAATGGGCAAACAAGGATGGAGGAAATGAAGGAGCTGCATAAACAGGAGTTGAGTTATATCGAAGAAGAGATAAAGAACCGAATCTCGACTAACGAAATGCAGCTTGCCGGTAACGACGAAAAATGGCAGACGAGAATGGAGGAAGTAAAGGACTTACATAAGGAGGAGTTGAGACATTTGCAGGAAGAGATTAGGAACCTGATCACGAGCAAGGAAGCAGAAGTTGCTGGTAACGAAGACGTATGGAAAGCAAAACTGGAGGAAGTAAAGGAACTAAACAAGGAGGAATTGAGTCGTTTGGAAGAAGATTTTAAAAAACAAATCATAGTCAAGGATGTTGAACTTTCTGGTAACGAAGAAAAATGGCAGGCAAAGATGGAGGAAGTGGAGAAGCTGAACAAAGGGGCTACGAATCGTTTGGAAGACGAATTTAAGCGCCATATCGCTGCCAATGAAGCAGAACTTGCTGGCATTGGAGCGATATGGAAGGGACAGATGGAAGAAGTAGTGCTGCTACATAAGGAAGAGCTGATTCGGTTGGAAGAGGATTTTAAGAACCAAATCACAACCAGAGAGGGAGAATTTGCTTTGGAGAATGAGAAATGGAAATCAAGGATAGAGGAAGTAGAGGAATCGTACAAGGCGAGGTTGAATCGTATGGAGGAAGAGGTGAAAGGTTTGAACATGAAAAAGGAAGCAGAACTTGTTGGTAATGATGAGAAATGGAAAGCAAAACTGGAAGAAGTGACGACGCTACATAAGGAGGAGTTGAATCGTTTTGAGGCAGAGATTAAAAAGCTGATTGCCGCCAGAGGATTAGAATTTGCGTTGGACGATGAAAAGTGGCAGGGTAGGCTGGAAGAAGCTGAGAAACTGCACAAGGAGGAAGTTGATCGCATGGAAGAGGAGAAAAGAAACTTTGTTGCGGCGAAGGAAAGAGAATTCGCTGATCTTCAGACAACTTACAACGATCAGAAAGACATCTCGGCTAACGAAACTGAAAAACTGAGAAACGATTTGACTGCGATGGAAGGTAGGAATAGCGAACTATCAGACCAGCTCGACGTTTCTGAGAAGCAGATCGAAAACCTGCTGTTGACTATGCACGATCTGAAGAATCTCAAGGATACAGAGGAGGATACTCTTCGACATGACATGCAAGATTCGATGGAGAAGGCCGAAAAAGCGGTTGAAAGTCGAATCCAGTTGCTGAACGGACAGAAGGATGTTCTGCAGGAACAGCTTCACGAGCTGAAGCAGGATTACGAGGAGCAACTGGAAAGGCTGAGGTCGAGAAATGAAGGTCTTGCTAGTGAACTGAGGACGGTTAAACTCCAAGAGGATAAACTATTGGAAGAAGTCAAGGAGCTGGAGCTGATGAATAAGAAACTAGAAATGCAGCATGTCCACAACGAGAAAGAGCTGAGTTTCCTGCAAGAACAGTTGACTGAGCTGAACGTGAGACATGCAGAGACGATGGCGGCAGGTGAAAAGTCACTGGCAGACAAGCTCTGGTTGGCTGAAGAGCAATGTAAGTCTGCAGAAAAGGAAATGGAAAAACTGAAAAACCAAGAAGGTACGCTGAAAAACGAGATTCAGGAGTTGCTTGCTCAAGGCGATTCTGACAAAAAAGCATTCCAGGTACTACAAGATGAAAATGGGGAACTAAGAAACGAGCTTAAAAATTTAAAAGAGCAAGGAAATTCATCGAAGAAATTGCAGAAGGCACTGAAAGTACTGAAAGACAGAAATGAGTTTCTCAGTCAACATGCGAAGGAATTAGAAGAAGAGAGAAATTGCATACGAACAGAGTTGCAGGAAATAAAAGATCAACATGGATTTGTTTGTGAACAGGCGAAGGAGACGGAAGAACAAAGAAGCGGCATTGAAAAAGATTTGCAGAAATTTACACATGAAAATGATTTACTTATTGAACAAATGAAGGCTTTAGAAGAGCAAAGAGTTGGTCTGTTCAATGAGTTGCTGGAATTTAAAGATAAGAATGGATGTCTCAACGAGCAGATTAAGAATTTGGAAGAACAGAGAGATGTCAGTGAGAACGAGCTTCTGGAGCATAAAGACAGGATTGTCTCCCTATGTGGACAAATAAAGGAAGCTGAAGAGCAGAAAGAGTCCATTTGTGGATATGCGAAAGAGTTGGAAGAACAACGTGAGCAGACACTGAAGGAGCTACAGGATCTGAAAGCACAGCTGGATAATTCTGAGGCAATGAGGCAGTCTGCCTTACAAGAAATGGCTCAGCAAGAGAGTAAAGTTTTTGAAGAAGCAGACATTCTTAGAGCACAGGTAACCGAATTAAGCTCTCTTAGGACAACGCTTGAAGACCAGTTGAAGCAGTCCGAAGCAGATTCAGCTTCGCAGAAGAACAAGCTGGAAGAGGAACTGGAGAGAATGAAAGTCGAAGCGGAGATGCTGAAGGAGGCGGTCCGGGAGTCGGAGGAGAAACTTAAAGATCTCCACGGCTTAACGGAGGTGCTGAGCAGTGAAAAGACGCAGAAAGATTGTGAGATAAAGGAAGTGAGAGAACGGTTGGCAGAAACGGAAACAAGATGTCGAGAGGAGTTGTTTGAGTTGAGGAAAAAGTTGTGTGCACTGCTTAGTCCAGAGATGTCTTCAGTGGACGTGACTGAAGGTCGCGCTGAGGAGATGGCTGTTCTACGAACGGTTGTCGAAACCGAGTTATCGTCGCGTCTTCAGAGGCTATCAGAGTTAGCTGAGTTGTTGACTAAGAGTGAGAATTCTTTACACGAGGCCGAAACAAAGATGGAAACGTTGTCTGCGGAACATGAGACTGAACGAACAAAACTGACGGCCGCAATTCAAGAACTGTCAGATGAGAACGCCGAACGTGCAAGAATTAGCGATGAAAATGCATCGTTGATAAAATCTATGGAGGAAAGACTTAGACATGATGCAGACGAACACGAAAAACTGTTAAGACTTAAAGAAGACTTGCAACTGGATTTTTATGCACTGCAGGAGAATTTATCGACAAAGACAGATCAGATTATCGAATTTGAAAACACTTTGGTTAAGAAGGACCTTCTTTTAAAAGAAGTAGAAGAGGATCTGAGAAGAAAGACCAACGACAGTGAAAAGGAGATAGAACTGTTGCACGCCCGCGTAAAGGAACTTGAGGATTTGATGGTGCGTACTGAAAGCGATACGCAAGAAGCCGTAAGGAAGGCAAACGAGAGCACGGCTTTGGAATCGGACAAGAAAATGAAGGACCTTGAGGAATTGCATAAAGTTAAAGTGGAGCAGCTTGAAGGTGTGATCGTGAGTCTTGAAAGCAAGGTGCAAACTTTAACAGAATCTCTGTTGGATGTTGAGAAGATTAAGGAGACTCTTGAAGCTGAGAATGAACGGTTGAAGCTGAGAATTGCTGAGCAGCTGCAGAATGTTAGTGCCACGCATGAGAATCTGCTTGAGAAGATTGAAATTGCTTACAATGAGTGTAGGATCAAAGAAACTGATATAATGGAGTTAAGAAAAACGAACGAAGAGAAATACAACACTCTGAGTGAATTGCAGGCGAAGCTCGCAGTGAAGGAAGAAGAAACGGAGAAAATACGTTTGCAGGTCAGCGATATAGACGGAAAGCAGAAATCGCAGATCGAAAGGTTGCAGGCTGAAAATGACGATCAACGAAACGAGATGAACAAAGTGATATCTGAGAATGAAATAACGAAATTAGAAATCGATCGGTTAAAATTTGAGATTGAAGAACATCGAAAAGAGACGAATGCAGTGCAAACGAGGAGTGAAGAAACCTTCGGCGAGTTAAATGAATTAAAAGTCAGAAATGAGGAACAGAAGCGTGAGATTTGCAGATTAATCGCAGCAAGTGAAGAGCTAAACAATGAGATGGATGGATTAAAAGGCAAAATCGTGGAACTGGAGAGCGAAAGATCTGATTTGGTTGTTGAAAGGAACAAAACGATCGAAGAGAAAGATGCAGCGTGGAAGGAACTCGAAGAGAAGTTGTTAGAAAGAAGTGAATTGGAAACTAAGCAGGATGAGGACCATCGCAAGGAAATTGCCACTACAGAGACTCGATTGCTTGATAAGATAAAAGATCTTCAGCGTAAGTTTGTTTTGAAGCTGAAGGCTGTCCAGAACGAGCACGAGAAGGTATTGAGAGAAGTTAAGACTGAAAATGAAGAACTTCGAGTGTCGAAATCGGCCGTGGAAATGCAGTTGGTGAATATGAAGGAAGCGGCTGATCAACACCTGAGGACCGCAGATGAACTGAAGGTGAAGGTCAGTGAGTTAGAGAAAAGCCAATCAGATGCAATGCAGAAGGCAAGCGATTGTATTGTTAAGGAGCACAATGAAGTCACCGAGGAGAGAGGCCATGAAGTTCATGTAGAGCAGCAAAGCAAAGAGGAACCAGTGGTGAACAGTCGCAAAGGCACGGAGATATTGTCTGGCCAGGTCCTTGACGTCTCTTGTGATGCCAGTATTGAGAAGCAGCAATTTGAAAGTGAAGTGGTGGAAATGAGGGAGCAGTTGAAACAGGCAGGCATTGCGGAAAAGGAGGCTCAGTTGAAGCTGGAGAAGTCGGAAGAAATCGTTACGGAATTGAGTGAAAATATCGACGTGCTGAGGAAGGAGATCGAGGAGTTGAAACTGAGAAGTGCAGATGAACTGAGGCTGCAGACCGAAAGGCTGGAAGCGGACTGCGCTGAGAAACTGGGTGAACTGAAGAAGAAAGCAGAAATGCGGTTGAAGCAGATCAAGAATCAAATCCAGACGGAGAAGGATTCTTCAGTAGCGGAATTAATCGTGGTTCGGGATGACCTCACGGAACAGCTTTCCAATGCAAAACGTGAACTGGAGCATCAGACCGACCTGCTTCGAGAGAAAGAGAACGACATTCAGAAACTCAATGAACAGCTCACGAACTCAGAAGACAAACTGACTGAAGAGACTTGCTCGCTTAGGAAAGCGTTGGAAACTTCAGAACGACAACTGGTTGAAGATCTACGTGCTAAAGAGAACATTTTGGTAGAGATCAAAGGAAAGCATCAAAGTCTCGAAGATGAAGCTGAGAAACTGAGGCAAACGATTGAAGGGTTAAAAGAGGAGGGTAGAGTGCAGTCGGATAAATTGGCCAATCTTGAGACGAACTGCAAAGGTCTTAAGAAGCAGCTGGTCAGTGCAAAGCGCGAACTCGATCGAGTAAAGAGTGAAAAGGACGCTGAAGTGAGAGCAGCGCAGTTGGATAAGGAAACCGAAGTGGCACGACTGCTGTCCGAGTACAAAGATCAACTGAAGGATTTCGAAATTGACAACAATTCGCGCATAAAGCAGCTTGTGAAAGATTTTCAGCAGAAGTTGGCCGAGAAAGAGAATGAATTTCAGTCGACGTACATGGAATCTGTTGGTGAGTACCGGTATACAGAGTATTACAGACCGATGCTTATGAAATTTATGCATGCCATACACAAACAATTTTTAATTAATTATCAGTTATCCAGCTTTTTTGTATTGCATACTTTTGAAATGGTCTATGACTCTATGTGTATTAATTGTGAATTTTTTAGTGAGTGTTTTCCTAAGATTAAGTAGTTTTGTTAGTTGGTATATCAATCGCTGCTCTCTGCTCCTTCTGTTAATTTGATGTTGTCTGACATTCATACATCAACTCCATGTTTTTCGCATACATTGTGCTATCCTTCTGAAGCAATCGTTACTCTGCATGCATGTGGCACTCATCCTGACGCTTAAATACTCAGAATACTCACATAATTCCTAGATCATTTAGTTCGATTAGATATGATGTGAACTGCCAGCAGTTTTTAAGTTTATACCGGTAGTTGAAATTGTCCAAATGCATATATTCAGAGAAGAAAATAATTTAGACAGATCTTTATCTTTAATAATATGAATTGCATTTACTGTCAGATACTTAAACTGCTTGGAGATTGTTCCTAAAAATGATTATAAAAATCTGTTCATAAAAAGAATCATCTGAATAAGAATGACAAAGATTGCAAATTACTCTGGCGTCTGCACTACATTAAAACAGAGAAAGGCCAGCGCGAGGAAGATAAGCTGATACATCAGCACAAGATGGAAGCGAAGTCGATGAGGTTGGAACTGCGAGAAAAAGAGGAATCATTCGAAGAATCAATCGAACAGATGGAAGTCCAACTACAGGTACATTACTTATGTTTTGAAGAGGTAACCAGACACTTGGAGCCTTTAAACAGAGCCTGACTCTTCTAGTTCATAGCAAATCGTGGTGGTGTTGCTCATACCTGTGTTGTGTGGTCAGTACCGGTTTTGTGCATGCAGTACCATCTCAAGGAAAGTAAGTGGACAATACATTTGTTACAGTGAATTGCAATTCTGCTTCTCCTCATAACTTAGTAACCACTCACCAGTAACGATTTGTTTGTAATCCTTGTGTTACCATGGACAATTTCGGACAAACAAAAAAAGTGTATTTTTATATACTTAGCACTTGAACAGTGAGCTACATTTGTTTCCTAGTGTCTTGTAGTAACTCTTAGCATGACCTGCAACTAAAGTGCTTTTCTTCTTCATCTTTGCCAGGCGGCTGAGATGCAACTTGACGTCGAAAAGAAGAAATCGTCATCAGAGATTGAGCTGCTGAAGCAGAACATTGAACGACTGGAGACTGAACTGCTGGAATGCCAACGCGCTAATGCTACTACGTCCAATGAACAGCCTGATGAAGCCGACGAACCTACAGTTAGTCGACTGAATTACAAATTGTTCATTCAGTGTAATTTCTGAGTTCCACTGAAGCTGGAAGTTTGTTGCAATAATTAATTATAAGAATTTATTGCTCTGTTTAATGATTTGCAGCATCTTTATTTGGCATCTGGTGCTTAATTGGACTCATGCTATCACTATGTCAAGTGCCATCACTTGACCTTGGCCGGGAGCGCCTCTGAGTAGTACCTTGAAGGGGCGCTATGTAGATTCTGATTGATTGATTGTATGCATCTTAAATTTTATCGTATGAATTCTAATTTCACGAGTTGACTAAGAAAACATGGACCCACAAGAAACTCCCAAGTTGTGAGATATATCACTGATGTTGCCAAGGCTGCATAGCTTAGTATCGTTTCCATGTTTTACACAAAGCTAGTAGTGAAAATGTAATAAAGAGCATGAGTGTCACAGATGAACGTATTGTCCATGTCCAAAATTGTCCATGGTAATACAAGGATTACAAGCAATTCGTTACTGGTCAGTATTTACTAAGTATGAGGAGATGCAGAATTACAATTCACTGCAGAATTACAATTCACTGTAACAAATGTATTGTCCACTTACTTTCCTTGAGATGGTACTGTGAATTGAGTTGATTTGCATTTGAATGATGGGAGTTGAGTAGACATTTCAGATCATCAGGTGGTAGTTCTGCATGTTAGAAATTCACAGATTTGTTTTGATTGGGTTGTAGGTAATATACTGGTCGTATAATAAATGACAAATTTGATTGATTCAAATCTAATTGAAGCAAAGGTGAAAAGGCTGTCCAATTAAATTTTGAGTTCATGAATTGAGTTGGGTGTGTGGTGAAATTTTTCAGCTAGAGAAAGTGTCACATGTGAGTCAACTTGGAGCTTCAGTGTCGGACTCTTCTGCTTACATCAACGAACAACTGCAGCAAGATGTTATCGATTTAACGAGACAGATTGAGGAATTAAAAATTCGTTACAGGTAAAAACATGTGTTTGCATGTGTGTTTAAATAGGTTCGTGCCTCTAATGCGTTCATTTTCATTATCTTCTGTCTGTAAGGTCAGTATCTAATCTAGTTGTGCCAGTGTGATAATGCTGAATGTTATGAGAGTGGGCATCAACTTTTTGGAATAAACTTGAAATTAGTTTTAGACTTTAATGATTAATATGTACTCTTGACATGCTCTTGCAAGAAGGCCTTTCTAGTGACTGCAGTTACCAGAATATGGGCAGATGATTGATTAAAGTCTCGTAATGGCACTCAAGTATGTTTCAGTTGCTGTCATGATACTGCAAAGTACATTGAAATAGTGTGCTTGGGATTTAATACAATTTACAAGTTTATCTTAAGCTTCTGAGAGCTGATGTTATGATGGTAAATATTAGTTCATGTATTGTATATGGTAGGTAAATATTTACCTTCATGTGTGTATGTGTTGCTGAGAGCATTTGCGGTTGCATTTTATAGATTTTTGCTGTATTAATAATATGTATAATAATAATATGTATAATAATAATAATAATACTGATATTAATAATGACAATAAAAATGACTATAATAATAATAATAATTATATATAATAATAACAATAATTCTGTTCTATTCTGTTCTTAATTTAAAAAACAAAATAATAATAAATATCAAAAGCAGCTATTGCATTAGAAACATTGTTTAACTGTTAGTCTTCAGGTGATTAAGGATCAGGCGATGGACAATACAGGGACGACGGAGGATGGAACAGAAACATCGGATGGCGATCGGTTACCAATTGAACAAAACCAACTTCAAACACTGGAGCTACACAACATGGATCTGCAGGTAGCAAGCACATTGTGACAACAAGAGTCATTCGCTACATGTAGCTGTGCTTTTAAGGTTAGCTGATGGTAAAGTGTTTCCCAATCTGATTGCTGTCTCCTCTTCTCCCACCCCAACCCTGGCCAAGGGTACTCTGAATCTGGTCAAGGGGTGCTACGACATGATGCAGAACCACATTTAAATTTTTTACGTTCGGCCTTTTCTGTCAAACAATTTCATTATCACTGCTAACATAAGCCTATAATTATGATTATTATTGTTTAAAACTTGAATTAGTATAGATTGAAATGGTATAAGAATGCAGATGAATGCAAGAAAATAAATATCTAAATGGATGTAAAACAAATGAAATTAAGGCCAGGAGGTGCTATTGACCTGCCATTGCCACCAGAAAGAGTCTCATACTCTGAAAAAGTTTGGGAGCCATGGTACTGCCATTAGGTAGTGCTGTAGTTTTTTGCAGCTGTTCTGGAGGGTTGGAATTATTATTACTGCTGGATATGCAAACATAGCAAGCTACACAGCATGTAAGCATACTTTGCCTTATAATGCATAGGTTCTGGAATAGACGTGTTCTCGTTTGCTGGGAGCATTCGTGGTAGTGAAATTTTCCAGTATATGTTTTTTATTTTTTTGATTAAAACCAAATAATATGTCTGTGCACTTTTAGGCACAGGTCGTTCAACAATGTGGTGATGTTGCACGGTTGAAAATTCGTGAGAGAGCTCTGCAGCACGAGGTCGGTTTTCCATTCACTGATAAATCTTTTGTAATGTTAATTGCAAAATGCTTTGTATAGGTTTCTTTTGATGGTACATTGCTATCTTGTCATGCTTATTGAGCTCTTGATCTAAATCAGGTTTTACACAATCCAGGATTTGAAGTCATAATTTCGCATGTGAACATAGAATGGACATGCATTGAGCACCTTTATAGCTGCTATGGATAAAGAATAAAGATGCCTTGTGCTAAGAGAACTTTGTTTATCGTTTGCTTATCGTTTGCTCAATTGCTGTAGCTTGTTGTCTCTAATATAGTTCCAATTTCATAGAGTGGGCATTTAGCCAACAAGTCAGAGGGTTTGAATAGGATACAAAGTGGAAGTTTTGACTCTGTTGAGATACAAAATTATGAGCAGAGAATAACAGATAGATGGTTTTTAAATTGGTAAATGTTGTTGATGTAAGCAGAAGGCTCCAGCTGTTTAAAGGATCATGTGTTTGAGTATCATATTATCATGTGATGTTGTTTTAGATTGAAATGTTAAATGAACGACTGGTGAGCAGGACCTCAGAAAGTCAGTCAGCAACCAACGAATTGTCTTCCACGCCAGAGTCCCAACCGTATCTACCTACGGAACTTCAGGTGACATATGCATCACATACTGATGGCTATTTTGTAAACTCAAATCAGTTTCCAGTATCTGTTAACAGCTTTCTAGTTGGTTGAATGGGTGATGGTGGTGTGAAATAGGGTTGCCCTTTCAGTCCTGGTATGTGATGTAGACTTGCCAACTTGTTGAGCCGTGTGCTCTGCGTGAGGAAAGTTTTGTCAAGAGTGTTGGATGGATAGTCACTGTTTTTGCTTTCTGTTCAGAACTACGGCCCTTGCTAAGCCAGAATATATTAACTGCATCCTATGCTAAGCCAAACTATAGAAATTTCAACCCTATGCTGAGCTGCTGAGCCTATGCGACCTGGTGGCTGAGCGGTAACGCGTTCGCTCGCGGTGCGGGCGGTTGCGGTTCGAATCCGGGTAACGACCTTGGGCAAGTTGCTTACGCACACGTGCCTCTGTCACCAAGCAGTATAATTTGGTACCAGCGTAAGCTGGGAAGTAAATGGCAAGTCCTGTGATGCACTGGCCTCGTGTCCATGACCTTGGGATTCGTCCATTGTCGGCTCAAGGGCCTAGAAAAGGAGATGAGCGCCTCACCAACGGGCCTTTGGCCCTGGGATGTCTTTACTTTTTTTATGCTGAGCCAAAATATAGTGACTGCAATGCTGTGCTGAGCCAGAATTTAATAACTGCAACTCTATACTGAGCTAGAATATAGTAATTGCAATGTATGCTGAGTCAAAATATAATGACTGCAACCACTATGCTGGTTTAAAGTGTTGGAGTCTGTTATCTGAAGATTCCTGTCGACTGAAGAAGGTGCAGGCAATCACCTGTTCACTATAAATTTCATTTTTAAGCTTTTTTCTTTTTACATAAATTGATTAAATTTCAATGTGTTATTTCTTGCAGTACCTGAAGAATGTTTTATTAAAGTTCATGACTGGAACCGAACAGCAGGTTACCTGTTTTAAACTTTCTTTTTATAAGCCATCGTTGATAATTGGAACGTTAACGCAGAATTAATTTTTTATACTCCGAGGCTTACTAGGAATGTGTTGACCTGTTTGTGTTATAGGTTTATCCTAGTGCACTTAAAAAAGAGGCAGTTTGTTGTCACCCCATTCAACTTGAAGAATTTCTTGTCCAGTTGTGTTGATACTGTATTAAAATGCTAAAGAACTTCCTATTCCTTTTGAGGGACTTCTGTGGGGAGCGACTACATTACTAACCAAGCATATTTAAGATGGTCTGGTTCAGTTGATGGAAAATCACATTCTTTCGAACCATATCTTTCTATTGTGCAGTCTTTGCAGCCATGACATTGTCTGAGATGCTGATATGTTGCTGTACTAACATGCTGTGCTTGCTTGCTCAGTATAATTGAAGTTTGCCTTGATCATGTTTGAGTCCTCTGTAATTTCTGTTCTAAAACAAGACTTCCTTTTTGTCCCTCTCATGGGTTATCTTATCTTCTGTCAGCTCAGCTTTAGGAAACTGTTGAATGTCTCATGTATTGCCTTTCGTTTCCTGCTTCTGGTTGAGCCATCTAAGATCTATTGTTCAAAATGGTTGGCAGCTGTCTTATGGAACTTTTCTCTTATCAGTCTTCATTCTAAGCTGAGAATTTACCTCTTTGATTTTTACTACTGCCATGCTTCATAATGAACCTTTGTCTTAAGTGTTAGTAATGTAACCAATTTCATTTGTAACAGTAGATTTTAGTGGTTAGCAATGCCTTGTAGTATCAGATGCTTTACTCTGCCCTTCTCCTTTTGTCCAGACTGTGGACTAGTGCTGCCAGAGTATAAGCTATGGTAGAAAAGTTTCATTTGTACTTCATTGTATATCGCATTACTCACATTGTACCATTGTTTAATTCTATTTTTTTAACATTTTTCAGACGTTGGCCCGAGTAATATGTACGGTGTTGAAGTTTTCAGAAGAGGAGACACAAGCAGTTATGAATCATCTGTACAAGTTAGCAGAAGTAATGTTTGCTCTCTAGGTGCTCTAGTGGTTGATTGTGAGTTGCTGGACAGTCCAGAACTTCTGCTTAATAGCATGTTTCATTTTTAAATTGTAATGTGATCTTGACATTTACCCAGTTTTTCCATATATTGTCTAATGTGACTCTTTCAATAACATCAGCGAATTTACATTATAAGATTGATTAGCAGAGTGATAAAATCCTTTGCCTGTTTGTGCAAGGGTGAAGGTTCAGGTCATGGACATGCATATACTGTTCTGTGTGCCGTCCTATTGGCAAGCTATACTTGTGAGGCACGAACCTATCTTAAGCAATTAATTTTCATGTTCTTTATGATGATGTTGGGTAAATATGTGGACATTAATTTCACTATTATGTTTCCACTTCACGTATTTAGATTTCAACAGCCAGACTGCCAATTTTCACTGAACATATTTTAATATGATGCTTTGATTTTTTTAATATAGTGAGATGTTTTGAATGACAAGAATTGGCACTTGGAACATGGTGAGTTATATTGCCTAAGAAGAATAACCAAGATAGCCAGACAAAAAGAATTAAAATCAGACCTGTGGTGAAGAAACAAGCACAAAAGTTGATTAGATTGTCTAATATAAGTGATGAAACAATCTTAGCCGCAAGCTTAACTAGAACCTTAAATATGTGTGGTCTTATGTGCCATCTAATGATGTTGTCTGTTTTGGGAGTGAAGGAAGTAAAGCACGTAATTAAAAGCCTGCAGATTACTGGAGGAATGGATTTCTAATTGGTATTGTGCTCAATTCTATGGTGCTGTAACATGCAATGGTAAAATTTTGAATGTTAGAATTGGGCTGTATCAGTGCAATTTGCTATTGCATTCCTAGTGTGGTATGACTGTTGGAGGAGTGCGGGAGGAAACCCCCAAAAAATACAATGATGAAGAATGGTAGTAAGAATAATAATAATGGACTGGATAATGACTGATGGTATAGCAGCTTATGCATAAGGCCTAGTGATGTGATGATTTACAGTACTGGAACTCTGAACTGTTCGCCCGAAGAAAAATATGCAAAGTAAGGTAACCAGGTGGCAGTGTGCTGTGATGTTGATGAAATTTATATCCATGCCGAGATTTTGAATGATGATTAGCAGTTGAAAGTTAATAGATAAATATGGTAAGTTATTTGGAAATTTCTGGAGCATTTTGTTGTTGTTTTAGTTTGCCTGAATGAAAACCAAAGTGAAAAAGCACCAGAGTGAAAGCTGCTAGATCTTTTCGTGGTTTATTTCACCAAATGACAGAACATGGCAGCTAACTAACAATTGAGGATATCCAGACACGTCTGAAATTCATGGAAACGGATTCGACTGATTTTATCAATTGTCTTTCACTGTAACTAATTTATGAAATTTTATTTTCTAAATGTTTCTAGTTGTCAGAATTCCAGTATAAAATTTGTTTATAATTTAACAATAAATGTTTAGTTCTTGTAAAGTTTATGATGAGTTTGTCAATTAACTTAAATGTCTAGTTATAACAAACTTTCAAAGGTTGATTCTGGCAGAATTTTTTGTTTATATGACTTCTTGACTATTCACTTTGACTGGTGAAAGATCATAATGTCAGAAACCTGAGAAAAGTAGCGGCAATTAGGATTTGAGTTGTGACATGCTTTATATTTATTCTGTACAGTTTTATGCTGGTGATGAAATAATTTTAGTTCCTTTCTTTGTAGTTTGTGAACACTAGTGCACTTAAAGAACCTGGGAAACTTGATGTAGTTTAAAACTTGTGACTGATATAAAAAAAACTTCTTTTGAAATAAGATGAATGACAGCAGTGAGTGGTTGATGGTTTCACAAATACTGTAAGGCTACACAATGATTGCATTTTTACATTTGGTGAGAGAACCCTTTATAGCAGTGGTGGTGCTACCAAAGACCATGACAGGTCATTTGGTTGCCTATTTTAATCTTGGCCTGCTGCCTTATGACCTGCCAAAAGTTTTTGGGAATTTTAATAGCTTATTATATTTAAATTCTTCGACCTGCTGAAATACTCCCATGATCCTGATGTGACCTGCTGAATTTGTATAGCTGGCGCCGCCACTGATGGATGTGATTTTATTGTGACCTGTATGTTGAGTGACTTTCAAAGCTTTCAAAGGTATTGGTCTATTTGAAGTATGTGTGTAAATGACAAAAGTTCTCATCTTGTAAGTTTTTTGTGTTACTTGTGTTTTTGTTGAGGTGTATCTTTTTTTATTACGAGTGTACTACTGTACTGTGGAACCTTACTGAGCTTTTTAATCTTTATGATGTCATTTTAGTTTCAGTTCACTTTTGAAGGTAACAGAAAAACATTTAGACTAGCTAAATAAATCACTTCTTTGCAGGGCTGAATCTGTTTGATTTCTTTAAAACAACGAGAATGGATTTGTTGCTACATGGTGTTTTATATTACATGTAGCTTCATGAGCATGATCATTGCTACAAATGTAAGTTTGTCACTGCATTTAAGATATCATTATGTATATATATAAAAAGCATATTTCATATATCATCTGCTACTCTTTCTTTTGAAATTCTTCCAAGAATTAGAGTCCAAAGTTTTATCTGTTTTACTATATTCTGTGGTATTTGTAAAGATGTGTTTGTTAAGATAATAAGTACGGTAATGTATAATTAAACCTATATATACCTGTTGTTGATTTTTTAAATTTTCTGGATATTATCCCACTGTTATGAGGCATTTGAAAGAACAGCGTAGGTGAGACATTAGTACTGTGCAGGAAGTGCCCGATGGTGTGTCAACCATCAACGTAGAAGCTCTGACTAGTGAGCTTTTGCACAATGCTTTAACTGACAGTGTTTAATGTTTATGGCCAGGGATTCTGCAATGGTTTTATACATATGGGACTAGGTTTTACTGTTCTAAAGTGAAATTTAGATTTCTGTTTGTATATGGCTCAATTGTTTTCTTGCAGATAAACCTGGTGTTGAATGCAGATACTCTAGTGTGTATGAAGTATGTGCATATGATTGACGATTGTTACATGGCATTATTTCCATTCTTGTCTTGAGATTGTTTTGTTTTGTGTTTCATCAAAGCAAAGAAACTCTGGTTAAGACTTTTGCAATCCTACTTGGATTGAAACGTGACATGCTTCAGAGCCACGAAAGAACAGAAAATTTAAAGTTGGAAGATGATTATGATCACCATACTTGTTGTTGGGAAGATGATTATGATCACCATACTTGTTGTTGGGAAGATGATTATTATCACCATACTTGTTGTTGGGAAGATGATTATTATCACCATACTTGTTGTTGCCTTGAATTGGTTAGAAACACAGGAAAGAGATGGAACATTTTATATCGTAGCCTTCAAAGAAAACCGACCGAGAGTTCAATACTCGCAAATTTGAATTGGAAAATAGTAATTTATCAAGATAAACAGATTTCAGAACTATCGCAATTCTTGTAGCATTTATATCCTATTTACAAATAGTACATGTTGTGGTTAAACTTTGTCATCTTTCCAAAATGTCTGCTTGGCCTGTGGAGCTTTAGTACCATAATTTTCTGTTGTTTCTATACATTCCGCTGTGTTTATATTTTGACGCTCTAGGTTTGCATGGTTAATGAACTCTGTTGCTTTAATTTATGCATTTTCATGTTGTCTTGTGAATGAAATTATGACATGTGCAAGCAAGACTTCGTGTGTTTTAGCTATTTTCTGTAGAGGCACTTGGCTAGCTTGGGAGAGGTTTTGTGGATCTCATTCAGAATGGCTTCGTGTGCATGTTTGTCTTATACTTTGTCTTTATGCCATCTCAAAATAAACACCATTGTAGAATTATACTGTGTAAAACTAAAACACTTGTATCATGATTATAACCTTATTATAACTTATTACTAACTGCAACTCATACATTATTAGTAAATTTGTGCAGACTTGTTACAGCATGCTTGTATTTATAAGTAAATATGCTTGCTGACCAGTGCATACTCCTTTTAATTCTGATCAGCCCTGCATGGTTTCATATCCTTACACATCAAGAGCAGGATGGGACTGAGGTACCAGGATGATACTGATGTTTGTCATGTTCAAGGACTAATACAGCAACCCAACTAAAGCCAGTGGTTCCAAGTTTGTACCTTGAGAGTGTCTACCAATTTCCTGCATCATTATGGAAATCTGCTGGGAAATTATCTCATCTGAAGTGAAAAGCAAAACACTGTGTGAAAAACTTGGTTAAACAACATGTATAGACTGACCACTCAACATGTAGACAGATCGTTCTTAACTTCTTATGCCACATGTTCCATTCCTTAAATATATGTTGCCAGAATTGATTATGTCACAACTTCACCAACCTTCTCTTCAGCTGGACGAACTTGCACACAGATGAAGACTTGAGTTGTTGCTAGTTCTATCAAAACCATAGAGATGTATTATATGATTATACACGTAATACATCTCAATGATCAAAACCATCCATAGTGCCAGTAAATAGCTGTAGCCTCCATGATATGGATTTCACATGGTGCTGAGTAGTTTAAAATTTAAAAGATTCACATTACAATCAATCAGAAGTTCTAATGAGGTGCTCCCGATCCCAACTAGGTGGAAAAACGTAGTCTTAAGCAACATATGAAACGGAGAGAAAGTTCGCATAGGTAGCTCATTCCATGTTGTCAAACAAACTGTACAGGAAAGGTTTTGTTGCTGTATTAAAACAGTATGGGCAATGGAACTGAAAAGTCCCCATGAACGGATGAGGTCAAATCAGTTTGAAATTTGACAGAATAACACTGGAGAAAAGTCATTTTTTGTACAAAATAGTGTTTGTACAAAGTTTAACAGTAAATTGATTATACCTATTATAAATGGTAGCATCATTTATTATTATAGTAAATAAAAACATCATAATCATGATTATAATGGTAAATAATATCACGGTATATTACCCTTAGCCGGAAGTTGCTTTTCGTGCATATCGAAACCATCGATCCTGCTTGTAGAAATCGGCTTATGAATTGGAGGTGTTTGCAATTTTTGTGGTTGAATCCCAGGTTTTAAGGGTGAAATAAAAAATGTAATAATATTTATGATAGGTTTTGTTTCCTTTGAAATTAATTAACTGTTTTCAACAAAATGGGAAGCATTAATTATTCATGACGTTTTTGCAGGATTTAAAATGCAAAGTCCTTTGAATGAGCGCAAAGTTCTGTAAACTTTTCATCACATGTTTACTGAATGCTTATTAACATAATTATTCAGAAATCATGATCTGTTTTAATTGTTCATTCAGTTTATCAAGTACAGAACAGGTTACATGAATAATTTAGCATGAGGCATCATGAATATTCAGGAGTGGCAGGATGTGCAATATTGTGTATCCATGACCATTATACATACCACTGTCAAGAGAAGAAATGCAGTCATGAATATTCAGAGGCTCATATCACAAGTGCATACTCATGAATATTAATTCTGTACATAATCATGAGCAAATATAGTCACATAAAATTGTACCTAGACATGACCTATCTATGTGAATAGTGCTTGCCTAGAATCACTATTGTCACAGTAGTTTTTGTACCTTAACAATAAAAAACTACTATGATGAGATTTTGATCTGATGAACAACAATTTCCGGTTTTCTTTGCACGTCCATTGACAATGTGAGCAGAAATTCTCAATTATTTCACTGCTTAGTTTGACCCACATGACCTCTCAAATGATTTTCTATTATACGACGATCGTCTCGATTTGTGACAAATTGTCGACAATTTGATCGACGCTGTAGAAATGTTTCGACGACGAGTAAACATCGTGGAACTCAAGAACTGGTGGATCAGACAAAGCCTGAAACAAACAACCATCTATGATATCAACAACAGTTTATGTAGCTCTGGTTTTCTCTTAGGTCACGACAGGTCATTTGACGTATTTGCCTTACTTACTCTTTACCTGCCTTGTGACCGGCCAAAAATTCTTTCGACGTTTCAATAATCTTACATTTAATTTCTTTGACCTCATAAATAACTTCCATGACCCTGACTCGACTTGCTGAAATATCATAGTTCGTGCCAATGATTTAAAGATGCTTCCCCCGCCACCCCAAAACAACATAGGCAGCCAATTATCATTCTGCACATCGAATGATTTCAGGAAATTTAAAAGTTCTAAAAAGATGCTTTGAACGTTCGTGTTTAACAACTTACCAACAAACTGCAAAGCTTTTCAAGTCACGTTTAGTACATACTCGTCATTTAAGTAATATTAACCTAATTAATGATCAGCATAGATTATGTTATATCAGTATTCTGCAAACTTCATTCAAGGTCAGCACCTGGAGTAATTGTGCTAATTATGCGTGCATTAAAATGTCTGTTTAATAAGAATAATAAAGAAATCAAACAATCTTCATCCTATCTGCAAATAAACAGAGTAGAGGTAACGGTAAGCATTCTGGCACGAATGCAGGATCACTTCCCGCTACCCTCCCAGAAGGGTTCCACTCAACCTTCCGTTCTGCAGATGGTATCGTTAAACTGAGCAGTAGGATGTGATGGGTGCCTTAAATGTGGCTCCAAACAGTTAATAGATTTTTATAATGACTCGAAACGAAATGTGTCACATCTGTATCGTACACTGGTTACCTGTTTGCCAAGAACGACGACATATGGAAAGCCGGAAGCAGTCGCCTGGCGGATGCGCAGTCCGATGGAAAGATGGAGTCGGTCGTCAATGACGATCTCAGAACGCAGATTCGGAAGATGGGAAAGTCGGTCGTAAACGTCATCGGCCAAGTCGCGCGTCACTTCAGACTTATATCCCTCCTAAGACAACAGAATGAGCAGCTATTGAAGTCCATGATCAACCATGAAGGCAATCTGTAATTTTGCATTTTTATATAGCACCTCTAAAGAGAGCAACACCAAATGCACTCACATACGTGACCCGTCATAACAAAATGAGTCGCTAGGCCCTTTTTGAGTATTTTGAGTTATGTTTTATTACGCATCAAAATCGACCAAGTGCTTGTGGAGTTATAAAATTTTTAATTGATCGACCTGCCTAACAGAAAAAAATGTTGGGAAAATTCGATTTTCTGAATTTTTTATATAGGTTTTAAATCTTATCGGTCATTTAATCTGCACAAATAGCATGTTAAAAACAGCAAAATAAAGTCAGTTTTAATATTTTATTGAGACATTATATAGTGTAGATTCCAAAAATGGGAAATGGAAAAATCAATAATTTGAAGGCTGGACACCTTTACACAGGCCCGGCCCTAGGGCTTGCGGGGCCCAAGGCAGCAGCGGGTTCTCAAGCATAAATTTACGTAGTTGATTTCCTGTCAATACGGCGCTTGTGGGGAGAGTCACCTAAGATGAGATTCTTAAAACGTTGTCTCCCAAATTTCTTTAGAGCTAAGAGCACTATTTTAAAACAAACCACATTGATGTGGCATATTATACAGAATACATATTTGACTTTCAAATGAGGCATGCATGTAGTAAAAGATAAGCAAGTTTCCAAGAATGCGATATTATTGTCATTGAAAACTACTAATAATAGGCCCAATTATTAGTAATTTTTCAACGAGACATATTTTATATCACATTCTAAGCTAGGCCTACTACACGGTGTCCCAATTGAACTGAGATTTTTTGTTTTGGCCATATAGGCCTGCCGCCTACTTGTCAATTCTAAATGAAATTCTATAAACTGTTAGAGAATGTAAGAGGGCTAAATTCTCAATGTTTCCTGAAAATTGTATCCAATTCTACGAACAGAGTCCGAAGTTATGCACATTCAAATTTGGTGTAAGAAAATTTTAAGTTTCCAACATGCAAAAGATAATTAGGCCCTAATCAATTATGGTCTAATGGTATGTTTTCTGGAGAGAATTTTACATGCAGACCAACGCTAAAAAGCAGGCTAGCTGTGACTCGAAGTTTCATTCTTTCAAAATCACCATGTCACATTCGCGTGGCAACTTGACTGCAAGAATAGTTGTTATACGACGTAACCATTGTCAATATCGACAAAGATAAAATTATAGCCAGCAGCGCGGGGCCCCTGGAAGCGCGGGGCCCAAGGCGATTGCCTCGCTCGCCTTGCCCTAAGGCCGGGCCTGCCTTTACAAGCGATTTGCAGTGTTCTGCATTATGCGACTTCCGACTCATTTCGTAATGATGGGTCACATATATTGTACGTTACTCTCGAGTTTAACATTCTAATGGTCATACGCAATTGCCAAGCTGACCAAAGCCCCAATTTATCTTAGGCAGCTTATTTCTGCCAGTGCTCTCCATTACAGATCGTAGATTCCTTCGCTCTGCCACGCAAAAGGTGACCTGGTTGTCCCTATGGCTCAAACTTCCACAGAGCAGCATAAAAGTCTAGCAGTCTCTGTAATGAACTTGTTTCCATCTTTCTGCAAGCGTTCGAAAACCATTCTCTTTGATCATGGTTTGTTGCTGTTGAAATGGGAGCGCCTCTGAGGAGTTTCTCTTGAAGGGGCGCTATATATATATATATATATTCATGATTATAATTAGAGGCAACTCAACAACAACAGAAATCCGAACGCAATGGTTTTCAAATGTTCATGATTTAATTGAGAAAGACGAAGTGGTTCATGTTGCCTGGTGTTAGGAAACCGAACATTCCAGAAAGTTGGACCAAATGCTGAACCTAAGCTTCTGTGCTGTACCATGGAATTTCCGACCAGAGGAACAGTCCGCAGGTCATCCATCTTGTGCAGCAGAGCAAAGAAATCGACATTCAGGATGAGAAAGAGACATGCACAACTCACTGATAAAATATGGATAAAACCCCAGAAGGCAATTTGGCCAAAACATTTAGATCATATTTAGTACGATCAGTAACTTCAGCTCCATATTAATATTAAGAAATTTTTAGCGTTTTTCTGGTAGAAACAGCATTTAAACCAAAAGCCTCATGCTTGCAAAGACATATAATTCGAGCACCAAAGATCAAAACTAAATATATAAACAACGATATTCTGAAATTAATTAACAAATTGACCAAAAAATAAAACTCAGAAAATGAATAGTTCTGACGACATAAAGTATGACGACATAAAATACGACGACATAAAATAGGACGACGTAAAATAGGACGACGTAAAATACGACGAGGTAAAATACAACGACATAAAATACGACGACATAAAATACGACGACATAAAATGAGACGACATAAAATATGACAACATACCTTTTGTGGAACGATGATGACTTGATGTGGAGCTAAGATCCGACTCCAACGCAGTTGATCATCGTTCGACAAGACTTCAATGGATGCGGACAGAAGTCGAGTCACTCCGACGCCATAGCAACCCATCTGTAGGAAACTAGAAAACACAACAAAATCTGATGATAAATTCTGCATAATCTTAAATACTGCACGCACGACAACAAGACTTGAATTCCAGTAAACATGGTCCTTTGGCAACACTAAATACAAGTGAATTAAAAAAATTAAAAACAAAAAATTCAATGTACACGTATCGAGAGATTTCTGTTGATAGACGAAATATAAAATATGACGACATTAAAAATATGACGACATAAAATATGACGACATAAAATATGACGACATAAAATATGACAACATAAAATATGATGACATAAAATAATTGATAGACGACGAAGAGCAACGTCTTGAGAAGCAGGACTCGTGGGTGTGATGTGTAAACGACTTCATTTTCTTTGCCTCAGCATATGAGAACGGCGGGTGGCCAGTCCTCTCCCTCGCCATCTCATCTTCCCACCGACAGTGTGTACGGTCAGTGTTCTCATGACATTGCTGAATTGGCTAGAGGGCGCTGCAGGTGGAGTAGAAATCTTGAACAATCAATTTTCTGAATCAATCAATATTCAGTCCTTGTGTGGGATTTCAACCCTCAAAATCCCAATTTACAGTTGAGCATGCCAACCATTGCACACTATGACACACCTCAATCACCTTCAAAATACACCCGAACATTTGGTGACACGCATCTATTTTGCAGTTGTTCATTGAAGACTGCCATTGTTTCATCATCATTGGACAGAACACAATTGCAAATTTTATATATATTGCCTCTACAGGACACTCATTAGTTCTGCTTCCAATAATGCAACAGCAAACCAGGATTGACGGATTCAAATGTTTCCAGAACAAAGGTGAAAAGAAGATGAAGAGGAGGATCACCTGAATCATAAGCAAACAGACAACACTCAGAAGAGTCCCACCTACATGCCCTTACACACGTGTAGAACCTGACGAACAGGCATTCACAATGAACTGATTTAAGCGATATTAAGTTCTGACCTTTTCTGCTTTTGACGATCGACGAAAGTCGCTTTGAAAGTCTTTGAATATGTCGTTCCTAGAATGAAAGCGTGAGCCACCTGGAAAATGTCAATGTTACGACGGATGAAATGGAAAATCCATTTGTGGATATAATGCTAATTCATCGTGTAAATGCTAACACTTCTTCACATCAAACTATTTTCATTATTAATAATAATATTATTATTATTATTATGCATAAATTTTTTAGTCGTCATCATCTAGAGACCGGGCAGCAATCGCCCGTAATGACTATCAGCAATAATTGTGAGTGATTGTGAGTGAAGGACTTTTGCCGAAGGTCCTGTACTCCCTACACAGTATTACTAATTCACTAAATATTATTATTAATTATTACTATTATTATTATTATTACTATTAAGGAATGGCCATGTCCAGATCTATACCCAACCCTGCCAAGGCTTCATCCTGAGCCAAGTAGTTCTATGTCATCCTTTACGACGCTTATATGTCTCCGTCTAACAGTACCGCACACCTTTGGTTGTTCGGTTCTAGTGTAGACTTCCACATTGGTGATGAAGTCAGACCGGACCACCTGATGCCACGTAACGCCCTCAGATACTAGCGCTATCTATACAAGCTATCGCTACTAATTACTACTAGCAATAATCTAGTCAATCATCTACTGTGGCCCATGCTTAGTATATTATGCAATCATGCAATCATGCAGGTATTGTATAAATTATGGACATTTATATCATCACAGTAATCTCACATATTTACATATATCATCACAGTAATCTCACATATTTACATATATCATCACAGTAATCTCACATATTTACATATATCATCACAGTAATCTCACATATTTACATATATCATCACAGTAATCTCACATATTTACATATATCATCACAGTAATCTCACGCAGGTGCATATCCGAGTGTATAACTGTATATATAAAACAGGAATTAAATAGAAGTCAGTTGATTAGAGATACAGTAAACAGATTGTGGGTAGCATCTGACAGCCAGATGAATCCTTACATTGTCAGATCGTAGCAATGACCTTCACATGACCTTACCTCAATGCCCGACTTCTGCACGAGAGACCCATCGCATCCACGTAGAGAACACTTTCCATCGTCTCGACTTTTCTCTGCTTAATCATTCAGACGCACACAACACAAAAAAGAAGAAAATTACACGACGATCTTCACTGAATTCGTACAATCAAGGAAATCAACCACAAAAGACAACCCAACTGATGAGAACCTTTGTTTACAATAAACATGTGTGTGTGTGTGCGTTTATTCAGTCTGTTTACAAACTCAGAATTCACAATTTGGTCAAACTTCTCTTATCTAGTCAAGTCCAGAGCCGAGTCAACTATTTTTCAGTGGTTTTTTTACAGAGAGAGTAGGGCTGTTTTATAAATTGTTAATATATTATCCTACATGTTCTCATTTTGATCCTTAGATGTTAATTGATCTATTCATATCTGATTCCGTTTCAAACCGTTTCACACTGACTAAGAGAATGAAAGAGGGAGAAACAAAGAAACATGGCAAGTCAGAGCACAGGCAGGTCAAACCAAAAAGCCCCCAAAAGGACAGTCACATAAGTGTTAGCATAAAGCCATAAAAGCAGAAAGTCATGCAGACAGACAGTGAAATATCTTAAGACTTACACAGAAGTTCCTGATTGAAGCCACTGCCACATCTACAACAATCAAGCCAACAATCAAGCCAACAATCAAGCCAACAATCAATCAAGCATAACGACAAAGACTTGAAGTAGGAGAAGGAAGAGGAAGATGTAGAAGAAGGAGTCTAAATAGAATGTTTCCTTTCATATAAAATCTAATCAAATCAAATCAAATCAAATCTAATCAAATCTCTACATCAGTCTTCTCCACGTTCAAACAACAAAATGCACATTCCTCAGTTTCTCAAATCCTTCATGTCTTGAAATTCAAAGTCTATTCATTGAGATATTTAATGCTGCAACATATAATATGAAGAAATATATTTAAAAAAACTAGTCAGTAAATGATTCACTTGGATAATTAACCACCACATCACACGAAAGACAGAAATAAAAGTTTTAAAAGAGAGTTTAAATTTTCAAGCGGGCTTCCATACTTGTCGCACGTGAATAGGACGTCCTCACCAACGGACGACAGCAGATGGAACTCTCGTGACCTTTGACCTCCCATTAACCCCGTACTTGCGTCAACTGAAACGCAACAAATACTCAAGATCTATAACCAAACGCCATCGTAAAATTTGCAATCATGAATTTATATAGCGCCACATCTAGAGAACTTATCAGAGGTGTTCCCGATTGACAGCGCCAAACAACAAGAAAGGTTTTCAAACGCTTGCAGACAAGGAGCAAATAAAGACAAAGAAGTACATTAAGGAGACCAATAGGTAGCGTATACGCCCAAACGATGCAACGACCAAATGATGAAATGCTCACAATTCAAGATGCTATAACTAATTTCTCTGCAAATGCATGGAACATCAGCATCATTAAACCACTATTATTATTATCATTATTATTAATCTTATTATTATTGGAATTACAATTATTAATTAACATCATTATTACGATACGAAGATTTTATAAATTAGTATAACTGAATGAACCTGAAAGGGGCTTGCAAGTTCCCACAACATCAAACTGAGAAATAAGATGTAGCAGCGTAGTAAAACCAATCATTTATGTAGCTCAAATAAGAGGAACAATCTCAATGAATCCTTTAACCGTACAGCACTAAACGAGAACTGAAGGTTAAGCGAGAGGATTCTGAAAGGAGCTATATAAAAAGATGGAGATGCATCAGGTGACACTTTGCAGCAGAGTCTAAGCATAATATGACATCCAACTGATGATAAAGGCCAACAGTAATTTTAACTTTCAACAGGTAAATTATATTTAATAAACATGCAGCAACATTTATGTGCCACATGAAATACTGGTAAGATATTATGCCAAATTAAAACTCTCTTCAATTCTTCAAAGACAAACAAACATACAGACAGAAACTGTCAGCGATATACACAGACAGAAGAAACAAATCCATGAACGCTTAAGATTTTCAGCAAAGTGAAGACAAATCACAATTGAGACAAATGCAAGACATGTTGGAAACAATATGCAAGACATGTTGGAAACAATATTCAAGACATGTTGGAAACAATATGCAAGACATGTTGGAAACAATATGCAAGACATGTTGGAAACAATATGCAAGACATGTTGGAAACAATATGCAAGACATGTTGAAAACAATATGCAAGACATGATGGAAACAATGACCTGCCTGCAACAGCTTCAAGTCCCAGACGTGAGAAGATGCTCGAATATGCGGCACAGACCTCGCGAAATGATTCTTCAGCAGCCTCCGTATCAACATCAAATGTATAGAGATCTAAATGAGAAACATCATCATCATCATCATCATCATCATCATCATCATCATCATCACCACCACCACCACCACCACCACCACCACCACCACCACCACCACCACCACCGCCACCACCTCCACCACCATCATCATCATCATCATCAATCATCAATCATCATCATCATCATTCAGATGACAAAAGAAATATGGCTGAACATGATTTACCGTACAATGGGGTACATTCACAAAGAATGCAGACGACAGCAGAAAAGTTATTTAGTAATCAACATTTAACAGAACATTGTAATTAGTAATTAAACCACAACACATGTAACTGATCCAAGTGCTATGCAAAATAAGACACTCAGTAATAATATCTACTCTTTACAATTCCTAAAAGACCGATAAATGCGAACAGAAAGACAGACAGACAGGGACAGAGATAGATATATAAAGTGAGAAAGAGACATACATAATTACATGCATACACACAACAGACCGGCAATATATACATGCATGAATGTCATAGCAGACAGACACAGACAGGCAGGCAGACAGACACATACAGACAGACAGAGACACAAGCAGAGAGGACCAGTTGCCTGCACTCAACAGACAAAGTAAATGTAAAATTCAATATTTTATTTAATTGTCGTGTCTTGATTAGCAAATCGCATCATTGACGAAATACGTTATCTCACCCTTCATCTCAAATTCGCGGCATCTTAAGAGACCGTGTTTCGGTCTTGCTTCGTCTCGAAATTTTCTTCCTATCTTAACACAGACAAAACAAATAAAAACGCAACCACACGGTAAAGAACAAAAGGTCAATATAAAAAAGAAGACAATGAATGCAGTCAATTCACCTGATGATAGAGCAACATAAATACAAAAATACATTATACAAAGACAATTAAAGACATAAAAACAATTAAAGACATAAAGACAAATTAAAGACAGAAAGTACATAAATAAAAACAAAAAGACATAACACTTTAGGCAAAAAGACAAAGCAAAAGAAGTGAAGACAAAAGACATAAAAACCAAAAAGACATTATAAAGCAAAAAACCCACAAAGATAAGAAGCCAAAAGACACAAAGACAAAAAGATAAGAAGCCAAAAAGACACTGTAAAGACAAAAAGATAAGAAGCCAAAAAGACATGAAGCTGACCTGATAGAGTCGAATAGGAAGTCGCTTGTAGGAGACGGGAGACTCTGAAGCCACGATTGTCGTTATGGCCTCTTCGTGAGTCTGCAAAATATCATAGAAAGAACTTTGAAATATAAGTTTCCTTCACTCTCAAATGCTACACAGCTCAGCTTCACTGAACTTACAGTTCACGACAAATGAAAAGAATAGTGGACTATATGACGATGATGAGAAGACGTTTTCCATGCAATCTGAAAATTGATCCAAGTACTTCAAAGCATCTAGCGATACATTTGTGAGTATCTCACTAAAGACCAGCTATTCATTTATGTTGTAAGAAAAGAGTTTATGGTAATGGTTATCAAGAGCGAGCGCATGGACGTGGGATTGCTTCCTGCTACCCTCCCAAGGGTCCAATTAGCCTTTCACTCGGCAGTTATCTTTGGTAGAATGTGCAGTAGGACGTGATGGGCACCCTTGTTGTGATCATCATCCATCATACTATGAATTGTAATCGTTCTGTGTTGTGCCAGTTTGAAATTAAACAAAGATTTAAATAGAGTAACTTCTGGCATCAGTAGTGGATCGCATATTGTACGTGTAAAGATAATGAAAAGATGTTATAAAGAGTGCCAATCAGAGAGACTTTCAGAGGTGTTCCCTCCCGAACAAAGGCAACGATGTCACCAGTGTTATTTTAGTTCCTGAGAATAGAATAAGAATAATAATTATTTTAATTTCGTTCCATGGAACGAAAACTGGAATAAAAAATAATTCTGGAACGAGAATAGAATAGAAATAAAAATTTCAATATTTTTCTGGAACAAGAACGGAATAGAAATAGAAACTTTAAAAAAAATTTAATAGTTTTTCGGACTGAAAGTGTGTCTGCCGAGAAACTTTTATTATAGTCTGACTTCTGCTGCCTGATCGTTTTTTTCTTTCCAATTTCCGAACTATTGTAGACTATTATTAATATTACATTATATTAAAATTTCAGTGCTGTTAAAAGTCTCGAGACACTGTTTTGTGTGCTAGTGTAATCATTCATGTTAGACATAACTATGAGAAGTGGAATTAGAAGTGGAACTAGAAATATAAATTTTCTGAAACTGGAACTAAAATTATTTCTAAATAGGAAGTGGAACTAGAATAAGAACAAAATTTATTTATAAAGAAGAACTAAAACTAGAATAAAAATTACAACAATGGAATAGAATAAGAATAGGAATAAAAATTAATGCTGGAACTAAAATAACACTGGATGTCACTAACAAATAATCCGATCGTTCCTTCAGGTGTTTCCAAAACAGAGGAAGAAAAGGAAAGTTGAAGAACTGAGGCCGCAGTGGAAGATGTTCCAGATAGGCTACACATCATCTCATCATCTTTCGTATTTCAACTGACACTTCAACCGCACTGTTACTTACCGGAGCAAGGCAGTGGGAAGCGCCACTGCGATCCTTAAGGCTGAACAATTCCGAACCCATCTTCTCCCAACGACCTAACAGACAATCGACAACAACAGTCAGCCACAAGACAAAGAAACATATCAATAACATTAACTGAAATGCTAATATAATTAAATAATCACATCCTATATTGTATTATGGGATATTGTGGATTGACCATTCGTATAGTCATCTGAAAGCAGAAGTGTCTAGATTTTAAAACCTCATAACCAAAATCGTTAAACAATGTGACAAATAATGAAATTTAATATCTGCTCTAAGATGCAGAATACATTTAAGCCAGTTGATGTATTTTAATGCAGAAATATCACACGAAAACTTTTTAATGTAACACATAATGTACAAAAATGCGTTACTCTGAACGTATGCTTAAGCGTGCAAATCTCACAGGCATTTTCAATAACCTCTACTATAAGATAAATCTTTGCAAACAACTGCTTGAGCAATCCTGAGGTGAACTTAGCATACATACATGACATTACACGTGCAAAGATAACCTTAA
Organism: Lumbricus rubellus; assembly: GCA_945859605.1. Lineage (NCBI taxonomy): Eukaryota > Metazoa > Annelida > Clitellata > Crassiclitellata > Lumbricidae > Lumbricus > Lumbricus rubellus. The sequence continues at coordinate 25,509,454 of OX243815.1, read as the reverse complement.
GTCAGCGGTTCCCAACCCGTGGCCCGCGGGCCAAAAGTGGCACTCATGTCTCAAATAACTAACAAAAATATATGAAAAAATTAACAATTTGGACAAGATAGAACATGTAATTATTTTCTATTACAAATTATTTTATTTTGAAGTCTATAATTGTAGTTGTAGTTGAACATTTATATAGCGCCGCTCACAGATTCAGTAGCGCTCCCGACCCTAGTTAGCACTGCCGCTAACGAATAGCATAGTCTTCAGGCGTTTCCTAAACAAAGGGAGAGAGAGACTAAGAAGCTCAAGACGAAGTTTGTGAGGAAGACGGTTCCAGTAGGATGGGCCAGCATAAGCAAAGCTTCTGGACTGGGCAGTGGCTCCACGCATGCGAGGCACGACAAGGAGGCCGCTGGCTGCCGAGCGAAGGGCAGAGCGGCCGGGGAGAGAGGAGACCGGGATGCAGAGAGAACGGAGGTAAGAGGGAGCTACCCCAAGAAGAGAATTGCGCATGAGTGTCAGAATCTTAAACTCAATGCGCTGTGGTACAGGAAGCCAGTGGAGAGTGTCCCGAATAAAGACAGAAATATGAGAGAACTTGGGAAGACCGGCAATTAGGCGAGCAGCAGCATTTAGAATTGTCTGAAGTTTGGAAAGGTTGAGTGCAAAACATCAAATATTCTACTTTGAATTGATTATAACAATTTTTATTTGCTTCTAGTTAATTAAATTTTAGCATTGCGGCCCCTTAAATGCCCTAATGTCCTTTTAACTAAGAAAAAGTAGCCCCCATGTCCTCCAGCTTAGAAAAAGTGGCCCTACAGTCGGAAAAGGTTGGGAACCACTGCCTTAAGTGCACATACTCAGATCACATCATTCTCATGATGCAGTCTGGCTCTCTAATAAGAATATTCCCACAAACGTTTCATCGCCTCGACCTACGGTGGCGCCGTCACAAATTTCAAAGACTTCTTCACCTGAGGCGTTCCACAGGTGATGTGGCGCCAAGCACGGCATTGTAACCTTCTGCGCTCCAATCAATTGCATCTCATCATCGATCAAACGATAGAGTTTTTCGAGCGAGCGAGCGATCGGAGGCAACAGATAGAACGTCCCAGAAGACGCACCCACGACCAACTTCTGCTGAAGCATCAACTACAACACACAAAATCACACATCATTGAGTAAACAAGTATTTTAGCAATGTTGCAAATTATTCGCTTGCTGCAGTATTATTATTTTTAATCAATCCAACTTCAATAAGATTCCTTCGCATCGATCCGGCTTCTGTTTAGGCAAGAATTCGTTTCATCAATCCCACTTCTATTTAGGCAGAAATTACTTTTCATCAATATAACTTCTATTTAATTAAAAATTATCATTCATCAATCTAGATTCGATTTCAGCAAGACTGTTTTCACAAATCTCAATTCTATTTAAATAAAAATTATTTTCATCAATTCGACTATTAGCAAGAATTCTTTTCCGCCTTGTATTTGACCAAAGCTGAAACCCACGCAATGGCAAATAATTTACGATGACAAAATACATGTTTACCCATTATTGAATACATGACTTGAAAGTGACATTCATATGCAAACAGTGGTCATCCATTGGATCAATTCCATTTAATTTGCATCCAAAACCTGTAGTTCACATTCTTATTACTGAAAATTCGCCACATAACATTATCGATGAAAATGACTTATTTAATATTATCATTATTACTAGTCGCATAGAAATGGCTGGATTAGGATAAATCCACACTAAATTCGAATCAAACCTTATGATAGAACATGAAAAACAAATAAAACATCAAAGTTCTAAAACTAGAACTAACAGTTCTAAAACTTCAAATAACTAAAAATGGTCTGAAAATTGCATTTGCAAAAGGGGTAAAAGCCCAGACTGGCTGCCTATACTCCAAACAATATGGCCGTTAACGAATGCAATAAAATTAGAGCGCGACCTAAAGACGACAACCCAACGTGAGGGTCGGTTAGGGCTCAGGTTAGGCGTCGTGAGGGTCGGTTAGGGGTTAGTATTAGGGTTAGTGCAGTCATTCTGCTGAAATTTAAGCTGAATTGATGAACAATGTCGTCGATGGTCGCGCTCTAATTTTATTGCATTCGTTGGCAGCCATACTGTTTGGAGTACGGGCAGCCAGTCTGGGCTTTTACCCTCATATCATAAATTTTACTTAAATTACGAAATCGAACCAATCAGTAAAAGCTTGCCTTTTGACTGAGCGAAGAACTTCCCTTCATCGCTTCGCAGTCTGTAGTATCTCCCAGTTTAACTTTATCGGCGGTGACCTTTGACGGATGTTCGCTTAAATAATCTGGACTAGGAAACATCTTTGAAAGCAATAATCGGTGTTTAAATGGCGATCTATGACATGATCCAAACGACGCTGATGACGACCAAGAACTGAACAAAACATTCGACCGGCGAAGCATTTCTTTTACAAATAATAATAATGATAATAACAACAGACACGCTGCTGCACATGTGGACCATAGATATAATAATTATATCTATGATGTGGACACACGCTTGCTACACGTTCTTCAGTGGTGCCACTGAGGTTTCATAAATAGACCCAGATTTCCTTCAGAAAAACCCAGAAAAACCCAGATCATTCATATAAGCGATTTTATACCCCTTTGTTCAAATTAAGTTACATCAGGGTGAGAATTGCCGGGGGGTTGGGGGGTTCAACCCCCTCAGTCTTTTTTAGAGCCCCATGTTAAAGTATGTTTTTCATACCCCAATTTAAAGTTTATCATCGGCCAACCCCCCCCCCAGTTTTTTTCCACAATTCTCATACTGAGTTACATGATGTAGTTCGGTCCACCACCTTAACACGCTTTCCGTATGCATCCCCTGCATGGTCTGGCTTTGCAAATTCTGGTCAGCGGGCGCGTCTTAACGCAAAAATACGGAAAATGGTGCGTCTCAACTTTCTGCCTGCCGACCAGAAGTCGTTCGATGACCTCTGTGGTCATGCTGATTCCACTCTCTTCTCTGCGATACTTTTCAATTCAAGCCATGTCTTAATATAACGTTATATTTATTATAATACATCTCTATGGTCGAATGAGTCCAATAAATGTAATTACAACTATGCATTATAACTAGATTATGGTGAGGCGCGCTCTTGTGCAAGACTTGTTTTTGTTAAAGTGCGGTATAAATGACTAATTGTATTGTATATTGTATTGTATTGTATGTATTTCAGATATTATATTCTCAATCTAGTCTTTTATAGCATTTTTATCGACCGGATCTGAGTTTTTTAAATTGAGAGTGGCATCCCTGGTTGTTGCTACTGGCAACACGAGTAAATTACTTACTTACTTACTTACTTACTTAATGGAGGTCTATCTATTTTTCTAATTAAAAGTGCGTTGTGGTCTCAATCTGTGAATCGTTTCATTGTTTGTCTAGTTACGGTCGGTTGATTTCATTGTTTGATTCCGTGCACAAAGTCATAGCTAGGCTACTGGCGCGACTGCATGTTTAACGTAGACACTATCGCTATAGATTCAGAATTTCCATTCAGATGCAGAATGTCCTTTCAGATTGAAAATAAACATGTGGTAGAAATCGAAGGCTGCAATATTAGATCTGGGCACACCTGGGAACGGCGGTCCCAAATTCTGAAACATGTATTTTCGTGACAGACGTTACATGAATGAACGATACTGTACAGAAATATTAAGAAATGTCTTTCTCGTAACAAACACAACTGTCGGTCTTACAGTTTGCAATCATATAGCATAGTTGTCACTGAGCAACTTAAGATACTGCCCGTAAACATGTGTTTTATGCGAATGTCGCCACTGAAATTCCGCAAGGTAACGTGGAAATAAATTCCTGCTGCTTCCAAGTTGGTTTCTGAGCTTCCTTTTAGCGTGCATCCAAAGCCCCTCTATTGTTTGAGTGTTGATGTCAGAATGCACAGGATCTACGAAATTGTCTCCATGTACAACAACCTGATGATCATAGACACCATTGTTTATGGTCGAAACATTACGGTACGCAGCCCACCCGTCCGTGACAATGACCGAACCAGGTAGAACATGAGCAGTAATGATACGTTCCAGTGTCTGTGCATCACGTCGGTTAACGATTTCAAGCCAGCATCGGCCACTTCCGCGTTCCACAAGTCCAACAACCCAAATTCCGCGTCGACGCATTCCCCTGTGATATTTCCTGTGGAAGTAAAAAGTCTCGTCGACTTCCACGATCATAGGCAGACCACTTGCATCGAAGCCGCCAATATAAACCTGTTGAATGTTCAGCCAATTTTCACACTCAACGCGAAAGAAATTGTTGTAATCAACCATAATATGCCAGTCGACAATTTCTTCAAACGACATCACATGTTTCGCAAGCACTTCATGACTCCAGTAGTACATCATCATTACGACCTTGTCAATGCTTAGAACGCAATGCGCAAAAAACGAACCTGTTCGCACACTTGCTCTGGTATCACAACCTCGACATCTCCACGAGAACAGTTCAGGCGACTCACCACGTCGGACCAATGCCATTGGCCTATGACAAACGCCGCAGTCATTAGTGTTCCGTATCAGCCTATGTTCTGCGAGCCACTGAAGCCATTGCAGTGGATCATTCATAGCTGCGTAAATTTCACGTGGTGTACAGTGAAAGAACTGCAATTCGTTCCTCGTCAAAACAACGTTTGTAATGCTTCGCGGTGCTTGCGGTCTACCGGCCATTTTAACTGTCAGTCTGATATTTGTACCATTTGAATTTCTTTTACGACGACAGCAATGACGTAAACAGCGACGTAAAAAGACAGACAAGTTGGTAAGTAAGTGAATAAATAAAGAATTAAGTGCAGTTGGCTCTTGCTTTGACGAAAATACATGCCTCAGAATTTGGGACCGCCGTTCCCAGGTGTGCCTAGATCTGTATATATGTGCGCCATCTTATGGGCAGATGTGATCAATACTAAAAATTATGGGCATCCCCAACCCGTTCCCGACTTATACCAAGGGCATTTCAACTTGTGTGCAATATGCCTTTTCTGGCAGTCTTAAATTGGAAATATGCACTGTATAAGCTAACATACAGATGCACTGATATACCTTGCTACAAGTTCTGTTTAATTGCCATCTTCTGCAGACTGCATTGGCGGCAACAGACTTTTTTCCAGCCAGAGCACTGCAATGGTAGAAACAAAACTAGCCCGTGCAGGGAGTAACTTATGATGAGCGTAGGGCAAACATTTTGGCAGCGATGTGGTAGGGCAACAGCCAACAGACAGGGCAAAGGCTTTTTCACCAGGACATTTGTCCCAGCATGCCCTGCCGTAGTGCTTTTGCACTTTAACGGTGAGAATGTACTAAAAGAGACTGGAAACCAGTCAGCTCGACGTTAAAAGTGTTAAATAATGGAGCTATGTAAATGTTCAGTCATGTACAACACATACATACAAACAAACATAATTTATGATCAGTTTATTATGGTTAGATTGTGTATTTAATTGATCGTGTGAATTAGCAATACATGTTTTGTATGTCATTAAGTGCAGCAAAGCATTGAATGTATAATTTGCCTATTTTAGATTGACTAGCGCAAAGAAGGAAAGATGAACATTGAAGTTGTCGGTCGCATTCGTCCGAGCGTTGGTGAGGATGGGACGTCTGGTGTTGCTGAGAACAGAACCGTTCTGGAGGTCGAAGGCCACAATCGTCTGAAGAGCAAACTGACAAAAGCCATGTTTACGTCAGTCTAAACTCGTTTGAACATTCTTTGTGTGTTTCACGGGTTTTGTAATTCCTGCTTTTTCCCATCCTATTTGGCTGATTAATATTTTGTAGAATGACACCATTAACACTAATATTGATGTTTCATGCTAATACTGGGGAGTGGGGGTGGTGGTGCATAGGATAACACACTGGCATGGAGATTAGCAGAACTGAGTTTGATTGCCAAAGCCCTGTAGGTCAGACGTGCTTCGTAGACTGCTATTAGCACCATGTATTGCAGGCTGTCTGTTCTGTTAGTAGTTAAGATTGATGTTAATTATGATTGTAATCATACTGCGTTTGTCAGAATGAATTGAATAAAGAAAAGATTATTGTTGTTGTTGCTGTTGCTGCTGATGCTGTTGTTATTGATTCTACTAACGTTTCAAAATTTATGTTCATCAGATGTTGAGGTTTGTAACTGGTGTTAAGTTAACTACTTTAAACTGGCGTACAAAAAAGCATTTATATCATGGATGTGGTGGTGTAGTGGTGGTGCAGTGGGGGTGTAGTGGTTCGTACGGTGCCTTGACTGACACAATGATAAGCAGAATGATTAGCAGAAAACTATCAGTGATTTATGTGAGATTTTATTAAGCACCTTTAACCATCTTGCTTAGCGGTCTGACAGCCTCCTGCCTGACCCATTTGAGCCTTGACCTTTCAGTCAGTTTTCTTTTGACCAGGCCAATGAAAAATAGACTGGTTCCCTGATTGTCTGTGTAAATTTTGAAATTGTTATTGTTCTTCTCGTAGGTTTCAGCATTTGCACAAACCGCAGGAGTCGACGTACGACGTGTTTCGAACGTCTGTCGAACCCATGATGCATCTCTTCATGACGGGATTCAACTGCTGCTTAATCGTCATTGGCGGCCACGGCTCGGGAAAATCGTTTACCATCTACGATCCAAGTCCCGGCCAGTCTGGTGTCCTGCCTCTCCTCATTCAACATCTCTTTGCAAAGCTTGATGAAGGTCTGTCAGCAATTCTTACTTACTTACTTCTTTGCATTCATCGATATCATACTCTGCATAGCGATTCATTGCCGTGTTTGTACTTAACATACTACTCATCAGCTTCTTAGTCAGATATGTAGATGTTTAAATTTGTGCAGAAAAAAAACAGGCGGGCAAACGACAACCTGGTACATTTACACAGACTAAATTATAAACTAAAAGATTCAGTACAATCAGTTATTGTGCTGAGTCATTAGTTATGCTTTAGTAATGTGTTTATAAAGAACCTTGAGACAAAAGCAGTCATTAGTTATGCATTAGTAATGTGTTTATAAAGAACCTTGAGACAAAGGCAGTCATTAGTTATGCTTTAGTAATGTGTTTATAAAAAACCTTGAGACAAAGGCAGTCATTAGTTATGCATTAGTAATGTGTTTATAAAGAACTTTGAGACAAAGGCAGTCATTAGTTATGCTTTAGTAATGTGTTTATGCAATTGTCTTTCATTTATCATCATTGTTGTCGTTGTTATTTTCACTTTCTTCATCATGCAATTTTCTTTTAATAATAAAACATTTATGTAGAACCTTATGCAGCACTACAGACAAGAAGACCAGACATTGTGTGTATTATACAAGAAGACCAGACATTGTGTGTATTATACAAGAAGACCAGACATTGTGTGTATTATACAAGAAGACCAGACATTGTGTGTATTATACAAGAAGACCAGACATTGTGTGTATTATACAAGAAGACCAGACATTGTGTGTATTATACAAGAAGACCAGACATTGTGTGTATTATACAAGAAGACCAGACATTGTGTGTATTATACAAGAAGACCAGACATTGTGTGTATTATACAAGAAGACCAGACATTGTGTGTATTATACAAGCTTATCTGTAGATTTATTATTGTGGATTTATATGTCTGAAGCCTTTCACTTAATGTATTTATATAAAAAATCTGGAACAGGTCAAGATATATTATTATCTGCCAAGTGCAGTTTGTGATTTGAAGTCACGCAAAGTCATGACTTGTGACCGGCGTTACGGTAAAATTTACCAATTGCTGATTACTGATTACGTTACATATATTCAGATACAATACTGATTACGTTACATATATTCAGATACAATACTGATTACGTTACATATATTCAGATACAATACTGATTACGTTACATATATTCAGATACAACACTGATTACGTTACATAATATTCAGATACAACACTGATTACATTACATAATATTCAGATACAACACTGATTACGTTACATATATTCAGATACAATACTGATTACGTTACATATATTCAGATACAATACTGATTACGTTACGTATATTCAGATACAATACTGATTACGTTACATATATTCAGATACAATACTGATTACGTTACATATATTCAGATACAATACTGATTACGTTACATATATTCAGATACAACACTGATTACGTTACATATATTCAGATACAACACTGATTACGTTACATATATTCAGATACAACACTGATTACGTTACATATATTCAGATACAACACTGATTACGTTACATAATATTCAGATACAACACTGATTACGTTACATATATTCAGATACAATACTGATTACGTTACATATATTCAGATACAATACTGATTACGTTACATATATTCAGATACAATACTGATTACGTTACATAATATTCAGATACAACACTGATTACGTTACATATATTCAGATACAATACTGATTACGTTACATATATTCAGATCCAACACTGATTACGTTACATATATTCAGATACAACACTGATTACGTTACATATATTCAGATACAACACTGATTACGTTACATATATTCAGATACAATACTGATTACGTTACATATATTCAGATACAACACTGATTACGTTACATATATTCAGATACAACACTGATTACGTTACATATATTCAGATACAACACTGATTACATTACATATATTCAGATACAACACTGATTACGTTACATATATTCAGATACAACACTGATTGCGTTACATATATTCAGATACAATACTGATTACGTTACATATATTCAGATACAATACTGATTACGTTACATATATTCAGATACAACACTGATTACGTTACATATATATTCAGATGGAGATGAGTTGTTGGTGAATAATTCTGCGAGAGGTCGTCTGCTCAACCTTCAGATGTTTGACGTCGTCGATGACTCCATCAAAGATCTTCTCGCTGCTCCGTCGTCGACGTCACGACGACTCGAAGTCACAAACTCCGCTGAAGTTGGACCGTGCGTTGCAGTAAGTTTTGAATATCTATCTATCTATGCGATTTATATAGCGCCTCTTCAAGGGCTCTACTCAGAGGCGCTCCTGACCCAGGCCTGGTCGAAAAGAAATACTTACATATCTCGCATATCTTAAGTAGGTATTTCTTTATAACTCCTCTGGCAAACACACAATTGGACATAAGACATTGTTATAATGCATGTACGCAATAATTGGTAATTAAAGGTGCAAATTAAATCACAAGATGAATGAATATTTAGTATGTATTAAAGTATCTTCATTTATAATTTTTTTTGAACAGTCAAGTTTCCACAAAGTTGATTATTTTTTCATGTATTTATTTATGCTGCTTTTTACCTTTGTGAAGTCGTTAAATCTCATAAATTTGCGAGACAGATTTGGAGTTTAATTGCTCGAAAAGTTACTGGTGAAATTATCAAATGGTTAAAAAGCATGTGAAGAAATTTGAATTTTAAACTTTCAACGAAAAAATAGAAATATGATTAAATACTGAAATGGGAATTTGTGAGAAAGTGGGAAGCAAAATTTCTCTATGGATTTACAAATTTTTCTTCATTTCTAGAAATTTTGCAGCTTTTGACTTATTTTATTGCATAACATAGCATAACATAACATAGCGTAACATAACGTAATGTAACATAACGTAACATAATGTAACATAACATAACTTAACATAACGTAACATAACATGAGTTTTAAGTGGTTCAGAAGATGCTGAAGTCTGGTTAGAAGCACTGCAACATTTAATAGCCCAATTATATTCCTAGCTTCCTTTTAAACGCTGTGACTTTGTCCACTGACACAGTGCTGCTGTCATCAAAACTGTTACGCAGGTAGTGAAGAATTTCTGCTCTTATCTTCTTTTCGGTTTCTTAAACAATTTAAACTTGTGACGATGAGTGGCTTTGTTTGGTGCTAATTCAGTAAACGTCTTGCAATGCTGCTTCTGCGTTCGTTGTCTGTTTCTAACAAAAGAATCTGACGTCGGTGTCACCTTCAAACAACTCTGAAGGTCAGCTGGCCTTCCGTCAAGGCTGGGCGAACAGAAGCAGGAAAGCAGTGACCTTCATTCAACTTGACCTTTCCATGGTATGGTATGGTGTGGTGTGGTGTGTGGTCTGGTGTGGTATGGTGTGTGGTGTGGTTGGTATGGTATGGTCTGGTATGGTTGGTATGGTATGGTTGGTATGGTATGGTATGGTATGGTATGGTTGGTATGGTATATATGGTTGGTATGGTATGGTATGGTATGGTATGGTATGGTATGGTTGGTATGGTATAGTATGGTATGGTGTGGTGTGTGGTCTGGTGTGGTATGGTATGGTATGGTATGTATGGTATGGTATGGTTGGTATGGTATGGTGTGATGTGTGGTGTGGTATGGTATGGTATGGTATGGTATTTTTGTAATTGTAATTGTAATCGAACATTTATATAGCGCCACTTCAAGAGAACTCCTCAGAGGCGCTCCCGACCTGACACCAAACCATAATCAAAGAGAATGGTTTTCAAACGCTTGCGGAAAAGGGGCAAAGAAAGACAAAGAAGTTCATTACGGAGACTAATAGGTAACTTATTCCAGAAAGACGGACCGACCATAGCAAAACTTCTATGCAGCACTGTGGAAGATCGAGCCCTAGGAACAACCAGGTCACCATGCGTTGCAGAGCGAAGGAATCTACGGCCTGGAATGGATAGCACAGGCACACAAAGTTCCATAAGATAGATCGGAGCTTGGCCTGCTAGGCAATTACGCATGAGCATTAGAATCTTAAACTCAATACGTTTTTGCATAGGCAACCAGTGCAGTTCCTCCCGTATAAAACTTGATATATGCCCAAACTTTGGAATGCCACCAATCAGACGAGCTGCAGCATTAAGGACAGATTGTAACTTATTAATGCGTGAAAGAGTTAAGCCCGCATAAATGGCACTGCCATAGTCAACTCTCGTGCATATAAATGCGTGCATCAGAGTAGTGACAGCTTTAGTTGTAAGAGAGCGACGCACCGAGCGAATCTGACGAAGATGGTAGAAACAAGTACGACATACATTTCTCACGTGATCAGAAAGGGTCAATTCCTGGTCCAAGGTCACACCCAAATCACGCACAGTGGTAGAAAAAGTCATTCCAGGAAAGCAATGTTGCAGATTTTGCATATCAACTTTAGAAACTTGCATGCGACTACCAACCCAAATAAACTGTGTTTTTCCAGGATTAAGCCTGAGGCGGTTGGACGACATCCAGGCGCTAATCGTTTCCGAAGTCATGAGAATTTTCTCTACTAGTGAGATAGCCTCTAAAGCTGGCCCCTGGACGTATGCCTGAGTATCATCAGCATATTGATGTGCCGCAACCCCCACAGAAGACAGGATCTTATTTAAGTCAGAAGTATACAAAATGTAGAGCAAAGGCCCTAAAATAGAACCTTGTGGAAGGCCAAAGGAGACCCTGGTATGGGGTGTGGTTGGTATGGTATGGTATGGTATGGTTGGTATGGTATGGTGTGTGGTGTGGTATGGTATGGTATGGTATGTATGGTATGGTATGGTATGGTTCTCTGTTGGATCGTTTATGCCTCATTCGAACGCAGACCACATGTACCCTAAGTTGTAGAGTGTAGACGGTCATAATCATGAATTGGTTGTCATCAGCTGTCAATGTATGAGAATCATCGTTTCTATAACCTACCCTCCTCCATAGCAGCACATTTCGTTTCATATGGATAATGATTTGACCGCTCGTTCAATTGAAGTGACCTTTCAGTGACCTTTCAGGTGCTGTAGAGGTAATTGAATTTGATTTTGATGCTAGGTAGATAAATTTTGAGTATGGGTCCAAGACATTGATGGTAGCAATGTATTTTATCTAACCTTGACCCATGGAGCTGGTTCCATATCTTGTTTGCTTACGTTTATACGACATTTCTCTTTGATTCTTGCATTGATTTAAGAGATTTATAAATAGCACCCTTCAAGAAGACGATGCGCTCAGAATCGACTAAGGAGAAGAGTGTTAGCAGTAGAGTAGAATGCCGTGTCAATATCTCTACGCATTAGACATAGTTGAGTCAGTGTTGACTTGCTGTAGCACCTCCTGTCACAGTTTACATGACATCAGACAATTATGCCTGCCTTAGTTTCGACAAAAGTTTTCTTGTGACTTGTTGAGCACTATATAAATTTCCACTTACAATGACACAAGTTCTAATGCTACCATTGTCTTGTCTGCTGTGTGATGAAGCCGATGCAGGACACGTCGCCTCCCACGAAATCACGATTCAGCGTGGCTGTTCTGCCTGCTCTTCATCCACCCTCCTCCTCCACCGCAACAACAGCGCCCACAGGGGGTGTCAGGGTCAGCCAACCGTCAGCCAATGAACGATCGACAATTGCTCTCACCCAATTGGTCGCCGCTTTAGCCAATCAACCGTTTCCAGATCGAGCCGTCAACTATTCGTACGTATTTTTACGGTATTTAAGTTGAATAAAAGAATCGAATAAAATTGATATACGATTAAATAAAATTAATGTTATGCTTACTTACTTTGCATGATCGTGCATTCCAATCTAAGCGCTGAACTGACGAAGACTCCAGTTCTCTTTTATTGTTTAGTTCTTTTGTGATTGTTTGCCTTATTATCTGATTATTACGTTACATGGCTGGTATTAAATTGCATCATTTTGCCAGATTATATATGAGAAACCTTTTTTTAAACTCTCTTATTTCTTGAAAGAGAAATGGGTGTAGGCTAGATGGCATTCTGTCCAAGATCTGAATTATTAACCAAAGTAGTTATGCATCTCAAGTGAGGTTATCTTAAATTGGCAATATATAAATTTGCATTTACAATTACTATTAACTCACATTTGAGCTTTTCCCATTTGTTGATAATTGTGATAATTAACAATAGTATTATTAATATACTAGCTGTACCCAGCCACGCGTTGCTGTGGCAGAAAAGACCTCCCCCTCCCCCTCCCCTCCCCCTCCCCCTCCCCCTCCCCTCCCCTTTCCCTCCCCTCTCCTCCCCCTTCCCCCTACCCTCCCTTTCCCCCTCCCCTCCACCCTTTCCTTCCCCTCCCCCTCCGTCCCCCTCCCTCACACCGTCCTTTACTGACAGCGGATATAGCCCAAGAATGTTATAAGGCCGCTTTCGTAATATTCGACTCGCTTATGACGTCACGGGACGCAACCTCATTGATGTATCGTCACTGTGTTTTACGGGTGAAGACAATTCTGAAATTTTGCAAGCGCGTGGTTTGGTTGAAGTTGCAAATGGCGGACGAACGGATTGCAAAGTTCACTTTTTGTGGAAAAGGTTGCGTTTTTTCGTGGAAAAGAAATCCTAAGACACGGTGCTATTAGAATGGAAAGTTTTGGTAAATTTTCACAAAAATCGGTGCGTGAGTTTCGGCGTGATTGCGTGATAAACTATTGGAAAGTTTCATTTTTATTTATATAGATAATAATCTTTTATTAAACTCTTGATTGTAAACAACTCATAGTATGAATGGGATGATCACAAAAGTTTTCACTTTCCTTATTGGCAGTAGGCAGGAGCACCTCTGAATAGTTATCTTGATGGGGTGCATTATATAATTATTTCCTAAATAGATAAATAAGTTATTGTAGAAGTTGAATCTGACTGTATAGTTTTGTTTAAAAACATTTTGTTTTGCGTAGGGTTTGTGGTCTGACGAGGTTGTTGGAGGAAGGTCTTGGTGGCAACTGCAAGACGACGGCTCTCGTCTGCTTCCCAACGTTTTCCAATCCAAGCGTTGACGCTGCTCTCTTCCAATTGTCTGACAGCCTCTCCAAGGTCAAGAACTATCCAATCATCAACAACACCTTTGCACAGGTAACACAAAAAATCCAATGTTGACCAATCAGAAATAACTAGGTCAGCTGAGGATTTAGGGCACATCCACGTATTACGCGCAAAGAAATCATATTTTTGAACCTCTCACCTCCGGTTTAAACTCGTACATTTTGTGGAACCCCACCCCATACGCGCATACAAATAAGCCTCTCTGACCCTTCGTAAAAGTTCATTAGCTAAAGTCATTTCGTAAACACTAGTTTGATTTACAGGATACTACCGGGTATTTATGTTTGTTAAATATCACAGACTTTACTAGCTAAAAATTTATTTATTTGTCGGCTTACTTGTTGCTCTGAATTGAATTGAAAATTACTGTTTAGATCTGAATTGAATTGAAAATTACTGTTTAGATCTGAATTGAATTGAAAATTACTGTTTAGATCTGAATTGAATTGAAAATTACTGTTTAGATCTGAATTGAATTGAAAATTACTGTTTAGATCTGAATTGAATTGAAAATTACTGTTTAGATCTGAATTGAATTGAAAATTACTGTTTAGATCTGAATTGAATTGAAAATTACTGTTTAGATCTGAATTGAATTGAAAATTACTGTTTAGATCTGAATTGAATTGAAAATTACTGTTTAGATCTGAATTGAATTGAAAATTACTGTTTAGATCTGAATTTAATTGAAAATTACTGTTTAGATCTGAACAGAATTTAATTACAATGTAATAAAAATGTCATTGGACGACTATAACAGGGTTATAAATAAACGTGGACGTCTTAAAAATAGAAGTTTTAAATTGCTTAAATCCAGCGACCCCTCTGTGCGTACAAAGGATATGGACAACAACCCTTGTCTTCAGCAACGCAGCCTGCGTCTCGTTAGTTTAGTGAGTTCACGTTGATTACAGAGATTGCCAGACTATGTTAGGAAACTGTTGAAAACGAGAACAGGAGCTACAACAATTACGATCGTTACACTTCAAGTTGATTACGCAGATTATTATTAATTACGATCGTTACACTTCAAGCTGATTACGCAGATTATTATTAATTACGATCGTTACATTTCATGTTGATTACGCAGATTATTATTAATTACGATCGTTACACTTCAAGCTGATTACGCAGATTGTTATTAATTACGATCGTTACACTTCAAGCTGATTACGCAGATTATTATTAATTACGATCGTTACACTTCAAGCTGATTACGCAGATTATTATTGATTACGATCGTTACACTTCAAGCTGATTACGCAGATTATTATTAATTACGATCGTTACACTTCAAGCTGATTACGCAGATTATTATTAATTACGATCGTTACACTTCAAGCTGATTACGCAGATTATTATTAATTACGATCGTTACACTTCAAGCTGATTACGCGGATTATTATTAATTACGATCGTTACATTTCATGTTGATTACGCAGATTGTTATTAATTACGATCGTTACACTTCAAGCTGATTACGCAGATTATTATTAATTACGATCGTTACACTTCAAGCTGATTACGCAGATTATTATTAATTACGATCGTTACACTTCAAGCTGATTACGCGGATTATTATTAATTACGATCGTTACATTTCATGTTGATTACGCAGATTGTTATTAATTACGATCGTTACACTTCAAGCTGATTACGCAGATTATTATTAATTACGATCGTTACACTTCAAGCTGATTACGCGGATTATTATTAATTACGATCGTTACACTTCAAGCTGATTACGCGGATTATTATTAATTACGATCGTTACACTTCAAGCTGATTACGCAGATTATTATTATTAATTACGATCGTTACACTTCAAGTTGATTACGCAGATTATTAATTGCGTTCGTTACACTTCAAGGTGATTACGCAGATTATTATTAATTACGATCGTTACACTTAAAGTTGATTACGCAGATTGTTATTAATTACGATCGTTACACTTCAAGCTGATTACGCAGATTATTATTAATTACGATCGTTACACTTCAAGCTGATTACGCGGATTATTATTAATTACGATCGTTACACTTCAAGCTGATTACGCGGATTATTATTAATTACGATCGTTACACTTCAAGCTGATTACGCAGATTATTATTATTAATTACGATCGTTACACTTCAAGTTGATTACGCAGATTATTAATTACGTTCGTTACACTTCAAGGTGATTACGCAGATTATTATTAATTACGATCGTTACACTTCAAGTTGATTACGCAGATTATTATTAATTACGATCGTTACACTTCAAGCTGATTACGCAGATTATTATTAATTTCGATCGTTACACTTCAAGCTGATTACGCAGATTATTATTAATTACGATCGTTACACTTCAAGTTGATTACGCAGATTATTAATTACGTTCGTTACACTTCAAGGTGATTACGCAGATTATTATTAATTACGATCGTTACACTTCAAGTTGATTACGCAGATTATTATTAATTACGATCGTTACACTTCAAGCTGATTACGCAGATTATTATTAATTACGATCGTTACACTTCAAGCTGATTACGCAGATTATTATTAATTTCGGTTATTTCACTGTTTGCATTAATTGCAGCAATTTACCATAATTCCAGTAATTCCACTTTTAGTATAAATTAAAGAGTTTGCATGATTGTCGTTAAGTTTTGTGTTCGCTTGTGATGTTTAGCAACTGTTGACGCAGTTTCGTGCTCGCATCATCGCGTTGGAGCGACAGATGGATCCGACAATTCCTGGTCTTCATCAAAGCATCAACAACGACGACATCGCTGGAGAAAGTCTGGAGGAACTTCGAACGGAAAACGTACGATACATGTCTCGATGGTTTTTTTTGTGGATGTAAAAAAGACTCATGATCTAGAAGTTTGGTTTTGTTGATGAGTTCTTTATGACTTGTCCTTAATCCATCTGAGAAATTTGACGACAGAATCTGTTCTATCTTTAGTTGACCTGTCTCTGACCTTGCAGCCCGTCACGCTCTTCACTCATCAGCACCAACGAATTTTTTTGGTTCTGCGTGTTATCAGACAGCGCCGAGGCTTTTCTGATTGCAGGTTCTGCCATCTGGAGTTGCTTCCCACTAGCCTTGCAATTGATGCCTAGGCTAAACTCCTCTGCTTTTTATAAGTTGCTTTGAAAAATACTACTCTTTTAGCTGTGGATGGGAGCGCCTCTGAGTAGGTGTCTTGAAGAGGCACCATAAAAATTCTTGGAATTAAATAAATCCTTTATGCTGTGAATGCGTTTTCATTGTTCATCTGTTTTTGCAAGATTTGCCATGCAACTGTTGTCGTAACGTTGCAAGTCTGTCTGTCTTCTGCGTTGTCATGTTGTTACTGTTGTTCGTTCTGTTGTCAGGTTGTTCTTCGTGATTCAAACGAGCGTCTCCAGCAGAAGTTAGAACATCTGAAGACGAGTTTTGGAACGTTGGCCGTTTCTAAGACCGATCTTTCGGCACAACTGCTTTTGACGGAGGAGGAGAAGCTGAAGGTCACGTCAAAGTCAGAGTCGTAGACTAAGAACGAACTGGGAAGATAATTAAATTATTTACTAGTTCACCTAAATGTATTGTCCGTCCTATGAAAAATGCACCATTGATTCCTGTTTGCCAGCACGTCGTTCTTTGTATCTAATCTAATCAAATGATATTCTTTAGCTAATCTAATCTAATCAAATGATATTCTATTGCTAATCTAATCTAATCAAATGATATTCTATGGCTAATCTAATATAATCAAATGATATTCTTTAGCTAATTTAATCTAATCTAATCTAATCAAATGATATTCTATAGCTAATCTAATCTAATCAAATGATATTCTATAGCTAATCTAATCTAATCTAGTCAAATGATATTCTATAGATTCTATAGCTAATTTAATCTAATCAAATGACTTCTATAGCTAATCTAATCTTATCAAATGATATTCTATGGCTAATCTAATCTAATCTAATCAAATGATATTCTATAGCTAATCTAATCTAATCAAATGACTTCTATAGTGCCATCATCAGTCGATGGTCACTCAGATGCAGAATCATTATAATATATTATCTATTCTATTGGAATGAAACTGATTGCTCAAATGACATACTGGCTATGTTGTGCACGTATGTATGATTGTATGTACTATTGTACTTGACCATATTTTATCAAGGGCCTTACAAAAGTCTCATAGAGGCGCTTTTGACATGACTACTGAGCAGATTTAAACACATGCAATTTAAGAGATTTTGCTTCATGAGTTGCAATTTTGCGATGGGGTGGAATATGTTGGGCAGGCAGTTTTCTTCTCATATTCCAGACATGGTCCCGACATTATATGTTTATTATTGTTGCTAGTCTGGTGGTCATGCAGTGTTTTGTAAATGATAAAACTTTCTCGGAAATAATTTCATGAATTAATATTCTGATGAATTTATAATAAAATTACTTCAAAACACAAAAAAATATTTTGTAGAGCAAAGTTTAATGGTGATGTATTGAGAATATTTGTTGTGGTTGAAAATGTCTAGATTTCACAGACTCTTCTTGACATGCAAATCGAGATTATTTATTGTGGTTGAAAATGTCTAGATTTCACAGACCCTTCTTGACATGCAAATCGAGATTATTTATTGTGGTTGAAAATGTCTAGATTTCACAGGCTCTTCTTGACATGCAAATCGAGATTATTTATTGTGGTTGAAAATGTCTAGATTTCACAGACTCTTCTTGACATGCAAATCGAGAATAACCGACTAAGAGAAGAAATGGAGGCGGCAAAGTTTGAGTTGAGCAATCGGATAATCCAGTTGGAGCACAGCTGTGGAGAGCTTGGAAGAGAGAAGGAAAAGGCATTGCATGCTGCGAGGGAAAGCGAGGAGCGTCTGGAAGAGGTTGAGAAGGGACACAAAGACCTGGCTGATGTCTACATTCGATTGAAGGCGGAGCATATGACGCTGACGAAAGCGCATCAAGACGAGGTGAGTCTGGATGGAAACCAATTGTTGATTGTCGTCGTATCTTGTCTCACATCAAGATCCTGCCATTATAATCACGCTATGTGTGTTTTGCATCAATTACTGCCTGGCATCATAGAATTCTTGGCCTCCTCATTCTCCTCCTCCTCATTCTCCTCCTCATTCTCCTCCTCCTCATTCTCCTCCTCCTCATTCTCTTCCTCCTCATTCTCCTCCTCCTCATTCTCCACCTCCTCATTCTTTTCCTCATTCTTTTCCTCCTCATTCTCCTCCTCCTCATTCTCCTCGCTATCCTCCTCCTTGTTATCCTCCTCCTCATTCTTTTCCTCCTCATTCTCCTCCTCCTCATTCTCCTCCTCCTCATTATCCTCCTCCTCATTCTCCTCCTCATTCTCTCCTCTTCCTCTTCTCTTCCTCTCTCTCCTTCTCTTCTCTTCCTCTACCTTTTCCTCTTTCTCATCCATATCCTGCTTCTTCTCCATCCTTTCATCATCATATTCATCATGTGTATTGTAGCTCACATTCTGCTTCTACCCCTCTTCTATCCTCCTCCTACTCCTCCTCCTCCTCCTCATTCTCCTCCTCCTCATCCTCCTCATTATCATCATCACCACCACCAGTATCATCATCATATTCATTATCATCACATGTAATGTGGCTAAATTAAGTAGGTATGATCTATTCTGGTTTATCTGAATAAAAATTCGTTTTCAGTGGCTAAATAAGGTTCATTTTATTAATAATTATGTTTCTAATGCATAATTAATTAATTAATTTAGTTTGCAGCTTTTTGGCTAAATCTATTATTAGATTATTAGTTCTGTTATTTGGCATCTTTTATAATTTATCAAAATATTTCTAAATTATGATTACTCTCTGACATTGACAAATTATTTAAGTTTAAATTTTAAAATCTGATTTTAAATGTAAACGAATAAAATTATTAATGGAAAAACTGATAAATGACAATGAAACTGAAAACTGATGTTAGCAAAATAATATAAAAGTAAATAATGAGAAATTTATTCATTAATTATAGCAATGAATAAGTTTTCGTCGTTTTCTGTTTGGATTTGCCAACAGTAATAATTCTTTACTTGAATGAATGATGCAATTCGTTTAACAAATGAACATCTCATTGTTTTACATCTTCCGACGTAGTTCCTTCTCCGCATCTTCATACTGCCTCCGAATCTGTTCCGCCTCAGTGATCGGCTGATTCCTGGCTTCACGCAACAATGGCTATGCAAAATACAGATGAAGAAGATATATTCCTATTAATTGTTTCTTGTTGTTCATCGTTGTTGTTGTTGTTTCAAGATGAGCCGCAACGATGAGTTGAGTATGGAGTTGTTGAACATCGTCAACAGTAAGATTGCTTTGATGGAAGAGATGGATGTGAGTGGTGGAGGAGGACAGTCCTATCCACCGGCATCCGATCGACTACGTGCAATCGCTGGAAGTCTTTCGAAGAAGGTCAGCTCAACGTTAAGGATACACTTTGGTTTGACAATGCCACCATCCCATTGAGCATCACCCTCCTGTCTTATCCAAGCTTGGGACTGGCATTGCTGAGCAATTGCTAGTGTTGGATGTCTCAGTCTGTCAAACTCAGGGTATTGATTGGGTTGGGTTAGGTTTAGGTTTGGAGTTTGAAATTGGGTTTTGGTTGATAGAGGTTTTCAGTTGGCTAAGATCAGCTTTGCGGCTGGATTATTATTCCTGGTGTTATGTTACGGTTTAAGGAGGGTTTGGATGTGTGTTTGGGTTATTGATGTTGTTTTTGAGTAAACAAAGATGGTTGTGGTTAGGATTTGACAATAGAACTTGTGGGTATGGTAATGTTAAGTAATGCTGATGAATTGTCCGGGTGGATTGCAATTTTTAGTTTTAGCGTTGGTTAGGTTACGTCAACGAGGTAATAGGGTTATGTTAGGTTTAAGATGTGACTATGGTTCTGATGAGTGTTCCAACCTCTGAATCGGTTGTCTGTGAAGGATTTATATATATATATATATATATATATATATATAATATATAAATATAATTATATATACATATATAATATATATATATAATTATATTTATATATATTATATATATATATATATATAATGTCTGTTGTATTCATGAAAAGTTGAGAAGCTTTGAAGGTCGTCTGCAGTTTAATGTTTCTTGTCTTCATCATCATCATCATCATCATCATCATCATCATCATCATCATCATCATCATCATCATCATCATCATCATCTATTCTGGATCATTTCTTTCAGCCAGAGAAAGCGAAGAACGAAAAATACGCAGATCAAGAAACGGATCAGAAGAAGGTGAGTGTGTACATGTCAGCATGTCGTAAACAACAATAATAATAATGAGTGGCTTAATGATCGTTATTTGAAGGTCGTCTGTTTAAGTCTTGATGATCGTTAACCAGAACAACACAGTTTTTAGTATTTATTGTTTTTAAAGCCTGAGGGATCATATATGCCTCGGGCGCTAAAAAATTGGCTTGATAATAATAATAATAATAATAATAATAATAATAATAATAATAATAATAATAATAATAAAATAATAATAATAATAATACTGATGATAATAATTATAATAATAAATAAATAATTTAATCAACTGGAACAGCACATAAATGAATTGCTACAAATTCGATAATGATCGTGATGAGTTTCAGTTGTTCGAGAAGTTTTATTTTCTTCACAGCATCTTTTACATCTTTTACATCTTTTACACCTTTTACATCTTTTACATCTTTTACATCTTTTACATCTTTTACATCTATTTCTAACTTGGTAAAGAGATAATAAAAAGCTAAAATTAATAGGAATATATCTTCTTCATCTGTATTTTGCATAGCCATTGTTGCGTGAAGCCAGGAATCAGCCGATCACTGAGGCGGAACAGATTCGGAGGCAGTATGAGGATGCGGAGAAGGAACTACGTCGGAAGATGTAAGACAATGAGATGTTCATTTGTTAAACGAATTGCATCATTCATTCAGTCAAGAATTTTCAATGGGACTACTTCGAAGCGCTTCCGATTCTAACACGACAAAAAGTACAGTTTTGAGTTGAAAAAGTACTTCAGTAAGAGCCCCTGGAAGCAAACGTTTGTTTGTTTGTTTGTTTGTATGTGCACTTGTCATAGTGCCCCTTCAAGCTCACCCTACTCAGAGGCGCTCCCGAATGCAGAGCGGACACTGCATCGGAGTTTCACGCCGAAGCGCTGAGCAATTGTGAGTGAAGGACTTGCCCAAGGTCCTTACGCGGCGAGGTGGATTCGAACCTCGAACCTTCCGGCTTCAAGGCAACGACGCCACCACTACACCACCGCGCCCCACAAACGTAGCTCCTGTTGGAACCCATTCCAGACCCTTTGGCCCACCACAGAATGACTCGATTCTGCATAGTTGGAGTTTGTGCGAAAAAAATCAACTTCACCAAGTGTACTGTTTTCTGTGCAGCACGGAAGGGCAGTGGGCTTGAATACACTTGGAGCAGCAAGGCTCTTGCAGGTCGTCTAGTGTTGTTCTTCTCAGCTGAAATTGCTGAACCAAAGCAGTCGGATAGGAAGCCAGTGCAATATCTCCAGCTTGTAACTGGAGACATGACCAAATTTAGGAATCTGGCCAAGTAAATGCACTGCAGATGCATCAAGCTGGAATGTAACTTGATCAGGCAATCAATTATTATTGAGTTATTTACAAGTGTTTGTGATTGTCAGAAAAGAGAATGGCAAAGAGTTGAATGAATCGCGAAAACTCACGAGGGAAACACAGAGGAAATTCTCTGAAGCAAACGCTGTAAGTCTCAAAGCAGTTGATACCAATTCAGATCTTATGGCTGTTTTTCAAATTGTTAATTATCAAATTTTGTTTTCGAGAGTGATTGCTGAGCATTTTAAAAAATTATTTTAAATAGTGCTATTCAACCACACTGAAGTATGACAATGAAATATTGTTGCTGTATGACAATGAAATATTGTTGCTGTATGACAATGAAATATTGTTACTGTATGACAATGAAATATTGTTGCTGTATGACAATGAAATATTGTTGCTGTATGACAATGAAATATTGTTGCTGTATGACAATGAAATATTGTTGCTGTATGACAATGAAATATTGTTGCTGTACAACAGTTGATCTTGATGTAGTTTTGTCGTATGGAAATTTGCTTTAAGGATTGCAGTTTTTTATTAGCAGATATAAAAGCTTTAAAGCTAATTATTGTGTTTTATCTCGGTGGGGATAAATTATATAGATAACTAAATTAAAATGGTAATAATAACTGACAGCATCAACAACATAAAAATAACTACAGAATGATGAAAACGAAAAAAATGATAATAATGATAATAACATTCAAATAATAATGCCTTTGAAGAAAGTAGAGCAACAATAGACTTTTCTATTCACAAAGCTTTGTCAATATAAATATTATTAATTTAATTAATGGGTTTATTGATGACTAGCTGTACCCGGCCACGCGTTGCTGTGGCAGAAAAGACCCTCCCCTCCCCTCCCCCTCCCTACGCTCCTTTCCTCCCTCACACTGTCCCTTCCTGATAACGGATAGAGCCCAAGAATGGTGAAAGGCGGCTTTGGTTTTTGAATTAACGGAAATTATTATGCGACTCGATTATGACGTCACGGCAGGCGACCTCATTCATGTTTCGTCTGGTCAATCTGGCAACCCTGCGGTTTTGTTGAATTTGCAAATGGCGGTCGAACGAATTGCAAAGTTCACTTTTTGTGGAAAAGATTGGGTTTTTTCGGAAAAAAAGCATAATACAACACGGTTCTATTGAAATGGAAGGTTTTGTAAAATTTTCTAAACAATCGGTCCGTCAGTTTTCGAGAACACTCTTTACATACGGTTGGAAAGTTTCATTTTTATATATATAGATGATCTGGTAGTTTAGATTGGAAGGGGGACATTAGGTTGGACATGCCTTCAGTTGTTGAACATTGTGTTGTTGTGTTGATGTTGTGATGATGATGATGTGTTGATGATGATGTGATGATGATGATAATGTGTTGATGATGATGTGATGATGATGATGATGATGATGATGATGATGTGATGTTGTTGTGATGATGTGATGATGATGTGTTGATGATGATGTGATGATAATGATGATGATGTTGTTGATAATGATGTGTTGTGATGATGATGATGTGATGATGATGTGATGATGATGTTGTGATGATGATGTGATGATGATGTGATGTTGTTGTGATGATGATGATGTGATGATGATGTTGTTGTCTTCAGCAACTGATGACGTTGAAGAGTGAAAGGTCGCATCTGAAGAGTCAAGTCAATCGTCTTCAACACAAATTAAAAGACGTCAACCAGGAATTCCAACTCAGACTCATCACGTACCTCAAGAATGTCGCTGTGAGTTGTTCATCACTTGATCACTGTGGTCGGTCAGTGGGCGAGGGAGGTTGGGAGAGGATGGGGGAGGGGGTGCGATGAGTGGGCAAGGGATTGGTGTTTTGGTGTGTTTGTGTGGTTGTATGTGTGTGGGTGTGTGTGTAGTGCGTGTGTGTGTAGTGCATGTGTGTAGTGCGTGTGTGTGTAGTGTGTGTGTGTGTGTAGTGCGTGTGTGTGTGTGGTTGTATGTGTGTGTGGTTGTATGTGTGTGGGTGCGTGTGTGTGTATGTGTGTGTAGTGCGTGTTGTGCATGTGTGTGTGTAGTGT